>JAAGEH010000043.1:3672135-3723290 GCA_011751065.1 Lasiurus cinereus | reverse complement strand
ATGCCAATGAAAAATGTCAAGGGAACAGTAATTTCACCAAATCCTTTTGAGAGATTATGTCTTAGGCCCCTTTCTGTAACCATGATTCAATAATTTCCACCTTCTGGCTGAGGCCCTCTGAGACTGGTTTTCTCACAGATGAACGGCACCTGGTGATTCAAGTGTCCCAGGCCCACAAGCTAGCTCATGGAGACTCTCCTCCATGTCAGAAAGGAGGGAGAGAAACAGGGAGAGTCCAGAGCAAAACCAGTTCAGCATGGAGATTTTTGTTTTCAGCTCTAAATCACTAACTGACCAGAACAAGTTACCGAAGCCACCAGCATACGGTGGATCTGATGGCCCCAGGCAAGACAAGAACCATAGTGTCTGAGCACCCCAAGTACATCTTTTTTTAACTATATTTTTATTGATTTCAGAGAGAGGGAAGGAAAGGGAGAGAGAGAGACATCAATGATGCAAGAGAATCATTGATCGGCTGCTTCCTGCACGCCCCACACTGGGGATTGAGCCCACAACCTACACATGTGCCCTGACCAGGAATTGAGCCCAGAGTTACATCTTAAAGGACCCTCAAATCCCCGCACATTGATCACAGAGAGGCAAAAAGGGAAAAAGTCCTTCCCTTTAGAGCAGTGGTTCTCAACCTTCCTAATGCCACGTCCCTTTAATGCAGTTCCTCATGTGGTGGTGACCCCTAACCATAAAATTATTTTTGTTAAAGAATGAGGAACTGCATTAAAGGGACGTGGCATTAGGAAGGTTGAGAACCACTGCTTTAGAGGAAGAGTCCTTCTGACCCCATATGGTGCTTTCAGGAGCTACAGCAGCGTGATGAGCATCTTCTGACTGACAACAAAGACTCAAATACCTAGGTCTCTGAGGGATGTTTCCGGAACTGAATCCAATCAAAAACTTCAAATGATAGTAATTCTAGAAAGCTACACAGAATCAAATGATTGGTGTCACAAGTTCCACCTGAATGAGCTACCCTCTCTTTGTCATGGAAGGCGCGGATGCTCCTTGCACCCCAGCCTTTCCTTGGGTGTGCTGGCCAGCGTGGCCCCTGCTAGAAGCAGCAGCTTCCACCTGCCCCCCGCCTCTCAGCACAGGTGACTCCCTCCTCCTGAAGTGTCCCAGCCAAAGAGGAGACAAGACCTGGGTCAGAAGGGGTTCTGTGAGACACCAGACATGAGAGAAGGAGAAATGGGGGTGGAAACCAGGAATAGAACCTTAAGTGGTTGCCAGTTGACTTTTCTGTTCCAACAACACAGTTTGGTGAAGCCAACAGTCAGTAAACCATCAGCTTACCGAATATTTCCCCAGAAAATGACCAGTAATTTGACTCAATGAATCAAATTTACTAGTTCTCTTGAAATAGGATGGCTCCTTCTAAAACGATCCATCTGAACCAAATTTATGTCCAAAAAAAAAAAAATTAAGAAAGGAAAAAGTATCTGCCCAGTTTGCCATCAGTGGAGAAACAGGGACAGGGACCGCACAGGGGAGAGTGCCTGGACGGGCTGGAGAGGGGTCAGCGGTGGCCGTGGGAGAAGGAATCCAGATGAGAGAGAATCTTCTGGATTAGAAGAAGGAATGCAGGCCAAGTTCAGAGCAGGAAGCAGGGAAGAGGCCCTTTGCCCAGCCTGGGCACACACCCGAGAGGGTGAGGGCCAGGTGGGTGAGGGGCAGGTGCTCTGTGCCCACACCTGGCCTAGAGCAGCAGGACGACTTCCCAGCTGCCCCCTGGGACAGGAGTGGTAATAAACAGTCGGATGTGGTCACCGTAGGCGCAGGAACTGGATGGGAAAGAGCAAGCAGGGTGAACATCTTCTCGGGGTTGGCAAAGGCGAGCCTTCCCAGCAGGAGTTGGGAAGTTGTAATACCCTGTTTCCCCGAAAATAAGACAGTGTCTTCTATTAATTTTTGCTCCCACAGATGCGCTAGGTCTTATTTTCAGGGGATGTCTCATTTTTCCATGAAGAAGAATACGGAACACATTTATTGTTGAACAAAAAAAAAAAAAAAAAGGAAATTTATGACCTGTATGTGGTATGGTAGTCGTTGTCATCACAAACCAGCTCACTGATGGGCCGCAGCGCAGCCGGACTGTTCAGGCAGGGCGAGGTCTCTTTAAATCAGGAGTCAGGCACCTTACGATAGCTTCGGGGGCCTCCTATTCCAGGGAGGTTTTATGTTAGGGGGAGGCCTTATTATCGGGGAGGTCTTATTTTCGGGGGGATGCCTTATATTACAGCGAGAGGCAAAACTGGAAGTAGGTCTTATTTTCGGGGGATGTCTTACTTTCGGGGAGACAGGGTAGTTCTTATTTATCAAGGGTTTACTGCTAGTATGTGCTGTGTACCGGACACACACTCTCATCCTCACAACCATTCTGTAAGGTCTGAAGTGTAACTCCCTTGCAAACGAGGGGGCGCTCAGAGAGGGTGCGGTGGGGATCTTTGGTCACTAGCAGAGCTCAGCCGTGTCTGCGGCTCTCCCCCTCCTGGTCCATGGCTCTTCGGTCTCCATCAGAGCTGCCCGCCAGGGATCACGCTGTTTGAATAAACACTCTTTTCTCTTCCGGCATCTTCTCAATGTGTCATTTTTTTCCTTTTTTAATCTAGGCTAAGAGGAGATAAAAGCCTTTTTTCCATTCACGTCCACAAAAGGCCGCCACCCCGGAATAAATCTACTCTGTCAAGCTCTAATCCATTGTTAAAATAACACATATACATGAGAGTGCTCTAACGTTTTTAGCGTGCTTTACAGACGGAACATAGTGTCATTAAACAATTACCACACTGGTTTATGCGGGCCAACTCCTCTGAGAGTACTTAAAGACTAACATGGTATAGACAAAAACATTTTAGCGCTGATAAGGCGAGACAGCTAGAACTACTGCATTAGAGGCGTAAGGCAACCATTCTGGTGAAAAAACCTTCTTCCTGTCACAAGCGAAAGGTCCATTTTCCAAAGGATACTCCGTGTTGGAGCTGAAGGATTCCTGGGGGTTGGGGGAGGGATTTAGGGACCTGAGCTCAAACCCCAGCCCTGCCCCTCGCTAGTTGGCTGTGAGTAGGCATGATACCAGATTCCTGCACTTCCCTCCTCTCCCATCTTTCCTCCCGCATCTCACTTTCCCCTCTGAAAGGTTTGCTGTTCCAATTAAGAGTGAGACCCTTGTCCTAATCTGTTCGGCTCAGTGGATAGAGTGTTGGCCTGTGGACTGAAAGGTCCCAGGTTCGATTCCGGTCAAGGGCATGTACCTTGGTTGCAGGCACATCCCCAGTGGGGGATGTGCAGGAGGCAGCTGATTGATGTTTCTCTCTCATCAATGTTTCTAACTCTCTATCCTTCTTCTCTGTAAAAAAACAATAAAGTGTATTTATTTTAAATGAGTGAGACCCTATAGCTGGTTTGGCTCAGCGGATAGAACATCGACCTGTGGACTAAAGGATCCTGGGTTTGATTCCGGTCAAGAGCAGGTATCCCGGTTACAGGCTCCTCCCTGGCCTGGGCCCTGTTCAGGGCTTGTGCAGGAGGCAACCATTGGATGTGTTCCTCTCACATCGACATTTCTCTCTGTCTCTCCCTCTCTCTTCAATGCTCTCTAAAAATCAGTGGAAAAATATGTTCGAGTGGAGATTAAAAAATAAAAGAGTGAGAATTTGGGGAGCCAGACTTGCCTGGGTTTGTGTTCTGCCGCCACCATTACCAGGTGTGACCTTGGACAAGTTACCTAACCATTCTGTGCATACCTTCCATCATCTCTGCAAAGGATAACAACAGCACCTGCCATGAGGGTTAATTTTTCATGCCAACTTGAATGGACCATGGAGTATCCATATATTCGGTTAAACAGGATGCTGGGGATGTCTGTGAGGGGGTCTTAGTAAAGAAGATGCCCTCCACATTGCGGGGGGACCTCATCCCATCCTTTGATAGAATAAAAGGCCAAGAAAGAATTCGCTCTCTGCCTTGTCTTCCAGCTGGGACACTGGTCCTCCCCTCCCTGTGGACTCAGACTAGAACGAAACCACCTGTTCTCCTGGGCCTCTATCCTGCCAACAGCAGATCTTGGATTTCTCAGGCTCCATAACTGTGTGAGCCAATTCCTGATAATAAATCTCTCTACATATAGAAATAAGTATAGGTTTAGGTATAGGTATGAGTGGATATATAGACATCTCCACTTGGTTCTGTTTCTCTGGAGAATCCAGATTTAATGCACTATCTCAGAGTTACTTTGGAATCAAATTAGCTAATACTCTGGCACATCATGAGACCTCAATAAATATAGCTAGTCACTAGACATTTAGCATCCTAGTCCTATGAGTCTTTTAAAAAGAACCATAAAATGCGTAGAAACAATAGGTGTGTTTTTTTTTTAAAGCTACAGGATTGTGAAAATTTAGGTTATTGCACATGCAACCATAAGTTTCCTTATTTTCTTTACAGAGAGGGATGTGTGATTTACAGCGACACTGTAACCATGGTGAATCTTCGAAAAACCACCAAGAAAGGATTGATGCCAGGGTCTCAATGACAGCCCCATTTGCTTCCTCGTCTTTGGACTTACTGCCTCTTTCTAAAGGAAATGTCTGTCCCATCCCTACTCAGATGGCCTTTGCATTTGCTGAGCTTAATTAAAACAAGTCAAGACACTAATCCTCAGCCATTCGCACCCAGCGTTCATTAGCCAGAGACAGTGCCGTTCTAACCGGGCAAATCAGAGAGACATCCTTGGAAAAGCTAAAGGGAAAAGGGCAGACATATCGTTCTGTGGTTAAGGGAACAGGCTGCAAGATAAAAATCTTGACCTTTTCCAAGTAACCTTTTATTTGCCCCGTTTCCAGAAATAACACAGCTCTTCCTCTGGCCGTTTCTAGGAAATAAAACACCAACCCACCATGTGCACTGCAGGCTGACATCACTCCTTGATGCTTTTCAAACTCAAGAGATGACATGAGCAGTTCAGCAGAGCGACGTTCTTCTGGGAGCCAATCACACAAGCGGCTTTATGTATTTTGGTGGCTTTCAAAGGCCATACCCACATGGCATTTTTAAAATCTATTGACCACAAACTATTCCAACTCCTGAAAAATGCCCATATTTTCCATGCCTATAATTATATTCCTCCAAATACAGGAGGCAAGGTACATTGCACTCAGAATCTCCGCAGCCTTACAGAGGACAAAACTATCATTGTGCCCACAAAAGACCACAAAAAGACTTCCCAGTTATGAAACCTTACTGGGACTGGATTCTCCAAACTCCTTTCCCAAGAAGAGTCATTGCAGGTGATCTCCAATTAGAAGGCCTCCTGGGGCAAGGTCAAGTGGAGTGAGGTTTCCCTGGTGCTACTTCAAAGGTTCATTCCACACAGATTAATTGGCCACCCATTATGGGAACAGCATGGGGCTAGGTGCTTGGGTCTACAGTGGTAAACAAAACAGGACACCCCCTGCTTGCTCAGCGCTGCTTCTGACGGGGTCCTGTGACATGACAGAAACTGAGACAAAAGCAGAGTGAGGGCCCAGCCAGTGTGGCTTAGTGACTGAGCATTGACCTATGAACCAGGAGGTCATGGTTCAATTCCAGGTCAGTGCACATGCCCAGGTTGCAGATCCCCGAGGAGGGGTATGCAGGAGGCAACTGATCGATGATTCTCTCTCATCATTGATGTTTCTATCTCTCTCTCCCTCTTACTTTCTCTCTGAAATCAATTTTTTTTTAAATATTTTTTTTAAGCAGAGCAAGGACAGGTGTAAACAGCTTCGGGAGAAATTGCTTCCAAGTTACAGCACACTTTGCTTATAAACATGAAACTATGCACAAATAAATGTGGATGGAAAATTACTTTTCAAAATCAAAGGAGAAATAATTGGCCAGATATTACCTAACAAGTTATCAAAGCATGAAACTATGCAAAAATAAATGTAGATGGAAACCCACTTTTCAAAATCAAAGAAGAAATAATTGGCCAGATATTACCTACCAAGTTATCAAAGCACACCCTCAGGATAGGTTCAGGCCTTTCAGAGGCACAATTTCCTACGAGCTGAAATTTTTTGTTAATCAAGGAAAAAGGACTCAGTTACATAACATTCATCCCACCTACATTCCCCAAACATGACATATGATAAACAAGAGTCTGTTCCAGCATTTCCCACAAATATTTTGTGAAAAATAGGCAGAGAAAGAGAGGGGGGGTGGGGAGAGAAATGGCCCTAGAAAAATCTTTTTGGAGATTTATTATGAACATTAGCATAGTACAAGCAATAAGTCCCACATATCTTTGTTCCTGTATTTGACATAGTTATACACACTGGGACTACAGCAATGAATGAAAAACAAAGTCCTTGCTTGCAGGGAGTTGACATTCTAATAGGGGATATCAAGCAATAAATAAGTGCTAAGGAGAAAAATTAGGCAGGGAGATATCAGAAAAGGGAGACTATTGGATGGTTTGTGTGTGTGTGGGGGGGTTGTTTGCTTGTTTTGAGAGAGAGGTCAGCAGAGATCTCATTGACAAAGTGACATTTAAGCAGAGATTAGAAGGGAGAAAGCCATGTGGCTTTCAGAAGGAAGAGCACTCCGGCCAGAGGAAGCAGTGTGTGCAAAGGCCCTGGGGTAGGAAGGTGTTTGACAGGTATTTGTGGGTACAGATATACAGGGGTAGAGTGAAGAGTTTAGTGTCGGCTGGAGTGGTGTAAGCAAAGCGGGGAGTGATAAGAGGCAAGATGGGAGAGGAAGCCAGAGCTAAATCAAGTAGCTATTTTGGCTCAAACCTGGAGTGAAATGAGATGCAATTAGATGTTTCAGAGCAGAGCTGTAAGATGGTCTAACTCACAATTTAACGTTTCTCTGGCTGCTGTGTTTTACACAGAATAGATGGTGGAGACAAGGGGAGAAGCAGAGAGACCAATTAGTAGACAACTTCAAAATTCTAGCAGACAAATGATGGTGCTTGGGATCAGGGAGACTGCGATGAAGGTTGTGAGACACGATCAGAATCTGGAGAGAGAATGAAGGTAGAACCAGGTGCCTGAGGAGAAAAAGAGGTCAAGGACAACTGCAAGATTTCTGGCCTGAGCAACTGGAAGGGTGGAGTCACCCAGGGAAGTGGAAATAGAAAAAGAAGAGGTCTGAATGCTGAGCTCTGGGGAAGTTCAAAGTTCAGAGGTCAGGAAGTTGGGGAGGAATCAGCAATGGTTGCTGAAAAAAACTGAAGAAATAATGGTATCTGGGAAGCCAAGCAAAGAAAGCATCTCAAAAAGGAAGAAGTGATTCTTGCTTAAATGCTGCCATGAGGACAATAAAATAAGGAATTAAAATGGATCACTGGGCCCTGGCCAGCGAGCTCAGCTGGTAAAAGCATCCTCCCATATGCCAAGATTAAGAATTCAAACCCCAGTCAGGGTTCATACAAGAATCAACCAATGAATGAATAAGTGGGACAACAAGTTTCTCTCTCTCTCTCTCTCTCTCTCTCTCTCTCTCTCTCTCTGCTCTTTCTCCTTCTCCTTCTTCCTCTCTCTCAAATCAATGTTTAAAGAAATTTCTTTCAAACAAAATGAACCACCGGATGTGACAAAGTAAGAAACTATTGGTGAACTTGATAAAAGCAACTTAGTGGGCTGCTAAGGATAAAAACTCAATGAGAGTAGATTCCAGAGTGGGGAATTCAACAACAACAAAACAAATAACCCGACGAAAAATGTGAAAGGACTTGGATAGACATTATCCAAACTTATAGCAACAGCCAAAAAGCACATGAAAAGATGTTCCATATCACTAACCATTAGGGAAATGCGAATCAAAACCGTAACGAAATACCACTTCACATCTATTCAGGTGGCTAGAAAAAAAGGCAAGAAAAATCAACTGTTGGTGAGGGAGCAAGAAAACCGGAACCCGTGTGCATTGCTAGTGGTGATGAAAAATGGTCCAGCCACCTGGTCCACTCCTCCAATAGTCTGATGCTCCTCAAAAAGTGAGCCATGGAATTACCATTTGACCCAGCAATCCCATTTCTAAGAATATGCCTGAGTGTACTGAGAACAGATATTTCACTGCTTAAATATGAATGTTCATAGCCCCACTGCTCACAACAGCCAAAGGTGGAAACAGCGCAAATGTGCAAGGAGGGTTAAATGGATAAACAAAATGTGCTACATACATGCAAGAGCATGTTCTAGGCAACAAAAGGAATGGAATTCTGATGCACGCTCCATCATGGATGAACCTTGAAAACCTTCGCTCAGTGAAATAAGGTCAACATCTTGTATGACTCCATTTATATAAAATGTGCAAAGTAAGAAATCTAGAGAGAGAGTCCTGTGCTTAAGCAGATAACAGGGGATAAAAAGACACCGGTATCCCTTATTCCTCCTTTTTTTAATGCAGAAATGACGACGGAGGGGCCAGGTCTGGAGGCCCGCAGCGGAGCACAGGCATCAGGACAGGGGAGCACCCGGTGGGAGGACAGGACAGCAGGCAGCACGGCTGCCGGAATCTGAGCTCTGGAGTCAGATTCCCTCTCCAGCTGAGCGATCCTAGGCCAGTGAATCTCGGGGCTACATCATAAAGATGGGGGGAGGGGCCACTACCTGCCTCTCAAGGATGCCCTGAGGATTCATGAGGATAAGCACTTAGCTCTCAGCTTCTAGCGGATAACAGGCGCCCAGTGTGAGGAGGTGATGGTCACTGCTAGCCAGCCGCCCTGACAAATGGGCCAAGTGACAGGTACAGCCTGCACCCTGTCAGCTCCAGGTACCCAGCCACCTGCGCACCAGGATGGCTGCCGGGATTGTCAGAGCTCATACACCTGGCTCTCACTGAGAGTCAGGGACTGCGTCACTCAAGATGTACCTTGAGCCGAAACTGGTTTGGCTCAGTGGATAGAGCGTCAGCCTAAGGAATGAAAGGTCCCAGGTTCGATTCCGGTCAAGGGCATGTACCTTGGTTGCGGCCGCATCCCCAGTAGGAGGTGTGCAGGAGGCGGCTGATCGATGTCTCTCTCATCATCGATGTTTCTAAACTCTCTCTCCCTCTCCCTTCCTCTCTGTAAAAAATCAATAAATATATATATATTTTTAAAAAAAAAAGATGTACCTTGACTGCTTTAGCTCCAGAGTAAATGAGTGTTTCTAGCTCCTAGGTTTATATGCCACAAACAAAGGCCCCTCCCCTTCCTATAAAGCAGCACATTGCACAAAAGCTGCCAGGTAGCCCAGTGCCACGTTTTCGACGTTGGGAATTATTTCAGGCTTACTGAAAAAGCACGCAGACGCTACAGAGAGCTCAGCAGCCTGCAGAGCTTTCTCCCACGGTACCGTCTTACATAACCACGAGGCAGATCTTCTTTGGAAGCTGCCAGCCTTGCCTCTGCCGTTCCTCGTCTCCTGCAGGACCCAATCCTGCAGCTCGTTCTCACGTCCGCTCCGCCTCCACCAGTCTGAGACACTTCGGTCTTCGTTCCACACAGCCTGGACATTTGCTGAGAGACCTGGGCAGGTATTCTGTCGAATGTCCCTCAATTTGGGTTCGTCTACTCCTTTTTATGACTGAGTTTGTGCATGTTTAGTAAAAATCCCCTGGATGTGATGTTTGCCCTTCTCAGGTCATCAGAAAAGGGGGTACACATCGCTACTCCTCCTTACTGGTGCTGACCCCTTTGACCTTTTGGCTAAGGTGTTGTCTTGCTGGGTTTCTCCGCCCCTCTGACATGGGGTGCAGAGAGAAATGGAAGTCCAGCCTTTCCCCTGATTGTATGGGAATAAGTGCCTGTTTTCATCCACATTCTCACATCTGTAACCCGCTAGATGCAATCGAGCCCAGCACCCAAAGGGTTTATTTGTGTTTCTTTCTTTAATCATACTCTAGACTCTGGCGTCTAGAGTATTTGACCCTCAAATATGTTTAAAATGCAAGAATTTTAGCCACATCCTCAGCCCATCGCACCTGCTCCCTGGCTCATTCAGCCACATCCGGCATCCCTTCACTCCCTAAGGATCCCCAAACCCTCATTCAGAACTCAGGTATCAAAATTTCTGCTCACATTCAAGGCTCTTTACAACCATCATCACCTCTATTCCCCACTACTTTGAAGGAAATGTGTTATCAGCCACTTTTGAGAAAATGAAGAAGCTCAGAGAGTTTAAGTACTTTACCCCAAATCTGAAAACCAGTAGGTTGGAGAGCAGAAATTCGCACTCAAGGCCATCTGATGCTCGGCCTTCGGACACAATAGCAACCTGCAGAGTTAAGTCTGACCAATGTGAGAGGTAACAGCTCCCCTGCGATCCGACTCCCCCAAACACTAGTGTGTAACCCTATCACAATGACAACTGCTCCTTCTGTGGTGTGCCTGTGGTCCTTCCCTGGGCCTTTTCTTTCTAAATTCTGTAACAGCTATGAGACAGGCAGCATGTACCCCATTTCACAGAGGTACCCCATTTCACAGAGGTCAGAAACAGCAAAGCACATGCCCAAGATCTGAAACCAAAACCACATCCAAAAACCTCCCCTAAATCTGACCACACCTCTAATTTACAGAAAATACAACACAAAGATACTACCAGCAAAATCCAAGCTGAGAAATCCTCTAAGACAAACCACCGAGTTTCCTTTTCTTTGCACTTTTATGTGAAAAAACTAGAGATGAAGAACCGATAGATCAAAAGAAACTGAAGACATTTTTATAAATTGCAAGATGTGGGCCTTATTTGGATCCTGATTCAAACTGTAAAAAACAAAAAGACGATGTATAACATTTTGATTCTATTGAGAACTTACCCAGAAATCTGGTATTAAAAAAATATTAATTTACTCAGATGTGATAGTGATATCTTAGTTGTGTTTAAAAACTTCCTATCTTTTACAGATTCGTGCTGAAATATCTATGAATGAAAATAATAGGATATCTTGGATTTTACTTAAAACTAGAGGCCTGGTGCACAAAATTCTTGCAAGGGGGGGGTCCCCTCAGCCCAGCCTGCCCCCTCTCCAATCCGCGACCCTTCAGGGGATCGGGCCTAAACTGCCAGTCGGACAGCCCTCTAATAATCCAGGTTCACTGGCTCCTAACTGCTCACCTGCCTGCCAGCCTGATCACCCCTAACCACCTCTGCTTTGCTGGTCTAAGCCCCTAAATGCCCCCCTGCTGGCCTGATCACCCCCAAATCTTCCTCCCTCCTTCCCTCCACTGGCCTGGTCGCCCCACGCAGCCTACTGTTCAGTCATCTGTCCAGTTGTTTCCGTCATGACGGCCCCTGGCTTTTTATATATTAGGATGGTATTGGGGGAAAGTAACACAGGGCGCTACAGTTGAAACAAACTGGGCATTAATTAATAAATTATGGACTCATTATACTATTCCTCACATTTTTTACATATTTGCAATCCTCCATAATAAAATATTACCCAAAAAATGTCCAAGATCACATATACTACAAATGAGGGGCAGAATTGGGACTTGATCTCAAGTGACTCAAGTTCAAATGTTGTCTTCCTCCCACACTTGCTACTGCAACTGATGTCTTTCCTATACATACGCCCCATTTCAAATCTTATATTCCAAAAGGAAATGCTACAACAAATCATTCATATACTCCCGAAGATGCTTCCATGAAGCTACAGTACAAAGCACAAAATACGTATAGCCATTAGAGAAACAAGTATTAGCAGGAAAGATCCCCTGATACACCACGGTGACAGAGAAACACTTTCAACACCTGCACTTCTTTTGCTGCAAATTCAGAGAGAAAATCAGCAAAGAGTGGGCCAACCAAGAGAACTGAGAGTCCCCGAAGTGACACATCTTTACAACAGTCCTTGAGGATCCAGAAGAGCTATTTCGTAAGAAACAGAAAAGATTCTCTCTGCTCTAGATAATAAAGACCTACGAACACTTTAAAAAGTGCCCTTGCGTTCATTAATTCATCCTGGCCTCTCAAAATTTCCTTGAGATAGAGTTAGATCACATGTTAACATCCCTATCCTACACAGGAGCAAATGAGATACAAAGAGGTCAAGATGTGATACCTGGACGGGACTTGAAGTCAAAATTTCATTCATTCAAGTCATTCATTCATTCATTCATTCATTCAAGCACTGGCTCCCTGCCCGCTTTCTATTCTAAGTGCTGGGTATATAGAGATACAGTGGTACCTCAAGATACGAGTGCCCTAATATACAAGATTTTTGAGATACGAGCCGTCGAGCGAGCGATTTTTGCTTTGAAATACGAGCAACATTTGAGATAGGAGTCATCGCGCGGATCGGCCGGCTGCACACGACCCACCAGTTTACTGCGACTCAAGCGTCTCATAGTTTCCCACGCCTCAAGGTTACGGAACGAATTAAACTCGTATCTCGAGGTACCACTGTACTGGACACCCACAGTCTCTGGACTAGAGGGGTTTAAGCTTCCCACACTCTCAACACTTCCCCCACACCTTCTCCTACCCACCCCCCACCCTGAGTCCCACAGACACCCGGGAGTCTGCAGAAGCAGGCTGGCTGTGGGCGGTGCGAAGGGCACTGTGTATTTAAAGCTGGAATGAAGAGCGTCCTTCTCCTGGCTGAATCCCTCCTGTTCGCCCTTCTCCTCGGTGCCCAGAGCAGAGTATGCATTTCCACGTGTAAGAAAAGACAGAACCAGAAAAGGAATGGTGCCAGCTTTCCCCAAGATAAATGAGTCACATTTGTGTCATTCGGCTAATATTTACTGAGCCCTCACTGTAAGCCAGGCGCATGGGCGACCAAATGAATGGATGTGAGACAGCCTCAGCAGGCCAGGAGCCTGCGTGGAGCCGGGGCTATAATCACATGCATAGCAGCCCGAGGGACAGTCCTGTTTGTGCAACGTAGCATTGGGTTTTTCAACACCGAACTACTCTGAGGAGCCATAAGCTTTTCCTTTTTTTTCCTTTTTTTAAAATGGTAACATCCACTGATCCACATCTCACAATAAGCCAATGTGTCACACACTATAAACCAGCTCAGAAAGCCAAAACCGGTTTGGCTCAGTGGATAGAGCTTCGGCCTGCAGACGGAAAGGTCCCGGGTTCGATTCCGGTCAAGGGCATGTATCTTGGTTGTGGGCACATCCCCAGTGGGGGGCGTGCAGGAGGCAGCTGATCGATGTTTCTCTCTCATCGATGTTTCTAGCTCTCTATCCCTCTCCCTTCCTCTCTGTAAAAAATCAATTATATATATATATATATATTAAAACCTTCAAAAAAAGAAAAGAAAAGAAACTCATGTTTAGAGATCACATGAAGCTGGGGGTGGGAGTGGAGGAGAAACGCCTGAAGGAGGATGGAGCTTCTGAGGGAGACCTAGCAGGAGGCCAGGATCCTAGCAGGCAAGCTGGTGCGGGAGGGCCTTCCTAAGCGGTCCAGGCAAAGGGACAACGGGCAGGAATAGGGCAAAACACACCCTGGAAACTAAGGATGCAGTGCACTGGGAGGCAGCACACAGGGCAATGGCTGTTTGTCAATGTGTAACTAAGGGTCACCCGGGGATGCTGTGGACCGTCGTGTACCCCACCTCTCAGGGATCCTGACTCAGAAAATCCAAAGGGTGGGTCCTGGGAGGCAGTGGGTAGAGGTGGGTCAGGATGACACTCTGGGAATCGGTGGTACAAGAGGCGTGGTGACACCTGGCAGCAGCGGTGGCCACGCATGCGTGGCTCCAGGACACATGCTTCACGGGCCGGGATTGCATGGACAACGTCATGCCATCGGAATTACACTGGAAGGGTGTGCATCTCAAAGTGTGGTACGTACAGGTCAGCCGCAGCAGCCCTAGGAACTTGTTAGAAACGCAAATTATCGGACCCCGCCTCCAATATACTGAATCATATCGTTGATGGCGTGTTATGGTCAAAACTGTACGCACAGTCCCACCAGGTCCATTCCCAGCTAGCTTCGCGTTATTACTGTTATCAGGCCTTCCTCCCTAAAACATGGGTGTTGTATTTGAGTGATGTACTAATCTCTTTTGTCACTCACGAGCCATTGACGTTTGACCACGGGCCTGTCAATGTATTACAATGATGGTGTTCCATCAGCGCCTCTCAAACGTGAATGTGCACACACATCACCTAGAGATCTCAAGAAAGTGCAGGACATGACTCCGTCAGTCTGAGATGGGACTCCGCATTCCGAGCAAGGTTCGAGATGATGCTATCGCTACTGGTCCACAGCCCTCACTGGCAGTAGCAAGAATTGCCTTCTCCTGCTGGGCTTTCCTCTCAGATCTGGTCCCCAGCCCCTCTGCCCACATCTCGTGTCTTTTTCCTCGTCAGCCACTGAGTCAGTACCTCCAGGGACACAGTCCCGAGTGGACATAGGGGCTTTCTGTGCCCGTCACGTCCACAGAGGGAGTTCACGGCCCTCCCCGGGCACACTCCAGGCGCCTCCAGAGGGGCTTTGGCAGTCGGCAGGCTCTGGCTCATTGGTTTGCAGAGCTAACCATCCTTTACTTAAAACAGACACCGTCAGCGTGAGCTGCGTTCAGGGCTGCAAATGAACAGTCATTGCTCGGGGCTGGAGGGGTCCCTGTTCCACTCCCGTGAGTTCCATCCGTGGAGAACAGTCAAAATCCCAGCTGAGCAGAAACCGGTTTGACTCAGGGGATAGAGCGTCGGCCTGCGGACTGAAGGGTCCCAGGTTCGAATCCAGTCAAGGGCATGTACCTAGGTTGCAGGCACATTTCCAGTGGGGGATGTGCAGGAGGCAGCTGATCAATGTTTCTAACTCTCTATCCCTCTCCCTTCCTCTCTGTAAAAACTCAATAAAATATATATTTTTTAAAAATCCCAGCTGAGACCGCCACGCTGACTTGGTGGAGACCCGTGAGGCCTGCAGGCAGCCCACCCCCCCACTCGTGGGAGCGCAGCGTCAGCCTGCCCCCTGCGCCAGGTGCTGCTCCACGAGCTCATCAAACATTTCGTGGTTATGAAACGTTTCTGCTAAAAAAAACTGCAGAGTTGCAGCTCCAGCCTTCGCTGTAAATATTTATTAACTGCGACCATGAGGCACCGCTTCTCCATCACTTCAGCATCCGCTGGCCGGTTACCCCTGCAGGGAAGCTCGGTTCCCACTCCCTCCATCCCTCCCCGAAAAGGTACGTCTCGCGCTCGCTTCAGCAGCGCATGTACTAAAAGTGGAACAACACAGAGAGGATTAGCATGGCCCCTGGGCCAGGATGGCACACGAATTCGTGAAGCGTTCCATGTATTTTTAGAAAAGAAAAGGATCTCTTAGTTAAAAAACGGTCGCGTGGAAATCCACCCGACCTCTCTAAGAGCCGCTCCCCTCAAATGAAGAAAAGGGTTCTGAGATAGACATCAAGAGTCTTACCACTGGAGACGGATGAGCGGGGAGTAGATTGGTGGATGCTTTTTTTCTGTACACGAGACCGTAAAACGACTTAATCACGGGGGGATATTTATCACAATACTGTCAGGCAAGGCACTGTGAACATTTATGCGGCTAAAAGCTCGAGTGTACAATATGAAAAGATCGCTCAGAGGTTCTGGACGCATTGGCCCAGTTCCCGCTTTAGTACATGGATGTTGAATATTGTGATACGTTCTCTTTGAAGAGTCACTCTGCCTCAATTGCCTTCTCCTGCTGGAAAAAAAAAAAGCCATTCAACAAATTTCTATTTAATTGTACACTTAACAAAGGAGAAAGAAATAGCAGCATCCAATGACTCTCTAAGGAAGGAGAGGGGAAAAGTCTGAGGAATCGTAAATCTGAAAAGATGATGAGGGAAAACAGACTGAGAATAGAAACACTTTGCGCCTCCGAAATGGATTCAAGAACCACCAGCGTATCCGTCGTGGAGGCAGAAACCAGCAAGCATAAAGATGGACTAATGAAAATTTCAAGATACGATGATCATTAGACAGCTCTGCACCAAACCCTTTACTCGCTTCTCCCAAAGCTTGCCACTCGGCACTGAAGCAATAATACATTTTTTTAGACTGCCCACTTTTATTTCTAGGTTGAGAGGCAAATGGAAGAGGAAACCGCCGAGACCGGTTTGGCTCAGTGGAAAGAACGTCGGCCTGCGGACTGAAAAGTCCCAGGTTCGATTCCGGTCAAGGGCATGTACCTAGCTTGCGGGCACAACTCCAGTAGGGGGCGTGCAGGAGGCGGCTGATCGATGTCTCTCTTTCATCGATGTTTCTGACTTTCTCTCTCTCTCCCTTCCTCTCTGTAAAAAATCAATAAAATATATTTTTAAAAGAGAGAGAGAGAGAGAGAGAGAGAAAACCATCAAGGATCAAGGGGAAGGTCCTGGCACGGGAGAGAAGAGACCTGAATTCTCGTTCAGACCCTCAGAGAGTCTGCAGGAGAAGCTCAGAGGGGTACGTGACCAGTTCCCCAAGGGCTTCGTGGAAAATTCCTTTCGCCATTAGTTTCCTGCAATGTTGTCCCCTCCCCTCTGCAGCCCTACTAAGGGCTGCTTCTACTTTTGAAACATACAAACTCTCCCCATGAATCCCTTCATCGCGGAGCACCGACCCAGACAACCTCCACCGCGACATTCTAGGACCCATGTAGGCAGAGGCCCAAAAGCCAGTTAAAATTCCCAATGGGACAGAGCTGTGGCCACCTTCTCCTCGAGCACCTCTATCCCCAGTGGCCAGAGCTGGAACCAGGCCACTGGTGTGGACTCCGTATCGCTAAGGCAGCGGTTCTCAACCTGTGGGTCGCAATCCTTTTGAGGATCCAACGACCCTTTCACAGGGGTCACCTAAGACCATCGGAAAATGCAGATATTTACATCACGATGCATCACAGTAGCAAAATTTCATGGCTGGGGGTCACCACCACATGAGGAACCGTATGCAAGGGTCGCGGCCTTAGGAAGGCTGAGAACCACTGCGCTAAGGAATGAAGGCAAGATCCCACAAGCCACTCATCATACAAAGCCACCCATGACGAAAATTCTGAGAAAGGTCACGGGCCAGGTCTGTTCATTTATTCAGCCAATGTTTACTGCACTCCTACTTTGGAGGCTGGGATGTTCCAATAAACAAAACCAGGAGCCGAGAAAGCAGACAACAAACAAGTAGTATATGTCAGGCGGTGCGCGTTGCCATGGAGAAAAACAACGCAGGAGAAGACAGATGGGGAGCTCCCTAAAGTAGCACGATGAGAGGAGGAGGACATTTCTGGTGAGCATCTGAGCAGAAACCCGAAATGTAAAAAAATGCAGTCCAGAGGTGATATAGGGGAAGCAGACAGCAAATGCAAAGGCCCAGCAAGGAGGCCAGCTGCAGAAACAGCGGATGAGGTTGAGGACATGGCTAGAGGTGGGGAGCTGATCGTACAGGCAATGTTCTGCAAAGTGGGGGTGACAGCCCACGTGTGAGTCACAAAAGCCATTTATCAAGTCACAACCTACACCTTTCAAAATGAAACGGGACACAATCAAATAGACTGCCTGCAGTGAGACTAAGCATTGTCTGCTGAAACTTCGGCGCTACATGAATGTGCATGTGCTCACATACATGGGCGTCTTGCTGAGGCACAGTAACAGTGAGTTATGGTCAGAAAGTTTGAAAGCATGCACGCAGCCCTAACCGGTTTGGCTCAGTGGATAGAGTGTTGGCCTACGGACTGAAGGGTCCCAGGTTCCATTCCGGTCAAGGGCATGTATCTTGGTTGCGGGCACATCCCCAGTAGGGGGCGTGCAGGAGGTGGCTGATTGATGATTCTCTCTCATCGATGTTTCTAGCTCTCTCTCCTTTCCTCTCGGTGAAAATTCAATAAAACATATTTTTTTAAAAAGAAAAATATGCACACAGTACTTTACAGATCTGCCCTGTGCAATATGCTATCCACCAGCATGGGTGGTATCTAATTTAAACGAACAAAAATTAAACAAAATTTAACATTCAGTACCTCAGTCATGCGAGGCCCATTTTAAGAGCTCGGTAGCCACATGCGGCCAGGGGCTAAAGTGCTGGACGGAGCGGACAAAAAACATTTCTGCCAAAACCGGTTTGGCTCAGTGGCTAGAGCGTCGGCCTGCGGACTGAAAGGTCCCAGGTTCGATTCTGGTCAAGGGCATGTATCCTGGTTGCGGGCACATCCTCAGTAGGGGGCGTGCAGGAGGCAGCTGATCGATGTCTCTCTCATCGATGTTTCTAACGCTCTATCCTTCTCCCTTCCTCTCTTTAAAAAATCGATAAAATATATTAAAAAAAAAAAAGAAAAAAACATTTCCAACAGAACAGAGTGCCCCCGAAGAGCACAGCTGTAGTCATTCTCTCTGAGTTTGTGACCCGCCGTCCCCCGACGGAATTACACGTGTGTCCAAGATGACCAGCTGACTGGGTTCCTGAAGAGAAGGCTCTGCCTTTGTATTTTCTCATAATCCAGCTGCAGATAAACCCAAAATATACTGAAAGTCACCCTGAAACCTACCAGCCACATGCACAGGCTGCCTCGACTGCCTTCTCCACAAGCAACGATTAATATTAGCTTTGAATGATAAAACCCCAGAGGAGGGCACTTCAGGAATGGGCAGCTGACCAAGTGCGATTTTTAAAAAGCCATTTCCTGGCCCTGCGAAAAGGGCTGGAACTCAGTCCAGTGAAGGCTGCATCCCCCCACGTGGGGCTCTAATGCTTACCAATCGGTGTTATGAGGAGTCAGTCCCGCAGGCCGAGGAGGCAGGGACACACCACATGGAGGGCTTTCGGGACCCCTAACCCAGGTCTCCACCCCGCCCCAGGATGGGTGCTCAGGCTGTGTTGTCTGTGGCTGGCTGCTGCTGGAAAGGGTCTCTCAAACGTGTTTGCAGCTCCTTCGTCTGGCTCTCTGCAATGGCAACCGTGGAAGGAAGCCTATTGCTGAAGGGGCTTTGACTTCCTGTCTAGCTGAGAAAGGCTAAATGACTGTGCAAGCTTGAACTGTATGGTCCAGGGACAGATGACACGGGCTTGGCCAGTCCACGGGGTTCCCCAAACCGATGCTGCTCCCTCTTAGAACCAGCAGGAGCAACGCTCACCTTAGGGTCACACCTTCCACTGTCACAGGACCATGGCCCTTCCAGCTGCATGCTGGGTGACGAGCTTGCTCTCTGGGTCCAGGTATAGGCAGGCAAAGGAGGGTCCCCAGGAAGCATGTTACCAAAGGATACACATCCATTCGAAAGCCAATTTCAGAACAGGTAGTCTAACACCAAAGACTGACCTATGGAGTGGAACATGTGAAATGGGAGCGTCTGTGAAAATCCATCATGTCTGGGCATCACATTCAGGCAATCCAGGTGCATATGGTGCAATCCAGTGGCTAAAACAGTGCCCGGAACATGGGGTGGGGGGCACTCAATAAATATTTTTGAATGGGCAAGTAAGTGAATGATACAGTATAAAATAGATGATGTTCTGCACTAACCTAATCTGTCTGCAACTTCATTTGTCTTTTGTTGATTTATTTATTCTATTGATTTTTTGCAGAGATGAAGGGAGTGGAATAGAGAGCTAGAAACATCTATGATAGAGAGACATTGATCAGCTGCCTCTTGCACGTCCCCCACGGGGGATGTGCCCGCAACCAAGGTACATGCCCTTGACCGGAATCGAACCTGGGACCTTCCAGTGCGCAGATCGACGCTCTATCCACTGAGCCAAACCGGTCCCGGCTCACTTGCCTTTTTATTTGGAGCAGGAAGCATGGAAAAGTAGACTTGCCTTACCTAATATTTTGCCAGCCTTATCCGTTATGCACAGAGGAATGAAACCATAAAGGAAAAGATTCACTGGTTTGACTATATCAAATGTCAAGTGTCAAAAGACACCATAAAACTTTAAAGGCAAATAATAAACCGGGGGAAATACTTGCAACATGATAAAGACTGAATATGACGACTCTTTGAAGAGGTCTTAAAATTGATAAGATATAAAGTACCTTAGCAGAAAATGGACAACAGATATGAACAGATTCTACACAACACACACACACACACACACACACACACACACACACCCCACAAACAGCCAATAAACACATGAAAAAATAAAGTTCAACTTCTCTGCTGGTGATCACATTAAAACAATAATATGAAACCGTTTTCAACTCTCAAACTGGCAAAGGTCTTCTGTTGTTTTGCTTTTCAATGACAATCCTCAACCTTGGCAAAAGGGTGGAGAAATGGGCTCCCTCCCACACTGTTCATACACTTATGAAACATAGTTTGATAACATGTGCCAAAAGCCTTAAACATGGGCACTGTTTTTGATCCAGTCATTCTATTCCAGGAATTTATTCTAAGGAAGTAATCAGAGACATAGCAATTATTTATGCGAAAGACATTCATCAGATGTTTATGGTAGGGGACAGCCGGAGTCACCTATAAATCCATCAGTAGAAGGGCTGTTAAGTGAACTATATTACTAGCCTGTGATAGAAACTATCCATCATTTTTAAAGTCTTTTTACAATAACCAAGAGAAGAAACCCAAACATCCAGCATCTTATGAATGGATTTTAAAAAGTGGTGTGCACATACGGTGGAATATTATTCAGACTTTACAAGGAAGGAAATCTTGTCACATACGACAACATGGATGAACCTTGAGGATGTTTTGCTAAGTGCAATCAATCAGACTCAGAAAGACAAGTACTGCAGGAGCCCACTGATTTGAGGTAGCCAAAGTATTCAAACTCGTAGACAGGTAGTAGAATAGCTGTTACCAGGGGCTGGTGGGAGAGGGAAAGGGAAGCTGTGTAGTGGGTACAGAGTTTAAAATTTGCAAGATGAAAAAACTTAGTAGACCTGTTTCACAACACTGTGAGTATATTTAACACTACAGAACTGTCCACGGAAAAGGAGTGATGGTGGTAAATTTTATGTTACTCATCCTTTACCGTAGCTTTTTAAAAGCCCTTCTACAAGATTTCCTAATCGTGCGTGGATTATCCATTTTGTAAACTGCCACACTGTAAAATATACTTCATGCTAGATCCAGACTGCACATCGCTTAATTTTGGTGCGATTCTGAAGGCACTTAAGGATGCTGCGGAACTCATTTGTAATGATGGTCTTCATAACTCCCAATTACAATTTTAATAGACTTCTTGGCTTGTGTGCTAATTGCAAGCAGCAGTTAATAAAAATACGAGGTAGTAGATTTGCTGCATTAAGAAATTATAATGTCACAGACGCTTTGCCAATGGCTAGCTCAGAGTTTTCCGGGGCATTTCTAATATTCTGTTTCCAGAAACACCCAGGTCCCAGGGATTACATGTCCTCACACACACATTCTTTGTCAGATCCCTGCTCTGCTTTTCTTTTCATAAATGTAAACACGCTAACAAGAGGCACCAGACATATGCATGACCTCTCACCCTCTACAGCCAGGCGGGCTCAAAGGACAGCCCAGCAACGGTGAATGGGGCATCCGGACCTTGGTGTGGCTCAGAGATCCACACCAGCAGTTTGTTTAGCTGAACTGTTTCATCATATACTTTTATAATTTTTCATTA
Organism: Lasiurus cinereus; assembly: GCA_011751065.1. Lineage (NCBI taxonomy): Eukaryota > Metazoa > Chordata > Mammalia > Chiroptera > Vespertilionidae > Lasiurus > Lasiurus cinereus. Next base: position 3,701,767 of record JAAGEH010000043.1, on the reverse strand, counting down.
TACTGGTCATGTTCTTTGTTTTCCCGGTGCCTGACAATGTCCTGGCCTGTTAAATTAGGATAGGTTAAAATGTAATCTAGCTAATAAAGAGGTAATATGCAAATTGACCATCGCTCCATCACAAAGATGGCGGCGCCCATAGCCACAAGATGGTGGTGCCCAGTCCTCTCAGCCCCACCGGAGTCCCCCAGTCCCAGGGGAGCAGCCGCTGACAGTGGGCAGTGTGAGCCGCCTGCGGGAATGCTAGCTTCATCGTTGCAGCAACAAGGCAAGTGTTCCACCCCGGCTGCGGAGGCCCTCTGGGGAGTGGGCATGGAGCGGCCTGTAGGGGAGAGGGGTTACTGGGGGAAACACTTGCCTCCTCGCCCCAGCAACAAGGAAAGCATTCTGACCCAGCCACAAATGGGCCTCTGGCTGGAGAGGGCAGCTGAAGGCCATCATTTGGGGGCAATCAGGACAGTGGGGGCAGTTGGGGGTGAGCAGGCCAGCATGCAGAGTGGTTAAGGGTGATCGGGCAGGCAGGCAGGTGAGCAGTTAGGAGCCAGCAGTCCCAGATTGCGAGAGGGATGTCTGACTGCCGGTTTAGGCCCGATCCCACAGGGACATCCCAAAACAGTTAGACATCCCCCGAGGGGGTCCCAGATTGGAGATAGTACAGGCCAGGCTGAGGGACACCACCCTATCCCACCCTCCATGCACCAATTTTGTGCACTGGGCCATTAATCCAATAAATAAGTGAAGACAATCACATAGATTGTATAGAATATAAAGTAAAAAGACTAAAGCAGGGGTGGGGGTGGAGAACATTTGGATATTTATAACATTGTTTGCAGGCCATACACAATTATCAACTTAAAAATTAGCCTGCTCTATTTGGTCAAACATTTAAGTAACTGACCACTAACGCCTGTGCAGAGCCAAACCAAATTATTTCATCGGCCTTCTACAGCCTGGGGGCTGGGCATTTTCCCATCCCTGGATGAAAGTCTTTTTTTTTTTTTTAACGTATTTTATTCATTTTTTACAGAGAGGAAGGGAGAGGAATAGAGAGAAACATCCATCAGCTGCTTCCTGCACATCTCTTATTGGGAATGTGCCCACAACCAAGGTACATGCCATTGACCAGAATCGAACCTGGGACCCTTGAGTCTGCAGGCCGACGCTCTATCCACTGAGCCAACCCAGTCAGAGCCAGACTAAAGTCTTAAGAAGTTTTCAATAGTTACCTATTATGCTAAATGATAACGTAAGAATCCTAGCTGCACACATTGTTAAGGGAACACAACTTCTAGAATTAATTATTCTAAATCAGGTTCTGGAGACCACTCACTCTGCAGAATGTTAAAACGGTATTCTTGATAAAAGGATTCCATGTTCAAATAAGCTTGGAAGATTCTAGAGTTAACAAAGCAAAATTGGTTCCCTTGCCACCAAACTTCTCAAGCTGTAGAACAAGCATGTCAAACGTGCGGCCCTCACCGGTTTGGCTCAATGGAAAGAGTGTCACCCTGCGGACTGACAAGTCACATGTTCCATTCCCGGCAAGGGCACATGCCTGGGTTGCGGGCTCAGTCCCCCGTGGGGGCGTGTAGGGCCGCCTATCAATGATTCCATCTCATCTTTGATGTTTCTCTCTCTCTCCCTCTCTCTTCCTCTCTGAAATCAAGAAAAATATATTTTTAAACTTAAATAAATAATGAGGCATGAGGCCTGCAGCCGCGAGTTTGACATGCTTGCTCTAGAAACTGAGGGTGAATATTCATCTTTAGAAAAGGGGTTTCTGATGCAGCATTTTCCTGAGCCCCCTGAAAATGAAATGCTTTTCCCTGGGGAAGTTCAGGAGATTCGTGTTCCCCGGAGCCAACTATGGAAAATCTGCATCTTTCCTCTTGTTTTTTTTATTTTTTTATTTTATTGATTTTTCACAGAGAGAAAGAGAGAGGGACAGAGAGCTAGAAACATCGATGAGAGAGAAACATCGATCAGCTGCCTCCTGCACACCCCCAAGTAGTGGTTCTCAACCTTCCTAATGACGCAACCTTTTAATACAGTTCTTTATGTTGTGGTGATCCCCAACCATAAAATTATTTTTGTCGCTACTTCATAACTGTAATTTGCTACTGTTATGAATCTTAATGTAAATATCTGTGTTTTCTGATGGTCTTAGGAGACCCTGCTAGCTGTTCTCGACCCACAGGTTGAGAACCACTGCCCCCAAGTGAGGATGTGCCAGCAACCAAGGTATATTCCCTTGACCGGAATCGAACCTGGGACCTTTCAGTCTGCAGGCCGACGCTCTATCCACTGAGCCAAACCGGTTTCGGCTGCATCTTCCCTCTTGGAAAGCCTGCGGGTATGCCAGGATTGTGCAGGACCCTGGTAATGGGAGTGTATCCGCTAAGCCTATAACTAGAATCAGACTAATAGGGTTCAGATCCTATCACTGTCACTGCCCAGCTTGGGCAAAGCATTGAACTTGATCCTCCCCTGGTGGGAGAAGGGATCAGCTTCCTAATCACGGTGACCTGCCTGCCGTGTCATCAGTCACAGAGCAAATGACCACACTGATGAAGGCAGCAGCTGGTTAAGTGGAGGCCTGTTAAGGCACTCCTTACTACACGACACTAGATACTTCAGTACCAATGCTAACGCAAGGCCGCACCCAGAAACACCACTTCCGGCCCCCCGGGAGAACCTAGCTCCTATCCTAGCAGAGTCCAGCCCACACGGTCTTATTTATAGCAAGTCTGCAAGGATGTTAGCAATGCAGGGAATGCCTATATCCGCAAATTTAGCCAAACACTTAAGTCTGCAAAACCAGCTCCAAGAACAATACATGGCATTCTTTCCACAATGTGAATATAAATAATAGGAGCTATTCTTCCAATAACCCAAGAAGACAAGTCTCCAATACCCACCGGACATGATGTTGGCTAAACACACAGACTTTGCTTTCTGGTGCAGTTCCTATAAAATATTCATGTAAGAAATAGAACATTAGCTGATTTAAACATCATCGTTCTTTACTGGCTCCAACACAGGCTTAGAAACCTTTAACTTTAATGGAAATTAAATGCTCTGCATCTAAGACGTTCCCTTCTCTGTCCTTTCAACAGTAAAATGACTAGAAGCACCACGAAGCAGGAGTGAGAGTGACGCCACATTTCGGACCTGCAACTGTAAAGGAAAAGATGTTTCACCTTCAAGGTCAGAAAGGACGAGGCAGAACTAGACGTCCTGTGTGCAACTGGAATAGAAGGCCTGGTGGGACCCAAGACGAGCCCTCCCCTCCCCCCACAAACAACAAGGAAAGACTCAAAGGGAGGAGGCTGTTCTGTGGGTATGACAACCATCCAACCTGTGTCTCTCCACCTCGATTGCTCAATAACCCTCAGTGACGCTCAACCTGTGTGTGAGAGCACTGCCTTCCTTCATACAAATGCAATGTTCCAGAACATGGGGATACACAAAATGCTGCCCAAAAGCACTAGAAAGCCTCCTCTTTCAAAGGAAAACCCTCTCCCTTGTCATTGGAAAAAAGGTACCTGCACTGGATCCCTGCCATTTGAATTTCACAAATCAATAGGATGAAAATTAAATGTAAGTAAAAATGAAAACAAAGCCAATAAGGTTGGGCAATGAGCCAAGAATTTACAATTTTTAACGCTGTCAGGTAAAGCCCTAGCCGAGGTTGCTCAGTAGTGAGAAGGGTCTCAGGTTCAATTCCGGGTCAAGGGCACATAACTGGATTATAGGTTCTATCCCTAGCCCCATTCGGGGGATCATGCAGAGTCAACCAGGCAACCAATCAATGTGTCTCTCTCACATTGATGTTTCCCTATCTATCTGTCTGTCTGTCTATCTATCCATCTATCTACCCATCTCTCACCTCCCTCCTTCCCTTCCACTCGCTCTAAAAAAATTAATGGAAAAACATATCCTGGGGTGATTATTAACAAATAAATAAACAAAATAAGTTTTTCAGGTAAAGACATTGAAAGATTAAAACAAAACAACCACTGCTACCACAAAAAATCCCATCACCCCTTAGCAGAGAAGTTCACAAGCCGGGCGGCACCGGAGAATCCTCTGGGGAGCATGGACCCCACCCCAGTACCAGGCCCACCCCAGGACTCTGATCAGCTGCCTGAGGTGGAGCCAGGACACCACTCTCAAAGCGCCCCAAGTGTTCTAATGTGCCAGGACTGAGGACCAGCATCACTTCATAAAAGACAGGATATTTTAAAGCCAAACAAGAAAGGCTGTAACCTCAGGTTACGGGATGGCCATTAAAAATAAATAAAACCAGGCTTGTGAAAAACGCACTCTATGAACTCGGTGCTTCTCATTTCACCTCTAACAACCTCACCAGCTTGGGGGACATCTGGTCTACTCTACACCAGCAGGCTGCACTATCCCATTCCTTATCCTACTAGCGTTTGCAGCCCATTAAAACGCGGCTTGTGCCCCCTCCACTCCACGGAAGCAGCCTTTTTGAAGCCCAGGATGGAATCTTGTGTAGCCAAATGCAATCCCTTTTCCTCGTTTCGCCTACTTTACGTCTTCGTAGTCTTTCATGGAGTGAGCCAGCCCTGCCTTCTCTCGGTCTTGCCCCCAGCCTGGCAAACAATTCCCCTACGTTCTGGCTTCTCGTTTTGCTCCTATGGCTCCCTTTTCTCAGAACTCCCTTCTGCTTCTTCATAGACCCCAGCCTACATCTACTTCAAGGACAAAGTCAAGTGCTCCCTACTCGTACACCCATCCATGTTTCACTCAGGGGCCCACAGCGAACCCAGGAGAATTTAAAATGCAACATTAATTTCAAGGGGTGAGACGAGGTCATAAACTGAAAAGCCAACGTCAATGTCAAAAGCCATAAAGACTGAAAACCTCGGGAAGCAGAGCACGGGATGCACTGAGGCAGGTGTTTCAGAGTCAAGAGGGTTAACCGTGTCCATTAGAAACCTGCAGGCGTGAGTGGCGAGAAATATTCAAAGTGATGAACAGCAAGAACCTTCAACCAAGATTACTCTACCCAGCAAAGCTATCATTCGGAATTGAAGGGCAGATAAAGAGCTTCACAGACAAGAAAAAGCTAAAGGAATTCATCACCACCAAACCAGTATTATATGAAATACTGAAGGGTATTCTTTAAGAAGAGGAAGAAGAAGAAAAAGGTAAAGATAAAAATTAGGAACAACAAATACATCTCTGTCAACAAGTGAATCTAAAAATCAAGTCAATAAAAAATCTGATGAGTAGAACAAACTGGTGAATATCATAGAATCAGGGGCATAGAAAGGGAGTGGACTGATAATTCTCGGGGGGAAAGAGGTGTGGGGGATGTGAGAAGAGACTGGACAAAAATCGTACACCTATGGATGCGGACAGTGGGGGCGAGGGGTAAGGGCAGAGGGAGGGGTGAGAGCCAGGTGGAGGGGAGCTATGGGGGGGAAAAGGAGGAACAATTGTAAGAATCTGAACAATAAAGATTTATTAAATTACAAAAAAAGAAAAAGAAACCTGAAACCAGAACTAATCCAGGTACTTCACCTCTCAACGCTCTGGTGATCATCCTTACTGTTTGGTGTGGGGGGTGGGGGGGAGGAGGGGAGTTCCTAGGATCTGCCTAGCAACATGAAATTCATTCTCTCATTTAACCCTGGAAACACTCCAGAAGGAATGAATGTACTGCTGCCGCTGACAGATGCAGGGCACATCAGCAGTGCAGCTCAACGACTGGCCCAAGCGCTCCCCGCTAGCAAATGGCTGACCCAGGATCGGCGCCCACCCCTCTGCATTTCCAAAGCTGGAGAGAAGTCTCCCTGCTACAACCACCGCCTCCTTTAATGGTAACCACGCTAAGCCTTCGCTGCCTTTCCCAGGAAATGAGGGGGGTGGTCTTAGTCATTCCAGGGTCCACACTCCAAATCTAATGCCCCTCAGTTCTGTGAAAAAGGATCGGGGAGGCAGAAGGAAAGACAAGGCAGATGCCGACACCGGTTTGGCTCAGTGGATAGAGCGTTGGTCTGCAGACTGAAAGGTCCCAGGTTCGATTCTGGTCAAGGGCATGTACCTTGGTTGCGGCCACATCCCCAGTAGGGGGCATGCAGGAGGCAGCTGATTCATGTCTCTCTCTCATCGATGTTTCTAGCTCTCTATCCCTCTCCCTTCCTCTCTGTGGGAAATCAATAAAAATAAAAATAAAAATAAAAAAAGACACAGCAAAGGGCCACGGACAAAGAGAAATAAAAGACAGAAAGGCAGCCATCGCAGACAGAGGCGCACGAGGAAAGACAAAATGGCCTTTGTGGTCCCCCACTAGCCCTGACTCCCCTGGGGTTTCCCTGGCTGTGTTGAGCCTTTTTCCTGTTCTGAGATGGGTGTTAGGTAACCTTATCCTGTATTGAGTTTTCCTTCCCAGTCTCATCCCCAAATGCCCTGGGGGCCTACAGAAAACCACTAGGGAAATAAAAGCAGCGGGAAGAAAAAGAAAAGATGTGAGGACACACGAGAAAAGCAAGCTTCAGGAGCTTTCTGTTAAAATTGAGAAAGAGGATTATGATAATGATCAACGGAAGTCATCCAAAAGGGGTGTTTTCCCAAGAAGGAGAATAAATAAGGAGAACAAAGAGGGAAAAGCAAGCAGAATGGCCGTGATTTAGCAAGTGATCTGTATTGATTTCCTTTCACCTTCTGGGTTCTGGGGAAAGTCACCATCCAACGTGTGTGACACGAGAGCCTCTACCCTTAATGAAATTAGTGGATGAACAAAAATGTCAGCAGAGGAGGAGGGAACTCTCTTGGAAAAAAAAAATATGCCGCCTCCTTTCATCTCCAGGAAAATCAGCAAGAAAAAACGAGAAGTCGATGGAAACTTTCAGGACCATAAATGTCATCCAATTTACTTTCCTACAAACAGCCCTTCGGAGAACATTAAATTACGAGCCACCCCCTCCTGACCTCTGATAAAGGATTCTGCAAAGCCATCACGCCAATCCTTCAGTAAACCAGGGCCTTTAAAAGTCTAGGGTTTCACTAGTGTCGGCGTTCACACGATATGGTGTCAGGGAGGGAGGCGCAGTTTGGAGATTCTTTCCGAGGTTCACAAACTCCTCCCCCCAAAAAGAAAAAACACATGAATACAGATGGCAGGATCCCAGCCCCCCAACGCTCACCCCTCTTCCATGCCCCCATCATCAGCCACATTTTATCTAACCTCTGACTATCACGTTGTTTTAAAGAAGAAAAAGGGCCCTGGCTGATTTGGCTCAGTGTACAGAGCATGTGCCTGCGGACTGAAAGGGGGACTGAAAGGTCCTGGATTCAATTCCAGTCAAGGGCACATGCTTAGGCTGCGGGCTTGATCCCCAGTAGTGGGCATGCAGAAGGCAGCCAATCAATGATTCTTTCTCCTCATTGACGTTTCTATCTCTCCCTCTCCCTTCCTCTCTGAAATCAATAAAAATATATTTTTAAAAAATAAATAAAAATAAAGGAGAAAAAGGTTTCTCACAATAGCAGCTTTGGCCCTTTTGCAGAATCAGTTTAAGGATAGGACACCTGTCTAATCTCTAGGGCAGTGTCTGAGGTGAGGCAACCAACTCGTCAACAAAAGAAAATCTGTTACATCGTGGATTTGTAGAGATGGAATGCAGAGATGGAATTAAAAAACTTGCTTATATAAGGTATCTGTGTGTAAAAGCTTTCCTAAAGGTTTAGGAAGCTCTAAAATGTACATGTACATTAGCTTTGGAGGACATTAGAAAACAATGAATCCATTTTTGCAGATGGGGAAACAGAGGCAAGTGACTGGCCCAAATCCAAGTCCAACGGCGGGTAAACTTCCAGAGCTCAGAGCTTAGTTCTCCTCTCCCCGTTGCCCTCTAGACAGACCAGGTTTTGGTTAAAATAACATACCTCCCAGCTCCAGAACACATTAGCTCAGTTATTACATGTTTGGAGAAGAACACGCTGCCAGAGACACTTTCAAATCTTCCTATTTTGTATAAAACCAGGACCTGCTCCTGACTTTCAAGAGTAGAATTCACTGGGTTGTGTGGTTTTTCTCTCCTGGAGAACGTACATAATTGACTGAGTGGAATTTCTGTTATCTTAACAGCTCTGAAGAAGAGAACTGTCTTGTTTAGGAAGGGGAGGGTCGGATTATGAGCTTCTTGGGCTGAGAAGGTGAGACCCCACAGCAGGGATTGTTGAGAGTAAGTCCAACAGCTCTGACTGAAAACCGATGAGGAGTTGGGAATTGAGGATAAAGGAGAAAAGGAAAGACAGAAAGACTACGGGTTTGTAGAGCCGGCTGATGGATTTTCAGAACAAGGACACAGCATGAACTCTTTAAAGCCATTTGCCTTGCTGCAGTGCAAATCGGACTCCACAACCATCATTAATGTCTTCTCAGCAAAGCCAACTAAAGCAAAGACGAAGCATTGGGGTTACGTCATGCTAAAAACTTCTGCCCAGCAACAAAATGAAAAGGCAACGTTTAGGCGACCCTGCTAGCGGTTCTCAACCTGTGGGTCGTGAGCCTAAGACCCTCGGAAAACACACATATTTACATTACGATTCATAACAGCAGCAAAATTTCAGTGACGAAGTAGCAACGAAAATAATTTTATGGTTGGGGATCACCACCACATGAGGAGCTGTATTGAAGGGTCGTGGCCTTAGGAAGGTTGAGAACCACTGGTCTAGACGGATGTGTGAAGGATCGAGATTCCCTAGATAAACTGGGTCATTCGTGCGAGCAGAAGCTCAAAGGCAGAGTGAGAGGAAGAACATAAGCCCCTGAGGACAGCGCATGACATTTAAGTAGGGCTTAAGGGACAAGAAGACCTCCTCTATATAAGCACAACCAATGAACACAAGACATTGGGGGTTAGGGTATGCCTAGGGTGGTAGGGGGGAGCAATGGGAAGATATGTATACATGTAACACATTAATAAAAAATAAATTAAAAAAAGAAGACCTCCTCTGACACCTAGGTATAGGAAAGCAGAAGTTAACCAAAGAGTTACAAACATGAATGAATGGATGAATGAATGAATGAATGAATGGGAATCAGAAAAAAGTTGCCGCAGCGTAACTGCTTCCCGGAAAGCAGCCTGATCCTTTTCAGTTAGGTTTGTGAAGATTCCGTGAGAGGTAACCTCTGGAGCGCAACAGGGGGCGAGGGCCGGAAGAAAGCAGCGGGCAGGATGGAGAGCCTCCCGGAATGTCAGGCCTCCTGGCATTTCAGGGTTCGGGGGGGGCTTTGCTCTCTGCCAGAAGACGCCACAGCATCAGCAAGGGTGAGCGCGTGCTCCAGCCCCCCTGTCTACCTCCACCTGTCTGCGAGCTGCACGAGGTCAGGGGATCTGGATCCAAGATCACTTGCAAACAGAGACGCCAAATGGATAGCCAAGGGGTCCGGCCGCGCCCCTCCTCCGCACATGGACATCCGTGTGGCATATGGCCTGTGCACGGGGGAAGCGTCCATGGGAGCCCACAGGAGCCCCTTCCCGCCCAGGCCTCCTGAAAACAAGCCCAGCAGAGGAAAGCCACACTCAGCTCCTCACAAAAACGGGAGCAGCGAGGGTGTTGAGGGCCTGGGATTCTGGATTCCGTTGTCCCCTCCTCTCTGCCTGCCAGTGGTGAGGGAAGTAACCCGGATGTCTTATACCCCCTCTCCACATGCACACAGATTCTGATAAAGCTGTAACTGTGTTCCAGAAGGAAAAGGGGATCAGCGTGAGCGCTTTTCCCTCTTGGACTGGGACAGTAGTGAGTTCGTTTTCCTCCAATTGCCAAGATCACCCAATGGGGCGCACAGGTACTAACAAATCCCCAAGTCTGTAGCCTGTGACACAGAGCCTCCTCTTCCAGAGCCCGGAGCAGACGCTCGGCCTAAGGAGCCTTTGGTTCTTTAGCAAACCAAGCGGGTAGGGGATCCCAAGAAAGATAGTACCAGAGGGTATTTCATCAGGAACTTTTCTATGGCGGTTACATGTGAATTCTCTGTTACTCAAAACCACTGCTTAATAATTTTGTAAAAAAACAAAAAAAGTTGTAGGTCTAAATCATCTTGTCATGTCTTTCTGTTATCTTCCGACCTACTCCTTCCACGAACCTAATTTAAGTTTTCCTACTACACATTTTGGCATCAATGTATTTCTGATATTTATTCTACTGTATTTTCCGGCGTATAAGACGCCTTTTTAACCCAGGAAAATCTCCTTCCTGGAGACAGAGCCAGTAAACCCAGTGGTCAGTATCAGACCATACCAGATTACAACTCTACACATCCTTAAGCGACACACTCAAGGGGCAGAATCAGTAAGCACCAAAACCCCACTAAGCAAGTCCTGTCCCATAAAGGTGTCTCCTGCACAGCAGTTCTCCCACTGTAGTCGCAGCTGGTCCTCACAGCCAATTGGCCTGGAGGCCAATTACACCCAGTGACACCAACAGCAATCAAGTCTCAACTATAACAAGTCTGTGCACACAGCCCACAAATGGGTGCACCTAGAGTGTCCACCTCAGGTGACTGGGGAGGCTAAGTCACTGGGCCCTATAGGTCACCTACTAAACAAGGCCACCCTACCAACACAGGGAGACATAGCAGCTCTACCCAATACATAGAAACAAACACGGAGAAGCAGCCAAAATGTGGAGACAAAAAAAAAAAAACATGCTACAAATGAAAGAAATGTAAGAAAGCAAACTGCTGGATACAGAGTTCAAAACCACGGTTATAAGCTTACTCAAAAAATATTTTAGAAACCTCTAAGGGACTTAGTGAGACTTTCAAGGATCTTAGTGAGAATGTCAAAAAAATATGGAAAAGGAACAGTCAGAAAATAAGCATACACTGACTGAAATAAAAATATATATATACAGGGATTCAATAGTAGACTAGAGGATCCCTAGAATAAAATCAACAATTTGAAATATGAGGAAGCAAAAAAATACCCAACCAGAAGAGCAAAAAGGGAAAAGAATTCAAAAATATGAATATAGTGTAAGGAGCCTCTGGGACAACTTCAAGTGTAACAACGTCCGCATTACAGGGGTGCAAGAAGAAGAAGAGAGAGAGAGCAAGATATTAAAAACCTATTTGAAGAAACAATGACAGAAAACTTTCCCTACCTGGTGAAAGAAATAGGCTTACAAGTCCAGAAAGCACAGAGTCCCAAGCAAAAGGAACCCAAAGAGGACTACACCAAGACACATCATAATTAAAATGCCAAGAGCAAAAGACAAAGAGAGAATCTTCAAAGCATCAAGAGAAAAGCAGTTAGTTACCTACAAGGTAATGCCCATATGACTGTCAGTTGATTTCTCAACAAAAACTATGCAGACCAGAATGGGGTGGCAAGAAATATTCAAAGTGATGAATAGCAAGGACCTACAACCAAGATTACTCTACCCAGCAAAGTTATCATTCAAAATTGAAGGTCAAATAAAGAGCTTCACAGACAAGAGAAAGCTCAAGGAGTTCATCACCACCAAACCAGTATTACATAAAATGTTAAAGAGGAAGAAGAACAAGAAAAAAGATAAAAAATATAAACAATCAAATGGCAACAAATACTTATTTATCAATAACTGAATCTAAAAATCAAAATAAACAAGATATCCAATGAATAGAATAAACTGGTGAATAAAATAGAATCAGAGGCATGGAAATGGCACAGAATGATGATTCTCAGAGGGAAGGAGGCAGGAAGAGATTAAACAAAGATTTTATATGCATGTATGCATTACCTATAGACACAGACAATAGGGTGACGAAGGCCTGGGGTGGGGTGGACCGGGTGAAAGGGGGGCTATGGAGGAAAAAAAGAGGGACATCTGTAATAATCTCAACAATAAAGATTAAAATAATAATAATTACTGTTGAATAGATGAATGATATAAGAAATCTATTGGAGATTTTTAACTGAGTATATAGCTGCGAGAAATGCTCAACATCCACCTCAGATTCGGTCTTCTGGTATAAATTTATATGAATCCCATAAAAGGTAGCTGCAAGCCCAAACATGATATTCAATATTGCCGGCAGGAGAAATGTAGTGGTCACCAAGGGCAGGGAAAATGACGAGTCTCCCGGACAAATTCATAACTCACCACGCTCCAAGGGCAAATTCAGGACCATGTCCCGCGGCATTTAAATTTTATTTAGATGCAGCCACAGTGTGAGTCAGGCCTATGCGTGTTTAAAGGGATGACACAAGACCAAAAGCACAATTGGTTCCACCTCCTCTGTGAGTGAGTTTTAAAGAATTCCATAAAATGTTTGAGAATTCTTGCCAGGGTACTTAAGTTTCAAACACTACGGGGGTCAAAACACAATCTATCCAATTCTCATTATCCCCAAATAACAGACGTTTGGAAATAAATGTCATTTGGTGTGCATCTCAAATCTGAGATGAGGAGCCCTCAGTTGGTTACAGTGTAGTCCCAATAGGCCGAGGTGAACGAATGTTTGCATAAATAAGTAGGACAAGTAGATCTCCCTCTCTTTCCCTTCCTCTTCCTCTATAATAACTTTTTTTTTTAATCTGAAATGAGGAGACCCAAACATGTACATCCTCATGGCTACAGCCATGCTCAGACCCCATGTGTGGCCAGAGATTACCAGGAAAAAGTGGTTGTGAACAGCCTCTGGAAAGCACACGGTGAGTGTCTATCAGATAAAACTGCCTCACCACCTCCTCAGGCTGGGGATGTGGCTCGCAGGGCAAAGGGGCAGAGAGAACCATGCGGGGCACTTAGCATAACGGTGGACAGAAGGACAGACCCAACAGCATCATGTTGTGTGGTCTGGGAAAGTTACATTGCCTTTGCAAGCCTCGGTTTCCCCGTCTGTAAAATGGGAATAATTGCAGTCACATCTCATCAAGTGGCTGTACAGGTTAAATGCCATCGTCCGGCACCCAGCAGAGTGTCGGGAACATGACCGAATAAGTGGAGACTACTGCTTTCATGCAATTTACATGACGCAGAGTGGCTCGGTGAAGACAGTCTACAGTTTCAGGCAATTCAGATAAGAACAGTTTGAGGATAATGCTATTCCACCATGTCCATCATGTGCTGTGGTAAGAATATATTTCAGGAGCAAAATGCCAACCTCACTTTTAATGCTTCTGTTGCTGGGACATGATACCTGCTCTGGTGAAAATCAATAATTCAGAGGGTCCCTCTAGCACCCACTTAGAGCAGGATCACAGACATTCAGCCATCGCTGCCCGTTCAGGCAGGTTCTTAGCATCAGAGACCCGCCAGTCCGTTCCCACTGTACCCAGAGGAGGGAGATACTGAATTCGACAGCCCAGTCCCTGAGGGATAAAAATGAGATAAGTTCTGCCGAAACAGGTTTGGCTCAGTGGATAGAGCATCAGTCTGCAGACTGAAAAGTCTCAGGTTCAATTCCGGTCAAGGGCAGGTACCTTGGATGCGGGCACATCTCCAGTGTGGGGCGTGCAGGAGGCAACTGATTGATGTCTCTCTCTTATCAATGTTTCTAACTCTCTATCCCTTTCCCTTCCTCTCTGTAAAAAATCAATAAAATATATATTTTTTAAATGAGGTAAGTTCTTTTAACATTTATTCTCTGTACCACTTATTTTGCACCTAGATGTTTTATCACCCAGATTCAATTAGCTATTGTCATGCAATCATGACCTTGTGTATTTGCCTTAAAGGAACTATCCGTACCACTCTGGAACCTCACCTAGCACTGGCTTTTCTTAACTCGTCATGGATGTTCAGTAAATATTTGATTGGTTGACTTCTACGTATTTGCAAGTATTGCTGACTCTTAAAGACCTGCTGTAGCTGAAAGGCCTGAAACTAATAAGACTGTCAAAATAACTGTTGAAATAGGACTTTACTGTCAAAATAATAGAAATTAACTTCCTGTTAATACTAAATTCATGGCATTTATTAAACACACTAGTAGCCCATGGCACACAGTAGGCCACCTGCCACTTCTGCGGGAAGAACCACAGCGCGCTGCCAGGAGCCTGGCTACTTCCACGGGAGGTGGGCCCGCCGTCTCCTCTCCAGGCCTGCGCTCAGCCACGGAGGCTGGGGCCGGCCCCTCTGTTCCTGTCCATGTCCGCTCTGGTTCTGGGGGGCCGACCCCAGCAGGCTCGCCAGTCCCCGTCCTCTGTCTCCATCTCTGCTCCAGTCTCACCTGTGCGCAACCTCCTCCTGTCTGGTTGTGACCCGTTATGGTGTCCTGGCCTCATTTGCATACTTCCTCTTTTGATATATAGATACAGATATAGGTATAGGTATAGGTATAGGTATAGGTATAGGTATAGGTATAGGTATAGGTATAGGTATAGACATAGACATAGACATAGACATAGACATAGACATAGACATAGACAGAAATAGATAGAGATAGAGATAGAGATAGAGACAGATCCTTCTTTGTGATGGCTTAAGATAAGCAACTAACTAGTGAGGAATCCGAAGTCAGCCTCCTATCAGCATGAGTAAGGTTAGCTCTCCCCAGCAAGGCGTGGCTTTATGATGCTCTGAGCCAAAAAGCTGAGCCCACAGGCAGACAAGTCACCAAGAGGAGCAGGAGTGTCACAGACGGAAACATGGCCACAGCCTTCTTCCTTCTTCATCTTTGTCATTCTGAATTCACAAAACTGAGAGAGTACGATCTGGAACCATTTCCAAGGTTTAGGAAGAGATTTTTTTTTTTTAATATTAAGACCACGGTAGGCACAGGTGACTCAGAAGAGATCTCATCCCTCAGCTTGCAGAGCCAAAATAAACCCCGGGGTCGGGGAGAACAGATGGCCAGTGGGCAGTGGACAGAGCCAGGGGAGACCCTCTGGATGGCATGCCGCCATGGGAGATGCCATTTGTAGGAGGTGATGTCCATGTCACCAGATGGTCAGCTCACCGCCTGGAGTCTCAGCCACCAGGTAAGCGTGGTGACCTGTGAGAATTTTATCTCACCTAACAACAACAAAAAAACTAACAGAAGACAAAAACTGCATCTTCTATAACCCTTGGGTTTAACGAGTGTAACATCCTGAAAAGGTAATGACATTTGAGTTATTTTCTAGAAGCTATTCTTTGGTTTTATGACCATAAGCCAAAAAAAAAAAAATTAGAATAGAGGAGTGTTCTCTTCCCTCTTCCTTCCCTTGGACCCCCCAAAATCTTAGGATAGTATAAACACTAAGGAACACACTGGCTGAAAATCACTCTACTGAAAGAAGTAAGTACATAATAAGCACGAAGTAAAGGGTAGCTTTTATGGTTGCCTGGGGCACAAGAGGATTCACTCATATAACCAACCAAGGCTGTGGAACACCTACTGTGTGCCAGGCACTACGTATACAACTAGAAATGACATTACAGAGATCTGAACCCAAGTTCCCTTATCTCCACGATCTGTTGCTTGATCAATCAGAGATTGCAACTCAAACACCTAAAGGGGTCACCATGGTTAAAACAAATGAATCGTGTCAGATAGCAGCTGGCTGTTCTCCCAACCTGTTCTCCACATTTCCCAGGTGGGTGTGGCCAAGTGACGGAGCCACCTTAAAGCAAGGAATGTGGCCAGACTGAGGCAGAGTCCTTTCGGACCTTTTCCCTTCTGTCTGCTGGATGCAGACAAGCACAGCAGACTTGGAAGTCAATACAGGATTGAAGTGGACCAATGTGGTCAATCGTCTGATTGTTCTGGAACAACCTGGAAATCCTGATTTCTATGGAAAAGCTCCTTCCCTTGTTGGTTTGGCTCCATGGATAGAATGTGGGCCTGCGGACTGAAGGGTCTGGGTTTGATTCCGGTCAAGGGCATATACCCCAGCAGTGGGCTCGAACCCCAGGTGGGGCGTGCAGGAGGTAGCCGATCAATGATTCTCACTCACCATTGATGTTTCTCTCTCTCTCTCCCTCTCCCTTCCTCTCTGAAATCAATAAAAATATATTTAAAAAAAGAAAAGCTCCTGACTTTTCAACAGTTTTTATGTCTGTTTGACCAGTGTCTAATTTTTTAAAACACATCTGTGGACAGAAGTCATTCCTCTGAGTTGTGATCCCTGCATTCCGAATCCAGTGACTGACACACAGGAGCTGTTTCATAAATGTGGGTCCTCTCACTCAGAAATCAACAGGTCCACAAACTAGGACAAATCTCCAATGAAACATAAGAGAAGAAGCTGGTGAAATTTTTCTCTTGCTACATCCCCAGGGAAATTAAAAGGATAAATTAATTGTGCTATTTTTATAGGAAAAGACTCTGATCCGCTATCAGTAGGACACTTGAAATTCCATGTCTAAGGAGAAAGCTACTCTCTCCATGTCCCCTCACTCTGTCTCCCAGGGCCAACACCACCCTTCGTGAGGGCTGGCCAGGGTTAGGGACTTAGTCACATCAGGCAGAAGCTGGGGAACGTCAACAGAAGTGTAATTCAATGGCACCTCGAGATATGAGTTTAATTTGTTCTGTAACCTTGAGGCGTGGGAAACTATGAGACGCTCGAGTCGCGGTAAACTGGTGGTTGTGTGCAGCCGGCCGATCCGCGCGATTGCTCCTATCTCAAATGTTGCTCGTATTTCAAAGCAAAAATCGCTCGCTCAACGGCTCGTATCTCAAAAATCTCGTATGTTAGGGCACTTGTATCTCGAGGTACCACTGTATACCAAAGCCAAGACTCCCAGGCCCCTTGCCAGATGTGCCAGGGAGAAGAACCGACCAGATGGGCCTTGAGACCTGCGAAGACATCTGCTAGCCAGGCTGGCAGAGGTGGTGGTCCCAAGTCGATTTTGGCTTTTAGCGTAACTACCTGAACTGAGAGAGGCCTCATGGTCCTAAGTGAAGACAAATAGTGTAGAGTCAACTGAAAGTGGTCTAACAGGCCACCACGTGGGCATCGCATCTTTAGCCAGGTTTGTAAGATGGAACCGATGATGCCCCTCCAGAAAATGAGGTCTGACATCTTAAAACTGGTCAGAGGCTTAATCCCATATCACAAGTGAGACCTCACAGGCAAAGGAAATTGCAATGTTTTAGAAAGCATCTCTGTGTGCCTACTGGATTGCACACCTGGGACGACATCCCTCAAGGTACTCCAGGCTGTGTCTACCCAACCGCCGCCCTCTCTTCCTGGAAATCTTATTCCCTCTCGACTAATTATTAACGCACCTAATTGTTGGCCTATGAAACCTAAACTTCAAACTCCTTGAAGACAGCCTGCACTTGCTGTGTCAGCGTCCTGCATCCAGTCCGCAGATGCACAGAATGATATCGGTGCTGAGCCAACCATGCGCATCTCTTCCCCACTCCATTGTCCCACTGGTGGCTTGAAATCAGCCATGATTGGGTGCCGGTATTCCATGGAAATTGATCAACACTACCCATCAGGCTGCACTGTTCTTCAGAGCCAGCTTACCCGCGGACGAACCTGTTCTGTGCCGCTATGAGGGAGGAGACAAATTTGGGAGAGCTTGCCCTGTCCACACCACCTCATGTAAAACTGCTCTCTACTGCCCTGGCCGGGTTTTCTCAGTGGTTAGAGCATTAGCCTGTGGACCCAAGGGTTGCAGGTTCGATTCCTGGTCGAGGGCACGCACCTGGGTTGTAGGTTCAATCCCTGGCCCTGAGTGTAGGAGGCAACCAATCTAGGTCTCTCTCACATCCATGTTTCTCTCCCTCTCTCGCACACATGTTCTCTCTCTCTCCTCCTCCTCCTCCTCCCCTCTTCCACTCTCTCCTCTCTCTAAAAATCAATGGGGAAAAAAATATCCTCAGGTGAGAATTTCAAAAATAAAAAAAAGTGCCCTCCACTAAAGGCCATGGCTGAAGGGAAATTATTTTTGTGCCCCCTGACCCTTCTCCTCTGGCCTCTGCTGATCAGATGAGGGAAAGACTCCTCACTCCACTGGCTAGACTATGGCAGCCTAATCTTCCCTGCTGGGAAACACAAAACTAGGACCAGTATAGAACTGGATGGTTCTGAAAAGTCTCGCCAGCCCTGACCAGTGTCGCTCAGCACCAAAGCATCAGCCAAGCACCAAAGGGTCAAGAGTTCAGTTCCAGGTGGAGGGCACGTTTCTGGGCTGCAGGTGCACCACCCACTCGTGGTCAGGGCTGCTGCAGGAGGCAACCAGTCGATCTCTCTCACATCAAAATCTCTCTCTCCCCCTCTCTCTCTCCCCATCCTGCCCTCCTTCCCACTATCTCTGAAAAGCAATGGAAAAAATATCCTCTGGTGAGGGTTTCAAAAAGCAAAAAGAAAAGGCTTGCCACCTTGGGCTGCAGCGAGCACCACAGCAAGCAAACGCCCCACATAAGGTCTAGTTATGGGGGAACCCAGAAGTTATAGGTAAGCAAGAAAGCCGGGCTGCAGAAAGAGGCGGAAGAATGGACCCAGGCTGCAGGAAAAGAGAGAGGCAGGAGGCCACCAGATGGGTGAGACACATACCAGTAACCCCAGCCTCTTACTGCTGAAGCAGGTTGTGGGCTGTGCAATCAAATTGCCGGGTCAAATCCCACCTCTGACACATAAACATGACACTGGATCAGTGACTTAAATTATTCTGTGCCTCAGTTCCCTCATCTGGAACATGGGGTCATAACAGAACCTACTTCATAGGACTGTCACGAAAACCAAATGAGCTGGCACAAGTGGTAACTGCTCAAAAATGTTGGCTATGATTTCTCTCAAGTAATTAGTGTGCACATGGCCCAGTTATATCTCATTCCTACACTGAATATGTCACATGCGATCCCCTGGTGGCCTTAGGCCCCATACATGAGCTAATTTTTTTACTTGAGTAGCTCGGTCATCTGTCTCCTGAATCACAGACTAATGTGAAAAATCCCTGGACCACTGTGTGAAGTAGCAAGTTACTTCCTCAACTCTCCCTCTCTTAGGAGTAAACTGAGATTCAATAAGAAAAGAAAGAACTTCAACAACTGTGAAGTGCTATAGCAAACTCTGGGGATTAGCATCCCTGTAGGGGAAAGTAATCATATTACATAAGCCATAAGAATTGAAAAACACTTATTTAAAATGTTATCTTTACTGTTGGACTAGATACAAGAAATTCTCCATCCCCCCTCAAAAAAAAAAAAAAAGTTCGCTTCTGTACTATTAACCAGGTTGATTTGTTTGTTCACCTCCAATGTTATCTATACTAATAAAAGAGAATATTTAAATTGACCATACCTCTGTGACACTGCCAGCCAATCAGGAATGAGTATGTAAATCAACCCAACAAAGCTGGCAGGTTAATTTGCATACACAGGCATAGAGTGAAGACTGAAGATGACTGAACACTGAAGAGGCTTGGCTTCTCCTCTGTGGCCAGAGCAAAGGCTTGGTCCTGGGTGCCAGAGGAAAACCAGTGCCGACAGCCAGGGGAAGGAAGGCCTATTGCACAAATCTTCATGCAACAGGCCTCTAGTTAAGATGATAAGGAGAGACTGTCAAAGGCAGTTCTACACTGCTGATTTTTTAAACATACTTCTAGTTAGTTTAATTATATTCAGAATAATGCTCAGAATCCAGATCGTCCTATTCTGTTCAAAATAAAGATTCATTATCTGATAATGACGTCTGTAGGTTTAGATATATTTTTGCTCAGCTCTTTCCAACAAGGATTTATAAGCCGTGCTATTAATTTCAATGCATTTTCTTCTCAGACTTCAGAGCTTTCTTCAGCTTTCCTTGGTTCGCTCTTTGACCTTTGGCAACTAGAAAGGCAAGTGGCCGAGAAGCAGCATTCATTAGCGAGGATGGAGGCAGAGGGGTGGGTCTGGGAGTCCTGGTTTCATTCTGACACTTTACTTCCATATTTCGCATCAAAAGAGTGAAGTTAGAGTAAAGTTAGAAATATCTGAGACCTTCCTATATCCTGGTACTGCATAAATACCAAAGCCATTTTGTGTTTCTGACATTAGGAGATTTAAATCTAAGAAAACATTTTAACGTATATAATAAATCCCTTCTCGTGGGTAGGATGCTTTAGGCAGTCTCGCCTGTGTGGACACGTGGCAGGTGCTGCAGTGACCTTGAGCTAAATGCTTGAGGCAGCCACTTGACCTTATTTATATCTACATTAGTTTAAACACAGTGTTTACCCCATCCTGGCTAGTGTTTAACAGGGTCCATGATTTTTCTTAAACATCTGAAGGAGTATTCTCAGGGAAAGAAGCCGAGCTGCAGAAAAAAGAGGAGAAATGGCCTGAAGGAGATGTTTTAACTCTGCAGGCTTGAATTTGATCTGTGGCTTTAAAACAGTCTTCTTATATAAGAAAGGCTTCTTGATGTTTCAGAGAGTTCAGATTCTCGTATGACAAAATGTACTTAGCATGGAAAGAGGGCTATGACACAGTGTTGAGTGAAAAAAGAAGGGTACTAAATATTGTATCCTTTAATTCTTTAAAAAAAAAGACTAAATGAACATATGTATTGCCCTTGCTGGTGTTGCTCAGTGGTAGAGCATTGGTCTACACACAAAAGGGTCTTGGGTTTGATTCCCAGTCAAGGACACATATGTACCTTGGTTGCAAATTCAATCCGGGCCCTGGTAGAGGATGTTTGGGAGGCAACCAATTGACATGTCTCTCTCACATTGATATTCCTCTTTTTCTCTCCCTCTCTATTTCTCTCTCTCTCCCCTCATCCACCAACCTCACTCTTTCCACTCT
This sequence comes from Lasiurus cinereus, assembly GCA_011751065.1. Lineage (NCBI taxonomy): Eukaryota > Metazoa > Chordata > Mammalia > Chiroptera > Vespertilionidae > Lasiurus > Lasiurus cinereus. Next base: position 3,681,075 of record JAAGEH010000043.1, on the reverse strand, counting down.
CTAAAAATCAATGGAAAAAAATATCCTCGGGCAAGGATTAACAACAACAAATGATATGTATATAAATATTTGTACGAAAAAAGTTGCTTGACAGCACAACTCTAGGGAAAAGCAATGGAGCCAACAGGATCTGTGCCATTTTACTGCATATGCTGTGTAGTATCCCATAAAATAAAAGGCCAGCGACCGTAAGTGTAATGACCAGAATGACCACTCAATCAATTGCTATGAGGTACAATGACCACCTCTCAGTCCCTCCACTCCCTCCCCCAACCCCCACCCGCAGGATCCGATCGCAGCATGGAGAATGGGGGAACCAGGGCAAACCGAGAGGTAGTGTAGGGGTGGAATAGGAACTGGCGAGGGGTCAGAAGATGGCCCTGATCGCAGGCTAGGCCCAGGGACCCTACCTGTGCACGATTTCATGCGCTGGGCCTCCAGTTTGATTTTCATAAGGTACATATTACTTTTTTAATGTTTAAAAAGCCAATAAAGATTAAAGATAAGCCAATATTTACGTGGGCTTCAAGTTGGATCCATGTCAGCAAAATATGGGGAGACTGTTCCCTTTTCAGAATGAGAGTACCTGACCGGGCTTGCCGTTAAGGTAGGAAGAGGTATGAAATGCAGGTGGTCTAACCTACCAAAACATCTGCTTAGAACTCATAAACACACAGCCAAGGAAATGCAGAAAGGAGAGATCTTGAGGCTCTGATGCATGGAAGAGAAAACTAAGATCCTGAAGAGTGAAGTGACTTGATAAACAACAACCAACCTTTTGTCAAAATCTCTAGGAAGTGTCCACTGGCAACCCTGAGATTGATGACATGTACTAAAGAACATGATACTTTTTGTTTCACTAAGAAACCCTTGAGCGATCTTCAATCTCACCTATAAATATACGCCTAAAGGGAGAAATGATACTAATTTTACACAAACACTTTCATAAAACAGAAAAGAGAACTTGCCCACTATTTTTTTAGACCAGCATTACCATTACTAGAAAACATTTCAGAACCAGCAAAGCTACAGACCAGTATCTTTCATGAACATAAGATGTTAAAAATTCCTCACAAACAGATTAGAAAATCAGGCCCAGGTGAAACATGTATCATGACAACACAGACATGTATCCCAGGAATGCAAGGTTGGTTCAACACTCTAAAATCAACTATATTTTAAAGACCAAAACAAAAACACACACAACACAAACAAACCTCGTGATTATTTCGAGAGAGACAACACTTGACAAAATTCAAACCCACTCATGATAAAAATTCACAGCAAACTAGATATAGAAGAGAATTTCCTCAGCCTGACAAAGGACCTCTACAAAAACAAAATGAATCTGGTCAAGACAGCAGTCGATAAATTTGGTACTCACATCCTCCCACAACCACATCAAAATTACAACTAAACTACAGAGCAACCATCATTCGGCTCCACGTGAAATCTAGCCAAACAGAAGTCCTATCACTAAGGATCTGCAGGAGCAGCCACATGGAGACTGGCAGGGAGGACAGAGGCAAGGGCAGGGACCACACCCACACGTGGTGGTTAAACATGGGGAGGGATATCTCGGCTGCTGCAGACGTCACCCCTGAGGAGCAAGAAATCCCAGAGACCCCCCAACCCAAGGTTCCAGTGCGAGGCAGAGATGTCCCCAGAACTTCTGGCTATAACCCAGCAGAGAGTGTGGCAGAGGGAGGAGGCTGCTGGGAGTCACAGCAGTTCCTCTTAAAGGGCCCATGCGGGGAATTACTCGGACTTGCTCCCTGTGAGCGCTAGTGCTGGGCAGCAGTTTGAAAGGCGCAGGGACATACGGGGAGAGACTGAGTTGTCCGGCTTTGGGACCAGAGTTGGGGAGGCAGCTGTCTCCCAGACAAAGTGCTGGCAGAGGCCACTATCCCTTTTGTGAGCCCTTCCCCCACAGACCTGGCAGGCAGGCGGCTCCATCCATCTGGCTAACACTGTGTGCCCGCCCTGACGATTCCCTGCAACCCTGACCCCCCACTTGCAGGCCCGCCCCAGCCTCTTCAGTGGCTTTCCACACACGTGGTCTGTCTTGGCTCATGCTTCAGACCCCCAAAATCTCTCAAAGCTTCACAGCTGCTGAAAACCATACAACACTGGTGAACGAAAAGAAAGGACGCCTAACGAAAATAGAGCGTATGTTCATAGATCCAAAAAAGAATTCAATGTTGTTCAGATATCAATCTTCTCCAATGGAGCTAGATTCAATAGGTTCCAATCAAAATTTCAGCAACTTTTTTTTTTTTAGAAAGATTGACAGGGAGACACTAAGATCTGTATGGAAAAGCATAAGACCTAGAATGTCCAAAAAGATTTTGAAAATAAAGAAAAAAGGAGGCCAAGACCAGTTTGGATCAGTGGATAGAGAGTCGGTCTGCGGACTGAAAGGTCTCAGGTTCAATTCCAGTCAAGGGCATGAACCTTGGTTGTGGGCACATCCCCAGTAGGGGGCGTGCAAGAGGCGGCTGATCGATGTCTCTCTCTCATCGATGTTTCTAGCTCTCTATTCCTTTCCCTTCCTCTCTGTAAAAAATCAATAAAATATATTTAATAATAATAATAATAAAGAGTTTCCTGCCCGGGGCTATAGCAGCTTGAAGACAGTAGCCGAGCCCAGTGCTCCACAGATCTCCAGTATCTCAGGGAAAGGTTGGCCTGGCGATGCAGGTGACTGATAATACTGCCAGATAAGTCTGGCTCCTTTGCCACCTTCCCACCAGCTCCAATACCCGACATTTACAATATCTGATCGCTAACTGGTCCCCGAGTCCCCACAGTCACCATCCAAGGCAGTCATCCCAGGACCTAGAATAATGTGTCCCTCTGTGTGTTTAGAAATCCCAGTAATACGTTGTCAGGCAACGAAAACGTTTTCGGGTCATTTTAACTATTCATTTTTTGTCCAGAGAAGAGTAGAGTTGTTATTTGTTTTAAAAAAGGAAGAAAAGAAAAAAGAAAAGAAAAAGGAGGCAGGAAAACCACAATGAGAGTCTGATGTTTAATGAAAATGAAAAACGGAAAGGTGCACATTCATTCTGAATATTCTCAGGTCGTATTCTAGTAATTTAAGACTTGAGATAAGACCTGTCATTCGAATTTGTTTCTCGAACTTTCTACAGTGATATTCAGTTTTAAGGAAGGATGTGCGGCAGGGAGGGGATATGCTGGCTTCTGTTTGATGTCAATACAGTGGTATGTCGAGATACGAGTGCCCTAACATACAAGATTTTTGAGATACGAGCCGTCGAGCGAGCGATTTTTGCTTTGAAATACGAGCAACATTTGAGATAGGAGTCATCGCGCGGATCGGCCGGCTGCACACGACCCACCCGTTTACCGAGACTCTAGCGTCTCATAGTTTCCCACGCCTCAAGGTTACGGAACGAATTAAACTCGTATCTCGAGGTACCACTGTATTAAAAATATAGTGTTCTATCCACCAAATCTTTACCTGGTGTGTGGTGTGGGGAAGGGAAGAGAAGCAAGGTTTGGGACCTCTTGCAAATATTTCAAAGCACTAATGATTAATATTGAGAGTAAAAAGTGCAAGGATATTTTACCGGGATGTCTACATCTGGGGGGAAAAGCAATAAATGAAGCACTCTTTTTAAAAAATACATACATGTATATATAATTGATTTCAGAAAGATGAAGAGAGAGAAGCATCAACGATGAGAGAGAATTGTTGATCTGCTGCCCCCCCCCATTCCTCCCCCTGCGATCCACCCCCTGCATGTGCCCTGACAGGGAATCAAACATGACTTCCTGGTTCATGGGTTGATGCTCAACCACCGAGCCACACCAGCCAGATAAACACTCGTTATGTACATCATCAATGTTAAAAAGCATAAACATAATTTAATTATATCCCATCATACCCCTCTCTTGACCCACCTCCCCTATTCCTCTGCCTTCCTTTGTAGATAAAAGACTTTAAGTAAGATGGAGGGTTTTTTCTGTCTCTTGAGTTTTCTTCTTCCTTTCTCTCTTGAACTCCTTGTAGTAAGACGCTCCTCTTACCACCATACAACCCACATTTATTTGTGTATTGTCACTTGCTATTCAAAGTGGGGTCAGTGAACCCTGGTATCACCACCACGTGCTTGCCAGAAATGCAGAACCTCGGGCCTAAATCAGCATCTGCCCGTTAACCGGATCTTCCAGTGGTTCACAGGCACAGTGAGTCCGGAAAGCGCTGGGCTAGCTCCTAAGTCTCACGAGAAGGGGAGCTGGTTTCCATTCATTACTGTCACCTCAGAAAGCTGAGGCTCAAGATAGACTGAATGAATGAGCGAATGAATGAATGAACAGATGTGCTGTGTACCCATTTCAAACTGACTCCCCACTGATGATGTGTGCAAGGCTAGAGAGGGGCAAGAAAGACAGGCGACGTCAAAACTATCTCCCCCAGATATTGCGCTAAATTAGAGGGTCCCTGGTATCAGCACATCCTTCTTTCAGATAAAGCAAATATATTCCCCAAATAAAGCAGTCCTCCACAACTTACCGTGGATTACTTACATGAGATGACCATTCTCACATCTGACAGACTCAGCCAGACAGAGAGGAAGAATAGGAATGAAAGGAAGCTGAAAACACAGGAAGTGCCTACTCTGTGCTGGCCACTGCAGCAGGCAAGAGGGAACCAGATACACCACGAACTTCCCGGCTGGTGGAGAAGCAGAGGACCCTTCAGGGGAGGGCCCAGAGGGTGACGCACCTGGCAGGAGAGCTCGGGGAAGCCCCAAGACGGTAAAAGGGTCCAGAGGGTCCTCCCTTCAGCCACCTGTGTTCTGGCCACAAAGAACCCGTTCCTCTTCCTCTGATGTTACCATCATCTGCCAACTCCTACTCATCCTTCAAAGCCCCACACACACACACCTTCTCAAATTCACTGTCCCTGGTTGTATTAGATCTGATCACACATCTCAGAGTTCAGGGGCACTTACCACCCCCTTCATGAGGGGCTTCTACAAACTTCCATGTTCTTACTCACTTCTGGATCCCCGGCCCCAGCACAGCACCGGGGCACAGTATCTGTTTGGTCCGTTTAGATTCTAAATATCTGTGTTTTCTGATGATCTTAGGCTCTATAGCAGCGGGTCTCAACTTGTGGATTGCGACCCACAGGTTGAAAACTGCTAGCAAGGTCGCCTAAGACCATTGGAAAACAGATATTTACATTATGATTCATTAACAGTAGCAAAATTACAGTTATGAAGTAGCAACGAAAATAATTTTAAGATTGGGGGTCACCACAACATGAGGAACTTTATTAAAAGGTCACAGCATTAAAAAAGGTTGAGAACCACTGGTTTAGAAGAACACTAGCATGCACTGAGCATTGATCATGTACTAAGCACTGTTTTAAACACTTTGTGTGTTTTTTTAAATATATTTTATTGATTCTTTTTTTTACAGAGAGGAAGGGAGAGGGATAGAGAGCTAGAAGCATCGATGAGAGAGAGACATCGAGATCAGCCCCCCACTAGGGACACGGCCACAACCAAAACATATGCCCCTGACCAGAATGGAAGCTGGGACCTTTCAGTCCACAGGCCGATGCTCTATCCACTGAGCCAAACCGGTTTCAGCTGTTTTAAACACTTTAGATGTAGCAATTCATCCAATCCGCACCACAACCCCGTTAGATTGGAGCTCTTACTGTCCCCATGTTACATACCAGGGCTCCAAGGGCCTTCCCATAAACGGATGAGCACCGTACCTGCCCCTCTGGGCAGACTGTCAACGCTTACTGACAGGAACTGAATGGGTGACCGGCAGCTAAGAAGATGCGGAAGCCAAACTTGAACTTCACTCTGGTGTCTGGAGCCCCTGAGGGCGGAGGCAAATGGCGGGTGTCAGAGCTCGCTGCTAGAAAGAACCTCCTTTCCCACACCAACCGCCCACGTCCAGAACAGAAGTGACAGCCGGGGAGCAGGGGCTCTGGGGAGACGGAAGCCAGGCGAGCACTGGGGGGTGGGGGGGGAGGTACTTAAGGCAATAGCTGGTCCTTCCAAGAAAAGGAGAGAGAAGAAGCCCGATTCGGCAGCGACCTTCAAGCAGAAGAACTTGCGGGGGAGCGGCTGGAGGTGGACTGGGGACACGCTGCAGGGGCCCCGGGACGCACAGGTTCTGAACGACCGCTATGGCATTTTCCAGAAGCAATCTCTTGTCACCCGTTTTTCAACCGGTGAATGTCTCGCGTAGCTTTGCCTAGACGACAAGGAGCAGCAGGGATGCAGCGACAAGCCGGTGGCAAGCCGGCACTGGCAGCAGCATCTGACCATCCGCGTTTGGCTTCTCCTGCTCCTCAGCATCGACCGATTCCGTGGAGAGCGCCCCCCCCCCACCCTGCGGCTGCCCCTGGGGACGCTAGTTTTGCAGAGCCGGGGCGCTGGCAGAAAGCCAGAGGTCCCGGAGGAGGGGATGGAGAGGCGGCGTCCATTCATCTCCAGCCTCCCTCCTGGCACTGCTTCTTCAAGAGAGCCCCCGGGGACCCCCCGCCTTAGGTCCACTCCCCCACCTGCCTCCAGTGGAAATCAGAGGACAAAGGCGAGGCGGTGTGGGGGGGGAGGGTTTGTCGAACTCTCTCACTGAGAGAGAAACCAGTCGTGAAACGGAATCGGTGGCGGACACGCTGGAAAGTACAGCCCAGCGGCCAAGTCTGGAGCCACACTCAGGGGAGCTGGACCGCCGGGAACTGCTCATCAAGGTGAGAGCACAAAGAGCACCCCCAGAGGACAGAGGAAGCAACAGGTCACTCCAGAGAGAGGGGGGGAACACCGGACTTGGGGGAACCACATCAACTTTAGTGATTTTTTTTACTATCACTTCCATCACCTTTCCTGGTGATCCCCATACTGAGAGAAAAAGGAAAAAGGACAGACATCCCAACAAGAAACGAAAGCTCTCGTGGGGGGAAGCCCCCCGAGTCTGGCAGCCCGAAAGACGAGCCAATTCCCGTCACAGGGGTTCGGAAGGCCGAGGTGCAGAGGCCCGACAGGAGATCAGAAATGCAAAACCAACCGGAGGGCACCCCCTGACTTCAGGCCGAAGAGGAGCAACGCACACCTCCACCCGTCACGCACTGCGGGTGGATGGGCAGTATCTGCACGCAAACAGCAGCCAGAGGTTCGCGTCTCCTGACTTGACAGATGACAAAACGATCAAGGCTCTGGTTCACTTTTAATAAGAGCTCAGGATGGCCCTGGGCCGATGAACGCCAAGCCATCGACATGTGTGTGACTCGGGACTCACCTTTTAAACCTGACACCGAATCCACTCCCTGAAAACTGCTGGAAGCACCTACATGGAGGGTTAAAATCCTCCAGGGCGGCGGTTCTCAACCTGTGGGTCACGACCCCTTTGGAGATCGAACGACCCTTTCACAGGGGTCGCCTAAGACCATGGGAAAATGCAGATATTGACATCACGATGCATCACAGTAGCAACATTTCATGGTTGGGGGTCACCACCACGTGGGGAACTGTATGCGAGGGTCGCGGCCTTAGGAAGGTTGAGAACCGCTGCTCCAGGGGCTTCTCGGGCCTCAGGCACGCAGCCAAAGACGAGCAAACTCTGTAGCCGCTCTAATCCTGAAAGAAAATTTCTGGGCTGTCCGTCACTCACACACACACACACCTCAGGCCGGCGACATCTCTTTTAATGAAGCAAAACAACTCGGGCTTTGAATTAAGCCGCTGAGGATAAGAAATATTTTAAATCGGAAACACTCTGATCTAAAAGTGTGAGTTCCTTTTAGATAATCATTTTGGCGTTCATCATTTAATCTAATTTGGGGGAAGGGGTACACGGCCGGGATTGGGGGGCGGGTGGTAAAGAGTCCTCATGAGTCCTTGCTAAAAATCACCAACTCTACGATCGCAGTAGCTGAAGTGAGAATGCTATTCCTGGATAAACAGAAGGTACCGAGAGCCAACAATTCCACCACGAACAAAAGCCTGCCTTTTACAAGTGCCACAGTAATCGCGCCCGTTTCCAAGACGAGCGCTGACGGCACCGTGTGCGTTTAAAGCACGTTAGCAGAATGAGCCTCCCGCACAGGCACCACGCATTTCTCGCAATCTCCCGAGGAGCTACAGATATCTGTTCCCCGGGGACTCTGAGAGCCAGGCGTGATGGCCAGCTCCCTCCTGCACACACCGTGGATGACATATATGTACCTGATCAGAGCCTGCGCCCCTCGGTAGCATGCATGCAAGCAATTATCTTGGGTACCTCTCCCCCCAGAAGAAAAGGCGTCCCCGTCAACACAGGGGAAACTCTTTGGTGGGAAGCCCACACGGCAAGAGCCTCCAACTCTGGCCGTTTCCTGCAGGCCAAACAAAGTGGGCACCCCGCAGGGAGCCCACCGTGCAGTGGACGTCCGCAGCCTGAAATACGTCCTGCAAACACACTTCTTTCCCTTTAAGATGTGCTCGCCACGCCGTGCCTTCATCCGCACGGAGCGTGCCCGTGGGAGCACCGGGGAGGACCTGCAACTTGTCCGGAAAGAACCTCCGAGAGCGCCTCTTTGGACTGGCCCGCCCCGCGGCGCTCTCCGGGGAGACGCGTCTCCGTCCGTCCGTCCGTCCGCCCGCCCGCCCGCCGTGGCGGCTGCCCAGGGCGGAGGCGGTCCCGCCCCGGCCGCCGCGCCAGGTGCCAGCGCTCGGGGGCGGCCCGACCCTCGGAGACCCTCCCCTCCGCCCCGCGGCGCCCAGTGCTTACCCGGGTGGGCCCGGCCGCGCGCGGGCAGGGCCGCCAGCAGCACGAGTCCCAGCAGCCACGGCGGCGCTTCCCGGGGGCCCCGCGCGCGCCCGCAGCCGCTCACGCCCGGGCGGCACGCGTCTCCCGCGCCGGCCGCACCGAGCCCGCGCGCCCCGGGCCGGCGGCCCCCGCGCTTCC
>JAAGEH010000043.1:3620141-3671735 GCA_011751065.1 Lasiurus cinereus | reverse complement strand
GGGACGGACGCCGCCCGGGGGGCTCCCCCTCGCCCCGCGGCTCCCACTGGCTGAGGGGGCGAGGCTGCGGAGAGCGGGGGGCCGGCGGCCGCGGGCGCCCGAGGGACTCTCCTTCGCTCCGGCCGCTCCGCCCCGCTCTCCTCGCCCGCCCTCCGGCTCGGGCTCGGGCTCCGGCGCCCGGGCGGACGGCGCTACTGCAGCCGCGAGCGGCGCTTCATTGACAAAGAGAGCACGTCGCCACCGGCCCGGCGAGGCAGGCGAGGCCGGCGCGCGCGCGCATCCCCGCGCGGAGCCACTGCGCGTCCCCCGCTCCCGCGCGCCCCGCTGGCCGCGGGCGGGGAGGGGGACCCGGCGGCCCCGGAAAGGGAGTCGGGGGTGGGCTTCCCTCCCCCCACCTCGTTTCCCGGCCAGCCCCCCATCTAGAGGAGAGGAGAGGGGCAGGAGGGGACTTCCGGTCCTGAGAAGGGAGCTAAATGGTCCTCGTCCAAGCGCTGAAGAGGCTCTCCAGCCCGCGCGTCGGAAAGCCCCGTGCTGGGGGGAGGGCGCGCTTTGTGCTGTTCCTGCCTTACTCCTGGAGGAGCCCGAGCACCTGCCTGCCCGGTTTACCGCCGAGCAGCTGCAGCAGTTGTGTCCTCCTTGCAATAACGTGCTAGGTTAAACACATTATGTAAATGCTAGCGGCCCGGTGCACGAAATTCGTGCATGGAGAAGGGGGGACAGGTGCCCCTCAGCCCGGGGTGCTCCAATCTAGGACCCCTCTGGAGATGTCTGATTGCTGGTGGGACATCTCTCTCACAATCTGGGAGTGCTGGCTCCTAAACTGCTTGCCTGCCTGCCTGCCTAACTGCCCCTAACCACTTCTGCCTGCTAGCCTGATCGCCCCTAACTGCCCTTCCCTGCCAGCCTGATCACCCCCCCCAACTGTCTTCCCCTGCCAGCCTGATCACCAACAACTACCCTCCCCTGCCGCCACCACCTCCTCCACCAGGCCTCGCCTCCTCCTCACATGCAGGAATTTTGTGACTATGTTAGGGCGTGACAACCACCTAGGCTATTAGTATAGATTGTGCGCTGCACCATGGGAGATGAGGAGAAAGACTTCTGGTAAACATTGCTTTCCTCGAATGGATTGAAGCAGGCACTGCCCAGTGCGACAAAAGGCCCAACAGGCAGCCGAAGGCCCCCTTGCTCTTCCCTCCTCGGGCCCTCGCTTCCTACATCTCTCAGCCTCGATAAATACTGAGCGCCCACTGCTTGCCAACTGAGCTCAGGGGATCAAAAACGCATGCCCAGACCCGATGAGGTTCAAACTTGATTCAGGCAACAGCAATATCACTGGCCACCTGCTGTGTGCCAGGCACTGTTCTAGACACGGAGGACCACAGCCATAAACAAAACCCCTGCCCTCCTACTGCTGATGTTCCAGTGCAGATATACCGGCATAAACAACAAATAATATGTCAGTAGTGATCCATGCTTTGGAGGAAGAAGAATGATAACCGAGGAGGCAATGTTTTCGTGTTGAATAGGGTTGAAGGAAGGCCTCACCACGAAGGTGACATTTGAGCAAAGACCTCAAGGAGGTGAGGGAGGGAGCCGGGCAGAAAGAACCTTCCAGATAAAGGAGACAGCAAGGGCAAAGCACCCAAAGGCAGAGCATGCCTGGTGTGCTTCAGGCCCGGCAGTGCAGGAAAGAAGTTAACGCCATATTTCATCGAAGACACGCATCTTTTACATGCTAACTGTTCAGAAGTCAGATGTGTCCTATAATGCATGTAAGATACTGAAATACAGTGGCACCTCGAGATACGAGTGCCCTAACATACGAGATTTTTTGAGATACGAGCCGTCGAGCGAGCGATTTTTGCTTTGAAATACGAGCAACAGTTGAGATACGAGTAATCACGCGGATCGGCCGGCTGCACACAACCCACCAGTTTACCGCGACTCGAGTGTCTCATAGTTTCCCACGCCTCAACGTTACAGAACAAATTGAACTCGTATCTCGAGGTACCACTGTATAGGAATGCCTTGTTGGCAATCCTTCTGGCTGCCTCATGGAACAGACTAGAAGAGGGATGAGACTGGAAGGAGGCGGCCCAGTGAAGGGCTGTTGCAGAATTGTAGGTCACCTTGGTTTTCCTTTCCCTGGTCTCCCAGCCTATTTTCCTAAAAAAGCTTCCCAAACTCACATCAAGACCCAGCTCAATCCTATCTAATAAAAGAGTAATATGCAGATTGACCATCACTAAAAATTTAAAAAAAAAAATTTTTTTTAAAGACCCAGCTCAACAAGACGGTGCCAACACCCATTAGGACCAGCCCTCAGTGCCCAGGTAGGTACGGCTGAGTGTGATCCCTACAGCAGCCTACGATGAATTGCTTGTTGACTTGAACAAGCAATAAAAATACATGTTTATTGATTTCAGAGAGGAAGGGAGAGGGAGGGAGGTAGAAACATCAATGATGAGAGAGAAGCATCGATTGATTGCCTCCTGCAAGCCCCACACTGGGAATCAAGCCCGCATCCCGGGCACGTGCCCTGACCGGGAATCTGTGACCTCCTGGTTCATAGGTTGAAGCTCATCCACGGAGCCACACCAGCCAGGCTGAACTGGTCTCTTGTTGGTGACTTTTCAACTCCCTAGGTCCTGGCTAAATAGTCTCCAAATCCTCCAGTGGAAGAAGGCCATTTGGCCTAATTTGTCTTCGTATTTCTGTTGCTTTGGGGGCTCATGTGGTACCAGAGCAGGGATTCGGGCCGGGCCTTGGAACTAGGGTACCAACTCTTTACCTTCCAGTTCCAGCTTCGCTGTGGTCAGCTCTTTTCTCAGGCTCTGTAGGGTGGGAACCAGGATTGGCCATTGAAAAATCTCAGTGACTTACAGCCTGGGTTTCAGTCCTAACCTGATCACCTAATGCCCTTGGGAAAAATTTTAACCTCTCAGTACTTCTCTTTCAGAAAACCAGAGATATCTACCAAATATATTCAATAAAAACGTATGTCCAAATCCTTAAAAAATATTTGTAAAAATATTTGTAGCCGTATAATTCATATTAGCCAAAAAGGAGAAACCTAAATGTCCATCCACTGGTGAAGGATACACAAAATGTATTACAACAGCACACTGTTCATCAATAAAAAGGAACCAAGTTCTAGAAAATGCAGAAAAATCACTACAATTTTTCAAAAGGAACGAAGTTCTGAAACATGCTACAACACGCTGAATCTTGAAAGCATTATACTATATGAAGGAAGCCAGTCACAAAAGCCAAATATTTATTATTCCACCAATAGGAAATGTCCAGAAAAGGCAAACCCAGAAGGACAGAAAGTAGCTTGAGTGGCTGCCCATGGCTGGGGGCGGTAAAGTGGGGAGTGACTGTTAGTGGAACAAGGTTTGTTTTTAGGGTGATAGAAGTGTTCTAAAATTAGACGGTGGTGACGGATATGTAACTCTGTTAAGTACACTAAAACTCATTGAATTGTACACTTAAAACTAGTTAATTTTATGTTATGTACAACTTATCTCAATAAAGCTGTTAAAGAAAAACTGAGCCTGGCACCAATAAATTGTTGATGTGATACAGTCTTCTTCTTAAGCACGTGAAGGGAAAAAGACATTTATATTTAAATGTTCATTCTAAAGTTCTATTATTTTTGAAAGGTCTGTAAGAAGTATAATATAAGCAACACATTCTATCGAGGATATTAGCTCATCAGCAATAAAAGCCACCCCTCCCACCAGCCCCTGCCCCTTTTCTTTCGCCAAAACACTTCTGTTTTATTAGGAAGTCCAATTAAGTGCATCTTCAGACCAGATGAAACTATCACCCCATTAGAGGCCTCACAGTAACATGACAGGAGAGGAGGAGAAGTGGAGGACAGTCAGCTCTTGGATTGGGGTGAATGAGGATGCCATGAACCACGATCTGGGAATCTAGGAAAAAAGATGTTTTGGGGGAAAAATGAGAGTTAGTAAGGGCACCCAGGTAGAGATGCCCGTTAGCCAAGTTGCACACATTTTAATGTGTATACGAATTTGTGGATCCTGTTGGAAATAAGATTCTGTCACCCAAGAGTCTGCATTTCTAAGAAACGAAGTGATGCTGATCCTGATGGGTAGACCACACTTGGAGTAAAAGTCGTTATTAGGTCATTGAAAACGGGCTTATGTCTTATCTCCATAAATGACATTTTAAATAATCAAATCCCTGTTTCCGTTCTTCACTTCCTCCCACCGCTGTCTGATTTGCCATGTCTTCCCAATTACACCCCCTTCCTTCCCCATTGACATTAGGCTTAGCGCTGAGACTTACTTTCGGCTAACGGAATGTGACAGTAGTGACCGAGTGCCAGGCCCATTCATAAGCTTTAGGAGCCATTGCAAGGTCCACCGCTGCATCTTCTCCCTCTCCCATGAGGAGGCCATGCCCAATACTGACTCAGCCCAGATACAAAAATGAAGCAAACCGTGGACCACACGTGGCCTTTGGAGCAGAGCTGCCACCAACCCGGGACCACATGTAACAAGAACAAGAGATAAGGGTGTTGTTTCAGCCAGAGATTGGGGGCGGGGTGTCATGTGACTACACTATATAACCTAACAAAAGCTGACTAATAAACTCTCTCAGCTATTGATGAAATAAGGCTTAGGAAAGAGAAGAGCTAAAATAAATGTGTATTTTATAAGTTACTATATTTTCCCAATATATCCTCTGTATGGACACCAAGATTATACAGGATGAGATTGCAGGCTTAGAGTAAACCTTGAGATTCTCTGAATGCCACGTTACCAGAATTGTAAGAGAATCAGCCTCGGAAGGACAGTTCTGGCTAAGTCATTCTTCCTGTGGACTTTGAACGAGTCGCCGCCCCTCTGCTGTCCCCATAAATGAGGAAAGCGGAAGTACTAAACGCTTTACGGGGTTCTGTGGTGATTTGCTGAATCTGGCTTGGATCAGCGTACTAGAGTCAATTGTTAAATTTTCATCCGCCTACAACTACGTGCCTCAAATGTTTGTTACCACAGTATATTTATTTTACCACGAGTGGTTGCATGAAGTACGAACTTTGCCACTGGTTCTTCAGCCCATACATCACTATATAAATAATAAATGCACCTCATGATCAGTGACCAATCACATCACTTCTTTCAAAGATGACCATTGCCGTTCACATGTTCTTCAGTTCACGCGGACAGCAGTGTCCTTTGCTGGACAGCAAATGGTCCGTACATTTTTTGGACTATGTGGCAAGTCTACATGGCAGTGGAAGGATGGATGGGTGAATGATGTCTTCTGTTGATTCTACGATAAACCAATAAGTACATCTAAGTAGTCCTTTAAGGATTCACTGAGGCTTGAAATCCTTCCTCACTTTTTCAAAATCTACTTACAAAAGTTAGAAAATGTAACATTATATTATCAATTTTCGCAGGACCTGCTCCACATTGCCGTTATTTCTACTTTATTGTCTTTGAAGTTCTTATAAGGACCAAACTTGAAAGAAAAATTACTAGAGAACTCTTTCTCCCCCTGCTGGTCATACTATAATATAGCAATACTGTCAAAACTGAAAAGAAAACTCAAACTATTCCAGCAAACTGGCTATCCAAAAAATAACTCTGGCATGCACACGAAGGAATACTATACAGCAATGAGGATAAATGAACCACAACTACACACAACATGGGCGTATCTTACAAATAGAACGTTGGACAAAAGAAGCCAGACACCACAGTGCTTCTGTTATGCTTTATGTAAAAGTTTACTGTGATATCGAGAATATATATTCTCCCTGGTGTGCGTTAGATGTCCCCCCACCTCCCACATACACACACAAAGCTTCCCTACAAATGCTGCAAATTAGATCCTTGAAGTGCAAGGTTATAACCCAAATCACCTACTATATCCACATTCTTTTGAAGTCTCATGTTTTATATCTTAAAAACTCATGTGAATTCCCTAATTTTCCTCCGTGCACACGTAACAGAAATATTTACCGCAAACAAACTTAAGAAAATAATATTTCAATGAGATGGACCATGGGTACCACGTGGCTACAGTACTCAGACTTCAGGTTTAAAAGAACCAGAGGAGCTGGGGTATGGTGACTGGGAGAAAGAGGTAAAGGGATTAAGAAGCAGCTACATAATAGTCACAGGGATGTGAAATGCAGAATTGGAAATATAGTCATTACTATGTAATAACTATGGAAGGTGGCAATTGGTAACTGAAAATATCAAGGGAACGCTATGTAAAGTATATGACTGTCCAACCATTAAGGTGTATACCAGAAACCAATACAAAATACTGAAAGTAAACTGTAATTGAAAAATAAAAAAGAACTCGTGGAAAGTAAACTAGTTACAGTTAAACAGCCTGGTTCATATCCCAGTTTCGCCATTCACTAGCAGTGTGACTTTGGTCAACTTACCTAGATATTTTGACCTACTTTCTCATTTCCATAATAAAGATAATAACACCTATCTCACACAAATTGGTTTTGAGAATTAACTGAAATGACATAAGTTAGGTTCTAAATGCTACTAGTCAATCCCTTCCTTAGCCTAGAAGCAGTCCTGGGTTGGAAAAAAAGTCAACAAGCTGTTTGCTGCAATATATATATTTTAATTCAAAGTGAATCGACAGTAATACACCATAAATTCTTATTTTGACACTCACCAAAATAGTCACCTGGAAAACCCGCTTTTTGTGACAAAGTACAGAAGGCTTGGTCACATTTAAATCACTGAGAACTAGAGAGAAATACTATCGCAAACCGTAATAGACATTACATCCATAAAAATTTTCCCAGTCCTTATTGTAATATTGCACAGTGCAATTGCTACATGGCAAACTAGTGTAGCATAGAAAAGCAAAAACAAACAAACCAAAGAAAGAAAGCCACAAGTCTAAGATTGTTAAACAGTTAACAGTTCAAACTTAGTAATCAAATCTATCATTGGTTCATTAAAACAAATCCTCCTACACCTTGCAGTGTATGATTTAACTTTTACTTAATGCAAACAAAGTTTAAAATAAGTAGTAGAGATTTTTTTAAATGAAAAGGCTTTGCTACTACAGTAACATACTTAGTTAAACACCCTGAAGAAAAAAAAAAAAGTAAACTAAATATCAGGATATTTGATAATAATTTGTAAATTAAAATAGTATGCAAATATGCAACTTGAAATTCATGCAGTGTTTTATTTAAGAAAGCATTAAAACCAAAGAAAACTGGTAAAAAAAAATGGCTTTAAAGAAGATATAAATCCAAACCTTTTTTTGTCAATATGCTTTAGGCTTCCACATTTTTTTATTTTTAAACACATAAAAAGCCCATGATTAGAATCAGTTCAGAGTGATGTTCTTAACCTGGGTGTATGCCTTTGTCAAGCATTCCTACTATGAAAACATTGACGTTTATCATTTACTGTCCACTTAACAAGACCATCGTAGTCTGGGAACTGCAAAACAGAAAATAGGGCATCTCGGGGCAGTGGAAATGGCCCTGAATAAAAAGCAAACTGCGCCAGTCTTGTACCTGTCGGGGTACAAACATCCATCGATCCTTCGCACCTGTTTCCAGTCTCCGCTGCCAGCACTGCCTGCACAGACACCGGTAAGCTGCTGGACCATATAAATAAAATTAGAGGCTGTGGAGGGCAACGACGTTTACTTAAATAGTGACTCCATAAATTTGCCATCTGTAAATAATCTTTTAAATTAATCTTAGGCTACTCTTTTTTTTATGTGTAATATATACATATTTCTATTTATATAAAATGCATAGAATTGATTACTAAAAACACTGAAACTTGTGGGGAAAATTAAGTCCTTCATTTTCAGTGTGACTAAAAATGTACTGCTGGTTTTTTATTTTATGATCTAATACTGTAAATTTTAAAATCAATTTCAGGCACATTTATTTCATTGATGATTATTAAATAAAACACTGCTTGTGTTAATGGAGTAAAGAAAAGTTTGTCCATCATTAGCTTATTGTCAACACTGTACTAGAGCTGTACTAGTGGTATGCAATTAATTTATCAAAGAAATGCTATAAATCCAAAACATTTGGAGAGCTTTACACTCAAATGCTTTGTACTGTTTATTCCAGTAAATGCTGTAAGATTATATTCCAGATTTTTAAGGAAAAAAAGTTAAGTCAAGCCTGCAAGATACAGCTTTCACAAGTGTCTACAATGCCAGTATGAAAATAAAAAAATTAAGTTACATTGATACATCCAAGTTTTTATATGCAGTGATGAGCACAAACATTAATAGAGATAAAATACTGATGCAATTAACACACCCAAAATAACATATGCAATTATTTTCCATCATTTACAATACAGTAGTTACAATGACACTCCAAACAGAAAAGCAAAGTAAAAAATCAAAACCCCAACTTCTATTTCATGTCATTAGACTTATACAGAAATTAGAAGGCTAAGTAACAACTAGTTAATCACCTAATTTCACAGCTATCTGAAGTGGCAATCGTTATATAGCAGCTTATCTATGATACATTCAAGATAAATGATACAATTTTTTATTACTTGCCCATAAGCTAAAACACGGCCTGTTTAATACCTTTCCTTACATTCCACCTCTACACTACAATATACTTGAGGTCTATGCAAAAAAGTAGCTACCTTTTATATAGGAAATGGATGATTAAGTCTTTGGTGCTGTAAAGCAACTTCATTTAAACATCACCACCATCACCAAAAAAACGAGAGAGTCAGAAAGGAAAAACCCAAGACACACTTCCTAGGAAGAAATGCATGTAATTTCTGTCCCTGACGGAATGTATTAAATAAGCAAACACCACCAACAAGCAAACAAGTACTACCATGTAAAAATACTTAAAAAAAAAAAAAAACACAACCAAAACCCTCACATGCATAAATGAAAAATTGCACACAAAGAACTCACATCTTTTCAAGCTTCAAATAGTAAATATTCTGCTACTACTTATTAAATACTGCATGGTTTGCCCAAGCTAAGATGAAACCACATCATGAATCAATGAGCAATTTGCGTTTTCTTTCATTATCTACTCAAAGTCATGCCTACTGAACCTCTAAATATTTTATTAAATCCAATTATACAGCAAACACTCCCAAAATAAACTTAGATTGTATAGCAGTTTTACTTAACTGTATATAAAATGCTGTGTTGTGACAGATATCAACTATCCATTAGATACGGAATCAATTTTTCTTAAGCACTACTAAACTGCTTGCTTTTCTTGAAGCTAGATCATTCTGGAAATTCAGACAGCAGAGTTCAGCTATAGCAAACATGCTGCCCTCTTAGTAAGGAAAAAACAGCTACAACCGGAAATCATACCACACAAAACCAAAAATGAACGTTACTCTATCGAAAGGAAACTAAAGAGTAGGTCTGACTTTTAAGTGCTGCAGTCCTCAACGTTTATATATAGGTAATAACATTAACAACCTCAAATATTTAAGGCACTATGTGTGGGAACGGTTTACAATGCAGCTGAGATTATTAGAACAACATTAAGAGCAAAGTCGAGGCAACATTTTTGCCCATGCAAAGACACATGCAAATGTAAGGAACAATAGCTCAATTTCTTAGGTAAGTGACCCGACATTTACACACTAAGACACAGATAATACAATTCACTGGTATGCTGTAATTCTGACATATGTGCATCTGTTGCTCTAAGTCTGTACACAGAATGGCTTCCCAAATGTGGACGTGTCTTGCACTAGTTAGAAGGCAATTTTATAAAAAATAGCAGGAGCAAAACTGGACTTCTGCTCCCATAAGTCACCTGTCTAGAGTTACTACATAAGAAGATAACATGACCAAAGACAAGTTATACCAAATGTGCAAAACACATTAAAAGTGAGTTTTGTTTTTTTTTTTAAAGCTCAAAGTTGTTTAAATTGCACCCAAGTCTACATGATTCAAAAATAAGTTTCTTGTGCCATGGCTAATATTTATTAAATACCATGTTTTTATTTTTAATCAAATGTTTCTATCATTGAGCTTCTTCAATATACTCCTTTTGAGTTTTCACATATATGGATACTGGCTGAGTTTGGTTGGACTCAGCGGAAATCCAGTATACGCAGGTGATGCTGCAATGTAAGAATGTGGTGGGAAGATCGGTTTGTACTGAGTCTGATGAATAGTGGGGGATGGTAACAGGCGGGGGTTTATGCCCACGGGGACCTGGTGGACGATGCCACTGGGGTGGGATATACTGTAAGTGGGATGCTGTAACATAGGTCTTGAGGTACATGGAGAGGCTAGGAGGTGGGCCACGGGCGCAGCACTACTGAGGGTGGCTGCTGGGTATGGAAGGAGAGTAGGCTGTCCTCCAAGGTGCGTACTTCCCGCCAGATGAGCGTGCACAGCTGTGTGATTGGGACTTCCATGAGAAAGAGTGAATGGGTTACTGGTGACGCTAGTAGGGATATAAGCTTGCTGCCTTCGATGTCCGAAGTTGCCATTCCATTCTTGATGCCCAGATCCGAAGGGCTGAACCTATCCAAAGCAAACAAGCAGACAAAACACACTAAATACATATTTGTAAGTTAAAAAGAAAAGGAAAATTACAATGAACTCTGTGACTGATATCTCATAGAGGATCTCTCAGATCTTAGATTGTATTAAGTATAAATCAAGAGAAAAAAAAGTTATTATACAGTAGTACTAACCTGTAATATTATTACATATTATGATAATATTAACATAGCCACTACCACTGCTAGCAGTATCACTATCCCCTTCCCCCGCTACTACTAATAGCTACCATTTGAGGAATACTTATGATGTGTAGAGCTAACATTTTACATCCAAGACATTATTTAATTCCAAAACAACCCATGTTAGAGCTATTAACTGTGGCCCAGATTCCCTGAAGAGACCCGACTAAGGTGATAGCTGGCAAAACCAGGATTTGGCACAGATCTTACTCCAATAGCTGTGATCGTTTCTTTCCCCAAGTTAGGAGACTACTGCTGAGCACCGTGCTGACTAGATGGAAAGCACTCAATAAGACATCAGCTCTCGTATCACCATGACTAACACAAGAAATGTAGCCATCAATCCATTCATGTGCATTCTGGTTTAAAGGGTCTAAGAAAACACACACACTAAAAATTATATTTAAGAGAATCTAAGAGCTTCATTTTTCTGAGGCATTCCATTTCTGTGGATAATCTGCTTAATTTTCCGATATCGGGTTTATGTATTACTCTTTAGTCACCTGGGATAAGGAAAGGGGTAAACTTCATTAAGATTGCATACAGTTTCAGAATTCCACCCCCCCCCTCCACAATTGAAATACTGCTGCATTTATATTCCAAAGCTCTTTCTTACAAGTTCACAGGCGACAAGCGTACCTGGCTGAAATTCAAGTGCTGGGGCTGGAATGCTGATGTCAATTTCTGCTGGCGAGTGCCCACCGAGGAAGGCTGGGTCCCTCTCCCGGGAGCACAGCGTCCTTTTATCAGTGGCTGGCACATAGAATCTGCCAATGAGCAAACGTTAGAGCATTAATGCTTCTTCCTTCTCTTGTGAAAATTAGAAAGGTCTTTAGGTATTTTACACAATAATGACGTGAGAGCCTTAAAATTAGATAAAAAGAAAAGGGATCTCGTGATTTTCAAGCGCTGGATGACATGTTTCTTTTGTGCAACTTGGCAAGATCAAGTTGGAAATGCAGAGATGACTTTTGGTAATACTATTTATTCTCTGTGTTCCTAAATTAAAACCTTTTTAGCCCTCGCCGGTGTGGCTCAGGGGACAGGGGATCGGCCTGTGGACCCAAGGGTCCCGGGTTCTATTCAGGTTAGGGGCACCAGAGTACCTCAGGTGCAGGCTCCTCCCTGGCCCGGGCCCTGGTCAGGGCTTGTGCGGAAGGCAACCAATCAGTGTGTTTCACATCAATGTTTCTCTCTGTCTTTCCCTCTCTCTTCCACTCTCCCTAAAAACCAATGGAAAAAAAGGTCCTCATGTGAAAATAAAACATAAAAAAAACTCTTCAGAGAGATGAAAATTAAAACCACAGTGAGATATTACTTCACACCTGTCAGAACAGCTACCCTCAGTAATCGACAAACAAGTGCTGGGGGATGTGGAGAAAAGGTTCGAAACTCCAGTGCAGTTTGTGAGAATGCAGACTGGTGCGACCCTGGGGAAAACAGTATGGAGTTTCCTCAGAAAATTAAAAATGGAGCTGTCATTGGGCCCAGCGCTCTCACTTCAGGAAATATATCCTAAGAAACTGGAAACACCAATTCGAAAGAATATATGCGCCCCTATGTTTCTGGCAGCATCATGTACAATAGTCAGGATCTGGAAAGAGCCAAATGCCTACCAGTAAATGAGTGGATTAAAAAAACCTGAGGTACATGGACACCATGGAATACTCTGCGGCTGTAAGAGGAAAATCTTACCTCTTGTGACAGCATGGACACACCTGGAGATGACTGTGCTAAATGAAATAAGCCGGCCAGAGAAAGACAAATACTATAGGATGTCACTCAGATGCGGAATCTAATCAACAAAGTAAACTGATGAACAAAAGAGAAACAGAGGCCGAGACTGGTCTGGCTGAGTGGATAGAGCATCGGCCTGCGGACTGAGGGGTCCCAGGTTCGATTTCGGTCAAGGGCATGTACATTGGTTGCGGGCACGTCCCCAGCAGGGCGCGTGCAGGAGGCGGCTGATCGATGTCTCTCTCTCATTGATGTTTCTAGCTTTCTATCCCTCTCCCTTCCTCTCTGTGAAAAATCAATAAAATATATATTTTTTTAAATGGAAACAGAGGCATAGATATGTGGAACAGACGGACAGCTGTCAGAGCAGAGGGAGGAGGGGGACTGAGTGAAAGAAGGTGCAGGAGTTAGCCAAAGAACATAGATGCATAATCCACAGGCACAGACACCAGTGTGCTGGCCGGAAGGAAGAGGGAGGGGTCTGGGGGGAAATGGAGACATCTGTAATAGCGCTAACAATAAAAATAAAAGACCTTGTAAGGGACTATGAAGAGGCAGGGAGGACTCAGCTTACCTGTGTTTGCCATATGCTCGTCGGCATTTAATCCATTCTCTAGTCCCATTGGTGGCACCACAACCGTACAGACAGCTGGCTTGGTTTCTGCGCTGGAAGCGGGCACCAGTTCTGTGTTCTGATGCGTGTCCTCCACAAAACTGCTCTCTGCAAACGGACTAGCATGCCCCGAGGAGTCTGATGTTGGAGAGCCATCCACAGTGTCACAACCACTTTCCTGCTCTTCGTCTGACATACTGCAGCAAGAACGTACGCATATGAATAACACGCATTTCACATGAAAAAAGATGTACAGTTAAATGATATCCGCGCTCCAGCAAATTGGGAACAAACTTACTCAATTATTTCATATCTAATTACGACTTCTTCCTTGGTCAATAACGCTTTTTCCATTAATTTTTTAGACTCTCATGTTAATTCTCTCTTTCGACTGATACTATGTCATCAAATACTACAAAAGCAGCACTTTCCTGGATAATTTGAATGACATGTACAATCACAGCAGATGTTCTACTGAAACGGGATCATCACTTTATTATGCTGTTTAGGAACCTCCTTTTAGGACTGGATTTTCTCTTCTTTTCTAGTTGATCCTTTTTTTATTTTTTTTAAACATATTTTACTGATTTTTTACAGAGAGGAAAAGAGTGGGAGAGTTAGAAACATCGATGAGAAAGAAACATCGACCAGCTGCCTCCTGCACACCCCCTACTGGGGATGTGCCTGCAACCAAGGTACATGCCCTTGACCGGAATCGAACCTGGGACCTTTCAGTCTGCAGGCCGACGCTCTATCCACTGAGCCAACCTGGTTCTGGCCCAGTTGATCCTTTGTAGTTCATAAATGCCACTTTATAAATTCCAGAGCTTTTCATCAAATACTATAAAAGCAGCACTCTTCTGGGTGATTTAGATGACATGTACAAACATTATGGGTATTTCAGATTAAATTCTGATGTTAAAATGCATCTCTTTCGTGGTGCCTTGTGTCCTTTTAACTAAACAGGTCTTCCCCACTCCTCTGCAGGCCTAGCCAGAATCCCATTATTTCTTATCTTTTCCTGACCCTTTAGGGCCCTGACAATCTCTCTCCTGGTGCTTTCCAGAGCATATTATTGTCTGTCTGAATCCTTCATTTCATATTTAACATTCTGAAGCCTCTCTTTCTAGAG
Source organism: Lasiurus cinereus (assembly GCA_011751065.1). Classification (NCBI taxonomy): domain Eukaryota; kingdom Metazoa; phylum Chordata; class Mammalia; order Chiroptera; family Vespertilionidae; genus Lasiurus; species Lasiurus cinereus. Next base: position 3,657,496 of record JAAGEH010000043.1, on the reverse strand, counting down.
GTATATTTTGGTTACATATTTTTATTCATGTATCTTATACATACATTTATATATACATGTTTTCATATGTATGTACATATTTATGTACATGTGTGTGTGGTATCAACTTCCAAACCACATTATAAGCAATTTATGGGAAGATGTGTTAAAATCACTTGGTCTTCCACGGAGCTTTGGTTATAAGCATGCAATACCTGACTAAGGAAAAAGAGAAGACAAATGTATAAAATTAAGACCTAAAAGTTATTCAAATTTTGTTTTCACTTAAAAAATAAAAATCCTAAAAGCCAAAATCAAACGTATTGCGCTTAAACTTTTGTGGCAAATCCCAAGTGTTAGCGCATCGTGCTGGCTAGAGGAAGCTCACTGCCCTAGAGGCAATCCATGTTCCTGGGCAAAAGGAGGGGGAGGCAAGGAAATATGGATGAAACCTTGCTAATCAATCACCATTGAGAGAAAGAATCAGGCAGATATTCTCCTGACACGGGGTCATCACCTTATTATGCAAAACAATCTTGTTTTATTGTGCTAAAGTGTATGTTCTTATTCAAAACTTGAGTTATAATAACAGTGTATGGAGCTACAGTTGAAGTTTTTGGCTTTTTACCCTTTTATAAACAGATAATTCTTTTAAAGTCTTTATTAGCCAAAACCGGTTTGGCTCAGTGGATAAAGCGTCGGCCTGCGGACTGAGGGGTCCCACGTTCGATTCTGGTCAAGGGCATGTACTCTGGTTGCGGGCACATCCCCGGGGGGGGGGGGGGGTGGAGAAGGCAGCTGATCGATGTCTCTCTTTCATCGATGTTTCTAACTCTCTATCCCTCTCCTTTCCTCTCTGTAAAAAATCAATAAAAATATATTTTAAATAAATAAATAAATATAAAATCTTTATTAATTTAAACAACCACAGAAGAAATCACAGGCTTTTCAGTTAGCTTCATATGCATTACATACCACTATGAAATTCCTTTACCTGTTAGGTCTCTTGCAAGGGGATGGGCTGGACTGCCCTGAGGAGCTGGTGCTCAGAGTACTATCCGGACTACTCAAGGAGCACATCCGATCGATATTCAAAGTGCTCTGGCAAGCTTCACAATCCAGACCCCCTTTACAACTAGGAAGAGAGAAGGGGGAGAGAGAGAAAAAAATGAGAAGGTATTTGTCAGGTAGCCAACACTTAATTCATCTAAGTATATGAATCAGTTAAGAGGAACCTCCATAGACAAAAGCTAATAAATACAGGGGAAATGCTATAACCGTGCGTGCTAAATACTATTTAGGAAGTTTACTTACTCCCAAGACACCAGATTACAGAAAGTTATTGTTCGCCACACCAGGGGGCGCCATGGTTATTATTTCAGGACGCAGGACGCCGCCTTGGCACTTACTCTCTGAGAGAATGTCTCTGCGTCGTCTCTTCCTCGTCCGTGTCACTGCTGATAGTGATCACACTCACAGCAGGACTTGGCGAGTCAGCGATGATGATGGTTTGCCGCTGCTTGTCTGAAACTGACGAGTCAGGGTCCTGCCTGACCGATGCTTCACAACAATCCCTTGCCTCTACGGAGTCATGATTGTCCCGTGTTTCTATACAATTGACTTCCTCGACATCTTTCCCATTTGCTATCTTTGGAGAAATAAATGCTGAATGTGGGATATTGGTATTCTGCAATGCATTGCTCCTGCAATCGAAGAAATCACGTGTCATTTCTATAGTCAAAACATGAGCATGACATTTTTCTAAGAAATCTCATTAAAATGAACAGTGTGAATTTTCACTTAGTTCAAGATCATGTATATAACACACTAACATACAGATAAGTTTTATAAAACATAAAATATTATCTCTAGAAATATTAATGTAGGATGCATTTATTACATTCAAATGGCTTTTTTTTTTTTTTTGGCAAATGTGATATCTGTGTCTAAAATGGTCTAAAATTACAGGTGGGTAATATATCAAAAGGGCAATAAAGACAGTCTTACCAACTGAAAGCATTTATTTCCTCTCTTCCTGGCTCCCATTCCATTAGTTTTACCAAAATACCTCTGAGAAATTGAGAAGGGAGCTGGCTTAGTGTTTGTGACAAAGCTATCAAAGAGGTCATTTTGAATACAACAGAGTGACCCTTTAGTGTACATGCAAAATTTATCTTAAAGATTAATTCTCAAAATGCAGAGCCACGTTAAAGTATCCACACCAACCTGTTCTGGCACAGTTTATTCTTCTTGGTGGCGGCAGGCTGGGGCCAGACAACATGTGCAATGCCCACACTGATCGGCTGAGGAGCCGATAAAGTTATCTGATTGGTTAGAAGAGGCTGCGGCATCACTGAGCTGTAGTGACTACTGTGTGAAATCATTTTCCTAAGGAGAAAGTTTAAAAAGTTCAATCTCTGGATTAACAACAACTATTTTGCCAAACTATTCACAAAAAAGTGCTTTTGTTTCTAACTTACCCCCAGTCGCCAAGCCTTTGTGAACCTGCCACCCCCTCCGAAGTTAACGAAGTGGCAGCAGGAGCCAGAGGGGTTACTTGCTGCCAGGCAGGTACCAGCATCTGCTGCGTTCTACCAGACCATGTCTGCTGCACCCAAACAAACAACAAAAAGAAAAGGAAGGAAGAGGAGGAGAGAGGGGGAGAGGGAAGGAGGGAGGAGAAAAAAGTTACCAATCACTCATCGTTAGATCCTAAAATCACAAATACGTTAAACAGCCATCTAATAATTTAAAAGTTAAAGTCAATAATTCCCACCCAGATTATTTTCACTGTTTCCCACCATCACAGGCTGATGTTTTACAAACGGATCAGTGCCCCGGCTTGAGTGTAAGGAGGACCGCACATATGTAGGAAGGATGAGTTGTTACCAACCTGAGAAAGAACTCCTGGTCGGATCTGGAGTGGCTGCACAGCTGCGGCCTGAGTCACAAGTGGAACCGTATTATCTACTCTGATTGAGTAACTAGTGGGTTTACCATGCGTTGTAGGAATCCCTAGGAGATAGAATAGAACAGTTCTCAAACGTAAGTTAACTCAGAGAAAGAATTTTTCTTCCTAAACTTATATATTTAAACAATTGTTTAAAATCTGGTTTGAATTTTAAAACCACCCCCCACATAACATTTTCATTAACACTAACAAAGTCAACTATTAGGAAAGCAATGTACATTTTATCTACCTTCTGGCACATTATTCCAGAAATTGTTATAAAGCAATTTGTTGCAGAAATTACTTTCGATATAGGTTGGCAGATTGTTTAATACAACCAATTTTAGACAAAAATGATCTTAGGTATATCTGACTAGCCATTAGGGAAAAATATAATTGTCTTCTTTTCCTACTGAAAAATAATTTTACAATTTGTATTGAATATATTTTATGTGTTAATCCTAAAGAGGAGGGTACTATGCTAATAAGTGAAGTAAGTCAGAGAAAGACAAATACCATATGATTTCACCTATATGTGAATTCTATAAAGAACAAAATAAATAAGCAAAGAGAAACAGACTCACAGATATAGAGAATAGACTGATGGCTGTCAGAGGGGAGGGGGTTGGGGAGCTATGTAAAAAGGTGAAGAGATTAGGAAGTAAAAATTAGCAGTTATAAAATAGTTATGGGGATATAAAGTACAGCACAGGGAATATAGTCAAAAATATTGTAATAGCTATGTATGGTGCCAGGTGGGTACTGGAAATATTGAGGGGATCACTTTGTAAAGTTATGTGACTTATGTCTAACCACTGTGCCATATACCTGAAACTAATACAAAATAACAATGAACATCAACTATAATTGAAAGATAAAAATTTTAAAATTCCAAAAGACAATGTTTATTTTGTTGTGTTTATTTTCTGCACAGAGTTTATCTTACTGCCTGGATATTCTATCCTCTGAGCTCCACCTAAAGAACTAGATCTGAATTAAATTTAACAAAGATCAACAGATTATTTTTTTAAGAGATTATTTTTATAAACTGACTTTCTTGCCCCTTCAAAAAAGCATGTCTTATTCAGCAAGTTATCCAAGAAAAGGCCTAGAAGCACACCCAGCAATGTAAATATGTTGTAGCATAGACAATCTCATAATTCACTTTAACAAGGATTAAAGGACAGAGCAAATTCTTAAATCCCAACAAAAATCACACTGTCCTTAAATTTTCCTCATAATTAATATTTCAAGATAAGAAGAATTCTCCTATTATCTTCTCCCCTGAAGAGGTCTAATTATTTTTTATCAAGTATTAACATTTGTTGAATCTAGGGTAAAAGGCATAATATTATCTTTTGAGCTTTTCTATATCCTTAAAATTTTTATAGTACATAGTTGAGAAAAATCAAGTAAATAAACACAGCAAAATCTTTAAGAGTCTTGACAATATAATGATGTGGGTATTTTCATTTTCATTATTGGAGACAAGCTATGAGTCACTGTCACAGGAATAGTCCACCATGGAACCAAAAGCTCATCTTGTGAAGCAATCATCTACGTTGGTTTTTTAATATCTTTTTAGTGACACAAACCTCCAATAAAACCTTATATGAAAACCCAATATATATAAAAAAGATGAAAGTAAATCTACAGGGGTAAAACAAAAGTGGCTATAGAGTTGACAGGTTTTCATATCTCTTGTTACCAGCCAATCAAGGCAACATCATTTTTCTTGGTGTTTTGTTAAGCATTGTGGTGAACTTCAAAATTTTTTTCAATTGTTTAAATTCTTAAATCAAATATAAAATTCAAATAATCTTCAGCATCCAGAAATACTAAGAGCTGGAAATGACTAAGACAGTATCTACTCAGCCTGTTTCCTTTGACTAAGACTGAAACAGGTTAACAGATGTGTCTAGGATAACACAGCAAATCAGAGAAACAGAACCCTATCCCAGGTGTACAGACTTAGCAATAATTTTTACTTACGCATACATACCTAAAAATACAGTAATAACATCAGGTTTCAAAGGGCCAGTCAGGACCCCAACGATAATTAACCTCTTGCTTTAAGATATAACTAGATGTTAAATCTCAGCAAGAACAAGATGCTATGAAAGGACTGGGAAGTGGGGTTTTATTCTCGTTATTCCAAGCACAAAATCTGCTGCTATCACTCACTAAGAACCACTAAGCAATTCCCCTCTGAGAATTATGGCCCCTTCAAAGGAATTCTGCCACGCATCACACTTGAGGATTTAATTTGATATTTTTATCTACGTAGGGGATTTGATTTAGTCAAAATCAATCCTTGTGAAAAACAAAAAAACTAAGGTATGGTTCAAGAACAAGACTGTAACATCTGGGATAGAATTCCTTTGACCAAAACTTAACCAGGTGAACTCTCAGTCACTTTATTGTCTAGTGATGATAGATAACATATACTTAGCTGAACTTCTGGAGCAGTGATACTCAGTACAGGACAACCCATAGCGTTCAAGCTCATTAATTTCTATTAAAGTATTTTATCATGCTAGATTATACAGGAAATACAACTGTCCATATGACCCGTGTTGTCAACGATGGAAAGTCACTGGTCTAAGGCTACTGACATTAAATTCAAATGTAGCACTAAATGTAGCAAAAACTGGACAATATATTTAAGGAATAATTAAATTGGTGTAAGAATAATGCATGCCCCCCAACCTTGTGAAAGAAATAGACTTACAAGTCCAGGAAGCACACAGAACCCCAAACAAAAGGAATCCAAAGAGGACCACACCAAGACATATCATAATTAAAATGCCAAGAGCAAAAGACAAGGAGAGAATATTAAAAGCAGCAAGAAAAAAACAGTTAGTTATCTACAAGGGGGTACCCATACTATTGTCAGCTGATTTCTCAACAGAAACTATGCAGGCCAGAAGAGAGTGGCAAGAAATATTCAAAGTGATGAATAGCAAGAACCTACAACCAAGATTACTCTACCCAGCAAAGCTATCATTCAGAATTGAAGGGCAGATAAAGAGCTTCACAGATAAGAAAAAGCTAAAGGAGTTCATCACCACTAAACCAGTATTATATGAAATGCTGAAAGGTATTCTTTAAGAAGAGGAAGAAGAAAAGGGTAAAGATAAAAAATTATGAACAAATACATATCTATTAATAAGTGAATCTAAAAATCAAGTGAATAAAAAAATCAGATGAACAGAATAAACTGATGAATATAATAGAATCAGGGGGATAGAAAGGGAGTGGATTGACAATTCTCGGAGGGGAGGGGGTATGGGGGTACAGGAAGAGATTGGACAAAAATCTTACACCTATCGACGACGACAGTGGGGGGGGGGGGAGGCAGCTTGGTGGGGAGCTATGGAGGAGGGGGGGACAGGAACAACTGTAATAATCTGAACAAAAAAGATTTCTTTTTAAAAAGTTAAATTAAAATTAAATTAAAAAGAATCATGCATGCCTACATTCAAAGTGTAATTTAAATGACAGAATACCTTGGATCGCTGGAGGGCAGATAATCAGCGTCTGCTGAAAAGCATCACCACAACCGAAATGAGCAGTTCCAGCCTGCAGAGGAATTCCGTGGTGCACAACTGAGTGTGCGGATGTGGTTAATGCCTGAAATGAGCAATGTCCGGGGCGTTACACAGAGCAGTCTTACTGCTACACACATGCTTTATAAAGAGAATTAAAACACATTTCTTAAGCCTTAATTCTATGATAATGATGGGTCCAGACACTGACTTTACTGAGTTCTACTATTCATAGAATGTGGCACAGAGGGCAGATAGAGGGCACTGAAAGAATGAAAGGTGAGAGGAAACAAACTTGGGTAGGTCTGTTCCAGTTGTTCCTTGAAATATTAGATATTTAATAGAACAGCCAGAGAAGACCTCACCGGCACTGTAACTTCTAACTGCTGACATGAGACTTCAAAAGCAAAATGAGCACTCATAGAAAAAATAAATTCTTAGGTTCTTACCTGACTTCTTAATGTGCCAAGTTTGGTAAAACTTGCTGCCAGATTAGCTGTACTATTTGAAGAAACTGGTCTTAAAAGTGAAGTTTTATTGTGATTATTTGTGTCACATGAATTTGGATGGGACTTACAAATATCCATAATATGAAAACAGGACTTTACACTGCAAAACAAAAAGTGAGGAAGAGGTCACTTTAATATTATTTTAAAGGTATAGAATAATCTAAAATCAATGTACATTAATTAAAAAATTATTTCCAAAGAAGAAAGATTCTATGACTTGTACTTAATCTGCTTATTGCCAATACTATTTCTATCAGAAAATCCTACAAGATTTAATTTTAAAGCCAGCAAAAGTGTTACCTTATATCTGCAATATTTTTTAAGACATAAAAGCAACAATAAGCATTTTTTTTGTTAGCACCATATAATTTTATGACCCCCTCCTCTCCACCCTAAGTAATTTTTCCTAAATTTCTAGATCTCCACATCCCTAAATTAATGGTATCAATTATGGAGTTTACATGTTATTTTCAAAGTGCTTATATATGGAAACCACTAGACATTTTTTAAGTTTGGAGAGGTGGAGATAATAGTTGAACTTTATAAAAAATGCCTCAGTGGTGGAACATCAACCCATGAACCAGGAGGTCACAGTCCCATGCCCAGTCAGGGAACATGGCCGTGCTACAGGGTCGATCCCCTGTAGGGGGAGTGCAATTTTAAGGGTAAAAATCCACAAATAGCAGATATCAGTTATCCCTATACCTTCTTCATGCAGTCTTTCTAAAATATTAACAGATGTTGTTTTAAATCATATACTTTATCCCTTCAGCCTACTAAAATAAAAAAGGGTTGGGGTTCAAAGAATTTTTAAGATTCGCCTACCATGATTCTGTTAAGGCCTTCTCAATTTGAGCATACATTTTTCTCTACTACCCCGTTAAAAAAACCTCACAGGAGAAAGGGGTGGGGGTGGGGGAGCAAATAGTATGAAGGGAAATTGAAAATAAGAGTTTGGGGGACTCAAGAGAGAAAAAACTGTTGTTAACCTTTCCTGCTAATATATACACACACATACCTGGTTATAAAGATAAGACTATCATATAAAAACAAAATCATTCAGTTCATTCCCAGTACAGGGTTTTGGGAAAAGAACACTGGAGTGCAATTGAGATTTATGGTCTAGTTCAACTCTGCCACTTACTACCCCATGTGACCTTGGCCAAGTTAATGTGACTTCTTTTGACTCAATTACTTATATTTAATAAAGAAATTGAATCATTTGTCACACACTAATTTTTTAGAGCAGTACTAGAGGCCTAGTGCACAAAATTCATGGATGGGTAGGGTCCCTAGGCCTGGCCAATGATCAGGGCTGATGGGGACCTTCCAGCAGCCGGCGCCTCCCTTCCCCAGCTGCCAGCTGCTGGCTGGGGTCTTCCTTTGTTCCGCGCTGACCCCTAGTGGTAAGCACATGTGATAACAAGTCATCGGTCTCCTGGTTGAACTCCCACAGGGACAATTTGCATATTAGCCTTTTAGATAGATAGATAATTTTCCCAGAATCACTTTTAAAAAATTTTAAAGTACATGAGTAAGCAAAATGATACTACTATTCAAGAATTGGTTACATATTGATATATATGAATAAAAACCTTAAATACATTAATTTCAGAGGAATAGAAAAAATGTACATGTCTGTATATATAAGGACACAGAAAATTTCTAACCTTGTATAAACAATTAATGAGATTTCACATGCAACATCATTGCAAGTAATAAGATAATGGCATGGGTTGTTTGTCCTTTAAAAGACAGTACCATCAGTTCCACAAAAGATAAAAGTATATGCTAACATGAAATGGAAGCTATTGCCAAAATGTTGCTTAAAACCACAAGCATGCGACAAAATAAGCTATTTGCTTAGTTTTAGAGTCTTGTGCTAATTAATCTCTTCCTCCAGCTTCCCCTGCCCTATTCTAAGAAAAATGAGTCCAAAAAGAAAGGTCCATTTCCCCCAATTATATTACTCAACCTTTCCGAAAATGAATAAATTAGAACGGACCTAAAAAATAAAAATTTAAAGTAACATACTGGTTGCTATGAGGAAAATCTAGAAGATGTTTCATATTAACAAAAGGATGGTTCAGTGTTTCAGCTGGAGTAATTCTTAAATCTGCATCGATCAGCAACATTTTCTTTAACAGACTAACAAATTCTCTTCTATCAGCTTTCTCAGCCAAAAGATCACTTCCTTCCAAATCCATCACCGTGTTCACCTGCAAAATTAAAATGCCAAGTCATCAAATAAAAATAAGCCATCACATATGTTAAAATTTCAGTTAAAAAATATATAACATAGAAAAGTACAAAGAACTATAATTATTTTGAAACAAGAACAGTTGAGCTTACCAAATTCTCAAAATGTTTTCAAGCATCAAATAGGGTTCAAAGAAGGAAAAAAAACAAACCTTTTCCCTAAATAAATCAATTTCTAATGAGATATAAAAAAAAGAAATTTGTTTGCTAGGATTTTCCCTTTAAAAAATATTTTTAACTAAAAAACAGGATTGTATAAATTACTTAATAAAGATAAATGCAATTTAGTTCCTGAAAGATTAAAAACTTAAAAATCAATTTTGTCTGAAAGGGTTAAAAAAAGCAAGCATTCTAGTCATTTAGAAAATGATGTTTTCATATCCTTGACCATCCAGCCCAGCACCTGTAGCATGTAAGGTTCACAACTGTGACCGTGGTACTCACATGCACTATGTCATCCAGACTGTTGAATATGTACTTTCTGGCTTCTTTAGACTTCATTCCTGTCTCTGCCTCATGTTCTTCTAGTGTCTTATTGAATATAGCAAGGAGGGAAAATAATATGTTATTACCCATCACTTGTAAATTCTTTATTTCTTTAATTCTGGCATATTTAGTCTAATATATTGAATATTCTAAGGCAGTGGTTCCCAACCTTTTTTTGGCCATGCCCTACCTAAGCATCTCTAAAATCCTGATGCCCCCCTGTGACATATAATTCTTATTACTCAAAAAGTGAACTCCTATGTATGTGAAGGAGGCCTAAAATGCCATTAACTTGATCTAAACAAGCTTCCAAAGAGCATGGCAATATGAAAGAGAAAAATAAAAGAACAAAAGGACAGTTGAAGTACTGAGGAAGAAATGACTAAGAAATCGTTAAAAATAATATTAATAATATGAAGTGATATGAAAAAAAGAGCAAATAAAGTTTCAAAACATATAATAGCCCTAACTGGTTTGGCTCAGTGGATAGATTATCAGCCTATGGACTAATGGGTCCTGGGTTCGATTCCAGTCAAGGGGATGGCCTGGGTCATGGGCTCGATCCCCAGTAGAGGGTGTGCAGGAGGCAGCTGATCAAATGATTCTCTCTCATTGATGTTTCTATCTCTCTTTCCCTCTTCCCTTCCTCTCTGAAATCAATAAAATATATATAAAAAACTTTTTAAAATATATAATAGAGAACTGAAATGCATAAACATGTATATATATTTATATATTGTATATGAGGTCCCATAACCATAAGAAATGCAAAAAATTCATTGTTAATACTCATTCTTGAATTGCCCACCTTATTTTTTAAATTTTTTTTATTGTGTTACATGTATACATATCTTCCCATTGCCTTCTCCCCCCTGAATTGCCCACCTTAAAAATCAAACTGCCCCCTTGGGGCATTGTCCCATGTTTTGAACCACTGTTGTAAGGCAAGTAGTTGTTTCAAAAGAATAACTACCATAAATGTATTTTTACTAAAGTACAAAAAATTAAAAGAGCTTGTTCAGATAAAAAATATATATATGCAACAAATGCCTTTAACAAAATAATTACACGATTAATATTACATTGAGGATGTATTAATCCCCCAAAGATCCAGGAATACATGCAGTACTTGGGTTATGTACTAAGTCAATGGTCAGCAAGCTCATTAGTCAACAGCGCAGCAAACCACTATACTAAGTGGTTAGATTCAGTCCTTGTCCTACAAAGCTTAATAATGTAGACATGGATAGAGAAGATTAAACACACAGAACGAAAGTAATTTTACTCATAAAATTTTTTTTAAAAATCATTTAAGTTAATAATTATGTTGCCAGGTCAGAGAATGAGCTGTCATTCAAAAAAGGGCTTTCTTTCTTCCTTAAGAAGCAGGGGGAGGGGTGTCTATGTCAAAATTGAAAATTCAAAAGAAGGAAAAGTGCAATAAAATAAAAATAACCATGAAAGGTATTATCCATGCACATAAGTCGTCTGAGAAAAATGTTTTTCTAAATATATATATTTTTAAATGAATTACCTTTAATCTCCAACCAGAATGAGAAATATCTGTTTCTCTACAAAAAAATCTTGTGGATTTTGTACCCACATTTAACAACTGTTCTCCTGGTAAACCTTGAGTCTGAGAAATGTATCGAATCTGGAAAATAATTTACAAAACAGAAGAGTTTATTCTTTCATGCATTAGATATTAATTGAATATCTATTACATATCAGACATTATGGTAGGTATTAGGTCAAGAACTAAATGATATAGCCTATGCCCTTGAGAAATTCACAGTCTAGTGGGGAATACATGAGTCAACAATTATAATGCAGTTCTAAGTATCACGTAAGTATTATAAATACCATCATAAATGCATGCTTTATGGAAAGACACAGAAGGGAAGGGATACCTAAAATAATTCTAGTTTCAGAAAGTTCCAAGTTGGGTCTTAAAAAACAAATAAGGAAGAGTTTTGTTAGCCCTGAAGGAATGGGGGAAATCTAATCCATTATGATTTATGTTAAGGTTATAATACGGAAAATCAGGAGGAAATGCCCACACCTTCAGAGTGGAAGCACAGAGGTTCAGTAGGGAGAAATGGCAAGAGATGAAACTGAACTAGAGGCAAAAGGATTTTATTAATTTACTCCAGGAGGTAACAGAAAATGGGAAACCACTGCAGACATTTGGCAGGAAGCTGACAAGTTACATTTTTCACATCGAAGAATGGTGAGAAGCTGAAGCCAGAGGGGAGATGAGGAGGGGGTGATTGAGAGACTGTCGGATAGAAAGGAAGGAGGGGATTTAAGAGAGACTCAGATTGACAGAGACTCGGTGAAGTATGACTGTGGGAGCACTGGAGTGATCACCCCCATGTCACTGGCTTGGCTGAGTCGGTAGAAGAAGAGAGATGGGTATAGGTGGGCACTCTCAGAAGACTGAGAAGTCCCAGCCTCAGGGCCTCTGAACTTAATATCCTTCTGTGTGGAACCCTCTTTGCCCAGACATCTGTACGGCTCATCTTTCACTTCCTGCAGCTCTCAGCTCACATGTCACCTTCTTCATGAGGCCTCCATGGCCCACCAATAAATAATCAGCTCTCCCCTCTTCAGTAACCCCTACCTTCCTTTCTCTGAGGTACTGTTCTCCACCGTGCTTTCTACCGGCTGATACTCTCTCTGATTATTTTCTATTTTCTTACACTACTCTCCGTGAGAATGTAAAGTTTCATGAAGGGAAAGACTTGGTTTTGTTCACTTAAATATACACCCATGTTAATGTCTGCTACATAGTAGGCCCTCAAATATCTGTTGTCCAATTTAATGGCTAAGCAGGCACAGGGAAAAAAGGAGGCTTAACTCCTCTAAACTGTGTTTGAGGACACAGGGTTCTCATTTTTTCAACCTCAAGGACTCTGCTCTGCTAATTAACCCATCCTCCCCTGCATCTTCTATTTGTTCCTCTCCCTGAGATCATTCCCCTCAATTTACGTAAACAATATCTTCTATCCCCCTCAAAATTTCCTTTAACTATTTAAAATGTTTTCCTCGCCAAAACCGGTTTGGCTCAGTGGATAGAGCGTCAGCCTGTGGACTGAAAGGTCCCAGGTTCGATTCCGGTCAAGGGCATGTATCCTGGTTGCAGGCACATCCCCAGTAGGGGGTGTGCAGCAGGCGGCTGATCGATGTCTCTCTCTCATCAATGTTTCTATCTCTCTCCCTTCCTCTCTGTAAAAAATCAATAAAATAGATTTTAAAAAAATGTTTTCCTCATTCACTTAAGAGTCTTAAATTAAAATAGTAGCCTACATCTTCTTCTCATCTCAACACACTACAATTTGAATTTTACTATCGCGCCCATAATATAGTTAAGACAAGTAATGGCCTGGCAATAACTGACATATTTAATAATCCCATATTAATCCTTTTCCTACCTTGATACTATCACCCATTACCTTTTTACTTAAAAATTCTGAAAATCCTTCCATTTTCACATTTTTTCTGGTTCACCTCTTAATTCTTTTTTTAATATTTTTATTTATTTTTTAATATATTTTATTGATTTTTTTAGAGAGGGAGAGGGATAGAGAGCTAGAAACATTGATCAGCTGCCTCCTGCACACCCCCTGCTGGGGATGTGCCTGCAACCAAGGTTCATACCCTTGACCGGAATCGAACCTGGAACCCTTCAGTCTGTAGGCTGATGCTCCATCTACTGAGCCAAACCGGTCAGGGCTCGCCTCTTAATTCTTGACACTCTTAATTGCCTTCCTCCATATGACATTGCCTTCCAGAGTTTTACATGACTTCTTCCTGCCCTCTACAAGCCCTAAGTGTCCCTAGTTTTATCTCTAACTCTAAATATTTAACTCTTGCTCTGGAACTGTAGATTCAACTGCTAATTGAAACTCTCCAATCAGCTGGCCTTTAGGTACTTCAAAGTGAACATATTCTAAACTGATTTTCCCTTAAATCTGTCAGTCCTCATGTCTTCCCCCTTTGAAAAACAGCAACCCAATCACACAAATCAGAAACCTGAAATGTATGTCAGACAAGTCTCTCCCTCATCACCCTCCCCAACACCCAAAACCGTAACCATTTTACCTCGTGGCACTTTTCTTAACTGCCCCTCCTCTCCATCCCTATTTCAGGTCTGCTTCAATTCTGAGCTATACAATTTCACACGCCCTCTAATCAGTATACCTGCCTCTCTAATGACCTCATCCATTCACCCCCAATTTACTATTCACACCGCTAAAGCACTATTATTTAAATGGACGCAGTTCAATAATATAAAAATGATGCATAAAAAAAAATCTCTCACGAACTTTACGAAATGGTTTTTGGGCCTGTGGACTCTTAGCTTTGTTTATAAAATTTACTTAGTGTCATAAAAGAGTTTTTAAAAATCAAACACAGTTTTGAGATCTTGAATTTGAAATCCACAAGATCTCAGGTCTAGCCATTTTATTTATAAGACTTTCCACCAGTATTCTGTACCTAAAGAAATGCATTCTTAGTAGTCTATCAATTCTACTAGATGATCTTGACAGCTCTGTTACCTGGTCATACTCCAAGGCTCCTGGGTAGAGCGGCCATCCAAGGAATAATTCTGCAATCACGCATCCCAATGACCACATGTCTATGGCTTCACAAAATGGCAGCCCCAATATAATCTCTGGAGCTCTGAAATTTAAAAAAAAGAAAAATCAGGATGGGTTTCCTGTAAAAGTATCTGATTTCATCTGACATTCTAAGGAAAGTTAATAAATGACAGAAAAAGATACCTTCTATTTATAGTAATTCTTCACTTCTCAGAACTCTTTGAAACCTAATCCAGAATTAAGCTTTAGTAGGTGCGGTATGTACAACATCACTTTGATAAAATATCTACACTTAAACTTCATGGTTTTATTAACATAACATTAAAAAGGAAAAAGCAAACACTTGTTTTTGAGACTACAGCAGATTAGATATCAAACACTAGAAAGAAAACTGGCAAACTATTAAATACATGCACCATGACATCAACAGAACTGAAAACCAGACGTTGAGAGATAAGACCAAAACAAAATAAAGCCCCAAAGGCTACAAGTGGGTCTAGACTCAGATAATATTTCAGAACAGGATCATAAATATTCACATAATTAGGGACATTAGTCATCCACAAGAGACAAGACCAAGTTCAATGTATTCTGCTTTAAAAGGCTGAAAAGTAGAGGATATATCAAAACAGTTAAAAAGCATTTTAGCACGTAATGAGCTTTGATGATTTAGAAAATGTATTCCATGAAGGTATCATTCCCACCTAAATGATGTTGCTACTTCCCCATGCTAAATCCCCATGAGGAGATTAACAACCGAAGCAGGCTCCACATAAAGCTATGTAACTCCAAAGTCAGTCAGACATTTGGAGTTCACTAGATTTGCATGTTCGTGAATATTTTCTATATTAAAAACAAACTCAAACTTACAGAGATGTTGTGAGAATAGTAAAATGAAATTTTTTCCTGAACCACTTGGAAATAATTTGCCAAATAACTATATATTTCATATTTCCTACAAACAGGAATATTCTCTTAAAGAACTGCAACACGATCATCAAAATCAGGAAGTGAACACTGATACTTCTCCACATCTAAGCCCCAGACTCAGAGTGTGGCCAATCAGATTGACTCCCAGCAGCCCCGTGCACGAATCCGTGCACAGCAGCTCTCGGTGGGGCCTGGCGGCTCCGCACCCACTGCCCAGAGGCTCTCCATGGTCCAGAGGCCCATCCGCGGCCGGACACGGAACACTTGCCTCGTCGCTGGGGCGATGACGCAAGCATCCCACCCACCACCACCACCACCACCACCACCACCACCACCACCACCACCACCACCACCCCCACCACCACTCTGTGCCTGCTGCCCAGAGGCCCTCCACAGCTGGCCGGGGTGGAACACCTGCCTCGTTGCCACAACGACAAAGCAAGCATTCCACCAGGCTGCTCACGCTGCCCACTCTCAGCGGCCGCACCCCCAAGACTGGGGGACTCCAATGGGGCGCTGAAAGAACTGGGCGCTGCCATCTTGTGGCTATGGGTGCTGCCATCTTTGTGACAGGGTGATGCTTAATTTGCATATTACCCTTTTATTAGATAGCATGTCCAAGTCAGAATCATGCATTGCATAATGTTGTCTTACCTCTTTCAATCTTTTTCTTTTTTATATATAAATATATATATATATTTTTTTTTACTCATTTCAGGGAGGGAAGAAGAGGGAGGGAGAGATAGAAACACCAATGATGATGAGAGAGAATCACTGACTGGCTGGCTCCTGCATGCCCTATACTGGGGATGAACCTGCCACCCGGGCACGTGCCCTGATCAGGAATCGAACAGTGACCTCCTGGTTCATAGGTGGATGCTCAACCACTGAGCCACACCAGTGAGGCTCTTTTAGTCTATTTCAATGTGAAATAGTTCCTTACGTTCCTCCTCGACCGTGGCTGAGACATTACAGACGAGTTATTGTAAAATGTCCCCTCTAATGTGGATCTGTCTGATGTTTACTCATAATTATATCTGGGTTATAAATCTTTAAGAGGAATTGATATTTTCTCATTATATGCTATCAGGTGGCACACAATTCTGATTTGTTCCATTACTGATAATGTTCACTTTGATTACTTGGTTAAGGTGGTGTCTACTAGATTATCGCCACTATTTTGTATGCCATAAAATATTATCATTTTCTATGTGTATCATTACATGTAAAAGGCTGGGAAGCCATGCCTTAAAGTACTCATAATCTAATGAAACTGTCCAAGATGTCAGTGTCCTACCAGCCAGTCTTACAATAAAATAAACCCGAAGAATTGGACTACGCATGAAAGAATCATGTATCCCTGGGTACTGAATCAAGCTTACATTTTTAGTTACTTCTTAATTGTTTCTCAAATTCTTCCCCTGAGCTAACTATACTTTTCTATAAAAATGATCCTAGCAGGGATTGTGATATGTGCAACATTCTTCTGCTTCCTTCACAATCGACTTTAACTCCCTTCTGAGCACCAAAAATGTGGCAGTGCTAAGGATACAGAGGGAATAAACTTCACTTGAACTTTTGCAGAACAGGCAAGGCACACACTAACCATGTCTACTGAATGGAGACTATAAATAAACCTGTTTACCGCTCTATCACAATTAGCAGGCAAGTGTCAAAACCCAAACAACTAAAAAACTAGGCCATATGCTAAAAAAGGCCATCTCCACTTTAAATGCTGATTCTTCTCTTTCTTTTTTATGTATTTATTTTTGCCATGTGCTTTCCATTTTGTCATATCCATTAAGACCAAATCCTTTCTGCTTTTCTAAAACCTTGAAACAACTGACATAAAGTGGGTAAGCTGAAAAAAACTTTTTTAAGTGAGAAACTAAACTCTTGATGGTTTGCAGGACTTTTGCTAGACCCCAGAAGGGAAGGTTGGCAGTAGATGCTTCAAATAAGAATAGAGTGAAGTACTGTCACTCAGAAAAGATGGACTATTAATGGAATATTTTATTTGATTTATTTAACCTTTATTTACTTTTTAAACTGAGAATTCAACTACCGACAGAAGAAACTCAGCCTTGTCCGGAAAAGATGTTTCTCAGTTCAGGAACTCAGTGCGTCCAGTTTTAGAAACACTGAGCTATAATAATAAAGGTATAATATGCTAATGAGACCAGACGACTTTCCTGGCCGAGGCAAGCCGCTGTGGCTGTGCGGGCTGAGCCCCTCGCATGATTTCATGCATCAGGCCTCTAGTGCTCTTATAATAAAGAGGGGTGCTTTAGGTTACCACTGCAAATGCCGTTAAACTTTGAACTCATGTGATGACTTCATGGCCATCATGAATATGGCTACTAACTTCGTTTTCCCACAGACAGAGAACGTATCAGTTAGGCCCACAAGAACACCAGGATAGCCGAGACCGGTTTGGCTCAGTGGATAGAGCGTCAGCCTGCCGACTGAAAGGTCCCAGATTCCATTCCGGTTGGGGGCATGTACCTTGCTTGCGGGCACATCTCCATTGTGGGGCGTGCAGGAGGCGGCTGATCAATGTCTCTCTCTCATCGATGTTTCTGACTTTCTATCTCTCTCCCTTCCTCTCTGTAAAAAATCAATAAAATATATTAAAAAAAAAAAAGAACACCAGGATAGCACTGCTTGCTAGTCTTCAGCTTCTTGTGACTCTAATGACAGAACAACATAGGTCCAGTCGGGTCTAGCACCTTGATCAAACAACTTCTGAAATGACAAAGCTGAGGATTCTCTCAGGTAACGGCCCTCAATAAGACTAAGGAGCAGCTATCTAGGTTTCTCTTGATGGTGTTCCTATACAAACATATATCTAGATACTTCTCTACTTTTGACAATAGGTACCAGAGAAATGCAACAGAAAATGGTAAACTCAATCAAGATAAAAATACTAAAATAAGGACGGTCTTCTCTGAGGTCGAGAAAGATGTAGAATGCATTTTTCTAAAGCAGCAGTTTTATTAAAGTAAGTAACATACCATATAATTCACCCACTGAAGTGGTAAAATTTAAGTTCACAGAATTGTGCAACCACCAACACAGTCAATTTTTAGAACATGTTTATCATCCCAAAGAAACCCTATATCCATTAGCAGTCACTTCTCATTTGTCCCAAATACCTCCAATCCTAGGTCATCACAAACCTGCCTTCTGTCTCTTTAGATTTGCCTATTCTGGACACTTCATACAAAGGAAGTAAAACAACACGGGGTCTTCTGTGACTTGTTTCTTTCTCTTGGCATAATGTTTTCAAGTTCAACCATATTGTAGCATTTATTAGTACTTCATTTTTTATTGCTGAAAAGTACTCCATCGTATGGATATTCCGTAATTATTTATCCATTCATCAGGTGATGGACATTTCAATAGTTTCCACTTCTGGGCTATTATGAAAAATGAGAACTTAAGCAAGAGAAGCCATGTCAGCTCACCAGCCTACTAAGTAAGAATACACTCCAGTGCTACAAAAGGTCAGAGCAGAGTTTATATACCAAATACAAGTACATATTGCCTAGGATAGAACTAGCCGGTACGGAAATGCCTTTGATGGAATATACAGTATATCCAAAAGGGAAAAGAAGGTCATAGTGTTAAAAGAATTACTAATTTTTCTATTTTGTTCAATGAATCGAGCTTTATGAGTTAATCTTGTACAGGTATACCCCTTTATCAAACTTCTAGGGCACTAAAATGATAAGAACCCCTTGTCCATATACTGGCAATCCTATAAAATAAAAGGCTAATATGCAAATCAACCAAACTGTGGAATGACTTGTCGCTATGACACACACTGACCACCAGGGGGCAGGTGCTCAATGCAGGACTTTCCCTTTGGTGGTCAGCGTGCTCTCACAGGAGGAGTACCGCTCAGCCAGAAACTGAGCTCACAGCTGGTGAGAGCAGCGGGGGTGGCGGGAGCCTCTCCCACCTCTAAGGATGTCTGACCAACAGCTTAGGTCTGGAGGGAGGGAGCAGGCCTAAGCCGTCAAGCAGACATCCCCCAAGGGCTCCCAGTCTGGAGGAGGGCGCGGGCTGGGCTGAGGAACCCTACCCCCCTTAGTGTACGAATTTAGTGCACTGGGCCTCTAGTCCAATATAAAAGAGCATGGACCCTGGTTGCAATACCCTTTGGGTAAACTTTCTGCTAAACTGGTACAGAAATATTGGGGATCTATGCAGAAAAGCTCTGGTAAGACAAATTTTGGAGTCTGATAAGGAAGCATTGATTTCAAATACTGAAAATTGTCTAAATAGAACTAGATTTGAAACACTCAAGAGCAGATACTCCACTCTCCCTCTAACAGCGAGTAATTTATTTGAGCCTTAGTACCTTCATTTTTTAAATGAGATTTTACCAACCTTATATACTCCAAGATTATCTAAAGAACTAAGAAGCCCTCGCTGGTGTGGCTCAGTAGATAGAGTGTTGGCCTGCAGACTGAAGAGTCCCAGGTTCAATTCTGGTCAAGGGCACATGTCTGTGTTGGGAGCTCGATCCCTAGAGTGGGGCATGCAGGAGCATCTCATCATTGATGTTTCTAGCTCTCTTTCCTTCTCCCTTCCTCTATGAAATAAAAGTAATAAAGGACTAAGTAAGAGAATATGTGTAAAATATAAAACAATATATGTATTCCCCTAAGTTAGTCATGCTCCCACTTTCCTAATTCACACCTCTCTTCTCAAACTACCACCTCCTCCCCATCCTCATTCCTGATTGTTTTCACTGCATCCTACTTTACTGGGAACAAAAAACGATGGAATTTGAAAAGAAACTTCTACATTCTCCCCACATGTACTAGCCCACTTGCATCTGTCAGTGCTGCTATCCAAGGCATCCATGCTCACTTACTGAAGTATATCACCCATTTCCCACTCTCTCTGATCAATATCTGCCATCCCCCATCTGCCATCTTGGAAAAAGTCTCGTTTCTACACTCTCCTTTAGCCATAACCCTTTTCTATGTTCCTTTTACACCAGTTCTTCTTGAAGCACTGTTTAGAAAAGATGCCTCCAATTCTGCCTCTAACTTGAACTCACTCAAATCATCACCCCATCATTCCACCAAAATAGCTGTTGTCAAGGTCACCATCGGCCACTGCATCACCACATCCTTAATTTACTTGACTTGCAGCAGCGACAAAGCTGACTGCGTTCTCCGGCACTAAACAGTGTCTGCGTTTGGCTTCTGGAACATCACTTAGTTCTCTTCTTCACCTCTCTCGCTCTGCCCTCTCAAATTCCTTTCTGGTTTCACCTCATTTCCTCAACCTTTGTCAATTCTGGACTTCAGGCTCAGTCTTTGGATATCTATCCTGTCTATGTACATTCACTTCCCTAAGGCAATCTTCTTCAATCAGAGTTTTAAATATATGCCACCTCTATTCATAAGGCCCCCAAAGGTGTATCTCCAATCCAGACCTCTCCCCTTAATTCCAGACTTATGTATCCAACTGCCTACTCAACATCTCTTCTGAGAATCTAGCAGATCTCTCAAACTGATTGTGTTCAGTGCATTTATCAACCAATGGCAGCTATTGGCAGTCATTCAGGAATGCTAGAAATATCTTTGTTAAATCAAGTACATGAACCGGGCACGTTATCAACCAAGAGACATTTACACGTTAGCCACTTTGTATCTGGGACAGTGTTTTGACTACATAATAAAAACAAACACAATTTACTGAACTTTAACAGTGGGCACCATGGAAATAACCGTTGATGCATTATCTCATATAAAGACCGTGTAGTAAAAACAGATTTCTGCATTGTTCTTCTGCTCCAACATTAAAAATGCAATGAAATAAAATGTTCCATATAAAACGGAAAAATCCCTCAGCCAACCTACAGAATCATAAAAATTAATAAATCATTGTTTTTGAAGCAACTAAGTGTTGAAGTTGTCACAGCAACAAATGACTGATATACTGCCCAAGTATCCAGAAAGTGATGTAGTAATTGAGATTTCAAATGCCTGATTCCAAAGGCCTTTTTTTAAATAGGAAAGTTTTTTAAATATTTATTGTTGAAAAAATTAGGTCTCCTTTTTTTCCCATTGATCCCATCTAGCCTGTCCCTGCCTTACCCAAACCACCTCAAATTATAAAATCCTGTGTCCAAAAGAAACATAGAAAGCCACACTAACAGAAAACCTAGAAATGGACACCAAAGTCAGTTTTAGCAATTCAATTAAAGTTATGCACTAGTTTTATTTTCCACAGAATAGGAAAATATGAAATGACCTCTATTTTCTAACGATTTCATAACATGAGAGACCACTATGTGCCTTTTTCTTTTTTATCCTCACCTGAGGATATTTTTTTCCATTGCTTTTCAGAAAGAGTGGAAAGGAAGTAGGGAGGGAGGGAGCGAGAGAAACATGGATGAGAGAGAGACACACATTAATTAGCTGTCTCCCACACTTGCTCCAATCAGGGCAGGGATCAAACCTGCAACCCAGAAGGGTATTTACAGACCCTTGACAGGAATCTAACAGGAACCAATTGCACACATGCCAGGGTAGTATGTGCCTTTTTAAAAAATATATTTTATTGATTTTTTACAGAGAGGAAGGGAGAGGGATAGAGAGTTAGAAACATCAATGAGAGAGAGACATTGATCAGCTGCCTCTTGCACGCCCCCTATTGGGGATGTGCCCGCAAACAAGGTACATGCCCTTAACCAGAATCGAACCTGGGACCTTTCAGTCTGCAGGTAGACGCTCTATCCATCAAGCCAAACTGGTTTCGGCGGTATGTGCCTTTTTTGATTAACTGGTCTTTAGCTTTCTAAGACAATCAAAAGAAAAAAGTATTTTGCTGCTATTTTTTTTTAATATATTTTATTGATTTTTTTTTTTACAGAGAGGAAGGAAGAGAGAGGGATAGAGAGTTAGAAACATCGTTGAAAGAGAAACTTCAATCAGCTGCCTCATGCACACCCCCTACTAGGAAGATATGCCCGCAACCAAGGTACATGCCCTTGACCGAAATCAAACCTGGGACCCTTCAGTCTGCAGACCACGTTCTATCCACTGAGCCAAACGGGTTAGGGTATCTTTTTAAACCCACTTTTCATTCTATATAATTCCTTTAAAAATATGTAACAGCAACAGATTCAAGCAGTTACATAACACTATGGACTGGGTAATCCTCTAAATGCTTTACAAATATTAACCCATTTATATTCAGAGTAATCCTTTTCATACAGAAAGAAACAGATACAAGAAGTAACCTGCTTAAGGGTCACAAAGCAAGCACCAGGTACAGGTGGGATTCAAAGCCAGGCTTTATAGCTTCAGATTGCATACTTTTACCTAGTACCTCTTAAAACAATTCCTGGTGTTACTAAAACCACAGACTCAGACTGCGGTTTTCCCCCTCAGATGCTATACTTACCACTGTGTTCTTTTTCGCTTTAAAAATATCACCTTTGATTTTAAGACTAATCAGGAAATAGAAATATGCTTATTTTACTAAGCCATTTTCCTGGTGTGTAAGCATTTACTCACCTTACCCATAAATAATCTTTCACATTAAATACACGGACATCTGCTGGGTGCCTCTTAGTTAAAATAAGGCTCTTATTTTGGCAGTTACTGTGTTCCTAACGATGACTGTGCAACATCCTTTTACAGAGGCAATTAGGAAATGAGCTAAACAGTGGTTGTGACGATCTACTAGCTCACAGGTGCGATCACTCATAAATACCGAGTCAATGTCATGAGCTCAATAAAGTCTAACAAATCATAACCTTATACTTAGCAGAAGACAGCAAAGTGGTTGCAAAATGCATGTGTTTGTACAAGCACAGCAAATCTTAGAAAGGTTACACACCCAAGCTTTACTGGCAAGAATCTCCTACGAGGAGGAGGGAAAAGTATGCATTTGCAAAACATTTGTTTCTAAAATAAACATCTCAGATTATAAAATAAAAGATTAATGTTTAAAAATTATCAGTCATCAAATTAGACTACATGATCAGGAAATTGGTGAATCTGCTCTATTTCCTTTCATTATAAGGAATATTTTTCTTTCTCTTTTTCTTTTATTTTTTCACCTTTTTCCCCGCCCCCTCCCATCCTCCTCCCCAAAAGATGGTGGCCCTATAAGGAATATTTTTCTAATGAGAAATTTTTTTATTGAGTTTATTGGGGTGATATTGATTAGTGAGAATTTCTGACGTGGGAATGCACTGCCTCAGGAGGGAAGGAATACTGGAGGTGTTTCCCTTAGAAGTGCTGTCATTGTGTGGAGGTAATACCATGAAGGAGACTCTTCAGAGAACAGAGGCTCCTTCCAAATGGGAACACAACTAAAATGTATAGCATTAAAGAACAGTTTGACAACTGGAACTTTAACAGAAAGATGACTGTTAAAATACACGAATGAGTTTATTCCAGCTTAATAAGTACTCTTTTCAATATCCTGCAGAATGGCGCTTTTTTTTAAAACCAACAAAATGTCAACATTCTTATAAAAAAGGCAAATAGATTTTCAAAAGAGACAATCAACCATTTTTAGAAAGATTTTTCTTTTTAAAGTTATGGATGTTTTTAATGTGTTGCTTTAGACAATAATATCACTACAAAACAATGGGTATTCACACAGATTGTATTTTTACGACTAACCCCAACTACTCAACAACATGTTGAAATGTAATCAAAGTACAGGCTCTTAGAATAGGCACTCATTCAAATGCAACTCGAGTCACAGGCTAAAAATATCACAATTAAAAATATCCTCATTGCAAGGCCACTTAATCTTTAAGTATGTAGGACAATGATCCAGGTCAAAACAGCAAGTATAAGGAAGAGCAGTAATAATATTTTCACAACCTATTAAATGTTAAATCTGAGAGGTGGAGGATAGGAGACAGCAAAGATTTAACATGCATTACCAATTCCAGTACACAGATGTACAGCTTAGGGTTCTGTGCCCAAAAAGACTGATTCATCAATAATCTGCATATTTAACTAATTAATAGCTAGCAGAAATGTATTTCATTTATAGACAGCACTATTTATTTTATATTTTATATACCAACAACAGTTACAAGATCACTCAAAATTCTCATGATATGAAAGAGAAAACTATATATAACATATATCAAGAGAGAGATTAATAGGGGAATATGAAAAGTATCTGTAGAAAATTAAAGAAAAACATGTCGGTAACTGAGGCTGAATGTGTGTTCTTTATAGGTCAGCTTATATGCTATTAGATGTAGAAGAATCATAGATCATATACATAACTACGTTATTAATATCTTACATTTGTATTGCATCTGTATTCACCACTCGATCAAGTATTTTATTTTATGAGGTAACAAAAATATATTTTGTTATCCCAGTTCTATAGATGAGTAGGAAGAAAGTTCAAAACAGCCCTGAATTTCTTAAAAATCTTTTTAAATGTTTTTATTGATTTCAGAGAGAGGGAGAGACAGATATAAACATCAATGATGAGAGAGAATCATTGATCAGCTGCCTCTTGCACACCCTCTACTGGGGATCAAGCCCACAACCCTGGCATGTGTACTAACCAGGAATCGAACTCTGAACTCCTGATTCATGGGTCAACACTCAACTACTGAACCACACCGGCCGGGCAGAATATCTTAAACTTATTTAACTATGAAACATATTTAAAATTATAATGTATTATCAGTAGATGCCAATAGGAGCTCATAATCTGTGAGGTGTACTTCAAAAAAATCAAACAGAAATTATTGAATTGCAATAAATGATTCAGTTTTGTAACCCGATAATAATTATTAAAATAACGAAAATGTTTATAAAGCCCAGTTTAGAAGTCAGATTCCATTCATTATTTCATTAAATTCTAACAAAATCCCCTGAGGCAGGTACTGTTTTATCTCATTTTAGCGATGAGGAGACTGAAGCACAAAACTCTTCAGGACTCGCAGTGAGTGAGCAAGAGGCTTAGACACAAGCCTCAGAGAGAGACCAAGCTGCTTGACACCATGCAGATCAATCATTTCTATTTTAGGAACTACTGCAAATGTGTTACGTAATCACATGACCACATACCTGTGCATTAACAAGCAGGTACAAGATTAGGCCCTGGTCCGTTGAGCGGTCTCTAATACAACCTGGTGGCGCTCGGGAGCACACCATATCTTACTGGCAAATAATCTCTTAACAGCTAGGCAGACACATTACCGTTTTTCTCGTTGTTACTTTTTCTTGTAACTTTTTATATTGATGTACCTTTAGACTTATAGAAAAACTGAGAAATCAGTACCAAGGATTTTTATAGACCCTCAGCCAGATTCCCCAATTGTTAGTATTTTACCACATTTGTTTCATCACTTTGATAAACACACACAAATATAATTTTCTGAATCACTTGAGAGTTAAGTTGCAGCCACTGTATCCCTGTACCCTAAGAACTCCATCCAGTTTGTACCGTACTTCCTAAAAACAAGGAGAATCTCTTGCTTAGCTACAGTATATTTGTCAAAAGCAGGAAATTACTATTAATACAATACTATTACTCAGATTTTTCCAATTGTCCAATATCGCTGTCCTTCAAAACAAACAAAAATTTTTAAATTAAAAAAATCCCAGGCCCATGACTCTTTAGCTTCCTTTATCTGGAATAGCTCCTCAAAATTTCTGTCATTTTTCAAAATACAGACTAGTGAGTTCATTTGTGGAATATCCCTCAATTTCTGTCCAGTGTTTCCTCACAACAAAGTTTGAGTTATCTATTTTCAGCAGGAATACCACAGGAGTGGCACTATCTTTGCTTAATTTTTAAAAGTGTAAATTAGAGAGCATATTACTACTATCAATTTTTTCAAGGAATATCTATTAATACTTCTCAGAACAAACTGTTATATGCTGGTATAATCAAATAAGGAAAGACTTTGGACTATCATAAAAGTGAATTCAAAACCCAGTTCTGGCAGTTACTCATAAAACTGTAGACCTAAAAGCATGTTATTCATTCATTTGAAAATGAGAAATACACTTGTGGTTCCAGATTATTGTAGCAATAAAAACAAGCAAAGCCCTGGCCAGTTTGGCTCAGTGGATAGAGTGCCGGCCTGTGGACTGAAGGGTCCTGAGTCTTGGGTTCAATTCCAGTCAAGGGCACATGCCAGGGCTGCATGCAGAAGGCAGCTGACCAATTATTCTCTCTCATCATTGATGTTTCTCTCTCTCTCCCGTTCCCTTCCTCTCTGAAATCAATAAAAATATATTTTTTTAAAAAAGTAAAAAGAACCTGGCACATAATTAATCTCCCTTTCAACCAAAAAGAATCTGAAATTCAGTGCTTGAGTGGTTTCCCCCAAGCTGCAGGGCCAATAAACAAAACGGTGCCAAAACAAACCTTGGATTTAGTCTGTAAGTCTTAGAAGCAATAAAATGTGACTCCACAGTCCTGTTAATATGGATGTGTGTGTCTTATCTTATTTATTAAAAAGAATGTTTGGTCCTAAGATCAGGAGCTGCCTCGCAGTTGGTTTTATACTTCATACAGCCCGTGGCAGAGTATTTTACAAACCAGTCACTCCTTAAAAATGTGCTCAATGAACACAATTAGACACAATGCTCCCCAAAATACATTCCATTTTAACATACATTTAAAATGAAATTCTCAGATACCTGATAACCTACCAAACGGGCAACTTCTGGACCTAGACAACTGGAATTGAGGGGATTATGGACATATGAAATACCCACACATATATTTTCTCCCAAACTAACTCTGAATAATTTCCTACCGGAACCATTAATCCCAACAAATAACCATTCTAAAGAACTGCCAGGAATCATTTAGCTTCCAAGTATATGGAATGATAGGCTGCCTGATAAAAGAAAAAATGGAAGATTCCTGATAGCTTAGTGTCACACTGATATAGGCGCGTCAATTATAACTAATTGACCACTTGCTGTGGGATGTCCAGAGTGGGGTAGGTTGTGTGTGGAAGGAGAAGGGAGATATATGGCCACTCTGGTTTCTGCTCAATTGTGCTGTGACCCTCGACAGCTCTAAGAAATAAAGCTGATTTTTTTTTTTTTAAAGCTGTGTGAAGTCATCAGAGATCAGAAGGCAGGGAGGCCGTTAGGGAACCGAATCCCCGATCCGAGAGAAAACGTTTTAAGGTGAGGCTTACATTTCCTCGAGGTAGTCAGCAAGGCTGAGCAGAAAGCAGCTGTCCCACTGGGCTGGGAAAACAAGACTGGAATTCAGAACCTGCCAAGGAAGAGGGGCCTTGGCAGAGACTCCAGGCTTTTCCACTGAAGCCACAAAGGCCTGCACCCTGAACAAGGGCGGACTGAAACAGACCGGCCTCACTGGGAATAGCATGATCTCCATACTGCACCTGGCTTCCAGAATGAAGGAGAATGAGCTCGGGAGGAAGGTATTATCACCCAGACTTCTCTGCACAGCAATGTTGAAGAAAGCAGATGAAATGGTAGGAAATTCCACCATAAAACTGGAATCTACGTTTTTATTTATTGGTTTTGAGAGTATTACCTATGTCCCCTTTCATCTCCCATGGACCCGCTCTGCCCCTCTAGGCCTTCACCACCCTACTGTCCGTATTCATGAGTTATGAATACATGCATGCAAGGTCTGTGGCTGATTACCTTCCACCCTCCCCCACCGTTCCTCTGAGATTCCGCACTCTGTTCCATGCTGCCATGTCTCTGGATCCACTCCGTTCATCAGTTTATTTTTGTTACTTAGATTCCCTATATGAATGCGATCATGTGACACTTGTCTTTCTCTGACTTATTTCACTGAGCATGATGCTCGCCAGGTTCCTCCATGCTGTCTCAAACAGTAAGAGATTCTTCTGTTTTACTGCAGCAAGGTATTGCATGGTATACTAGGTGTACCAGTTAATAATGCGGATTTTTTTCAATAGATGGAGTTATATATGTTGATATAAATGCAATTTGATATGTATGCTATTTTGTTGTATTGACAGCAAGCTTCAAAACTTCATATGTCAAAGTTGCTGAAGGTATTAACATCACAGATATTTTTACGCTTAAAAATGTCGAATTTCATGGGAAGTTTTAATTCATTAGTTTATTTTGAAGAAAAAGTTATTATATACTTTGGGAAGCTTATGGTGAACATGCTCCATCACAAGATACTAGTGAATGCTGGTTTAAACACTTTAAAAGTGATGATTTTGATATGAATGACTAAGAACATCCAGGTCAACTGAAAACGTTTGAAGACCAACAATTACAAGTGTCATTGGGTGAAGATGCGTGTCAAACTCAAAAACAACTTCAGAAAGATTAAACACTGCTCAGCAAACAACTTTCAATCACTCTACAAGCAATGGGAAAGATTTTAAAGGAAGGAAAACAGGTGCCACATCAACTGAACGAAAGACAAATGGAAAACCGAAGAGTCATCAGTAAAATGTTGCTTCAACAGCACGAAAGAAAGACTTTCCTGCATCGAATTGTGACTGGCGACGAAAAGTGGATTTACTCTGAGAATCCCAAACGCACAAAATCATGGGCTGATCCAGGTCAACCATCCACATCGACTCTAAGGTCAAATTGCTTCAGAAAGAAGACAGTGCTCTGCGTTTGGTGGGATCAGGAAGGGGTGGTGTATGATGAGCTTCTAAAACCAGGTGAAACCGTTAATACCGATCACCAGGAACAACAAATTATCAATTTGAACCACACTTTGATCGTCAAACGAAGTGCCAGAAGACACTGCAAATTAATTTTGCTTCATGATGATGCACCACTTCAAAACCAGTTAAAGGCACGTGAAAAGGTCTTGCCTGGGAAGTATTAACCCACCCTCCGTATTCACCAGCCCTTGCTCCTTCAGATGACCACTTGTTCCGATCGATGGCACACGCACTTTCTGAGCAGCACTTCAAAACATACGCAGAAGTGGAAAATTGGGTCTCTGAATGGTTTGCCTCAAAACAAGAAAAGTTCTTTCTTTTGGTACAGTATCCACAAATTACCTGAAAGATGGAGGGAATGTGTAGCTAGCGATGGACATGCCTTTGAATAAAGCACTTTTGATGTTTCTCTTGAAATTATCGTGTTTTCTTTGATTACAAAATCCGCCATTATCAACCGGTACACCTTTTAAATGTACCAAAGCTTTTTTATCCATTCATTTACTGATCGGCGCTTGGGCAGTTTCCAGATCTTAGCTATTGTAAATTGTGCTGCTATGAACAGAGGGGTGCACACATTCTTTTTGATTGGTGCTTTGGGGGTTTCTTAAGATATATGAAATCTACATTTTAAAACAACAAATTCTTGTCGCCGAGACTGGTTTGGCTCAGTGGATAGAGCGACTGAAAGGTCCCAGGTTCGATTCTGGTCTGGGGCATGTACCTTGCTTGCGGGCACAACTCCAGTAGGGGGTTTGCAGGAGGCGGCTGATTGATGTCTCTCTCTCATCGATGTTTCTGACTTTCTATCCCTCTCCCTTCCTCTCTGTAAAAAAAAATCAATAGAAAAATATATTAAAACAACAAATTCTTGATTTCTAGATACCACTGCCCTACTAAGGCTCCTTGGAGAAATGGCTGATTTTATGGCTGAGGCAGGGAAAGTATAAGGTGAGCCTGGAAATCTTATGCCAGAAAAATACTGAGCAATAAAAAATAAAATAAAAATTATCTACTGAAACAAAGTATCAGTAAGCCATAAAATTACTATGTTGAGAGAAATAAATCTTAAACAAGAGTACATGCTGTATCATTAAAATTATATGATATTCTAGAATAGAAAAAAATAATGTGTGGTGAAAAACCACAGTAGTTACATAGAGAAGGGGTGAGAGGGACATGAGGGAACTTTCTAGGTTAGGATGATGGTAATGTTACAACTGTTAAAAATATGTATGTTTTTACTGATTTCAGAGAGAGGAAGAGAGAGCTAGAAACATTGATGAGAGAAACATCTATCAGCTGCCTCCTGCACACCCCCTAGTGGGGATTGAGCCTGCAACTTGGGCATATGCCCTGACCAGGAATCCAACCAGCAACTTCCTACTGCATGGTATGACACTCAACCAACTGAGCCACACTGGCCAGGTGGTAATGTTGTATCTTGATACAACTTTGGGTTACAGAGCTGTATGGCATTTGCCAAAACTCACTGAACTTGCATTTCACTGTATATAAAACTTAATTCAAAAAAAAAAAGAAGAAACACTGAACTACTTTGTGAAAGACATGCTTAAGTGTTTCATAACACAGTGTACTGATATCTACAAATTACTCTGAATTACCTTATCAAATAAAGATGAAATGACAAATGGATAGAGAGATATCTACCAGTATGATAAAGCCAAAGTAGTAAAATGTTAATTGTGGAATTCAGGTAGTAAGTGCATGTTCACTGTACAATCCTGAAAAGTTTCACAGTAAAATATTGAGGGTGGTATTTAAAAATAGGCCCAAATGCATTTAACACACACACACACACACCCTTAGACACAGTTGCTTAAACTACACACAAAGAAAAAACTTAAATGCAGTCAGAGAAGAGAAAAAGGACACGTTAACATCAAAGAAGTCAATTTTCTATACATATAATGGAAAGTAGAATGCAGTAGAATAACATCTTTAAAATGTTGAAAGAAAATAGTAATTCCCAAAGTATAACTAGAGAACAACCTATTTAAAAAGTAAGTTGTTGGCACCCTAGCTGGTTTGGCTCAGTGGATATAGGGTCGGCCTTTGGACCAAAGGGTCCCGGGTTTGATTCCAATCAAGGACATGTACCTTTTCTGCAAGCTCCTCCCCAGCCCAGGCCCTGATCAGGAGGCAACCAATCCATGTGTTTCTCTCACATGGATGTTTCCCTTGTCTTTCCCTCTCTCTTACATTCTCCTTAAAAATTAATGGGAAAATATCCTCAGATGAGGATTAACAAAAAGCAAAAAAAAATTGTTGCCTTTTTTTCTCAAAGGACCAGAAGCAGTACTTTGGAGAACAAGTAGATGGACCTATACTTTCAATTATGCTAATGACACTGTGATACTGGTGTAAGAACAGACAAAACGAAGGGGGGATAAATGGTGATGGAAGGAGACTTGACTTGGGATGGTAAACAAACCATACAGTATACAGATGCTGTATTATAGAATTGTATACTTAAAACCTATATAATTTATTAGCAAATCACCCCAATAAATTCAACTTAAAAATTTTTAATGTAATGGAGCGATGAAAAAATTAAAACTTGATTTTGTTTTTTGCCTATTAAAAGACAACAATGTGAAGAAACGGACCTTTTCACACAATACTGCTGAAATTATAAACTGGAATAGTACATTCTTGGAAGGAAACTCAGCAGTAGCCATCAGCAAAATTGACCTAACAACTGTCCTGGAAATGTACCTACGAGTGCCCAAAGGCATACAAGAAGATTCCCTATGGCATTATCAGAAAACCAATGAAATGTACATCGGAGAGGACTGTTTAAATAAAATACGTTATTTAAAAATTCTAAAACACAGCCACAATATAAAGGTGAAACTATTTCTGCTTTGCTTTACAGCCTTCTCTACCAGGAAAGTTTTCTTACAGTAAACATTCACTATTACAGTTTTAAAAACATTAAATAAAACCATTTTTCACCTAGTACACTGGTTTGGGGCATATTCAAAAATGTTTGTAATTCAGTGTGTGTGTGTGTGTGTGTGTGTGTGTGTGTGTGTGTGTTTTTAACAAAAGAAACATTTGTTATTTTAATGTCAAAGTTTAACACATATTAGATTCTCTGTCCTAAGTAATACAATCTCATCACCCCAGCTGACGCCTAAATTATTCACTGGCCATTGAACTGGCAGTCTTCCACGGCAGCAGGCAGTCTGTGAGTAACATCCAAGGTGCTGAATTCCATTCACGGGAAAATGCTCAAGACTCAGAAACAAACAGGCACATACATTCAAGTGTGTGAGGTCAGGACTGACATCTAACCCATGAGATCATTACGTCCGACTAAAGTACATTCATGAGACCAGATGCACCTTAAAGACATAGCCATGTTGTTCAAAGAAAAACACTGATAACATCTAAAATTCTAGGCTTTTACTCAAAGTAAAAAAAAAAAAATCACAAAAGTGATCCTTTTACCATATGAATGACTATTTAAGTTATAAGCAATTCTAGAATATAGTCCTTCAAACTTATTATAAAATCGCAAATCAGCCCAGTTTATATGGCATTACATATATTACATATTTCTACAATCTACAGAATTAACAAACTCACTTTTTTTTTAATCCTCACCCATGGGTATGTTTTTATTAATTTAGAGAGAAAGGGGGAGAGAGAAACACTGATTGTTTGCCTCCCATATGCGCCCCACTGGAGGGTCAAACTCACAACCTAGGTATGTGCCCTGACCAGAAATTGAACCTGCCACCTTTTGGTGCAGACAATGCTCAACCAACTGAGCCACCCAGCCAGGGCCACACACTCGTTCGTTCATTCATTCGTTCATTTTTGTAATAGAACATTTATTGGGTAAAATACATATCCATAATGTATGTGTTTACTTAAAAAAGTGTTCAGTTCTTTAAATTTAAGATCACAAAAAGTAACATCACAAAAATATGTTATCTATTGTATCAAATACTCCCACTTAAATACCTTAGGTACCCAGGACAATGAGCAGGGCCCAGTTTTATAAGGGACGTTTCCTGTAATTACCGAAAAGAGTTCAAGGTGAGGCTGGACAAATAAACAAGTTACAATGTTATTAAAAGTAATGCATGTAGCCCTGGTTGGTTTGGCTCAGTGGATGGAGCATCCACCTGTGGACTGAAGGGTCCCAGGTTCGATCCCGGCCAAGAGCACCACATGCCCAGATTGCAGGCTCAATCCCCAGTAGGGTGCATGCAGGAGGCAGCCGATCAGTGATTCTTTCATCATTGATGTTTCTCTCTCTCCCTCTCCTTTCTTCTCTGAAATCAATAAAAATAAAAAAATAAAAAATAAAGTAACGCATGTGTTCAGCTGGTCTAGCTCATTGGTTAAGCACTGACCTATGAACCAGGAGGTCAGAGTTCAATTTCAGTTTAAGACACATGCCCCGTTGTAGGCTGGATCCCCAGGAAGCAGCTGATGGATGTCTCACTCTCATCGTTGGTGTTTCTCTCCCTCTCCCTTCCTCTCTGAAATCAATAAAATTTTATTTTAAAAATACATGTTTAAAAAATTTGAGGGACAAAAGAACCAAATTCTTTTTTTTTAAATATATTTTATTGATTTTTTACAGAAAGGAACAAAGAGGGATAGAGAGTTAGAAACATCAATGAGAGTGAGACATCGATCAGCTGCCTCCTGCACACCTCCTACTGGGGATGTGCCCGCAACCAAAGTACATGCCCTTGACCGGAATCGAACCTGGGACCCTTGAGTCCACAAGCTGCTGCTCTATCCACTGAGCCAAACCAGTTAGGGCAATGTGTGGCAAACTGCGGCTTGGGAGCCACATGTGGCTCGCTAGTCTCGGTTTGCCTCTCTGTTGACAAATGAGTGCCGACCACTGGGATAGGGGTTAATCACAAGGAATAAGAACAGCCTGTAATTATAGGAATTGAGAATCTAGGTCAGTGGTTGGCAAACTCATTAGTCAACAGAGCAGCGAACTCGGCTCGCCCACAGTTTGCCGACCACTGTTAGGGCAAGACCAAACTCTTAATAGAAAAATGGGCAAAGGACATGAACAGGTCTCTCTCTCTCTCTGTCTCTCTTTCACACACCCACACGCACACGCACACGCACAGAACCAGAAACTAATGAGAAGGATTATTACCAAAATGGGTTGGGTAGGAATGCTGTGGAATGGATGGGGCAGGGCATGTCACACTTCTGAGATAACCTTTTGGTAAAGTTCTTATTTTTAGATCCGTGTTAATGTTTCACACAATCAAATAAACAAACACACACACACATGGGGGGCCCAGAATGAAGAACAAATAAATAAACTTAATTATATTTTCAATAAAGAACATAATCATGCTGAAGGTGGGGAAGAACTAACCTAAGTAACTCCTGATACGCAACAGTTTGACCACATACTCCAAGTCTAAGGCTCAAAGACGAAAAGAACTATCAATAAATGTACTCTAGTTGGCAAATTAGCAGTGGTATGGGTTAGCCATTTCAAAACTACTTTAAATGTATTCTAGAATTGAGCTAATAAGTAGCATATGTGGATAATGAGAGTCAAGTTTCCCGGCATGAGAGAAGGCATTATAAGAGAAAAGGCTGGTGTGTCTCAGTGGTTGAGCATCGACCTATGAACCAGGAGGTCATGGTTCGATTCCCCAGTGAGGCACATGCCCAGGTTGCAGGCTCAATCCCCAGTAGAAGGCTTGCAGGAGGCAGCCAATCAATGACTCCCTCTCCCTTCCTCTCTGAAATCAGTAAAAATATCTATTTTTAAAATAAACAAATAAAGGAAAAAGGAGCCCTGGACAGGTACCTTGGTTGGTTAGATCATGGTCCCCATACAACACAGTTTCGGGTTCCATCTCCAATCAGGGCACATACAAGAATCACCCAATGATACTTGTAATTGTTGGTCCACATACAAGATGCACAAATAAGTGGAACAACAAATTGATGTTTCTTTCTCTTTCTCTCTTTCTCTCTCTGTCTCCCCTCCTCCCTCTTTAAAAATCAATAAAAATATATCAGTTCACCATAGCTAAGATTTGGAAATAGCCTAAGTGCCCATCAGCAGATGAGTGGACTAAAAAACTGTGGTACATCTACACAATGGAATGCCACACTGCGGTAAAAAAGGAGTTCTTACATTTGCAACAACATGGATGGAGCTGGAGGGCATTATGCTAAGTGAAACAAGCCAGGCAGAGAAAGATAAATATCACATGATCTTACTCATTTATGGAAAATAATGAACAACATAAACTGATGAACTAAAGCAGATCCAGAGACAGAGAAACATCAATCAGAACGTCAAACCTCAGGGAAGGTAGGAGAGAGTGAGGGTAAGGGGGAGAAATCAACCAAAGGTCTTGTGTGCATGCATATAAGCCGAACCAATGGACACACACAACAGGGGGTGAGGGCATGAATGGGAGGGATGGGAGAATAAGGACACATGTAATAACTTAATAAAGAAATTAAAAAATAAGTAAAGGCAAAAAAAAAAAAAGACTAGTCAATCCTATTTCCCCTCAGGAGGCTCACTTAGGAGACATTTCTCCCCAAAAGCCTTCTCTGAACCCTCATATTGGGCTAAACGCCCTCCTCTGGGTTGCCATAGTACTGTGCACTACGAGACAAACTACTGTTCTCCATTAAATGATAAAATCATGCTTTAACCACCACTGTACCCTTAGCAAAATTTGTGAGCCTGAAGTTTGGACCTGTCTGCTTATCTAAGCCTCAGTTTTTCTACTTATTCAATAGGAATTCCGCCCATTGTCTTACTCAACTCCCAGGGATGAGACATGAGAAACAAAGCAGGAAATATACATAAAATCGCTTGGGAAAATGATGCAGGTCACATACATAGTTATTTCTATTTATAAAGTAACCCTGTATAAAATATGATTTATTACTTTGGGGGGGGGTCATTCTATGTACCCTTATTTTATTACAGAAACACTGTCTTTGAAACTTAAGGATTAAAAAGGCATGAGGGGTGGGAATGCTCTAAACCAGTGGTCGGCAAACTGCGAGCCGTGGTTTGCCGCGCTGTTGACTAATGAGTTTGCCGACCACTGCCCTAAACAAAACAAAAACAGATAAGCCTAAATTGTTACCTTTACATGCCCTTCTGTCAGTATGACATGCAAAATAGAACACTTTTTACTTCAACAACTGATGATAAATTACATAGTTATTAGTACAGTAGCAAAGAATATAACTGCTATTCAGCTTACTTTATAGTCCACTTTCTTGTCTCTATGTTCTGAAATGACTCAGAACCGCAAGCTAAAATCTATATTTAAAAAAAAAGAAAAAGATATTCATGACCTGAATGTTGCCACCACACCTCATAAATACAGCACCTTCTGCTGCTAAAACCTTTTATGCATTCAACAGCCCTATGTGTTCTTGACAAAAACCACACTCAAGCAGCTGAATTTAGAACATGCTGACCTTGAGCAAACCAGTGCCCTTAGCATGTACTTCTGGCTTCTATCACCACAGGAGCTAGACAGCCTCGCCTTCTATAGTAGTCAACAATTTCTGGCCACTATCCCCTGTCTATTTTAAGATATCCCTACTACATTTCTGTGTGGCACAGTTCAGAGAAATAAAAGAACACATGAACCTGTGTTTAAACACAAATCATTTACCTTGGAACCTGGGGTATATGTGTTCCTACGGTGATTAGCTCAAAATATATTTAATATGGGAAGTTTCCACTTCCTCCTTTCAATTTTCAAATACAATATATTTTTAACAAAGAGAAAACAAAAACAAAAAAACAAGAATAAGACACTTCTATTCATTGCCAATCCAGATTTATAAGTAATCTCACTCATCAATTAAGCCAGATTTGGCAATGTTTTCAAATATAAACTACAAAAAAAACATTTAAAAAATAATAGTTGTGTGCGTTTCATGCAAAATTATACTACATATTAAAACAGTACCTAAGGGCTATACTACATTTTTACCAATCTACCTTAATGTTTACTAACTCTTCAAATTCTTGAATTTAATTGACATAAAGCCCATTTCAAATTTTTTGTGTTTTTGTCCCCCATTGTTTTTAATCAACCAACATCAGATAACATCAAACAAAATGCTAGCACTAGTTTTTATTTATAACAAATAAAAACTTCACTTTTTTCTAACTCTAAACACAGAACCTGTAAGTTAGCATCGCAATTGTATAGCTTCCGAAATTCAGGTAAATTATTTACTTGAAAAAAATATATAAAAACAAATTAAAAACTACTAATGATACTTAGCAATTATTACAGGTTTTTTTTTTTTTTCATCGCCAACAGAGGCTAACATTTGTGCAAAGGCCAAATACTAGTAGAAACAAGTATCATAGATATATAGCATTTTAGA
>JAAGEH010000043.1:3597729-3620131 GCA_011751065.1 Lasiurus cinereus | reverse complement strand
GCCAAATACTAGTAGAAACAAGTATCATAGATATATAGCATTTTAGACTGCTTTGTAAAAGACTTCCTTTACTCTCTTGAAACATTTTATAAAATTATAATATTGAGTATAAAAATTAAGTAAAGCTTTTTTTCCTACTCTGATCGGAAGGATTTCAAATAAAGAAAAGGAATCTAGGACATGGACTAAATCTGATACGCATAACAATGCAGGACTCAAAGAAAATGAAGTCATTTACTAACAAACGAACTAAATATAGAGCCCAAACAGATGGAGCCCAGGGTTTTGAGCCGGGGTTTTATATAATACTAGAGGCCTGATGCGTGAAATTCGGGCACAGGGCTTGGCCCTCACAGCCACGGCGGTGCCTCGGCCCTCGCAGCTGTGGCTTCGAAGGATGTCCGGAAGGTCGTTTGGCTGTCCGGTCTAATTAGCATATTAAGATTTTATTATTATAGATGCTGACCCCTGAAAGCTCTTAAGACAGAATCTATAGAGTACAAAGGGGATGGGGTGGGGAGTGGGGGGGGAGAAACACCACTATTATTCTCATGCTGGTAAACAAGATTTTAAAATAATGTGTCCAGAAAAAATTAACTAAAAGCTAATCTCACATTTCATTCAATGGAAAATGGCAAGATTTCATTTTTACGTTGCGTAACATTCCACTGTGTGCACACGTGTGTGTGTGTGTGTGTGTGTGCATGTGTGTGACATCTTTATCCACTCATCTACCGATGGACACTCAGACCTAAACTGATCTTATGTTGATTTCTTTATTTATCCGAAGCAGTCTTTTTCCATCACACACACACACACGCAAAATCATTTCATTTGGCAGAACTTCAACATTTACTTAACAACCAGGCTGTAAGAGTCACTTACCTGTAGTACCGAGATTGTAGATATGTTGAACAAACAGTCTTCGACACGTGACTGGCTGACCCGAAGTCGATGACTTTAACCCTGTAAGGCTGCCGAACAGGATCCACCAACATGATGTTCTCCGGTTTGAGGTCAGCATGAATTAAACCGAGACTTTTCAACTTTTTCAGCGCGGTGGCCACTTGCTGAAGAATGGGTCGAATTACTTTGAGTGGCAGGGGACTGAACTTATTCTGTTTCAGGAAGTCGTACAAGTTCTGTTCCAGCATCTCGAAGACTAGGCAGGTGTGGTTGCGGTGCTGAAAGCACTCGTAGGCGCGCACGAAGTTGTACTCGTCGGCGTTCTCCGTGCTGAGCCTCGCCAGGATGCTCACTTCTATCTGACCTTGGCGCGCGTAGGAAGGGTGGTTCTTCAGGATCTTGATTGCCACGATTTCGCTGGTCCCTCTTTTCCAGCATTTGACGACCTGGCCGAAGGTGCCCCGACCAAGGAAATCGAGGACCTCGTACGTGTTCTTCAGGGAGCACAGGACTTCGTGCTGGACTAACTGGTAGTCGCCTTCTCCAGTCGTGCAGCTCTGCTTCGTCCCTGTGGTGGTGGTCACAACTGTCACCGGGTTCCCCATGTTCGTTTGCAACATTGCAGGGAGGATGGACAGCTCATCGACGATCTGCATCGCGCTGTGATGATCCAACTCCTCACTCTTGCGCTTCAATCCGCATCGCTGGGGGCCGCCTAGGAAGTGCAGCCTAGGTCTCCACGCCCCCCCGGCAGGTGCCTCCGCTGGCGCTGGCTGCGCCGGGGCGGCTATTGCCTTGGTAGCACCCGCAGTGTTTTTGAAAACCACAGCGCTCGTCTGCAGTGAGAAGTGGTGTCCTCGAGGTCTGTGAAACGCTATCTTTGTCTGAAAAGCACTACCCTTGAGGAGAGGATGAGAATTTTCCACGTGTCTACCGCTCACGTAGGTCCGTGGGTAGTGTCTTTCCTGGAATACGCAACTGCTTGGCTCTGCTTTGAGTTTCTTCACGCTACAAAAGGCACTTGACTGAGTTTGATAAACGTATGGTGGGTAGACCAAGACTTGTGAGGCCATACCTGCAAAAGAAAGAGAAAGAGGACTTACTAATTACAAAAAAGTTTAATTTTCAACCTCATAAAGAAGACTTTTAAGGGTCAAATGCATAATTTATAAAAATAATTAAATTCCCATCAGGATTTTTTTTTTCCCTTGAAGAAGAGAAGCATTTCAGTATTTCTACTTTAGTTAATGCTTCGGCTAGTCTGAATGTTGCATAAGTCATTCCTCTACCTGCACCCATAAAAACAGATTCAGAAGCACGATGATGAAACTCCCAGATAAGAATTTCTAAGCCCTGGCCAGGGTGGCTTTTAGAGCATCATCTCATACACCAAAAGGTTATGGGTTCAATTCCCAGTCAGGGTACATGCCAGGCTGCAGGCTCCAACCCTAGCAGGAGGCAACCAGTGGAGGTTTCTCTCTCACATCAATGTTTTTCCCGCCCTCTCCTTCCCTCTCTCTCTCAAACCAATGAAGACATATTTTCTAAAAATCAACTAAAAAAACCTTGTTTTAAAGACACACGTATGAAAATGTGATGAGTACTGAAGATGTATAAAGATCTGCAAGGAGAAATAAGTGAAAATAACAAAAAACAAAAGCCTTTAGAGACTGAAAAAAAAGTATTTTTTATCCGAAAGAAAATCTCAAAAATGTTACCTCATAATAAACAGTAGCCAACACTTCACAAAAACAAACAATACAAACAACAAAGGAGTCACCTTGGTGAATGTTATTTTAGGGAATACTTTCACTCAATTGGAAATAAGCAAACAGCTACATTGTATCAAAGTAAAACCTTTGATTCTATGTATATAAAAACCTTCCATTCAGATTTCTTTCCTGTACCCACCTATCAACTGTGCTTCCAGGATATATTAAAAACAAGTAGACAGAGGTGCAGTTCACTTTCAAAGGTGAACTTATTACCACTCTTTACAGGGAGACAAAATGGGACAGGAAATGAAAAATACAGATAAGAGTGCTCTATCAGGTACAATGTACCAATGCTTCTCTAATCTGATAGCTTCCAAGCTAACAGAGCCGGAGAGTCAAACTCTGTAAAAACAGTTAAGTTCTCCACAGTTAGAGTGGCTCTAAGTTCACAATGGGAGGATGAGTTTTTAGTCAAATCATACAAATACAAATTACAGACTATAAGTGACCTCAGCATGTTATGATCAGCATCAAAGACAAAAAGATTGAAAAATACTGCACAAAAAGAAGTGAGCATGTTAAAAAAAAAAAAAAAAAAAAAAACAGCCGAGACCGGTTTGGCTCAGTGGATAGAGCGTTGGCCTGCGGACTGAAAGGTCCTGGGTTCGATTCCGGTCGGGGGCATGTACCTTGCTTGCGGGCACATCTCCAGTGTGGGGTGTGCAGGAGGCAACTGATGGATGTCTCTCATCGATGTTTCTGACTTTTTATCCCTCTCCTTTTCTCTCTGTGAAAAATCAATAAAATATATTTTTAAAAAACAACAACAAAAAACAGAAAACACCACGGCGCATGGGCGTGCGCGCACACGTGCTTCTTGATCTACTACCAGGTCCCCATCCTATTCTGGTCTTTACCTGGATCTAGGCACCTCTCAGAGCCCTCTCTTGAGCTTCCTCATCTAAATCAAACCCCCAAGATCTGACCTGCCCCTGTCAACAAAGAATTTCACACTCTGTCCTCAAAATGCTACTAACCTCTTCCACTGATTACCTCCGACCACACAAATGCCCGATATTCTGGGAAAAATTCTAGTTCTTGTCCTCCTAGTAAAATAGATTCCAAATTAACACTTCTCTTATGTAACACAAAAGATGCTTAGCAGCAAAAGAATCCAAAATTCTAAATCCAATTACAGTGGCTCTCAAATCTTTTTCCTGACACGCCTCAGGTCTGATGAGCTGTGAAGCAGTGAAGTACTTATTTTAGGGGAGATAGTCATCAAGTGCCACACTTTTGTTAGAGAAGGAACCCATGTTGGGGGAGGTGATTCTCACCAAAGCATTTTTCTGTACACAGCCAATGAATAATTAATGTGATCATTCCAAGAAAGGACGTTTACACATCACTGCAATGACTTTCAACCCCACAGAATACCTTTGTGAAAATAACAGGGCCGCTCTAACCAGTTTGGCTCAGGGGTGGACTGTCAGCCTGAGGTCTTAAGGGTCCCAGGTCCAAGGGCACATGCCCAGGTTGCAGGCTCAATCCCCAGTATGGGGCGTGCAGGAGGTAGCCTATCAATGATTCTCTCTCACCACTGATGTTTCTATCTCTCTCTCCCTCTCTCTTCCTCTCTGAAATCAATAAAAATATATATATATTTTTTTAAAAAGAACAGGGTCAACATATTTATATTGAACCGAAGAGAAATGGTGGTGTCCTTAAACTACGTCTGCATTCCTCACAGTCTAACAGAGTTGAACGGAAAAGCCTCAAACTATTCAATTGCCTCACATCTTTTCAAACTTATTTTTAATAGGAAACTACAACATCGGTTTTACTACAAATCTAATTTTTATACAAATGACTACATCTTAGATCCACAAGGTCTGACAAAGAGATTAAAGGAGGTGTAAAGAAGACTTCAAGGTACTAATTCCATCTATCATCTAGTTTCCTGTAAATAATAGTTATTCCCGTGTGGCTTATCAGTAGAGTGAAAGATTTTGCTTTCCTAAGTACTTAGGAAGAAAACTACAGTGTGACCCGGTGACTGAGTCTCGACCTTGACTCAGGAGGTCATGGTTCGATTCCCAGGCACATGCCCGGGTTGCGAGCTCCATCCCGAAGGTGGGGCCTTGCAGGAGGCAGCCAATCACTGATTCTCTCTCACCACTGATGGCTCGCTCTCTCCCTCTCTCTTCCTCTCTGAACCAATAAAAAAAAGATATATTTTTTTAAAAAGATGCCTGCTAACTTAAGGAATTTTGTTCTTTATTTAAAAAATATATATTAATGAAGTAGAGTTGGTAAACTACTGCTTTTGCTTTCCATTTGTCCTCGCTGATTAGAAACGCTCCCTCAGCTCCGCCCCCCCCCCCCGGGGTTCCCAGCACTGTGAGCCTCAGCCACAGCACAATCTATTTTGCTTGTGGGAAATGGATCGCTTATAGCACAGGCTTCTGAGCAAGAATCCCACAAGAAAGCTTTTCTTTTAACAAGATACGAATAGCACAAACTAAGAGCAAAAGATTGAAAATGTTGATTAAAATTTGAACTTTTGTTTAGTTGTCGAATGATAGCAGAAATAAAGACAGACCACAGATAGAATGAAGATACTGGCAGCACAGATAACTGACCAAAGACCTAAAGAAATCACACGGTGTGGCAAAACTCACGAGGAAAATAGGTAAAAGATATCAACAAGCAATTTACAAAAAAGGGAAATAAAGGCCAAAAGACTTCTTAAAAGAAAATTCTCAACTTCGACTAGTAATAAGGAAAATAGTGATTAAAACTATGGTAGGATTCCCTTTCATACCTTTCAGAATGGCAAAAATAAGATAATACCCAATGTTGATGAGTGAGGCAACAGAGACCAATATACTAGGGCAGTGGTTGGCAAACTCATCAGTCAACAGAGCCAAATATCAACAGGACAACGATTGAAATTTTTTTTTGAGAGCCAAATTTTTTAAACTTAAACTTCTTCTAACGTCATTTCTTCAAAAGAGACTCGCCCAGGCCCTGGTATTTTGTGGAAGAGCCACACTCAAGGGGCCAAAGAGCGGTATGTGGCTCGTGAGCCACAGTTTGCCGACAGGGTACTTGGGTAAGACGTACAAAGACTTTAGAGAGCAAAACTGGAAATGGTCATAATCTACTAATTTTTCTCCTAGGTATATATATCCTGCCTACAGACACTCTCACACATAAGTACAACTACACAGGCAAAATAATGGCCACTGCTATAGTTACAAAATTTTGAAATAACCTAATTGTCACCAAAGGAATTGTTAAGGTACAGCTTTTTCATACACACACACAAGTGTGTTTTATACCACAAACATCATCTATTTATTTATATACCACAAAAAAGAAAAAATAACAACTGTAAGGGCAAAGCATTGATTTTAAAGTGTATCACAATTTCAGAGCAGTTAAAATGTAGGAAAAGCTGTGCATGTTAGAACTAATCATGTGCAGCAAAATGAATTAGCTGAATTACACATATCAACATGGATAAATCTCAAAACAACAATGTGGGAGGGGGAAAGTTGCAGAAGAGCATGTGCCATTTATTATAAAATTAACAGCTGACAATCTATATTGTGCTTTTAGATTTCGTAAGTATGTGGTAAGGTATAAAAACTTGTGTGGAAGTGATAAAAATGCCAGAAAGAAAGAAAAAAAGACTTCAATTATATGCACTGTCATTTTGCACCCAGGATGGCCAGTAGCCTGAAAATTAATTCCGTTACTCTATACTTTTCTTAGCCAAAATTTACATGATTTTTATTTTATTTTTTCTATCTCAGAAAACTTTTGCAAGTTGTTTTATTTACAACGCCAAGTTTTAAAAGGTCCCTGGACCTTTTAACTGGACAATCAACTAGGTAGAAATTGCTTTGCAAAAAAAAAGAGGGAAAGCCCAAAATGCCAGTTGATAGAGAACCCACAATTCGGGTTTATTCAGAGCAACGAAAAAGATGCTTTTGATCACACTGGAAGAAACTCAGCCATATATTTGGAATCTAAACCCAAATGACACCTGCCATGAGGCCAATATTCTGCTGATACAACCGGTATGCATTTGTCTTCTGTATTACATTAACAATGATAAAAGAGCAGGGTTCCAGTATTTGGAACAGTCCTTCCAGTGTCACAGCGTCGGGCACTAAAACTTTTCCTTCTCTTCACCCACTGGCTCTCTCTGCGTACCTGGGCTTCCTCTTCTCCATGAAGTCATTCTGATACGCAAGGTCTTGTCAGTGTTTTCAGGAGGGTTCCCCTTGATCATACTGGCAGCAGCCCTGCGTGTAACATCAAGTAAACCTCTGATGTCTCAATAGTCTGCAGCCAGAATAAGTTCAACATGTGTTCCTTGGTCAACGCTGAGGAATTCGTGGTCCCAAACAGGGCCATCATCTGTTCGCCTTTCTTTGTTCTTGGGTCATCCGTGTGGTGGCGCACCACGGGATACCTTTGCTAATATTGTCCCATGAACATTTGGTAGATATCAGCGCCTTCATCATCCGCTCCCCACTCTTCTAACATGGTCTTGAGAGTCACAGACTGTTTGGCAATTTCAACATCAACTTCAAATCTCTCTCCATCAGACGCTGCAACTGAACTGAGGGCACGGAGCTAGTCTCAAGGGGAGCGGGCAGCGATAGGGGAGCAGCGTCAGCAGACTCAAGAGAGAAAAGCGGAGAACAAGGCCACTTACCATTATTTTTAA
Source organism: Lasiurus cinereus (assembly GCA_011751065.1). NCBI lineage: Eukaryota > Metazoa > Chordata > Mammalia > Chiroptera > Vespertilionidae > Lasiurus > Lasiurus cinereus. Next base: position 3,612,766 of record JAAGEH010000043.1, on the reverse strand, counting down.
ATGAAGGGGGAGGGGGAAACCCTACCCAATAATGGAACGTCTTAAATGTATTTCTTTTTATTTCAAAAAAATATAGCCAACCATTTTAGATACTTTATTAGCATATTCAATTAGCCATATTCCATTTCATTCCATTTATATTTCTATCTTCTTTTTTTTTTAATCCAAATCAAGTAAAGACATTGAGGAACAGGAAGAATTTAGCAACAAACAAACATTTATTTTAATCTTTATTGTAGAAAGTAGTACAGATGTCTGCTTTATTTTCCCATTGACCCCTTCTAGCCTCCTCTCTCCCCGCCACCAAATAAACATTTTTTTTCATCAGTGAGATGAAGATATGTACATATGTAACTATAACATGCGGGCAGTAACATAAGGATGCAGGCAGCAAAGAAAAGGGGATGAGCAACATGTGCCCTAAAGGAGCACAAAAGGATTCAGTAAAAAGTTCGCCTACAAGTTAAATTTGGAAGGTGGTAGGGAGAAGTCTGCTCTTCAGGAGAGGGTATTCCTTGCTGGACAAACCAACAGCATGTGTAAGGACAGCGACTAATGAAAACTATGGCACACTGGCTAGAACAGCATCCACAATTTATGGTTGGCCAAACTGGCCCCAGACTATTTCTGTCTGACCCACAAGCTAAGAATGGGTTTTACATTTGTAAAGGGTTGTGTTTTTTTTTAAGACCACATGTGGCTTGCAAAGCCTAAAATATCTGCCGGCTAGCCCTGTAAGAAACTGTGTCCATCTCCCCACTAAAAACGTAACTTGCCAGTGGAGAGGGCAGCTAGAGAAAAAGATGGTCCTTGAGAAGAAAGACAACTTTAAAAAGACATTGGGAAGAACCTTGTCTTCCAGAATGAGTCAGAGTCACATTAAAAAAAGAATCGTATTTGTATTTTTAAAAGATTACTCAGGCAAATCTGTGAAGGATAAACTAGAAAGGAGTAGTAACGGAACCGTGAAAAGATGCTTGTAATAGTCCAGATAATGGCTGATCAGAGCTGAGCAAAGGCATGCACTCAGGGGAGGAAGTGGAAAGTACTGACTACCAGTAGACAGGTAGAAGGAAGAACCACACAGCTTGGTGAGGAGAGAAGAAAGGAAGGAACTGACACACCATGCTTCTGGCTTGAAAAAAAAATGATCACTAAATCATAATAGAAAATGTTTTAAAAAAAAAAGCAGAAGGAAAAATAAATAAATAAAAAAGCAGTAGGAAAAATTGAAAATTTTAAGACGCTGAGTTTGAGGTGCCTTGTGACTTAGCCTGGGTTCCCTTAAATGTAGAATCTTAAAGAAAAACCTATATTCAGGGAGTTTACTTGGGAAGTTATCTCAGAGGGCAAAAGTGAGGTACGTATCTGGAGAATAGTCAGGAAAAAGAACAAAAGCAAATCATAAATGTAAAGGAATGACAGAATTAAAATTTTAGCAGCTGGCAACAATCATAAGGGATTCAAGCAAGAATTATCAATGGATGCCAAAACTGGTGGGTGAAAGTTTGAATGACAACGTTTGTTGGGAGCCAATCCAACACGGGTCTCTCGTGTTTCTCCGTGTCTTGCGAGCAGAGACACGGACGGCCTTTGTTCTGGAGTCGCTTCTAAGGATGTTTGTATATGAACAGCCTTCGTAGCAGAAACAGTGTTTTCCTCCTGAGCAAAGGGCAGGCTGTCTAACGTCCGGGAAGATAAGGATAATGACTCCCTCGCGGGCAAATGTCAGGCAGGCTTACTGCCCCTATATAAGATCCAAGTCTCCCACAACATGCCTCCTTTTGTGCAGGGGTCACCTGGTCCTGTTCGCATCACCCCGTGGGAGCCGAGTTGGGGGACCAGGCGAATACTGACATTCTGACTACATGGCTATTACTATGAGTAAAAAAGTCCTTTGTCTCTGACTCCCTCCAAAAAAAGTCCTTTATCTCCTATCTGCTGCCAGCGTCCAGGGCTAATTTGTTATCTTGCAAGACCCTTCCGAGTTCTTGACATTTACACAGCTTCAAAATACAGCCCCCAAGATAGGTACCTATCAAAAAGAAGAAACCAACAGATGCCACCTTAACCGAATGATCAGTGTTTACATCATGTGCCTCCTGATACGACAAGCTAGCAGCAACACACTTGACAGTGATATTTCTAAGACAGACGAATCCAAACTGAGGGCCATTCTTAAAAAACACGTAGTATTGGTCAAAATGTCAATGTCAGGAAACAACACAAAAACTGAAGCATTTCTCAGGTTACACAAACTAGGCATAAAAATTTGTAGGGGAAAATTGGGTAAAACTGTATCATGTCTGTAACTTACTCTCAAAAAGTTCAATGGGGGGGGGGGAGTAATACAATATAAAGGGAAAAGGTAAATGCAAATGGGGTAAAATGTTAACATTTAAAGAATTTAGGTTAAAGATGCACAAGAATCCTTTGTACTATTCTTTAACTTTTCTGTAGGTCTGAGCTTTTGTCAAGTGATAAAGAGAATATGAGTGACAGGCATAAAACAATGTTTTTCTTGCACACTTGGGGATAAACTGCTGAATATGTTAGGCAAGCCCAAACCACCTGAAATCTAGAATGATCAAGCATACAGCGAGTCCCTGGGACCCATCTTCTGCCATCCCACATAATAAAAGGCCAGACTACAGGCATAACGACCGAACAACTACTCAACCAGTCGCTATAAGGTGGGGGGTCTGCAAGGGAAACCGGCTGGCTGGCAGTGGCAGCAGGGCGGGATGTGGGCCTGGGAGGGGAACCGGATGGCTGGCGGCCGTGGTGGGTCAGGACCCAGAGCCGGGGCGGGATGAGGGCCTGCCAGGGGAACCGGGTGGCTGGCAGCAGCAGTGGCAGCAGCCAGGGTCTGGTGAGCGGGCAGAAAATGGCCCTGATCACAGGCTAGGCCTAAGGACCCTACGCGCGCACGATTTCACGCACTGGGCCTCTAGTCGTTAATAAAAAAAGTATTCATAAGCAGTGAAAGAAAATCTTTTCATTTAAAAGACTGTGAATTATTACTTAATTCACAGTAAGACTGTGAATTATTACTTAATTCACAGTCGCTTTTGAACTTTTAGTTATTATGTAATTTCCTCATCAATAGAGACTAAAATTAGAATTTCACTCTGTGATCCAATAAATTTGACAAGAAAAAGGCCTTTTCATTTGTGAAAGGATAGAAAACCCCAGTTCTATTCTATGGAGGGCTCTACAATAGGAATTAGAAAATGGAACTAAATGACTAGCAATATTCAGATAACACAAAGGAGTTTCTAGTCAAACTTTTATTGCTAAATTTCTTCGTAACTAAGAGCATATTTATAAAAGACAAAATAACATGTCTTCTTAGAATAAATGATGGATATATATTTTTTTAAAAAAACATGCTTTTAGTGTGAAGAGACTCTTCAATGGCCGTTTAAATCTCAGTATTTTAAATACCTGTATCATTAACAGGTTGTTCTACCAATATTCTATCCAGAAAATTAAGATACACTAATACATTTCACATAAGAAATATTTTCACATAAATGAACCACCACATGCTGCAAAACTTCATAAAATAAACCTGCTGCCTGAGATGCCCACAAAACATTTATTTGAAAACACTAGAGTCTTGGGTATTTTCCATCAGCATTGTGAACAAAGCATCTCGGGAATGTGTTGACTATAACACAAAATCAGCATGTTAAATAACAGGCTTCATCTGACTTAGCAAAAAATTCTAGCTTTTGGAACAGAAAATAACCTGTTGGGTATTTCAAAGTTGCTAGAAATTATCCTGCCAATATAAATCTTTACTTAAGGGAGGCTAGAAGGAGTTAATTAAAAACAGTATTCGAGGACTATTCTTACTACAGCATATAATTCCCTAGAATTGTTCAAGCCACATAATATCAAAACTCAGAAATGGAAATACTGACTGAAAATAAAAAGCTCACCCAAAACACTCTCCCTCCTTGAAGTCAACTTTAAGCTTACCAATTCAAATCTAGTTTATAAAACTTAAGCACAAAAAAGAACACTTTATTTCAATTCATCATACAATACCAATGTCTACCATTGGGGGTGGGGAATGACTGCTTTGCAGATATTTCAAAGAAAATAGGATGCTATGATAACACCGGAAAAAATAATAATACCTTTATAACTTTGAATTCTGACATCTCCCTTAACAGAAAGCCAAATAATTTACTTCCTACTTTATAGGAAATATGTCCCCCAAACCACCTTGGTTGGTGTGCCTCGTTGATTAGAGTGAGGGCCTTCAGACCAAAGGCTCACAGGTCCAGGGCACATACCTGGTTGCGGGTTTGATCCCTGAACCCAGTCAGGGTGGAGGTGGGGCTGAGGCAACCCATCAACCCATGTCTCTCTCTCAGGTGGATGTTTCTCTCTCACCCTTGCCTCCTCTCTTCCACTCTCTCAAAACATACCATGCAATTTTTATTTACTTTAAAAATCCATGAAAAGATAAGTATGAAACATGAAAGATGGAAGAAAGCAAAGGTCAAATAATCCTTACCAGAACTTCTCCTAAACCAATCTACCTTTTCCCCCTTTTAATCCTTAAAGAAGGGTATGTTTTTATTGATTCTTTTAGAGAAAAACATCAATCAGCTGCCTCTTGCAGGGACCCTGACCAGGGATGGAACCCTCAAACCTAAGTATATGCTGGAGCCGGTAGAGAACCCACAACCTTTTGTTGTAAAGGAGGACGCTCCAACCAACGAGCAACCTGGCAAGGGCCTAATCTACCACTTGAAACAACTCAAATCAACAGGGGAAATTCAATCCTAGATTAATAATCTGCTCAAACATCCAATCGATGTTTCTCTCTCATATCTCTCTCTCTCTCTCTTTCTCTCACTCTTCCCCCACCCCCACTTCCCTCTCTCCAACATAAACAATAAAAATGAGTAAGGCCCTGGCTGGGTAGCTCAGTTGGTTATAACATAACCCCCATACACCAGATTTGATTCCCTATCAGAGCACATATAAGAATCAACCAATGAATGCATAAATAAGTGGAACAACAAATCAATGTTTCTTTCTCTTTCCCTCTGAAATCAATACATACTTTTTTTAAAAAAGAGAGAAATGAGTGAGGACACAAAAGAGGAAATAGAGAAAAAGAAACCAATTTGGAAACAAGGTAGTCAATTCAGTTTGAGCTACCGTTGGGGAGAAATAATGAGATCATAGTTCAGAAGATGAGCTGAAAGCTACTTGAATAGGGTAGAGTAGAGATTATGCAAACATAAACTACGAATGAACAGGAAAATACTGCTAAGGGCTGAGAAGTAAATAGAAATTTAGATAGGGGCTATAGTACACATTTAATAAGTTTGGAAGAAACAGAAAAAAGAGGTCCAGAGACTTAAGGAGGTCCAGTTAAAAGATGGCCACTTAGCCAAGACCAGTTTGGCTCAGTGGATAGAGCGTCGGCTTGCGGAATGAAAGGTCCCAGGTTCGATTCCGGTTGGGGGCATGTACCTTGCTTGCGGGCACATCTCCACTGTGGGGCGTGCAGGAGGTGGCTGATCGATGTCTCTCTCTCATCGATGTTTCTGACTTTCTATCTCTCTCCCTTCCTCTCTGTAAAAAATCAATAAAATATATTTTTTAAAAGATGGCCACTTAAAGTCTCAGATACCTTTTTAAAAGGCTGAAGAAAAAAAAGACCAAAAAAATAAAAAGGGGAGACTTGAGGTTCAAGATGCTGAAAACACAATTCAGCATGAAATCCACAACAGAGAATCGGAGGTAATCTTGGAAGGAAAGGGATGTTGCTTTCTTGAGAAATAGTGAAAACACAATGAGTACTGGTAGAAGTTACCTTCAGAGGCAGAGGGCTGGAAACCGGCTGCAAGTCACACCTACTGATCTGAATGAGGAAACAGACTCATCAGCTACCAGTAACAGAGGGGAGGAGCAGAGTGGGTTTGAGAAGTCAAATGTGTATGTGACACATTCACGAGTACCTGGTCAGGGACCTGCCAAACTACTTGATAAAGATTTTCTACGTGGAGTAAGGGACAGAGGTAGAATGTAGATGCTGGTATGTGGTTACTTTTATAACCGATATACATAAAGAGGTAATATGCAAATCATCCGGGATGCTGTAATGTCACGACCACTCGGGAGGGGACTGCGTGGGAGGTGAGGCCGGTCACGGGCACCACGGTGGCTTGAGCAGGCCCGGAGCGGGAGGCAGACGGGGGGCCTGCCAGCCGCCCGCGTGCCAGCAGTCCCGCCTCTGTGCGTGAGCTGCAGAGGAAACACCTTTTCTGACTGTTCACTGGCTAAGCTCCCGGCACAACACTCGCAGTGTCCTTGGTAACTTGGATAATAAGAACCCAACAAGGTGATGGAGAGTTTTCCCACCTCACTCCTGGGAGAAACACGAAGGTCCGCTGCTGGAGGGGCCGAGAAATGTCATATCCTGCCCTAGCCGGTTTGGCTGCGGACAGAGCCTTGGCTTGTGGATCACAGGGTCCAGGTCTGATTCTGACCAAGGGGGCATATACCTAGGTTCAGGCTCCTCCCTGGCTGGGGCCCAGGTCACGGCTCATGCAGGAGGCAACCAATTGAAGTGTCTCTCTCACATCGATGTTTCTCTGTCTTTCCCTCTCTCTTCCACGCTCTCTAAAAATCAATGGAAAACATCCTCAGGTGAGGATAAAACAGAAAGAAATGTCATATCCTATGTAAGAGACAATTTGAAAATGCCTAAAGAAAGTTGTCATTTTATCGTGGTGAAGGGACTGGAGTCCGTGTTGATGAAAACACCTTGGTGGCTGCGGGGGCCAGCAGTGGCAGCAGCAGTGGGGGGATGGGGGTGGCGCCTTCCCATGATTAGCTCAGTCGCCTCCCGCAGAGGGAGGCCAGACTGCGGCTTAGGGGAGCAGGCCTAAGGGGTCAGCAGGACGTCCCCTGAGGGCTCCCAGACTGTGAGAGGGGGCAGGCTGTGTTGAGGAGACTCTCCCCCACACCCCATTCCAGTGCATGAATTTTGTGCACTGGGCCTCTAGTAATAATATATTTGATTCCCCAATTCTATTAGGCACTTTAGGGATACAGAAATATTTTAAGACATGCTTTTTGACCTGAAGAAACAGTTCAGATACTATTTTACATTTTTAAATGTAACCTTTTCCTAAAATGTAATATTGTTATCTTCTAATAGGTTATAAATTGAGGTATTTCAATTTCTTCCAATCAAAATAAAGGGAAACAATTTTACACATTTAAATGTGAGATACTTTAAAGAGTAACCATTCGAAATCCTTCCAGAAATGCCATGCTAAGCTTAGGGCATTTTACAAGGCAAACATTTCAACTATTTTGTTCTCAAAAGCTATTGGTAAACCAATTGTGTTACAGTCCTTAACACCCTAAGTAAGTTTTGATACAGAATTCCATTTTAAATATACATGTATAAAATATTAAAATATTACCAAATTGTCAAATTTCATTTAAGAATATATATCATATAGAATTATAAGAGGAATGAAATACTTGTCCTTTGCACGACTCTGCTTTAATAACCCCAAGTTAATTGTACTTTTGATTTACATAAGTTAAATATACAAACAATATCCCTTCCGTTTAGTGCTTTCAAATAAGTTATAGCTAGTACTTTCAATATTCTTAAAAGTACCTTAAAATTGAATTCTATCTACACCCTATTTTTCCCCTTCTATTTTCTTCCCACAGGTCGGCATGGGAATGAGGTTTGAAAAGTGCTGCATCCCAAATTTAGAAGCAAGGTAATAATTTTAGAAAGGCAAACCTATTAGAATTTTCTCAGGCAATGCAAGAATTATGCCCAAAAGGAAAAGTACTGAATTATTAACTATATATAAGAATTATGACCTTCTCCTTGATTTAAATTTTTACTTACTGATTTTGAGAGTGAGAGAGGAAGGGAAGGAGGGAGAGAAAGAAGGAAATAGGGAGAGAGAGGATGGGGAGAGAGGGAAGAAAAGAGGGGAGGGAGTGGGGGTGGAAGGGAGAGAGGGAGAGGGAAAGGGAGAGGAAGAGAGACATCAATTTGTTGTTCCACTTATTTACACATTTATTGGTTGAGTCCTATTCGTGCCTTGACTAGGTTTCGAACCTGCATCCTTGGAGTATGAGAATAACACTCTAATCAACTGAACTACCTAGCCAGGATGATCTTCCCCTTGATTTAAATTAATATACAGCATGTCTGTATAACCTTTAGACTATTGAATTGGTTATAATTTCATTTATTATCATCAAATAAAATTCATAGAATTTTTAAATGTTTTTTGTTTTGTTTTGGTTTGGTTTGGTTTTGTGGTAAGGGTAGTGACACACAACATTAAGAAACTGAACTATTCCTGGTAACTTAAATATCTTATATTTAACCAAATGAAATGAAGTCTTAAGAAATTTGATAGTATTCAAATCATTATTTTCCTTAGGCTGTATTTTCCAACTCATGCACACATCCAGATATAAACGACAATTTCCAGTCCTTAGCTAACTTCACTTCACCTACTACTTTTCTCAAAGCAGGACTTGGGTCTTAACTCTCTTCATTCATAGCACAGAACTTTGCACCTAGTAACATTTTAAGATGTACTAGATAAAATAGTTTTCATACAAATATTTTATAATTTTTCTGCCCAACATTAAATTTTTTTTCATTTGGGGTCAGAGTCGGTGATCCATCTATAATGAAATATTTAAAGTATGCTCAACAGGTTAAAAATCTAATATTTTTAACCCAATACTGTTGTTAATTAACTAAAATAGGAGCAACTATAGTCCTGGTTGGTATACCTCGGTTGGTAGGAGCGTTGTAGGGTCAAGGGTTCGATTCCAGGTCAGGGGACATATACCCAGGTCGCAGGGTTTGATGCCCAGTGTAGGCATGTATGGGAGGGAACCAATCCATGTTTCTCTCTCCCTTTTCTTTCCTCGCTCTCTAAATTCAATAAAAACATACCCTCAGTAACTGTTAAAAATAAAATAAATTAAATAATACGAAACTACAACTGACATACTGCAGGGATACTTGTGCCTTCTCCACTGAAAGTGATTGTAAGTTAGACCAAAATATGTTTCTGTTTTGTTCTGAGAATGTAGTGAAGCAAGGCATCCTCACCTGTAATTTTCCATTCGTCACTATACTCTACTCTTAATATAAGAATTGTAACATATTACATATTAAAGTCCTCAGAAGCATTCATTTAAATTATACGTTAGAAGAAATGTCTCTAGAAAGTCAGGTTCAATTTTCAATATGTTATCACTTTATCTTAACTTATTAACTATTTAAGACTGTAGCATTATATATCTAAAGTCGTATAGTTTACTCAACCTACAAGACTCTCGTTGTATTATTAAAGAGATAACACAGTCAAATACATGCAAATAATTTTCAGGCCTTTAAATAACTGCTTTATAGGGTAAGAAACATTTTCTAAGCAAGTTTGCTATTTTATTTTTTTTTAAACTGTCAAGTAGTTTTCAATGTATGGGTAATAGGAGACTAAGAGAGAAGGTGAAGAAGTTGAAGTTAATATAAATGTTTTTTAGCAAGTCAAATACTTTTGAAAGATTTCTAAGCTGTAATAATTGGCTAGTCAAATACAGCCAAGTTTCACATTATCATAGCTTCAAGACAATTTTCTTGGTAAGCTATCTGTAATCAACTATAATTTATAATAAATGGCTACAAACTTTTAAAGAGAGGAGTGACTTATATTGTGTTCATGTGATTATTTTTCAATATCTATCATAATTGTTTTTATATTAGAAAAGATGCTTCAGCATTAACAATGATGCCCCCCAAAAAACGTATCTGACCATCTCTAACATCCTTTTTTTCTTCATCCTTTATTTTCAAGGTAACTAAGAGTTATAACAAAAGGATCCATCTTTCACAATTTAGGTCCTTACCTTAAGGAAAAAGTACAGCTCAAATGACCAAAGTACTTTTATTATTATTCTCTAAACCTCCACTTCTTTTAGGTGTAATCTTTTTGTTTTAAAAAGAAAAATGAAAAAAAGCAAAAACACAACATTAAAAGTGTATCAGGAAACCTACTCTTTAAAAGAAGAAACGTTTATCTCAAAAGGTAAAAATTGATTGGGTCACTGATAACAGAGGTCAGTGTTTTAATTGTTTGAAAAACCTAGATTCATATATGATGTGCATCTTTTTTTAAAATATATTTTTATTGATTTCAGAGAGGAAGGAAGAGGGGGAGAGATATATAAACATCCATGATGAGGGAAAAGTCATGGATCAGTTGCCTCCTGCAAGTCCCCCACTGGAGATCGAGCCCAAAACCCAGGTATGTGCCCTTGACCAGACTCGAACCCGGGACCTTTCAGTTCGAAGGCCGATGCTCTAACCACTGCACCAAACCAGCTAGAGCTATGAGATGCATCTTTTTTTTTTTTAATATATCTTATTGATATTTTTACAGAGAGGAAGGGAGAGGGACAGAGAGCTAGAAACATCAATCAGCTGCCTCCTGCATACCACTTACTGGGGATGTGCCCGCAACCAAGGTACATGTCCTTGACCGCAATCAAACCTGGGACTTTCAGTCCGTAGGCCGACGCTCTATCCACTGAGCCAAATGGGTGTTGGCTATGAGGTGCATCTTAATTTTATTATTAAAGATCTCCAAAGACCAAAAAAAGTATTCCTATAAATCAAACCCATTTTAATAGGAATAATACGTTCTATGCTTGTCCCCAAGTGAGGCCTAGAACGTAAGATTTTCCTTGAATTGGATAGAAAGCTTATATTCCCGAAATTCTACATTAAGCAGAAAAAGTCTTTTAGATTGAAAAACAAAAGATACAAAGTGGAAGGGGCAGGATTTAAAAAATATATATATATGGTTGAGGATGATAAACAGATGCTATTTCACAAGACTGATCACTTAGCAGGTGTCATTGCATTTTTCTTTTTCCTTCATTTTTTTAAAGCCTCACCAGAGGATATGGCTTGGTTTTGTTTTGTTTTTAACTGATTCTAAAGATAAAGGAATCGGGGGATGGGGTGCAAAGAAAAGTGGGGGAGCCATCTGAGAGAGAAACAGGGTTCGGTAAGCCTCCTATTCGAATCTGCCACCTTCGTGGTGTGCTGGAGGATGCGCCAGCCGGCTGAGCCACAGCTTATGCTCAATCTTTTCCCCGAGCTCCCACAACACTTAATTGCCTCTAACTAAATGAACTTTGGTTGCTAGCAACTGCAACATTTAAAGTGAAACAGATTTATAACCAGGCCAATCTCGTCCCAGCACTGCGCCTTCTTCCTCTGCCTTACCCGCCCCACTAACTTCCCTCCCGCTCACTCTCCCACCGGGAAAAAACAAACAACTCTCAATTTTAGAGTAATTGTTTGGGTCAGAGTAACAAAATACATTTCAGGGAAAAGATGTTGTCTTTTGGTCTATTTCAAAGCCTATCTGCTGGAAAAAGACAGCTTACAAAAGTGCTGATTTGGGGGCCCTGGCAGGGTAGCTCTGTGGGTGAGACTACTAGAGCATCATCAACCCAATACACCAAGGCTTGGGGTTCAATCGCCAGGGCACATACAAGAATCAGCCAACAAATCCATCCATGTCTGTCTGTCTGTCTCTCTCTCTATCACTGTGTGTGTGTGTGTCTCCCCTTCCTTTCTCTCAAATCAATAAAAAAATTTTCAATAAAAATGATAATGAAATATTTTAAGCACTGATGATTTCATTCACTTCTAAACATAAAAGAAAAAAATCAATTAAATGACTTAACGATCCCAAACCACAAATGGCGCCCTAAAAAATACAGTATTTTCAATAGGCACCCAGTTCTTTTCGTTTCCACAAAACTAGTAAGAGCAGGGGCTCTAAGTCCCTTAGCATAACAGCGGTGTGCCTCAGAAGCAAGGCAATATGTTGCCTTTGTGTAGTGACATATGGCCCAAGTATCAACTGAGGAAAGCAACTGCTAGAGGTCAAGGTCTACTTGGACAAACACTTGGGTAAAAAATATCTAACATACACCCTCTATCTCTATTCTAACTTGGTCCCAACTGTGATTTAGATAAGGTCTAACAGCTAAAACAGAGCTACAGAATCAGCACATTAACACGAGGGTGTTTTTCAGCAAACCACTCTTCATTACACCAAGCTACCAAAAGAAGTGGGCTGTATTGCCTTAAGCTGGTCACATTAAATGCACCGGCTATCCTAAAAACTTCCCGATTTAAAACTTCTCCCCCGAATATATAAACCTATTCAACTCTAGGTGCTAAAGGTCCTAGGCAAGATATACTTTGTAAGCCGCTGGGTCCAGTAGGACATTTAAAATAATTCCTTTAGGCTTACACTTGTATCAGACAGAAAGGGTTACCCAGGACAAAGCTTTCACAAGTTGTGTGGGGCGAGAGAGGCAATACAATATACTGGTAGATTCTTCCATTTTAACCACGTTCTGGTTTGTCTAGAAGTAACTTCCAAGTGAATCATGCCACATTAGAAATCTCAACTTCAGACACTAGGAATTAAGGACAGCTGCAAACCCAGAAATTGTACATGAACATTCTTTTAAGAGCAACAATATAATCATCATAGCAAGTTATTTTGTGTCCGAGGCAAGAATAACTCTAAAGAGGTATTTTAAATATGGAGAATTTCAAAGTTCCATAGATCAAACAACCTTAAATCTATATAACTGCTATCTACAAATGCAAAGTTGCAATGGAATGACATTTTTTTTGTCTCTGAATTAATCCCCAATAATGCAATTCTAACCGACCATATCATCACTCTTAGTGAACTGCTAGATTGAAAATAGCATATTAAGAAAGTTAAGTCCCTTACCTTGCAAAATGAACTTCAAAAGTTACCAAAATAAGTCATTCTGACATTCAAATGGTAAATAATAGCCCTAGCTGGTTTGGCTAAGTGGATAGAGTGGCTGCCTGCAGATTGAAGGGTCCCTGGTTCAATTCCCGCCAAGGGCACATACCAGGTTGCAGGCTTGATCCCCAATAGGAGGCGTGCAGGAGGCAGCCGATCAATGGTTCTCTCTCATCTTTGATGTTTCTCCCTTCCTCCCTAAAATCAATAAAAAATATATATTTTTTTTTAAAAAAAAGGAAAATAGCATGCAAACAAGTATTTCATTCAATGGGTGGGAAATAATATTTCAGCATTCTGAAATTTACATTTGCCCCATACTCACTTCCATATATAGGCATGTCCCCAAAATATGTATACACAGACTTTGAACAGTTACCAGTATAAAGGCAGTGTTTATTAAAATACATATTACATTTTCAAAACTGAGCTATCAGTTGTTAAAGTGTGTCAACATTTTTGGGGGAACCCTGCACATCCCTTCAGTGCTCATGTATGAAATATCAAAAACAAAAGCTGAATGAAGAAGTGCATTTGACAACTGTTGCTATTTTAAATTGCAAAGGGGCTTTCAATTCCTCCCTCGAAATAAATACTTATATGCCCTGCCGTGCTAGCTACAGCAACCTACCTCTGTAATTTGCACCTTATTATGGCATCCCATGACGGAACATCCAAAAAATTAAAATAGTATGATCTGAAGCTTCTTTTCAAGCCTGTTTACAAGAGGAATTATCTCACAAAAACCATCCACTTTTATGTGACTCTCAATCTCCATGCCTAGAAGCCAATGACTGCTTTACAAGCAAGATAATGACTAGGCCACTGGAAAAGGTATTATGACAATAAACTAAGACTGGCTCACCATGTTATGATCTGCTTGCCTAATATGTATGTTTAGCTACTGCAGTCAGCAATGTCCAAATATAAAATTGAAACATTTAATGGCTGGTTCTGTTTTAAGATTCCAAGCTCATCTTACCTTTTCAAACCATGGTTTTAATCTAAGAAATTGTTTTAGTATTTTCCCTAGAGTAGGAAAAAAAAATTTACAAAATTGTTAGTCAATTTTCCCATGACAAAAAAAATGAAATGTCCAAAATCTCAACTATTTCAACACACTTCTACCTTAACACAATTTAAAAAAAAGTTTTAAAAAATAAAATAAAAAAATCTTCCAACAGGTGAAACATTATATCCCCAAAATAAGCTTTCAAAAATTTATGAATGCACCCATAAGTATACCATGAAGTGCCTTGTGGAATTAGGCATAAAGAACTTTATTTGGTTGGTTACATTACAGTTATTGTTAAATGACATGAAGGCCTAAGGTACCAAATAAAACTATGAACGTGTTGTTGTTTTTTAAAGATCAGACATATTGTTTACTGAAGTACTGTTTAACCATGACCTATCCAAACCTTATCATGGCTCGTTGTGTAAAATTAGCACTGAGCTTGCAAACATAAGCACAATCCAGACTTATCAAACATATGGTGAGGCTCGCCCAGCGTCCGAAAAATCACACGGGAACGCAGGCTCGAAAGGTTTCCGTTGGGAACCAACAAAACCCACCGATGCTGCTCCAAAGTTTTCATCAAAAATAAGATCCAAGGGGGAGGGGGGAACCTCTTAAAATATGAGAGAGCCCAGCAATGAAAAAACTTTGGAGGAAAAAAAAAATGAATTGCCTTGATTCGTACTTCCACTTCAGAAGCTACAGATAACAAGCAAACACCCCAAAAAATATTTTTAAAGGAGAATTCAGCCCATCCCCACACGCCTAGAAGGTACACCCAACGCAAGCACAGGCACAGGCTGGGGTACCAGCTCCCTTCCCGGGCCCTGGACCACAGAGACATCCAAGTCGACAAAAGAATGAACCATCAAAGGTCCCTGTACACTGGACGATAACCTGAAGAAAAAATAAAAAAGAAAGAAAGAAAGAAAAACTTCCCGGTGCTAGGGGAGCTCTTTATAAAATTAGCAGCAGCGACCCGACAGGTGGAAACACATTCTACCCGGGCGGCGAGGGGCGGCGAGAGCACGGTTCAAGGGCTGAGCGTGCTGTGGCCACTTTGTCACCGGGCCAAGGTGATCCTCACACTCACACACACTCACACTCACACACACAC
>JAAGEH010000043.1:3561395-3592729 GCA_011751065.1 Lasiurus cinereus | reverse complement strand
GGTTCTGAACCCCACCTTCCCTGGGCCCGCTCCGCCCCAAACAGGTCTTTTTTTAAAAAAAACGCCCTCACCCCAAAGAAAGGATGGGAGAGCGGAAGCAGGGTTCGAACCGGCCTTTGGAGAGAGACCCTGTCATCAGTTCCCCCTTCTAACTAACCCTTTAGGATCTGTTTGGGGTGGGGTGTCTGGGGTCGTATTTTTGGGTTTGGTTTGGCTTTTAAGCTCCAAAAAATATAAGGAAGGGAGGAATTGCGCGGTCAAGTGAACAGCCCCTCCCCTTGAACATAGGTCCTTCCCGCTCCCCCATCCCAGAGAGGCAAGAAAAGGGTGCCGCCGGGTTCGAGATCGGGGGCAGGGCCCCCAGGGCGGTGTTCCGAGAGCCTCTCTGGGACCCACACGCCAGTGAGAGGGAGGTTCACCCGCCTCTGCGTGGATCCGTCTCCATCCAGTTGTCAATTCCACTCCCAGAGGTCAGTTTCCTGCCTCCCGGAGCCTGGGAAATCAACAGAATGGCCCATCTCAAGCCACGTAATTATGGAACCGTGGAACCTTACACGTGAAGGCACCTTAGCGATCTGCCGTACAAGCTCTGGGGTTGGGGCAGGGGTTCCAAAAACGGGGGGTGGCCGGCCCGAGGTTCTACACAGCCCAGCCCCGGCCTCCCCCTTTCCTTAGGCAGCAACTGACCCTGAGACCCTATCATCCCTGAGGGTGGCTGTGGGTTTCTTCATTGTTTCCTTTTGTTCTGAATTAACGTTTAACTTCGGGGGCGTGGAACAACTTTCACTGAGCAGTGGTAATGCCCTTTGTTCCCTTCACAATCTTCACTGGAGGGACTGAATCTACCACATACCTCTTTATCCGCAGACATTTTCTTCTCTGCTCCCCCCCACACCCACCTCTCTCTCTCACACACACACATTTTATTGCAGAACTAGGCAGGGTAAAGGGACTGGCAAATCAGTGCATATTAATACTAGTTTTATTCCTGGCTGCTTTTCAGACTGGAAGAAGAATATCTTGGAGGATGCCTTTAAAAGAGAAAAGCATGCCCTGAGGCAGTTGCAGATAAGACTTTCAAGTGACAGTTGCTTTCTTCAAGTTAGGGAGAATAAACCAGCTGAAAAGTCTTCCAAAATAGAAAAACAATGGGTGTCTCTCAGAGAGAACAGCATGTTAGCCAGTCCTTTTTACTTAGTATGATTTATCTTTTTTTTTAATGTTTTCATTGATTTTTAGAGAGAGAGGACGGTAGAGGGAGGAGTGAGAGACATAGTAACATCAATGAGTTGCCTCTTGCATATCCCCCCTACTGGGGATCCAGCCCGCAACGCAGGCTTGTGCTCTGATTGGGAATGGAACCAGCAACCGCTTGGTGCTTGGGTCTATTATGCTTAACTACTGAGCCACACCAGCTGGGCTACTTTTGATTTTTTTAATATATTTTATTGATTTCATACGGGGAATGAGAGAGAGATAGAAGCATCAATGAGAAGAAACATGGATCAGCTGCCTCCTGCACGCCCCCTACTGGGGATCTAGCCGGAAACCCTGGGCCTGTGCCCTTGACTGGAACTGAACCTGGGACCCTTCAGTCCACAGGCTGACACTCTATCCAATAAGCCAAACCAGCCAGGACTACTTTTGATTTTTTTAAAGCAATAGCTAAAAGAACCAAAAAAACAATAAAAAAAAATTCCTCAAAGGACAAAGTTACACTAATAGAGAATAAGTTAAACAGGATATGTCCAAAATCTCAACTATTTCAACACACCTCTACCTTAACACAATTTTTTAAAAAAAGTTTTAAAAAATAAAATCTTCAAAAAGGTGAAACATTATATCCCAAAAATAAGAAGCTTTCAAAAAAATTTATGAATGCACCCATAAGTTGTGGGCTCGGTTCCCAGTGGGAGGCAAGCAAGAGACAGCAGACGGATGGTTTCCGAGAATGGATGTTCCTCTCCCTCTCCCTTCTTCTCTCCCCCTAAAATCAATTTTAAAAAACTTTAAAAAAAAAAAAAGACATTGGCTTTGGGTGTGGGAACCACTTATTTTTCACTTTTTATGTTTTTAAATTTTTTCTTTCAGTAACTTTCAATCTCATGCAGAGTAAAAGCTGAAAGCCTTACCATGGACTTTGAATGGTCTTTGGGACCCTCGACAGAACGGGCCCAAAGGGAACTCACCTGAGCTTTTCTTCTCACTCTACAGCCTTTTCTCAAACTCCACTCTCTGACCTCAGGTCCCAGGACCACGCTCTCCGCCCGGAACAGGCCTGAGTCTCCACCTACATCCTTCTCGGTCCTTAATCAAATGTTCCCTTCTCCCTGAAGACTTCCTCCGTAATGCACCTACATATACAAGTTAAATTCCTTATTTTTATCTTTATTTCTATCCTTAGGGCTTACCACCGTCTAAGTCAGTGGTTCTCAACCTTCCTAAGGCCGCAACCCTTGCATACAGTTCCTCATGTGGTGGTGACCCCCAACCATGAAATTTTGCTACTGTTATGCATCGTGATGTAAATATCTGCATTTTCCAATGGTCTCGGGCGACCCCCAAAGGGGTCTCGACCCACAGGTTGAGAACCGCTGGTCTAAGTACTATGGTATAGATTTTCCGTGCCTCTGCCCACCAGAAGGTAAGCTCCCTGAAGGCAGAATTTTTGGGGTTATTGGCTGCTCTATCCCCAGAACTCGCATACAAAGGAACTCAGGAGTATTTGTAAGAGGAAAGAGTGGATTTTCTTTGTAAAGCAGGTGAAATCCTCCCCAAACTCAGACTGCAAGAAGTGGCAATCGTACCCAGGACTTTCTCCAACCCGCACGCCTCAAAATTAATGTGTCCTCCTTGTACTTACTTACCTTGCGTTCCTCGCAGCCGTTGTTCTGTATTGTACCACGTATGGGGGTGGTACAATATAGAAAAAGGCCCTCCCCCGCCTTAGCAGATGATGCTGATGCTTCTCAAAGAAAAACGTTGGAATTATTTTTTTTTATTTTAATTATGGAAAAGATGTTGGAATTTTGTCACAGTGCCTGAATCTTACCCCAGACTCCCTTTCCTCAAGGAAGTTGGTTTGTTGTCCTCCCATCCCTGGATAACCTTACCTGCCACTGGGGGCTGGTGGGAAGGACCAGTCAACCAAAAAGAGCTGCTTCCTAACTACAAATCTCCCGCAGGTGGAGGTGGGAGGGAGTCCCTCTGGTTCCTCCATCCCAGGAGGTACTCGCCTTCCTATGCAAATAATTTACTTTCTCCCTGGAGATTAGCTTTGTGTACCTGGGCCTCTGGGAGGGGCAGCTGGAATGGGGGGAAAAAGGTTAAGGAGTGTCTCTTACTTGCATTTGCATAACTGAAAGGCCCACTCCAGTAACTCTTTGTAGCCCAAAGATCTGTTTCTCTTCTTAAAAAAAAAAAACCTGCTCAGAGGGAAAGCTGGTAGGGTAGGTGAATGGGAAAAGATCAAAGAACTTGTATGCATATATGCATAACCCATGGACATGAACAATAGGGGTGAAGTGGGGGTGGGAAGGTTGGCAGAGGGGTGCTAGAAGGGATCCATGGGGAACAAAAAGGCGGCATATGTCATAACTTCAACAATAAAGATGTATCCCAAGAAATCAGAAACACCAATCAGAACATTAGCTAAGATTTGGAAACAGCCTAAATGCTCATTAACAGATCAGTGGGTTAGAAAACTGCCCTGACCAATTTGGTTCAGTGGATAGAGCATAGGCTTACAGACTGAAGGGCCCCAGGTTCGATTCCAGTCAAGGGCATGTACCTCGGTTTCAGGCATATCCCCAGTAGGGGACGTGCAGGAGGCGGCTGCTTGATGTTTTTCTCTCATCAATGTTTCTAGCTCTCTATCCCTCTCCCTTCCTCTCTGTAAAAAATCAATAAAATATATGTTTAAAGAAAAAGAAAACTGTGGTACATCTACACAATGGAATACTACACTGCAGTAAAAAAGGAACTCATCATTTGCAGCAGCATGGATGGACCTGGAGAGCATCATGCTAAGCAAAATAAGCCAGTCAGAGAAAGATAAATATCACATGATCTCACTCATTTGTAGAATATAATGAACAATATAAACTGATGAACAAAAATAGAGCCAGAGGGGGGGAAATATTCTAGAATATAATAGAAGAAATCCTGTTATTCGCAGATTTTTAATATTTCCTACAACTTTTATGATGTTAGTACAGTTTTGGTAATATTATTATACTTAAAGTCCTTTTATTCTTGAAATATTAATGTTTATTGCATGTAATATTATATGTAAGATTAAAAATAAAGATTTAATTAATAAAAGAAGAAACTGTTCACTTTAAATTCATAAAGATAAAAGTAATCTCATAACCTGGAATTCAGAAATGTTATCTTAATCTAAGAGTTTTGTATTAGCAGAGAGCAAATCTCTCAAATAATAAATAAAATTCATCCTGGAAAATTACTCAAATTGCCCATAAAATATAGTGTATACAGTTTTATGTATATAACCTTGTACAATAATAAGTACATATAAATGATCTACTATTTGTCAGTAGTCCTAAAATAGATTTTTCACATTTCACCTCTTCGAGCACTTCAGAAATTTTATGAACCAGATTCATCATCTTAAGACACAATCTAGCCCTAACTGGTTTGGCTCAGTTGATAGAGTGTTGACCCAAGGGTCCCAGGTTCAATTCTGGTCAAGGGCACATGCCTGGGTTGGGGACACATGCCTGGAAGCAGGAAGCAGCCAATCAATGATGTTTCTCATCACTGATGTTTCTATCTCTTCCTCTCCATGCCTCTCCGAAATCATTTATAAAAATAGTTTCAAAAATAAAAGATGCAATCTAGTAATCCCTACTCTCTTTGTTACCATCTTTTTAAGTTTATTGGGGTGGCTTTGGTTAATAGGGTCACACAGGTTTCAAGTGTACTTTCTATGACACATGATCTGTCTACTGCACTGTGTGCCCAGCACCCTCAGTCAAATCTTTCATTTCTTTCTGCATTTCTGCAAGATACTGTCGATGCAAGAAACATCCAGCCAGCTGGCGTGGCTCAGTGGCTGAGCATAGACCTATGAACCAGGAGATCACGGTTCTTCAATTCCCAGTCAGGGCACATGCCCAGGTTCTGGGCTCGATCCCCAGTGTGGGGTGTGCAGGAGGCAGCTGATCAATGATTCTCTCTCATCATTGATGTTCCTATCTCTCTTTCCCTCTCCCTACCTCTCTGAAATCAATAAAATATATTTTTAAAAAATATATTCCAGTTGTAAGAATTTTTTGAGCCAAACTGACCATTGCCAAGAAGCAAAATCTCAATGAATTGAGAAAATACTCCAAAGAATGGCAGTTTTACCACTTATTTTCTACATCAGAATAGAAGGGGAAGGTATAAGGGGGTTACATCGATCCATTGGTGGTAGATGAGGGAGGCAGGAAAAAAGCAGAGGGGGAAAATCTCTAGGATTGGACAAAAAGTAAAAGGAACAGACACACACTTCTTTTATAGGTGCGTATGGGATAGTTAACAGTAAACACACTAACAATAGCAATGGCCTTCTGTGTTCTCCAGCTCTGGTGGGAGACTGGGCCCTGAGCGAATAGAAAAAGGAAATGACCCCATGATCTAATGGATTCATTGTGCACAGGGCCTGCCAGCACCCACAGTGTTGAGGTTGTTCTCTCTCCAGAGCTTCTAGAGTTTAATTCTCAGAAGTTAAATGTACTTACAATGCAATATAACAAGCTAGAATAGTTTTTATTGTATTACGATGATTTTTTGTGAACCCTTACTCAAGGATATTTTTCCATTGATTTTCAGAGTGGAAGGAAGGGTGAGAGACAGAGAGAGGAAAAAAAAAAACACATTAATGAGTTGCCTTCTGCACGTGCCCCATTTGGGGTCTAGGATAGAACCTGTAACCAAGGTACATATACATACCCTTGACCGGAATCCAACCCTGGACCCTAATCATAGCTATTTCCCTGCTTTGCTTTTCCACATTTATGAAATCTTCCTTAATTCCAAATGTCTAAAAGAAACTGCGAATGTCATTCTGGGAAGCATTTTTCTCAAGCTTGTTGAGACCTCCCTCCCCGAAGTGCTCTCTGTTTGGCTCCAATGAACTTTTAAAAACTCTTAAAAATGTTCTACAGGTTTGGACATTCTTACACCAACATTCCTTTCTTCCTTACTGCTTTATTCCTACCTACTTGTGATGCCCTTTTGTTACACTCCCTCTACACACCTGTCTTCAGCCTCCTCTGTTCCATGATACTCCCTTAGAATTGCTTCGGATCATGCTCTGCTGCTCTGGCATCTGAAATCTTCCTACCCTGTGACACTCCTATTTCCACCTAGCATCCAGAGACCCTTACCACCAAAACTGCTGCTTCTTTCTTTGCTCAAAATATGCATTCCCCAGCCTACCTGGTGTGGCTCAGTGGGTTGAGCATTGACCTATGAACAGAGAGGTCACGGTTCAATTTCCGGTCAGGGCACATGTACAGTTTGTGGGCTCGATCCCCAGTAGGGGGCATGCAGGAGGCAGCAGATCAATGATTCTCTCTCATCATTGATGTTTCTACCTCTCTCTCTCCCTCTCCCTTCCTTTCTGAAATCAATAAACACTTTTTTTTTAATTATCCATTCCCCAAGCAAATTCCAGTTTAATCTCAGGAAAATATGCTATTTAAAACATACTTTTATTAAAATAGTCAAAGCAGCCAATAGCCCAAAGTCTTTGTTGGAATTAGAAAATGTACTTCTCATGACGCTTTGCTTCCATCTGTCAGAAAATTGTCTTAATATGTCACTTTTTGTTAAGGCCACACACTTTGCTGCCGTATGTCTGAAAAGTGTCATCTAAACACACTAATCAGTGGTTTCTGCAGAGTGACTCCTACATGGACGGAGCAACAGCCCTGTTCATACCTCCTTTTCTTTGTCCTCTGAGCCTCTTGGGAAGTGGGGGAAAGAGACTGGACCAGGGGGAATTAGCAGACTGGTCAATTACATGTGTGATTCTGGGTACATTTTATGCTCCCTAAGTCTTTTGCCTCATCTTTGAACTTGATACAATAATACAAAGAAGCTGAGAATTAAATGAGATAGTTTATGCAAACCTGATATACAGTAGGCTCAATGTAAATGTTAGGTGAATCTAAATGTTTAAGAAGATCTAATTAGTAAAATTTCAGGCTAATCAGAGAAGATAGTTAGAGTCACATTGCTCTAAACCTATGTCCACTTTGAGATCAGCCGCTGAGAGCAGGGAGAGAAGGGGAAGGTTTGAACCACAAAAGAAAACGAACGCTTGCCTTTCCTCAAGATGTCCCTTCTCTGTTTCCCTTCCTCTTCCCTTTTCGCACTGAAAGCAAGTCACTCTCATGCTTAAACCTCTCTTCTTTCAGTTGTTACTTTAAAGGGACATATCATTTGTATATCTGTGGTATTATCTTCAACCAATTTAAAGTTTCCTGTCACCTTGTGCTCAGGGGTTTTCTGGGTTTAGACCACAGATTAGAGAACACACAGGCATCTGAAGTCTTCCCAGTGAGAGCTGGTGTTAACCGTAGCATCACGTCATCTTTCATCTACCTCGCTGTTCCTTAAAGCCTCTGTGCCTTGGGCTCCTCATCTGTAAAATAAAGAAAACAGAACGATACATCCCTCGTGTTTGTTCTGAGGATTAATGAGTGGATGGCTGTAAAGCACTTGGACCAATTCCGGGCACAGAAAATATAAATGTTGGTTATCATTACATCATCATCATCATCATCAGCTATCTTGTTTGTTTCTGTTCTTTCCTCCTATAGTCCATTCTCCACACACCATCCAGGAGGATTATATAACATATAACCCAACTTGTACATCCCTCCATTCACAAATATTAAAGGATTACTCTGTTCGTTTTTAAAATGCGTTCACAAATTATTGGACATGTCTCCCTTCAAGAAGGGGACCCTAGTTTCCCTCCTTTGAGTGTGGGCTGGATTTGGCGACTTATTTTTACAAATAGAAAGAAGCAGAAATAAAAGTGTTCAACTTCAGACACTAGGTTATAAAAAGTATGATGGCTTCTGCCTTGACCAAGCTCTCTCTTTCATCATTTCCCAACCGCTAGGCTGACAGTAGCCCAGTGGAGAGATGAAGGAACGGAGGCCTCTGGCCAGCAGCCATATGGAATAGCTCTTGCTTCAGTCCAGCTTTCAGAGGACTGACGCCCGGATTAACATTGACTGCAACACCTTAAAGACCCTGACCCACAACCACCAGCTTAGTCCCTCCTGAATTCCTGAGCTCTTAAAACTGTGATGCCGAAACCGGTTTGGCTCAGTGGATAGAGCGTCAACCTGGGGACTGAAAGGTTCCAGGTTCGATTCTGGTCAAGGGCATGTACCTTTGGTTGAGGGCACATCCCCAGTAGGAGGCGTGCAGGAGGCGGCTGATCGATGTCTCTCTCATCCATGTTTCTAACTTTCTATTCCTCTCCCTTCCTCTCTGTAAAAAATCAATAAAATATATTTTTAAAAAAACTGAGAGAGTCCTGGCTGGTGTGGCTCAATTAGCTGGGCATCAAAAGGTTGCCAGTTTGATTCCTGATTAAGGTACATGCCCAGGTGTGGGCTTATCCACAATAGGAGACAGCTGATCGATGTTCTCTCTCTAAAAATTAATTAAAAAAAAACTGTGAGATATTAATGCTTGTTGTTTTAAGTCATTAAGTAGGGATAATATGTTCCATGAATAACTAATTAAATTACCCAATATGTACGAGACAGTGGGGATACAATGATGTACAGAACAAACAAAATCCATGTCCACATGTGATATTTACATTCCAGTGGGGTTGACAGAATATAAAAAAGTAAAAAAATTAAAAAAAAATTCAGGTAGCAACCAATTGATGTATCTCTTTCATATCGATGTTTCTCTCTCTCTCTCTTTCTCTCTCTCCCTCTTTCCATCCCTTCTAAACTCTCTAAAAATAGCAAAGGAAAAAATATCCTCAGTTGAGGATTAACAACAACAAAAGACGTGAAAGAAAAAAAACACCATTGTAGGAAATACGTACTGTACTCCTATTAAAAACATACTCATTGATGAACCTTAACCCGAGGATTTAAAGGACAGAAACATACCAACCCTTTTTCATTTAAGGAAAAAAAACTTAATCAGTGGCTAAAGAAAAGGAAATGTGCTTAGTAGAACCACGTGTGTCCACTTTAATTCAGTCTCTCTCTGTTGGTCCCAAATGTTTAAAGACTGAATTCACTTTCATACTGTTTTTCTAAAATCCCCTATTACATTAGTTATGTACACTCAGCCCTTAGACAATATATTCAATGCCATTGTTGCCACAGTACTTAGCTGGAGTGGACATAATCCCAAAATTATGAGCACCAATCTAAGCAAATTAGGACATGTTGCTTTTCCTGTATTTGCAAAACAAACCCAACATTTTAAAAATACAGCCCAACACTGTTTCAATTTCTGAAATGAGGAAACAGATGACAAGCCTAAGGAAATCCTAGACCAGATATTTACAAGTTCCAAAGACATAGTTGTTGAATTCCTCTTTAAAACAAGCCTTTTCTGAAGAAGTAGGACTAATTAAGCATGAGCACATGGGCATACACAGGAAATTGTATTAAAATCCTACAAATTCAGGGAACAATCCAGAAAATCTCTTGGTGAGTATGTGTCTTGCAAATAGATAAACATCTTTATAATATTAGTGTTCTTTAACATTCTCCAAAATTGGCATTAGAGCAGGATGGCACCATTGAATACATGACATTTTGCTTCCTTCTTTTTGTCAAAATGAAAAATATGTCGAAAAGCAAAGGAAATTAACTTATAAACACTGAGTGTAGAATGATTTGAATTTTTTTTATCCTGACTCACAGGATGAAAAATAAACTAACTCGAGAAACTAAGATGGCGGCATAGGTAAACACCTAAGCTGCTGCCTCGTACAATTTCAAAACTACAATGAAAGACAAACCAGACATCAGCCAGAACCACAGGAGGCTGGCTGAGTGGAAATTCTACAACTAGAAGGAAAGAGAAAAGCACACTGAGACTCAGAGGAACTGTGGAAAGCAGAGGTAGGGAGACATGAGCACAGAAAGGACTGGCAGCTGAGTGCGCGGCTGGCTTTCTCAAGTGGGAGGGAGACAAAAGCTCCCGACTGCACTGAACTCCAGGTCAGGGCAAGACTCTGGGAACCCAGACTCATTCGGGGAGAAACTGGACTGTCTGGCAGTGGGCGGAACTCGAGGGCAGCTTTCTCTCAGAGGTGCTTGCAGTGATTACCACTGGACACTGAACACAGAGGCCTATTAGGGCAGGGCTGATGGAAAACCAATGCTGTCTGCTCTGCCCTGAGATGCTGCCCCATCCACGCTGAGCACAGAGGCTTCTCCCATAAGGACGTCTCCAGCACAGAAGTTCTCTCAGCAGAGACACAGCTGATCCTCACAGTCAGTTGGCCTAAAATTCCTCCCAGTGATACCAACAACAATCAAGGCTTAACTACAACAAGATTGTGCACACAGCCCACAAAGGGGTGCACCAAGAGTGTCCACCTCGCCAAAACTGGTTTGGCTCAGTGGATAGAGCGTCAGCCTACAGACTGAAAGGTCCCAGGTTTGATTCCGGTCAAGGGCATGTATCCTGGTTGCAGGCACATTCCCAGTAGGGGCGTGCAGGAGGCGGCTGATAGATGTCTCTCTCTCATCAATGTTTCTAACTCTCTATCTCTCTCTCTTCCTCTCTGTAAAAAATCAATAAAATCTATTAAAAAAAAAAAAAGAGTGTCCACCTCAGGTAACTGGGGAGGCTGAGCCACTGGGCCCTATAGGACACCTAGCATACAAAGCTACTCTATCAACTCAGGGAAGCAGCAAAAATGTGGAGGCAAAGAAACAGATCACAAATGAAAGAAATGGAGGAAAGCAAACAATTGGATATAGAGTTCAAAACCATGGTTATAAGGTTTTTCAAGAATTTTCTAGAAAAGGCTGATAAATTTAGCAAGACCCTCGAGGATATGAAAAAGGACCAACTAGAAATTAAGCATACACTGACTGAAATAAAAAATCAGGCTGGCAGGGGAGCAGTTAGGCATCAATCAGGCTGGCAGGGGAGTGGTTAGGGGTGATCAGGCTGGCAGGTAGAAGCAGTTAGGGGCAATCAGGAAGGCAGGCAGGCAAGCGGTTGGGAGCCAGCAGTCCTAGATTGTGAGAGGGATGTCCGACTGCCCCTTTAGGCCCGATCCTACTTGGACATCCTTTAAGGGGTCCCAGATTAGAAAGGGTGCAGACTAGGCTGAAGGACACCGCTCCCCCATGCACGAATTTCATGCACTGGACCTCTAGTAGATATATACCATTTGAGACAACAGTCCAATTTGTTGAAACAAGTGCTTGCTCTAAATTCAAATGCTTATTACTCTTTTTATAAATGTTGAAGAAATTTGCAAAGGAGGCTTTTTTATTTGTTGGTTGCCAGTTCTACATCTACACCGTCAAATAGTGAAGATTCAAATAAGAAACAGAATGTGAACATCAGCAGCAATTGAACCAATTTAGCAAACATTTATCAGGACTGCTTACCAAGCCTCCACTTAAAATAGAAATTTTCAGCTTTTACGAAAAGTGCACATTTTCAGACACCGAGGCATCCCTGGGAGATCCATCAGCCTGTCATGTTCCTTCGCTCTGAAGTACACATCTCCCAGGAAACGGCCTCACAGGGCTCTGAAAGCACGAGAAAGGAAATTTTGCATCATCCTTGCAGTGGTACCTTCCCAAAAACTCAGAGATACGTTTGAGTTTGTTTTCCTGAGTGTTGAAATAGGCTGATGGCAACAGAGGTGTCAGATTGCTTCTCTCTGTGTCAACTTCAAGTTCAAATTTAGGAAGTCGTTCTGCCATCAGAACATGTTGTGCAAATTAACAATAGAAGTCTAAGCTGAAAATACATTTGAACAGATCTAAATTTTGCCACGGTGGTTCTTTCTCCCAGCTCATGATAGGCGCTCTGTAAAACTCACGGTTACTCCCATAATTCACTGGGGACAAAATAACTTACCAGAGTCAACATTTGTAAGAAAATGTTCCAAGAATGACAGAGAATGCTTGACTTTCAATGTTTTGAGTACTCTTAGCCAATGGACAGTCTTTCCAAGCAATTGTTGATTTCCTATGATTATTTGATTAAATGAGGGGCCTTGTTTAAGGAAGGCACTAAAGGAATAGGACAAGAGACAGAGGAGTTTTGATGAGCAGAAGATGTAAAACACACAGCAGTATTTAGAGAGGGAAAAATCACAAGAGTGAGTAGTATCCACAGGGGTAGAAACGCTTAGGCGGAGGAGATGGTTCTGGAAGCTGTACGAACTCCCTGAGAAACTTAAATAGGGCAAAGTATGTTTGTTTAAAGCTGCAGCTTTTTGACAGCCGATGTCGCAATATGCCTTCTCTGTTTCTCAACTTGTGTGGGCCTGATCTGAGGTGTCAAGTTTGAGGACACGTCATTTTCCCACTTTGTAAGTGGTTTGGCGATGAAGGCGACACCACCAAATGGTACCCAGGTGACCTGCAAGAATGCATGAACCTCCCTGGCTTACTTACTTGCCTCATTTAAAAAGGCTGTCCACCTATATGGTTGTAAAAGGTTTTTTTCAGCTTGGGGCTCCTCTGTATCTTTTTGAAATTATATTACAAAGGGCTATAGGATGTTTGCTGCCTACTGAACACTAAACAGAACTGACTAACATCTTCATTGACTTTGGACATCTGTAATTCTGATGGGAAGCCTGGTATTAGCAGGTCAATTATGCGTTCTTCAGATATAAAAAAGAGCCATGAACATGAGTGAAGAAGGCATGGCTGCCGAGACTGGTTTGGCTCCATGGAT
This sequence comes from Lasiurus cinereus, assembly GCA_011751065.1. Classification (NCBI taxonomy): domain Eukaryota; kingdom Metazoa; phylum Chordata; class Mammalia; order Chiroptera; family Vespertilionidae; genus Lasiurus; species Lasiurus cinereus. The sequence continues at coordinate 3,579,787 of JAAGEH010000043.1, read as the reverse complement.
AGAGCGTCGGCCTGCGGACTGAAAGGTCCCGGGTTCGATTCCGGTTGGGGGCATGTACCTTGCTTGCGGGCACATCTCCAGTAGGGGGCGTGCAGGAGGCGGCTGATCGATGTCTCTCTCTCTCATCGATGTTTCTGACTTTCTATCCCTCTCCCTTCCTCTCTGTGAAAAACCAATAAAATATATTTTTTTTTAAAAAAGAAGGCATGGCCATGCTGAGAAGTCACTCATAGCTAGTAAATGAGTTTTGTTCTTCAGATCTGAAGTACTTAACTGTAATTAAGTACTTACCACTTAATTGGATTTTCTCTGATTAGGCATGTGTTATTTATATTTATATAACAAAATATTTGTTATAAATATTTTGTATAAACGAAATAGTGCTCCTGCCTCCAAAACAATCCTCCAGTAAAAGTGTTCAAAGTTGCTTCTGTTTTCTAAAAATTCTTAAGTTATTATCGTTTCTTATTCTTTAAAGCCCATGCAGGTTTTACTCCCCAGAAAATCCACACCGTGGCCCTGGCCGATGTGGCTCAGTGATTGCCAGTTCCGTTCCCATTCAGGGCACACACCTGTGTTTTGGGCTTGATTCCAGGGAGGGGATGTGCGGGAGGTAGCCGATCAATGTTTCTCTCTCCTCCCCCTACTTAAATATCTATTAAATATCTTTTTCAAAACAAAACATAAACTGCAATCAAAAAGATTTCCCCCTACTCTGAATTCATTCTGAACATACAGATGTTATCTCTTAGCATGGCATCTAATTATCCTTGTGCATTGGTTTAAGATTTTTCAAAAATTATTATTTTATTACTGAGAGAGAGAGAGAGAGAGAGAGAGAGAGAGAGAGAGAGAGGGGGAGATTGTTGTTCCACTTATTTGATTTGGGGCATTCATTGATTGTTTCTTGTACTAGTATATGCCTTGACTGGGGATTGAACCCACAAACTTGGGGTATTGTGGGTTCTATGATCTAACCAACTGAGCTACCTGGCCAAGGCTGGTTTTAAGATTTCAAACTCTTGGAAAGTGGAATCGTTTTTCTTGGTCCTATAAGCTTAATACAATGTTAGGCAAACTTTCACAGGGTTTACTTTGTGTCAGAGACATTGCGATAAGTGTTTTATAATATAACTAGTGGCCTGGTGCACAAAATTCATGCACATTAAGAGGGGATTAATTAGAGGAAATAATGTAATGTTACTATTTGCCCTTTATAATAGAAGTGTCAGACATGAAAGAAAATTAGTAAAATGTATACAAAAACCTTCCTCCTGTCAGAATCTGGGGCTCACCACAGGACCCAGAGTCAAGTCCCCACCCACCCACATTTGCCTCAAAATTGCATGAGATCCGGACCCGGTTGTCCACCCTTGCATTGGGCTAGATCCAAACCCAGCCATTCCCACCCTTGTCAAGCGCACCCCCCCCCAGCAGTGGACATAGCCTCAGGTCCCCTGGCCCAGTGCCAGGATGGGGTGTGTGGCCTGAGACAAAGGCAAGGGGCATGCCTTGAGACCCCCCATCAAGCCCTGCCAGGTGTGGGACATGGCCTGAGATCCCCCTCAAGCCCCGCTGGGGGAGGGGCATGGCCTGAGGTCCCCCATCAAGCCTCACCAGGTGGGTTTTCAGCCTTAGGTCCCCCGGCCCAGCACTGGGAGGGGGGCAAAGTCTCAGGTCCCCTGTCAACCCCCACTGGGCGTGGAGTGCAACCTGAGTTCCCTGTCCCAGCACTGGGGTGTACCTTGAGGTCCCCTGTCAAGCCCTGCTGCATGGGTGATGCAGCCTGAGGTCCCCTGCCAAGCCCCATGGGAGTGGGGGAGGGCATGGCCTCAGGTCCCTGCTGATTGCTTGTTAAGGCTCCTTATGGGAACTTGGCCTCAGCTGTGAGTGTAGCCATCTTTGTGATGGAGTGATGATCAATTAGCATATTCCCTCTTTCTTAGAGAGGATTCTCACAATCACTTTCTAAGAACAGATTTAACTATCCTCTTTTTAGCTATAAGGAAATTGAAGTGGACAAAATTGAAATCACAACACAACGAGCAAGCAATAAAGCCAGAGCTTCCAACAAGGCAGTCCCATGCCAGAGCCCATCCTGTTAATTGCAATGCTATAGAAATACATATAAATTCTGGTGGCTCTGGGGAAAAATAAATGGTGCTTTGTCTATTCTGAATGACAAATATGTTTACTCAAACTAGAAACCTTTAAAGAATCCCATTTTTGAATAATGAATACAAATAAAATATTCTCTAAATTAGTGCGTAACTATTACGTAAAAGTTTACTACATATAAAACGGTGCCTAAATAAGTCTTTTGAAAAACTTGTATTTATTAATATTAATAGAGGCTAAAAGTCAAATCCCAGACTCTTTAAAACGTTTTTGTGAGAAAGCACTACTCAATGAGAGAAGTGACTCTTATGCTCAAATACTGTAAAATGAAATACCTAAGCTGACCTCTGTTTCCAGCGTGTTAGTGAACACTTAAATAAAGTGAACTTACAGTTCTATGTGTGTACACTGTGGTAGAAGGGGTAATAATTTTTAAAAAAAAGAAGAAGAAGCATGACCCAAGATTGCATATTTCTAGAAGTTTGTTTCTGCCACACATTTTGGTCATGTTCTATTTTTATACGAGCCTCGGGGAATCAGGACTGGGAAATATGTCTCTAAGGACATGAATCAGAATAAGTTGTTCTAAAGTCAACAAGTACTTACTGAGGCTTTTGTGAGCCACGGGACATACTACGCACTTCGGGCTTTACGAAAAGAAGCCTACTACCTAATTTTATGTTAAAAAACAAACAAACAACACACACAAACAACACACACACACACACACACAGAAACTTATGGTTCCTGAAACCCAAGTTCCCTTTCATCAGGTGCCTTCCACATGAATAAATTCTTTGCCGTGCTTACTAATGTGGACTGTGATGGAACTTTAGGGGGCAGTCACTACAGGCCAGTGTAAAAATGGGGCCAGAAATGAGGTCCTGCAAAGGTTTAGAAGGCTGTGGTTCTAACTAGTATGGAGAGTCACCTAAAATGTAAATATATACAGTTATGACTCTCCAGCATTTCAGAGAACAAATTGCACTAAACATTTACTATTCTGGCAGCCATGGCTTTCTCAACTGAGCCAGGTACAGGTGTCACCTTGCTCAGCCCTCCCTAAAGGTTTCAGAAAGAGGAGGGGAAAACAAGAGAAGAGAGGAGGAAGAATAATTATCAGGGACTTAACCACGGAGTGTTTGGGGTAGTTTGTTAAGTAACATTATTGTGGACCGATAGGCTGAAATACTGGTATTTACTGCTCCTGTCTGGTGTTACCTTGAGGCATAAGCAACAATGTCCAAACCAGCTTATCTGGTTTTTTTTTTCTTCAGTATCCAATTTCAGACATGCGTCTTTTCACCCTTAAAGAGAAGGGAGATTAGATAGTCAGTTAATTGCCAAAGCCAGTTAATTCTAGCTCTTAAATACCTTGGAACAGCTAACTTAGGCCATGGCAGTGGGGGTGGGGCCAAATTAAATCATTGATTATCCCTGGGTGCATTAAAAGGGCTGGAATCAGACCAAGGGCTAGAACTTCTGAATAAGAGAGTAAGCATATGCCAGGAAAGAGGGAAATGTGAGTCTTTTAATTATAAAACGATTTTTTAAAATCAATTCTCAGTATAAGTAACAGAAATATTATATCAGAGCATTCACCACACTTGGCAGCAAGCAAGTCCTAATTCAGGCTAAAACTTAAGTGTGACATAGAGATCAAATCGGCTAAAAATATGAGCTGACGCTGTGTAGCCTAGCTAAAAACATAAATCGGTAGAGCTTCTTTTGTTAAAATGGAATCAGGAAATTTATTTTGTAAATGACTCTAGTTTCATTTGTTTGATTTTATTTTTTTGTTCTCCTTTTTTTCTTATGAGAAAAATCTAACCTTTGGCATTATAAGTTGGGACAACCCTTTCACAATTTGGCAATATATATTGAGAGGGTTTTTTTTTTTTTAATGTTTATACCCTTTCACCCAGTAATTCTGCTTGCTTTTGGCAATATATCCTAGGAGGAAAAAAAAAAAATTAAGTGCATGAGACTGCAGGCCTAATTATGAGTGCTAGGTTAGCAAACAGTATAAATGAGCAATAGCAAAAAGGCATGAGTAAATATGGATTATTTTGCAACCACTAAAAATTATAAAGATGGAAACTATGAAGCAACTTGCAAAATAGCAGAGATAATGTTACTTGAAGTAACCAGGATGCATATGTATATATGCATCACGAGTCAAGTATTTTAAATTACATTTTCCAAAAGACAAAAGGGAAACACATGGAAAAATAAAAACAATCCTATATAATAAAATGCTAATATGCAAATCAACCGAACAGCTGAGCAACCGGTTGCTATGATGCACACTGACCACCAAGGGGCAGACACTCAATGCGGAAACTGCCCCCTGGTGGTCATTGTGCTCCCACAGGGGGAGTGCTGCTCAGCCAAAAGTTAGACTCACAGCTGGTGAGCACAGTGGTGATGCCAGTGGGAGCCTCTCCCGCCTCAGCTAAGGATGTCTGACTGCCGACTTGGAGAGGGCCTAAGCCATCAGTCAGACATCCCCTGAGGGCTCCCAGACTGCAAGAGGGCACAGGCCAGGCTAAGGACACCCCCAACCCAAGTGCATGGATTTCATGCACAGGGCCTCTAGTACGGTTATATAGTAAGATTATGAAGCTTTTGTTTTATTTTTTAATTTTTCTCTATTGTTACACTATTTTGTTGGTGTTGTATATAAAAAAAATGTGGAATAGTAGAAAAAACTTTTTTTTCAGCTGAATTAAAAGGACAGCATTGTTAAATTGGGAGTTAGAATGCCTTCAGGGGTGAGTAATGAAAATTATCATCAGCAGCACTGTAGCTAACTGTATTGAGCATTTACTCATTTTCCGGGCCCTGAATTAAAGGCTTTTACCTGCAATTTGTGTCACCAGTCAATATCTATCTATAAAATTAGGTTGACCTAAGAGCAAGGAGGTCATGATTCAGTTTCTGGTCAAGACACCTGCCTGGGTTGCAGGCTCAATCCCCAGTAGGAGGAGTGTGGAAGGCAGCAGATCAGTGATTCTCTCTCATCGTGGATGTTTCTCTCTCCCTCTCTAAAATCAATAGAAATATTTTTTTAAGAAAAACTACCTAGTTGACATCTCTTCTTACATGTCTTGTAGGCATCTCACACTTATGTCCAAAATGAAACCTCTGATATCCCTTCCCAAACACGCTCTACCCACAGTATTGCTTGTCTCAGTTGATAGCAACTACATCCTTCCAATTACACAGGACAAAACCCTGGAAGTCATGCATCCAATTTATCAGGACATCCTGACAATTCTATCTTCAAAATATGTTTGGAGTTTGACCATTTATCACCGACTCCACTGCCAGCAACTTGGTCCAAACCATCTGTCTTGTTGTTCCCAGATGACTACAGTAGGCACCTAACTGACCTCTCTGCCTCCACTCTTGCACCTCCTCCAATCTATTCTCAACACCTGGGAAATATTCAGAGGGATTCTTTAAAAACCTGTCAGGTCAGACCTCTTCTCAGCTCAAAACCTCCCAATGTCTTCCCAGCATACTCAAAATACAAGTCAAAGTGCTAACAATGGTCAATAAAACTCTATAACATCTATGCTCCTCTCACTTCTCTGACCTTATCTCTTACTATTCTCCCTTTCCATCACTTCATCCAGCCATAGCACATTAATATCTTTGATAATCAAAAATATCAGTCATGCCGAAACCCGTTTGGTTCAGTGGATAGAGCGTCAGCCTGCATACTGAAAGGTCCTGGGTTCAATTCCAGTCAAGGGCATGTACCTTGGTTGCAGGCACATCCCCAGTAGGGGTGCAGGGAGGGCGTGCAGGAGGCAGCTGATCGATGTTTCTCTCTCATCAATGTTTCTCTTTATCCCTCTTCCTTTCTCTCAGTAAAATATCAATAAAATATATTTTTTAAGAAATCAGTCATTCTCCTTCCCTAGTATCTTTGTCTTAAGACCTAGCTGTTCCTCTGCTTAGAATACCCTATGTCCACAAGGCTCACTCCTTCACTCCCTTCAAATCTTTGCTCACATGTCACCTTCTCCATAAGAAAACCCCTGACCACCCTGCAATAATGCAGCCTGCCATTATCCTCTCAATATATCCTCTCTCTTACTCTGTATTTTTCTATAACAATCATCTTTTAACATGCTACATACTTTATTGTATACTAGTGTCCCAGTGCATGGATTCATGCACATTGAAAGGAAATTAGAATAAATACTTTAATATCACTAGTCAGTCTTTCTCTATAATAGAAGTGTCAACCAAATTCATGATCGATAATGACAGATCGAAACACACACATGAGACTGGCACCAGTGAGAGCTTTGTGTTTATTGTGCATGCATGAGTCAACTTAGCCTTTTATACATATACTAGAGGCCTGGTGTAATAAATTTGTGCATGGGGGGAAAGGAGGAGTGTCCTTCAGCCCAGTCTGCTCCCTCTCCAATCTGGGACCCCTTGAGGGATGTCCAACTGCCCATTTAGACCCGATCCTACTTGTATCACGCCTAAATGGGCAGTCGAACATCCCTCTCACAATCCAGGACTGCTGGCTCCCAAATGCTCACCTGCCTGCCTTCCTGATTGCCCCTAACTGCTTCTGCCTGCCAGCCTGATCACCCCCTAACCACTCCCCTGTCAGCCTGATTGATGCCTAACTGCTTCCCTGCCAGCCTGTTTGCCCCTAACTGTCTTACACTCTGAGCTGGTCACCCCTAACTGCCCTCCCCTGCAGGTTTGGTCACCCCTAACTGCCCTCCCCTGCAGGCCTGGGTTCCCCCCCACAACTGCCCTTCCCTGCTGACCTGGTCACCCCTAACTGCTCTCCCCTGCAGGCTTGATCGCCCACAACTGCCCTCCCTTGCAGGCCTGGTCCCTGCTGGCCATCTTGTGGTGGCCATCTTGGAGGCAGTATCTTTTGACCACATGGGGGCAGTCATCTTGTGTGTTGGTGTGATGGTCAATCTGCATATTACTCTTTTATTAAATAGGATAGAGGCCTGAGGTACAGGTGGGGGCCAGCTGGTTTGCCCTGAAGGGTGTCCTGGATCAGGGTGGGTGTTCCCTTGAGGCATGGGTGGCCTGGGTGAGGATCCTGTGGTTGTTTGCAGGCCGGCCATGTCCCCCAGCGACCCAAGAGGAAGCCCTGGTATCTGGGATTTATTTATCTTCTACAATTGAAACTTTGTAGCCTAGAGCAGAGCCAAGCCTTATGCTGGCACAGCCATTGCAACTTTGTTGCCTTATCCAGAGGCCTGGGTGCTTGGCTTCCTCCATCACTAGGGGCAACCCAAGGCTTCCTCTTGCTCTCTCTGCGGCAGTAGCCATCTTGGTTGGCTTAATTTGCATACTCATTCTGATTGGCTAGTGGACGTGGCTTGTGGGTATAGTGGAGGTATGGCCAATTTGCATATTACTCTTTTATTAGAGAGGATAGAATAAACTTGTTTAATTTTACCTGCTTTCTTTCTTTCTTTTTTTAAAAATATATTTTATTGATTTTTTACAGAGAGGAAGGGAGAGGGAGCGAAAGCTAAAAACATCAATGAGAGAGATATCGATCAGCCGCCTCCTGCACGCCCCCTACAGGGGATGTGCCCACAACCATGTATCCAGGATACATGCCCTTGACCGGAATCGAACCTGGAACCTTTCAGTCTGCAGGTCGATGCTCTCACCACTGAGCCAAGCCAGTTTCAGCTAGACCTGCTATCTGATTTAGCTAAACTTTTTCCAGCCCAATGAAGTACCCCAACTTCTCTTTCAGGTAATTGTTAGCAACACAGCAATAAATATCAACACGAAGCAGATTATTATTATAGATCACCTGGGGAGAACAAAGGATAAAATATTTAACTGCAGCAGTGTTGGGCTATATTCTGTGCAGTGAGAAAACCTGAAGTCATTTTCAAGTTCCACCATTTCTTACTTCTTTTCAGCCAGGTCAAGTTTCTAAGCTTTCCAAATCTCCATATTTTGGCTTACGAAAAGAAAATAGGATTCCACTGAGTCTCCTATCTACTAGTATCTACTCCAGAACTTCTGTGAGGATCAAAAGAGATGAGGCATGCGAACACGCTTCATAGACATTAGATTAAACTATAAAATGTTTCCACCTGGCTATAAAGTAAATCAGGTTCCTGGGCTGCAGAAACTGCAAGGAGGCTAGTCATCGCCAGGGAAAGGAAACTGGGCATCGCCAGGGAAAGGAAACTGTGACGTCATTACGCAGTGACCACAGTGACTGTTTCAGGGCTGGGCTGGGCTGTGGGCCGCAGTTTGCACCAGGGGGTCTTGGCAGCATTGGCTGCGATTTGGTGGGGTGCTGCTCCAGGGTGGTGGCAGGGCCTGTGTCCCACATGGGGGAAGCCAAGTGTTGATTTGTCAGCGCCAGGTCTGTGGTGCCATTTACAGTGGTACCTCAAGATACGAGTGCCCTAACATACGAGATTTTTGAGATACGAGTCTTCGAGCGAGCGATTTTGCTTTGAAATACGAGCAACATTTGAGATAGAAGTAATCACACGGATTGGCCGGCTGCACACGACCCACCAGTTTACCGCAACTCGAGCGTCTCATAGTTTCCCACAACTCAAGGTTACGGAAGGATTTAAACTTGTTTCTCGAGGTACCACTGTATTTTTAAATGGCCAGTGCACATCATGGCAGCTCCTGCGTTGAGCATCTGGCCCCTGGTGGTCAGTACACGTCACAGCTAACAGTCAGAGGGACCCTTAGCCTTTTATGTATATAGATTGCTTACATCCTATTATAATATACTATTAAGCTCCATGAGGGCAGAGATATGGCTTTATTTTCAGAATCTGTGGATGAAGAAATGTAACCACACTGCTGCCATTTGGCAGAACTGGGAATTTTCCAGAAGGCATAATCCAGAGCTATCCTCCTACAATATGGATGAATCTTAAGTAGCTATGCTATACTACTACAACTAATCCAGCCTGGGAGAAGAAAGAAAGCTACTCTTGCTATTTTCTTCTGACGTTCTTGTTGAATCCGGTTGATTTTAAAAATGGGAACGGAGTATAAGGAATTAAGGGAACTAAAAAGCAGTAAGTCACTGGAACTTTAGTCTTTTCTAGACCACAAAGACTGCCTTGACTGGGGAGACAATTCTGTCTTTCTCTTCAGTCGGAAGGTCTGAAGACATTAGAATACCAATGTGTTTTGTGGGTACCATGTAAATATCTCATTCCTCAGTGTGCAGACCCTCAGTGACTCCGAGAGCTAAGCCACCATCTTGACATCTAGGTGAACTCAGATCTCTGACATCCTCTCCTACCCGCCTGCTGAGATGTGGATATGTGCACTGAGCTCTGGGCTGAACACGGGATTCCCATTCATTCTCTCTCTAGAGCGAGGCACTGTTGATGTTCTTCACTCTGGCACCAAAGCCTTCCAGCACCTTTGATCATCCACACATTCTCCCAGCTTTTAGCTATCAAACAGAGTCTAGGGAGTGGGGGATGGAAGAAATGGGAATCCATTCATCTTGCTGCTGCCCTAGACTGCTTTCTATTTGTACTAGTAAGTTCCCTTTTAAACTGACAAGCTGGACTTGTCTGCCTCTCAGCTCCTTCAGGATTGGGGGACTGTGATGCTTAAATGGCCCTTTCACAAAACATTCCTCAAGCTTCCAGTTCATTCAATAAATTTGATTTACTCAGGATGCCTCTGTAAGTGGAATCATACAGTATTTATCCTTTTTGTGATTGGCATATTTCATTTATCCTAAGGTCCTTGAGATTCATCCGTTTTGTACTGTGTGGAAAAAATCTTCCTTTTTTCTTTTATTTTTTTCTTTGTTAACCCTCACTCGAGGATAATTTTCCCATTGATATTTAGGGAGAGTGGGAGAGAGAGGAAAAGACAGAAACATGTGAGAGAAAAACATTGATTGGTTGCCTCCTATAGAAGCCCTGAGACCCTTTGGTCCGCAGGCCAATGCTCTATCCACTGAGCCACACTGGCTTTATTCTTTCTCAGGATTGTTGCAGCTATTCAGAGTCTTTTTTTTGTTCCAGATGAATCTTTGGAGAGTTCTTAAGAAAGAACTCTTACCATTTGCAACACAATGGATGGACCTGGAGAGTATTATGCTGAGAGAAATAAGCCAGTCAGTGAAAGAAAAGTATCACATGATCTCACTCATATGTGGAATCTATAAATGAACCAAATAAACTGATGATCAGAAATAGACCCAGAGTCATAGAAGCATGAACAGACTATTGAACACTGCATTTTCTTTATCAATTCATTCACTGATGGACATTGTTAGCTATTGCAGTAGTTGGCAAACTCAGTCCACAGAGCCAAATATCAACAGGACAACGATTGAAATTTTTTTTGAGAGCCACATTTTTTAAACTTAAATTTCTTCTAATGCCACTTCTTCAAAACAGACTCGCCCAGGCCGGGGTATTTTGGTGAAGAGTCACACTCAAGGGGCCAAAGAGCCGCATGTGGCTCACTAGTCACAGTTTGCTGACCCTAGGGCTGTTGTGAGTAACGATGCTAGGAACATGAGTGCACAAATATCTCAAAATCTTTTTTTCAATTCTTTTGTATATGTAACAGGAAATGAAATTGCTGAATCAGTATAATTATTTTATATTTTGAGGAACTATCATACTGCTCTTAGTAGAAGCTGCCGCATTTTACATTCCCGCCAGTAGTGCACAAGAGTTCCAGTTTCTCCAATCGTTGCCAGGACTGACTTACTTTTTTTTTTTTTTTAATTATACCCATCCCAGTAAATATGAGGTGCTAGCTCACTGGGGTGTTAATTTGTATTTTCCAAATAATTAGTTATGTTAAACATTTGTTTGTGTCATTGTTGACTATTTGTATATGTTCTTTGAAGAAATGTCTATTCAAGTCCTTGGCCCATTTTTAAATTGAGTTTTCTGGTTGTTGAGTTGTAAGAGTTCTATAGAGGTACTAGATACGCTGTTGACTGTGTCCTTTGATGCATAGAAATTTATGATTTCTTAAAATATATTTTTTTATTGACTTCAGAGAGTGAGAGAGAGACTCAATGATGAGAGAGAATCTTTGATCGGCTGCCTCTTGCATACTCCATCCATACTGGGGATCAAGCCTGCAACCCAGGCATGCGCCCCAACAGGGAATCAAACCATGGCCTCCAGGTTCATAGGATGACGCTCCACCAATGAGCCACGCAAGCCGGGCTCAAACTTTGATATAACTGGGTATCTTGTTAAACTGTACACTTCAATTCAATAGTTTGGGGTGGGGCCTATTTTAACAAGTTCTTTCTGACAAGTGCTGATGCTGTTGCTGATGCTCCTGGCCCATGACCCAACCTTAGGATAGCAAGATGCTAGGGCAATTTTTTTTGGTCTCACTATGAAGTCCAATTTCCAGCCCAAGAGAAGGGGGAAAGAGAGGAAGTGAAACAAGCAACTTCCTTTTAAGCAAGTGATTTGGAAGCTGCAGAAATCACCTCTGTCCCCATTCCATTAGTAAAAATTTAGTCATATGGCCATACGATGATTCAAATAAGCTATAAATCTATTACTGTGAAAAATGGGGAAACAGATTTTAGAGGATAACTAATAGTCTCCCATGAATCTTACTCTAGGTCAGTTTCTTCATCTGTTTTACCAGGGCCTCTGTGCCTCAAATACTTGGGGGTTTTGTGACACCAAATGTCCTCAACTGTATAAATCTGGATCCTGGATTTACTTACTGTTGCTTTCTTATAATGTGACAGAAAATTTTTTGATTAACAGGATTTCAGGTGTGAAGATGCAAAATTAAAGAAACCTAGGGAGCTGAATTTCTGTGTAGGAGAAAAAGAGAGATTTAGGAGTTTGGAGAGAAGAGTCCAAGGGTTGTAAAGCTGACTGTATGTAACCAGGCAAAGCTGCCTGAAAAAGGGGTCAGAAGGGAGAGAAGGTACTGGTATCTTTCCTCAAGAGATGAACTTGAGGAGAACAGAACTCTTTAGTGGGGATATTTATTAAAGTTTACTCTGTGTTTTATGATGTAATCCTCCAATCCATTTTCTCTACAAAAATCTTCTCTGTAGTTACTTGTCGAATGGATTTTCTTCTTGAGATATGAAGTACTGACTCCTAGCCTAAGGACAGCACAAGGAAACAACAATGGCTATTATGGGTTATATAATGTAATAGATTCAGTTACCTTTGACTCTTGCTTTAAGAATGAAAGAAAAAACAACACACACACACACACACACACACACACACACACACACACACGGCTGCCCCTGTCTTCATGCTTACCACAAAGCTGAGCTAGAGGAGGAATACGTTCTAATTTACACAGGGGTTTGGAATTTCAATTATTTCACTGACTGGCCAATTTCATTGCAGAAATGAAACTGTTACTGGAAATAAAAGTGCTGTGGGAACTTTTAATTTTCAAAGTGACCAAGAAAATTATGATCTTGCACAAGAGTTCCTCTGAGGTTTAAAGGGATAGTGAAGGGAAAGGATGAAGTTGTTTTTTACTTCTACCTTATTTTGAGTGTGACCCATTTAATAGGATTGTTACAAAAGCATGTAGGCGCATACCATACATTCTGTTCTATGCTTTCCTTTTTTATCAAAATATAGCTGGGTGACTGTTCCATATTAGTATACACAAATTTATGCATTCTTTAAACAGCTGCATAGACCATTATAAGAATGTGCAATGATTTATTTTAATTGTTCCCTTTTCGGGTGTTGTCAATATATTAGTAAGTTTTAACCTGTAAAGAAAAATGTAGAAAGAAATGTAAAGCAAACACTTTAATGCTTCTACTATACTTAATCACACACTTTCTAAGTATCTATTTTATGTGAAAGGTATTTCCATTTTAGAGAAACTGTAAAAATACACACTGATTGGTAAGCTTCAGAGTAATCCACATCACACTTAATTATTCACTGGATGATTGTTATTGATGATTGAAAGCTGAAATTTTGACATTGAAAGCATTCAATATTAGGCAAAGCAATTATAATTAAATTTAGGGGCCCAGTGCACGAATTCATGCACCTTGAAAGGAACTGTGGACCGCAAGGCTGTGGTTGGCACAGGGGCGGGTCTCAGCCCATCCTCCGCATCCCTGCCCAACCCCTCCCACCGTGACCCCTGGTCCCGTCTGCCAGCAGCTCTGCTCCTGCCACCTCAGCTCCCACATGATGCAGGCACTGGCCCTGCTTGTACCTGCTGATGGCACAGAGTGATTGGGGCCAGTGTCACCAGCGGGTGTGAGCAGCGGCTGCTGCCCCATCACCCCTCAGGAACAGGGGCAAGTGGAGAAGCCCTCAGGGGGGATCAGGGCCAGCAGCTGCCACTTGTACCCACTGGCAGCGCCAAGCAATCAGAACTGGCATCAGGCACCAGGCACCAGCAGCAGGTGCAAGTGGTGTTTCTGGCACCGGCTGCAGGTGCCAGCAGGGTTGGTGCCAGCAGTGGGTGTGAGCGGTGGCTCTGGTGCCGCCAGTGGGTGCAAGAGGCGGCTGCCGGCTCCAATCCCCTCTCAGGAGCAGGGGGAGGTGGAGAAGCCCTGTGGGATGATTGGGGCTGGCAGCGGCCGCTCACACCTGCTGAGGGCACCGAGCAATCTGGGCTGGTGCCGGGCAGATGCAAGCCGCAGCTCCAGAGCAGGTAGCAAAGCGCAGGGAGCAAAGAATTTTCAGCAATCACCAGAGGCTCTACCTGATGACAGTGACCAGCACCCCGCCTTGTTCTGGCACTCCGACTCACTTGCTCTACCATCCACTGTGGCCAATGCCCACCGTGTTCTGCACGAGCCCCCTGGTGGTCAGAACATATTATAGCGGCCTGTTGTTTGTTCCACCATTTAGTCTCTTTGCATATTAGCCTTTTATTATATAGGATTAATTATGGAACTTGGCCGAGCCACATGAAAACATTTCCTATTATAATAATTTAATACTACTAAGGTGGGTATAAGTAAGTCAGTTATTTTATTATTTATTTATGTTATATTTTTATTGATTTCAGAAGGAAGGATGAAAGAGAAACATCAATGATGAGAGAACATCATTTGATCAGCTGCCTCCTGCACACCCCTTACTGGGGATCAAGCCTGTAACCTGGGGATGTACCCTTGACTGGAATCAAATCTGCGACCCTTCAGTCCTCAGGCCAAAGCTCTATCCACTGAGCCAAACCAGTTAGAGTATAACTCAGTTATTTTAAAAATCACTTTTTGTCTGTTTAACAAAGTTTTGTGCTTATTATATATTGAACACTGTTCTAACTTCATTACTAGTGTGAACTTATTTAATCCTTATAATAACCCTAGGAAGTGTTATCATTTTCACCAATGTACAGATGAGGAAACTGAGGCCTAGAGAAGCTAAGTTAGCTGACCAATGTCACATAGCTAGAAAGTGACAAGGCAAGGATTTGAATGCAAGAAGTTTGACTCTAGACCTCATAGTCATACACCATATTATTTCCCATAGACTGAGTATAAATCTATCACAATGATGCAAAGATTAAGACTCATGAAGTGCTTTCTTAAAGCCAAACTAGTTTTCAAAGCTGTAATCTTCAACACCATCCTCATCAACAAAATTGCATGATGAAGGCACACTACACCAAAGACACCGTTCTGCATTCTGGCATTGTGGATAAAAGAGATACACCATGGCCACCTTTTTGAAGAAATTTAATCTAATTTCCCTGTTGGGTGAAAGGAAATTGCCGGGGTTGACCAGCAAAGCCTGAGCGACAGATGAATGATTAGTCTGACACAATGTTTGCTGTGAGAGAGGGGACGGAGAGACTGTCGGCCTAAAGGAACCAGACAGCCTTGATCACCTGCCTCTTCAGGCTTTTATTGTAACAGCAGTTTGAGATAAAGTTTATCTTTTAGATACAATCAGTAGGGTAAGTAATCTTGGGAGGACACAGGTGTCTGCAGTGTCCTTTAAGCAAGGACACCTCAAGAATAAGCACAAAGATTCCAGTAAACCCTTGAGGATCTGCACATGCACAGACTTGTTTGGAAAGGTCAAGGAACAATTAGGGGCAGCCACCTCTGGCCAAACTCCCCTAAGTCAGATTTCTGATAAAAAGGGTGAGTCACCTTCAGCTCGCTTCCCTTTTTAGAATTCCCTCCTTACATACTTTCCAACCAAGTATCCTGTGCTCCCCCACAGGAAACTGCCAGAGGCAGTATTCTATAGAGTTACTAGGTCAGTTCCAAAGAAAAAAACATGAAACCTGATCATTACATCCAAATGAGGAAAAATAAGAGAAAGCCAGAATGCAAATTCATTCAGCTTGGGAATGAAGGAAAGCTAATAGGTGAGATGGTTCAAAGCAGACTAAAGCAAAGACATCTTGAATACTTACCTGAGAGTTTAGATGTTGGCCACAGATTATTACTAGTGACCTTTGGTGAGGGTGTGGTGAGAAGAATCAAAGAGTCAAAGAGTTAAACCAATGGGGAAAGGGTCCTATGTGCCCACCCTATCTAATAAAAAAAGCAATATGCAAATTGACCATACTTCTGCTACACCACCAGCCATGCCCACCAGCCATGTCCACCAGCCATGCCCACCAGCCGATCAGGGTGAATATGCAAATTAACCAACCAAGATGGCTACCGCCACAGAGAGAGCAGAAGGGAGGCTTGGGTTGCCTTGATCAGCCTGCAAACAACCACAGGCCCCTCGCCCAGGCCACCCACACCCCAAGGGAACACCCACCCTTATCCAGGACACCCTTCAGGGCAAACCAGCTGATCCCACCCATGCACCAGGCCTCTATCCTATCTAATGAAAGTGTAATATGAAGATTGACCATCATTCCAACACACAAGATGACTGCCCCATGTGGTCAAAAGACCCTGCTCTGATGTGGATACAAGATGGCCACCACAAGATGGCCAGCAGGGGAGGGCAGTTGGCAGGGACCAGGCCTGCAAGGGAAGGCAGTTGGGGGTGATTAAGTCTGCAGGGGAGGGCAGTTAGGGGTGACCAGGTTGGCAGAGGAGGGTATTTGGGGGTGACTGGGCCTGCAAGGAAGGGCAGTTGGAAGGGACCAAGCCTGCAAGGGCAGGCAGTTGGGGGTGATCAAGTCTGCAGGGGGGGCAGTTAGGGGTGACCAGGCCTGCAGAGGAGGACAATTAGGGGCAAACAGGCTGGCAGGGAGCAGTTAGGCATCAATCAGGCTGGCAGGGGAGTGGTTAGGGGGTGATCAGGCTGGCAGTCAGAAGCAGTTAGGGGCAATCAGGAAGGCAGGCAGGTGAGCAGTTGGGAGCTAGCAGACCTGGATTATGAGAGAGATGTCCGATTGCCCGTTTAGGCTGATCCAGGTAGAGTTGGGCCTAAAACAGTCGGACATCCCTCAAGGGGTCCCAGATTAGAGAGGGAGCAGGTTGGGCTGAAGAAACAGCCCCTGCCCTGCACGAATTTCGTGCACTGGGCCTCTAGTCCTACATAATAAAAGCCTAATATGCAAATTGACCAAACAGTGGAATGACCAGTGGAACGACCAGTCTCTATGACGTGCCCACTGACCACCAGGGGACAGACGCTCAATGCAGGAACTGCCCCCAGCCCACAGGTCCCAGGGCAGCCAAAACAGGTGCCAGGGGGCTCCCAATCACCCTGCCGGTTGCCTCCCAAGGGTCACCCCAGAGATGAGGCCAGGCCTATGAACCCTACAATGCGTGAATTTTGTGCATCAGGCCTCTAGTCTACTATATGGGAAATCAAGGCTCCAACATACTACTTCTGAACTCCAGGTAGTACAGGTACTCTTAATAGTACACACTAGAAATTTATAGACATGACTGGCTAATTTTAAAAAAATGTTATTGATTTCAGAGAGGGAGAGGGAGATAGAAACAGTTATGATGAGAGAGAATCATTAATCGGCTGCCTCTGCATGCCCCACACTGGGGATCGAGCCTGCAACCTGGGCATGTGCCCTGACTGGGAATTGAACTGTGACCTCCTGATGCATAGGTTGATGCTCAACCACTGAGTATACCGGTTGGGCATGATTGGCTAATCTTGATAAGCATTCAATTGAGAGAGATCTAAGAAGGGAAACCTCCGATACCTACAGAGGCCAGGCTGGTGACATAAATAAGTGTAGCACGTCAGGGTAATCAAGTTAAGAGTGCTTACTCCCTCTGACACCATTCACCAGCCCCTCTTGGAGCAGCAGCTTAAGATTAAATTGTGTAACTATTTCATGCCAACCTTCATTGTGTATGCAGTAAGCAGCTACTCTCTCGGGAAAGTGATATTTAGCTGAAAAGTCAAATAGCTTACAGAGACATTAAATAAACATTCCAGTTTAATTCTTTAAAGATTAAGAGGGGAAGTCAGGAACATAAGGACTGATGGGTCTCCAACAAAGGAAATGTTTACTACAAAGGCAGGGACAGCTGGATTGCAGGTTCCTCGCAGTACTTTGTTTCTTCAGTGTGTAAACAGACTTCATACTTATTTTCAGAGACAGAAAGGAAGGGGGGAAGCTGGAGAAACTGGGTCAGACCACAACCAGTCTTAGGTGGGATGGGGTGGGGGAGGAACCTCAGGAAATAGAGCAGGTGGTGACAGCTGTGTGGAGTAGAGGAATGAGTGCTGAATCCCAAGAGAGCTTGCCGAATGCAAGAAAGAGACTTAGAGGGAGGTGACCTGGAAGTGGGAATAGAGCTGATACCTTTTTAAATATATACATATATTTTATTGATTTCAGAGACAGGAAGAGCGAAGGAGATAGAAACATTAATGATGAGAGAGAATCATTGATCGGCTGCCTCCTGCATGCTCCCTACTGGGGATTGAGCCCGCAACCTGGGCATGTGCCCTTGACCAGAATTGAATCCGGGACCCTTCAGTCCACAGGTCAATGCTCTATCCACTGAGCCAAACCAGCTAGGGTGAGCTGGTACTCCTTAACAGCCTTGGGGGTGGGGTTCTGGAATAGTGCCCAATGAAAACACTTTTAAAGCAACCAAGCTGGAGAAATATGAAATTCTGCCTGATTGAATAAAATTACTTAAAGAAAATGAGCTGCTGTAAATGTTTAGATCATTTGGTTTGATTTGCCCAAGTTGACTCTCCAAAAGCCGCCACCGCCACCATTTAGCATTAGATATTTCCGCTTGTCTTTGGGGGTTCACTTATAGTCAAGTAAGAAATTGCACTAGAATAGCTCAACCATTATCTTAGCTATTTATTTATTTATTTATTTATTTATTTATTTATTTATTTATTTAT
>JAAGEH010000043.1:3455130-3561385 GCA_011751065.1 Lasiurus cinereus | reverse complement strand
TATTTATTTATTTATTTATTTATTTATTTATTTATTTATTTATTTATTTATATCTTGTCTATTTAAAAGACTTTCCTAAATTGATTTTCTTCATCTCCTACAAATCTAAAACAATTTACCTTCATCTTATTCCAAAATAAGCTTCCTAAAAAGAAAGTAATGGCCTTAGCCAGTTTGGCTCAGTGGACAGAGCGTCAGCCTGTGGACCAAAGGATCTGGGGTTCAATTCTGATCAAGGGCACGACCCTTGGTTGTAGGCTCCTCCCTAGCCCAGGCCCTGGTCAGGTCACATGCAGGAGGCAAACAATTGATGTGTTTCTCACACCTATGTATCTCTGTCTTTCCCTCTCACTTCCACTCTCCCTAAAAGTCAATGAAACAACCTAGGTGAGGAATTGCCAAAAATAATAATAATAATAAATAAAAATTTAAAAAATAAAGCAATGAAAAGACAGAGGATAAGAAAGAAGGTGATGAAATTTGTTAGCTTTGCAAATAAAGAGCCTTTCAGACCTGTAATCTAAACATTTTAGGCTTTTATATTTCATATTCTATTGCTGTTTCATTTTGGTTTTGTTTGTTTCTTTCAAAAATTCTACACATAAATTTTAGGAAAATAGTATATGACCACCATAGTTATCTTATTCCTTATGCCACAACTCAGAAAAATAACAGATTTATTAGTTTAGAGGGCAGCCAGGAAAGAACTTCAGACAATGAATGTTATCAGAAACATAGTTCTTTATTTGGGAAATGTAATAATTTAATATATTATGCACCTAAACAAATTCAAATAAAGACTTAAAATAGACTAAAAATTTCTGATAGGAAAGAGGATATTTGCAGGATTCCTAAGTAAAAAAAAATTCGGTGGGCATCTAATTAATGGTTAATTACATATAAGTAGATTCATCTAATAAATCCTCTGTTTCAGAGTTATCTAGAAGGTTTTTTTTTAAGTCCAAACTCTCTTTTAGTTCATTTTAATTCTGTTCTCTAAAATGAAGTCAAATATATTGTAATGGGCTACCAAATGACTTAATATACATGGAATTGACTTTGTAAAATATCTATTTTGAAAGGGTCTACCTATTGTTTGTTATCAAAAGCCCCTCTAACTATAGTTCAATACTTTAAGATAGCTATTGAAATAAGCAATTTCGTAATTATCTTTTGAAAATAAATTTAAACAATGCCTTTTTAGTTGCTTAGCAAAATATTTATTATAAATAAATTATACTCCAATTAAGTATGTATTAAAATATAGATATCCCTTAAAGTTCTTTTTTTTATTATTCTTGGGTAAATTTACCTTCTCTGACAAAAAGATTCCAGAAAGTGGCAGGTGGGTGATGCATGAAGTCTTATAGCCTAAGCAAAGCAAACTTAGGAACAGATTTTAAAAAATAGATTACGTGTTTTCCAAGCTCCTGCTTGCCTACACTAGCCAGCTGCAGGCTTTAAATAATGTAATCCCTACCACAACTGCCAGCTCCAACTGGCAGCCTTAAACAAGGACTGGGATCACTGAGGACTCCAACAGGTGCCGTCTAATCAGGCCCCCCTAAATCTGCTACTGCACATGTGCAGGACACTATATTCTTAAATTCAACAGGATACTCATTCAATTAATTCACATGTCTCTTGTTTTGTCCCCTCTTCCACTATCGGATTACTTAAAACATTCCTCTCTCCCTTCCTCCCCACCCAGAGATATTTAGCACAACGTGTGGCAGGTACTGAGTTTGCTTTCAGTGTTACTTTTCTAAGCAAGATCCTTCTTCTTACAGGTTAAGTTTTGGGAAAAAAAATTAATTAGTAAATTACTTTCTTCCTATTGTTTTTTAAAAAATATATATTTTATTGATTTTTTTACAGGGAGGAAGGGAGAGAGATAGTCAGAAACATCGATGAGAGAGAAACATCAATCAGCTGCCTCCTGCACACCCACTATTGGGGATGTGCCCGCAACCAAGGTATATGCCCTTGACCGGAATCGAACCTGAAACGATTCAGTCCTCAGGCCGACGCTCTATCCATTGAGCCAAAACAATTTCAGTCACACACACTTTTTATATAATCAAACTGAGGACTTTTGCTATCAAGTTAAATTGAAAAACAAAAATGAAAAAGCCACAATATGACCTCAATGATCAAAATATTATGAAATTATAATAAGATCTTTGTCAGACATGCAGAAAGGAAATTTAAACACATATACAAAAATTAATTCTGCCCTGAGGGTGTGTGGCTCAGTGGTTGAGCATCAACCTATAAACCAGGAGGTCACAGTTCAATTCCCAGTCAGGACACATGCCTGAGTTTCTGGCTCAATCCCTGGTGTGGGGCATGCAGGAGGCAGCCAATCAATGATTCTCTTTCATCACTGATGTTTCTATCTCTCCTTCCCTCTCTCTTCCTCTCTGAAGTCAATAAAAGTATATTAAAACAAAAAAATAATTAACTCGCCCTAACCGGTTTGGCTCAGTGGATAGAGCGTCGGCCTGAGGACTGAAGGGTCCCACGATCGATTCTGGTCAAGGGCATGTACCTTGGTTGCGGGCAAATTCCCAGTGGGAGGTGTGCAAGAGGCAACTGATCGATGTTTCTCTCTCATCGATGTTTCTAACTCTCTATCCTTCTCCCTTCCTCTCTGTGAAAAATCAATAAAATATGTTAAAAAAAAAAAGAACATAAAATAACAAGTATTAGTAAGGACGTAGATAAATCTGAGCCCTTGTATTCTGTTGGTGGGAATGTAAAATGGTATAGCCACTTTGGAAAACCATATGGAAGTTCCTAAAAGAAATAAAAATAGAGCAATTATATGATCCACCAATCCCACTTCTAGGTATAGATCCAAATGAATTCAAAGCAGGATCCCAAAAGACATTTGCATACCCATTTTGACTGCAGCATTAATTACAGTAGCCAAGAGTTTAAACAAAGCAATCTAGGTGTCCATCAATGGATGCATGGATAAAGAAAATATGGTATACATATGAGCTAGCTATTTCACTTCTGGGTATTTGTCTCAAGAATATGAAATGACTAATTCAAAAGGATATATGTACCCCTATATTCTTATGTTCATTGGAGCATTATTTACAATAGCCAAGATGTGGAAACAACCTAAGTGCCCATTGATGGATAAATGGAGAAAGAAGATGTAGTGTATATATAATAGAATGCTACTCAGCCATAAAAAAGAAGGAAATCTTAGCATTTGCAACAACATGGATGGACCTTGAGGATATCTACTAAGTGAAATAAGTCAGAGAAAGACAAACATCCTATATGTGAAATCTAAACAAAACAAATGAACAAACTTATAGATACAGAGGACAAACTGGCAGTTACCAGAAGGCAAGAGGGTTGGAGGGAGGGAAAAAGGTGAAAGGGATCATTTATATGGTGATGAATGGTGACTAGACTTACAGTGGTGAACAAGAGGTATACAAATAATGTACTATAGTGTTGTATATCTGAACTACATATAATCTTGTATAGCAACTTTACCACAATATTAAAAGACCAATCTGAAAAAAGAGAAAATGTGGCATATACATACAATGGATTATTATGTGACTTAAAAAAAAAAAGGGAAATCGTGTTATAGGCTACAACATGAGTGAACCTCAAAGACATTATGCTAAGTAAAATAAGTCATTCACAAAAGGACAAACACTGTATGATTCCATTTATATGAGGTATCAAAATCATAGAAACAGAAAGTGAAAAGGTGGCTATCAAAGGCAGGGGCAAAGGGAAGGGGGAAATTAATCTTTAATAGGTAGAAAGTTTCTGTTGTACAACAATGTGAATATACTTAACACTACTGAATTGTACACTTAAAAACAGTTAAGATGGCAAATTTCATGTTACATGTTTTACCACAATAAAAAATAAAGAGCCCTCGCTGGTTTGGCTCAGTGGATAGAGCGTCGGCCTGAGGACTGAAGGGTCCCACGATCAATTCTGGTCAAGGGCATGCACCTTGGTTGCGGGCACATTCCCAGTAGGGGCTGTGCAGGAGGCAGCTGGCTGATGTTGCTCTCTCATCTATGTTTCTAACTCTCCTTCTCCCTTCCTCTCTGTAAAAAATCAATAAAATATATTTAAAAATAAAAAAAGATAATTAATAAATACAATCAAGGGGGAGTGTCCCTTTCTGCCCAAATCCTTTCTCTAATACTTTTTTCCCTCACTACTCCTCCAAGATTTACAGAATTATTTTTTTCTAACTTTTTATTTGGTAAAATTAAAAACCCAGAATACTTGTAAAAACTGTAGATTGAAAACTCATGCTAGATTCATTTTGCCACATATACATATAACATATATACATGTATATATGTACATAAATAGCCCTGGCAAGGTCGTTCAGTTGGTTGGGCATGGTCCCATGTACCAAAAAGTTGCCAGTTCGATTCCTAGTCAGGACACATGCCCAGGTTGTAGGTTCCATCCCTGGTAGTAGGTGTGCAGGAGGCAGCAGATCGATGATGTTACACTCTAACATCAGTGTTTCTCTCTCCCTCCCTTCCTCTCTAAAAGTCAATAAATTATTATTTAAATAATTAATTAAAATCTCTCTATATAAAAGCCTAAACTATCAAATGACTGGTCACTATGACAAGCACTGACCACCAGGGGGTAGGTGTTCAATGCAGGAGCTGCCTCCTGGTGGCTAGTGTGCTCCCATTGGGAGTGCTGCTCAGCTGTCCGGGATGAGTGGGGCTAGGATGAGTGAGAAAGGCTCCTCCCAGGATCCCCGCAAGCCATGCGGAGGGACCCCACCGGTGTACAAATCTGTGCACCATGCCTCTAGTAATAAATAAGATTCTATCTGTACATTGATTGAAACACAATGAAACACATTTGGGAAATCCCATCTCCATTAAAATGGATCAATAATTGTTCATCTAGAATCATTTAGAAATTATCTGGGTATTTATAGGCAGCAACTTTCTATATGACTACTAACCACTGTCTATATGAAAATGGTAGGTTTGTTAACCTATTGTTAATTGGACAAGAATTTTACATGATTTTTCCAATTACGTGGTGGATTTTCACAGACAGTTTTATTCTCTTTTTCAGGCCTCCTTTGGGCCAATAAGAGACATTTATCAAGCAGTTGGCTGGGGCCACGGTGAATGCTATGATTAAGGAAGCTAGCAAAGATAAATGAGCCACATTGGGATGAAAACTATGACCTCACTGACAAAGAGTTCCAAGCCAGCACAGAGATAACAAATACATACTTCTTGGAACTTGGCTTTCCCTCTTTCTTACAAGTGTTTTCTCTGTAGTTACTGAAGTATAGAGACATTTCATTCTCTCTAAACTTCCAGCAGAACTCTTTGTGTCAAGGATAGCACACTCCATCCTTCTGTGTAATATTACTAGTAAACAACTAAATGGCCAGCAGAGTCTTAAGTATTTGTTGCCTCGTAAAAGGAATTTAAGAGTCTTTGGACATAAATCACCACTGAGAGTATAATAGTTGTATTATACTCTACAGAATATTATTATACCAAAGATTATGAGGCATACATACTTTACTGAAAGTCTTTTGTGGGCCAAATTCATGTCCTGAAAACAGACATGGCATATTAGCTAATGTAAATTTATGGAGATTGTAGATTTTCCCCCTAGAAAATGAATACATCTTTTATACAATCTCTGGGGTAAAGGACAATTATGAAACTGTGGAAGCCAAGTATTAAAATATTCATTATTTTTCTGCAAACAAGTTGTAGTTAGAGTTGGTAAAATCTGTTTTTTAAAAATTATTTCTATTTCAAGCTCACGTAAAAGATAAGGAAACACGTACACCAAAAAAGCTGTGGATCAATTCCCAATTAGAGCACAAACCTAGGTTTTGGGTTCAATTCCCAATCGGGGTGCATATAGGAAACAATCAATTGATGTTTCTCTCTCACATTGATATCTCTCCCTCTCTCTCTCTCTCTCTCTCTCTCTCTTCTGCCCTCCTCCTTTTCTCCCTTCCTTCTTTTCTCTCTAAAATCAATGGACATATCCTTGCGTGAGGATAAAAAAGAAAAAGATATAGGAACAGAAAAAGAAAGAAAAAGACATAAATGAATAATTTATCAAATTGTGGTTGTCTCTTAACTTTAGGATGCAACAAACAGAAGTTCATTCAGACTAAAAAAAAAGGGTTAACTGTAAGAACATGTGTCATTTTAAATTAAACCATTTCATGACTGAGATGATTTTAGGAGTGGTTACATCAGCGTCCACTTGGTCAATCTCTCTCTCTGTTTTAGTATCTTCTTCCAGCTTCAACTTTTCAGGTAAGTTACATGTGACTGGATTAATTTCATGTAGAGTTTATCTATTGGATAGTTCTGATTCTAGTACCCATCCCTGAGATAAGCATTTAGCTTCTTCTCTTAAGAGGAAAAGAACTTGCAAAAAAAATAAAAGAGGAAAGAAGCAGTACAAAATCTATATCACACCAATTATTATAGGCCCCATATATTTTTTATTTTTTTAAAAAAATCTTTATTGTTGAAAGGATTGCATATGTCACCTTTTCCCCCCATTGACCCCATCCAGTCCATCTCTCACCCCTACCCCAGGCTCACCACTCTATTGTCTGTGTCCATGGGTTATACATATATACATACAAGGTTTTTGGTTGATTACCTCCCCCCTGCCCCCCATCCTCCTTTGCCTTCCCTCTGAGATTCTGTACTCTATTCCATGCTTCCAAGTCTCTGGATCCACTCTGTTTATCAGGGTTTTTTGTTAAATTAGATTCCACATATGAATGCGATCATGTGATACTTGTCTTTTTCTGACTGACTTATTTCACTTAGCCTGGAGATACTCTCCAGGTCCCTCATGCTGTCTCAAATGGTAAGATTCTTCTTTTTCACTGCTGCACAGAATTCCACGATATAAATGTACCACAGCTTTTTTATCCACTCGTCAACTGATGGGCACTTAGGCTGTCTCCAGATCTCAGCTATTGTAAATTGTGCTGCTATGAATATAGGGGTGCACTCTTTCTGATTGTTTTTTTAGGTTTCTCAGAATATATTCCTAGAAGTGGGATCACTGGAGCAAATGGCAGTTCCATATTTAATTTTTTGAGGAAACTCCATACTGTTTTCCATATTGACTGCACCAATCTGTATTCCCACCAGCAGTGTACTTTTTTCCACATCCTCACCAGCACTTGTCATTTGTTGATTTATTGATGGTAGCCATTCTGACAGGTGTGAAGTGATACTTCATTGTTGTTTTAATTTGAGTTTCTCTGATGATCAGTAACAGAATTTTTTCATATTTCTCTTGGCCATCTGTATGTATACTTTGGAGAAGTGTCTATTTAGGTCTTTTAGGCCTCACATTTTATTTTTTTTAAATATATTTTATTGATTTTTTACAGAGAGGAAGGGAGAGGGATAGAGAGCTAGAAATATCGATGAGAGAGAGACATCGATCAGCCGCCTCTTGCACCCTCCCCACTGGAGATGTGCCCGCAACCAGGATACATGTCCTTGACCGGAATCGAACCCGGGACCTTTCAGTCCACAGGCCGACGCTCTATCCACTGAGCCAAACCAGTTTCGGCTAGGCCTCACATTAAAAAAAAAAAAAAATATATATATATATATATTTTATTTACTTCAGATAGGAAGAAAGAGGGAGAGAAAGATAGAAACATCAATGATGAGAAAGAATAATTGATTGGCTGCCTCCAGCACGCCTCACATTACGGATCGAGACCATAACCCAGGCATGTGCCCTGATTGGGAATCGAACAGTGACCTCCTGGTTCCTAGACTGACACTCAACCACTGAGCCATGCTGGCCAGGCTAGGCCCCACATTTTTAAAAACAAAAAAAAATACCCCCCTGCTCTGGCCAGTGTTGCTTGGTGGTTAGAGTATAAGTCCCAGTGTTAAAGTGTCTTGGGTTTGATTCCCAGTCAAGAGCATGTACCTGGGTTGCTGGTTCAATCCCGGGTCCTGGTTGGGACACATGATGGAGGCAACCAATAGATGTGACTCTTTCATATCAATGTTTCTCTCTCTCTCTCTCTCTCCCTCTCCCTCTCTCTCTCTCCCTCTTCCTCTTCCTCTCTCTCTCTCTCCTTTCCATCCCTGCCTTCAACTTTCTAAAAATCAATGGGAAAAATATCCTGGGCCCTAGCCAGTTTGGCTCAGTGGATAGAGTGTTGGTCTTCGGACTGAAGGTAAAGGGCACATGCCCAGGTTTTGGGCTCAATCCCCAGTAGGGGGCATGCAGGAGGCAGCTGATCAATGATTCTCTCTCATCATTGATGTTTCTCTCTCTCCCTCTCCCTTCCTCTCCGAAATCAATAAAAATATATTTTAAAAAATATCCTGGGATGAGGATTAACACTAACAACAAGCATACATATGAAATAAAAAATATTATGTATAAAAATATTAGGTACCAATGTTTACTACAATGGAAAATGTATGCTATTTGGGTTATGCTTGAATACAAAAGAGGCTGTGAAATAAAAAATGTTTTTCAAAGTGATGAGATTATAATTGGCTTTTTTTCTCTCTTAATTTTCACAAATATTGTTCTACTGCTTTGACTAATTTAAGAAAGTTTTTAAACAATGAATTTAACAATGCCCTGCTTTTTAACTCATCAGCTCTAGATTTTTACTTTTAAAATCCTTTTCAATTCAAGCAGTAGAGTCAGATTAAATTTAAGAAATGTGTAAAAGATGTGTTTAATTAACATTCTAATAGAAGATGACTCAATAGTCATTTCAGGCAGTTTCATCATGTACACGGAGAATTCATTTCTTGGAAGTGTTATATTTTAAAAAATAAAATAGCAGATATATTTGTGTCCTGCTTACACACACTTTTGAAGTATTTTTCCATCCCTCTACATAGCTGTAGTCATGCACCTATTGACTTTTTTGTAAATAGGTCAAAATATACAAAGCAGACTGGAACATTAGGAAAATATGGCTGTGAGGGTCAGGAGGTCAGGTATGCTTAATGTATTTATAGCAAGTGGGTATATTATATCAAGTGTAACATATGCTCATTCTTTTATGATCAATTTTAACAGACATGAATTTCAAATTAGAAATAACTATAGAAACCTTAAAACAATTAAAAAATCCAATCAATTGGTTAACAGAATTTTTGCTTTAGTACTAGTGATGCTTGATTGAGTTTTTCCCATTCCAAAGGACCACTATTAGCATGCATCGCCAGCAGAAACATTTGTGAGTGTTTAGAATGAGGGATCAGGGGAAATATATATTTAGCAGAGTACCTCATTACAATGATTGCTCAGCAATTTACTAATTGTCACTTATGTTCCTAATAAAATTAGTGTGTAAGTTATAAAAAGTTAGTTCCTTAATCATATGGTAAGTATGCTTGGTCTTAAGAATTCTGATGAGTATTTCTCATGATTTACCATAAGGAAGTCATGTTCTTAGCGACATTTGTTTAATCAAGTGGAAACTGTATTTGTCTGCCACCTGGGGGATTCATGGAAACATTGCAAGTAGCAAAATCCACAGTAATAAAATATTTCAATATACTGTATATGAATATAAGGTTTTTTGGTTGATTTCCTCCCACCCACCCATTCTCTCCCGCCTTCCCTCCAAGATTCCTCACTCTGTTCCATGCTTCCATGTCTCTGGATCCACTCCATTCATTTTGTTATTTTGTTAATTAGATTCCACATATGAGTGAGATCATGTGATACTTGTCTTTCTCTGACTGACTTATTTCATTTAGCATGATACTCTCCAGGTCCCTTCATGCTGTCTCAAAGGGTAAGAGATTCTTTTTTTCTTTTACTATTGCATAGTGCTCCACGATATCCATGTACCACAGCTTTTTGGTTGTTGTTAATCCTCACACAGGGATATTCTTCCATTGATCTTTTAGAGAGAGTGGGAGAGAGAGGGAAAGACCAAGAGAAACATCGATGTGAGAGAAACACATCGATTGGTTGCCTCCTGCATGCACCCCGTCTAGAGCCCAGACTGGAGAGGAGCCTGCAATGGAGGTACGAGGTACATGCCCTTGATGGGAATAGAATCCTGGACCTTTCAGTCCGCTACCCTCTATTCAGTGAGCCAAACCAGCCAGGGCCCACAGCTTCTTTATCCACTGTCTACAAATACTTTTTTGTTTTTAATATATTTTATTGATTTTTTACAGAGAGGAAGGGAGAAAGATAGAAAGTCAGAAACATCGATGAGAGCAAGACATCAATCAGCCGCCTCCTGCACGCCCCACAGTGGAGACGTGGCCGCAAGCAAGGTACATGCCCCCAAACGGTATCGAACCCGGGACCTTTCAGTCCACAAGCCGATGTTCTATCCACTGAGCCAACCCGGTCTCGGCTACAAATACTTTTCTAAAAAATATTTTTTATTAATTTTTTACAAAGAGGAAGGGAGAGAGATAGAAGCATTGATGAGAGAGAAACACCAATCAGCTGCCTCCTGCACACCTCCTACTGGGGAGGTGCTGGCAACCGAGGTATGTGCCCTTGACCTGAATCGAACCTGGGACCCTTCAGTCTGCAGGCCGACAGTCTAACCACTAAGCCAAACCAGTTTCGGCTACAAATACTTTTTAATAAATATCAGATGATAAATTTTCATTTTTTTTAATTGTTAGTATGACAACATTTTTAATGAATTTCCTAATGTTAATCTACTCTTACGGATAAATCTATCTATCCTGTATTTTACGTTTTCTTTTTTAACCTCTGTTCTGTGCTGTTTCCAATTTGTTGATTTTGATTTTGGATTCTTCCAGTTTTGCTCCTAAGTAAAATTGGCCTTAGGATTAGTTATAAAGCACCAACCTTGTACAATTTTGGTATCAGAATTACCTTCAGCTCTAAAATGACATTGGGAGTTAATGAAAGAAATGAACTAAATGAATTATTAAAATATTAAATAACTACTATGATAGAGGACAGATTCCCAAGCTCCAGTGATGATTTTACACATTTCAAATGATAGCTACAATAAAATTTTTATTGCTTTTTAATTCATTCAGAGGTACCCACTGGATTCAATCCACTTGGAAAGTAAAGTTAATAATATAGCTAACATCCATGAGAAATTGGCACGGTGTCTGGCCTGGTGCTAAGGTACATAGCCCTCTGATATGACCCTTAATGACCTCCACCTCCTTTCTTTCATTCTCTTGTGAGGATTCATTGGCCAGATTCTGATGAATCAAACATCATACAAGTGATGGAATGTCATTTCTGAGGGTAGGCTATAAAAGATGGTGGTTTCTGTGCTGGATATTCTCTCTCTCTTTCTTGGACTCCTCCCTCTGGGGAGTCACCTGCGTATTGTCAGGTAGCCCTGCGGAGAGCTTCATGTGTGGCCAATAGTCAGGAAAAAAAGGGGGCCCCCCATCTGCCAGTCCTGAGGAATAGAGGCTCATGTTAGTGAGCGTGAAAGCGGCTCTTTTTCTGGCCAGGTTTTCAGATGAGACTTCAGACCCAGCCAACAGCTTGGCTACAACCTAATGAGATCATTTAAGCCAGAGGAATCCAGCTAAGCTGGGCCCAGATTCCTTAACTTTCAAATTATTTTGCCAAAAAAAAAACCCAACTATATATGTCAATACATACGTATAAAATAAACATACCAAAATGTTAGTCACTGAATCAAGGTAGTGGTTATACGGGTATTCATTGTATTGTTCTCTGAACTTGTAATTCTTTAAAGATTTGTATTAAAAATAATGAGAAAAAATAGCCTTTGAGTGAAACTTTGCATGAGAATATGACTCTTAAAGAATAACGTCCTTATATTAGTTCATCAGAGACAAACTCCGAAAACAGATGCAAAGAGAAAAATTATTGGACACGCTGTAGGCACTATATATACTATATACTGTACACCCTATTTAAGGTGCACTCTTTTTGAATTCTGCTTTTTCACCCGGATAGCTTTCTATCTTTGCTGGCTGCCTGACATTCCATCGCGGAGACGCCTCGTGATTATATTTAACCAGCGCTGTGGCGGGGTGGTGCGGTGAACATCTGTGAACATAAATCTTCTGCTCGTGTGTCCGATTACATGAGTGGGCAAGAATCCAGGCTGTGCAAAGGGCAGAGGTGGAAATGTGGGCAGAGGCGGAGGGTGGGGGGGCTGAAAATAGGCGCGGATGGATGGAAAAGGTTGGCTAGTTCACTCTCTCTGGGCTGTGGACCTCTGTCAGTAAGGAGACTATAAGGAGCCGTCTGATGAGGATCCTTGAATTGAAAAAGTTCTTTTTTTTAAAAAATATATTTTATTGATTTTTCACAGAGAGGAAGGGAGAGGGATAGAGAGTTAGAAACATCGATGAGAGAGAAACATCAATCAGCCGCCTCTTGCGCGCCCCCTACTGGGGATGTGCCCGCAACCAGGATACATGCCCTTGACCGGAATCGAACCCGGGACCTTTCAGTCCGCAGGCCGACGCTCTATCCACTGAGCCACACCGGCTCCGGCTGAAAAAGGGTTTGAGAAGACTTGTACTCTTCCGGCCTTCCCATGTCTGACTTACTAAAGCAGCAGGCACTGATGTGATTCCTGTCTGTAGGCAAGGAAACTGAGGCCCAGAACACTGCAACTGCCCCAGGCTGCCAATCTAGAGAGAGATGAAGCCAGGGTCCGGAAGACTCTGGTCTGGCCTGGGCCTGCGCGCTATTTCACCCATCTTGCAGCCGAGGAACCACGGCGAGAGGATGAGCTTAAAACGCGGGCCTCGCTGACCTGAGAGTCTTACTGACACACAGCGGTGGGTGCTGACAGCATCCGTCAACATGGCCTTGACCGTCCCTTTGGTCCCCTCGCCGCGTAAACACCGCCAGCTGAGACTTTAGAAAACCTCCACAGACTCCTCGTCTCCAAAAGACAGGAGGCAGCCGAGACCGGTGTGGCTCAGTGGGTAGAGCGCCGGCCTGCGGACTGAGAGGTCCCGGGTTCGATTCCGGTCGGGGGCACGTGCCTTGCTTGCGGGCACATCCCCACTGTGGGGCGTGCAGAAGGCGGCTGATCGATGTCTCTCTCTCATCATGTTTCTGACTTTCTATTCCTCTCCCTTCCTCTCTGTGAAAAACCAATAAAATGTATTTTTAAAAAAAATACAGAAGGCAATTAACATTTCGCATTGCTCCGGACGCGCGCCTGAACTTAACTGATTGGCAGGCAGGAGTCCACAGTGACGAACCGGGACGCACGGCCGGATCATCAAATTCCAAAAGCCGCGCGAGCCTTTCCGGCAAGTTTCCCGCCTCCCAGCCGGTAGCAGCCAGTTCCGCAACAGCCGCGGGCCGTGACGTCATCCCAGGCCAGAACCCCGCCCCCCCGCCGCGCGGCGTCTCTGCTTCTGCGCGGCCCAGTAACCGGCGAGTGGCGCTGTCGGCCCCGCCCACTGCCCCGGAAGTGAAACGCCGAAGCCACGCCCCCCCTCGACCGGCTGGGGCGCAGCCATTTTAATTCATCTCTGAGTGGGCGGTGGCGTTCCGTGTTGGCCGTCTGGCCCTGCTGGGCAGGGGGTGACTTTATTGGTTTGGGGGGGGGTGGCTTTTAGTTTAATTTTTCTTTTCCAGCTTCACACCTCGGGGCCGGCTCGCGCGTCCTAATTCTCTGAGATCATGTCAGGAGACGCCGCCGCGGAGCAGGTGAGGACGGAGAGCGGCGGGGCCTCGTGGCGACCTCT
This sequence comes from Lasiurus cinereus, assembly GCA_011751065.1. NCBI lineage: Eukaryota > Metazoa > Chordata > Mammalia > Chiroptera > Vespertilionidae > Lasiurus > Lasiurus cinereus. The sequence continues at coordinate 3,547,646 of JAAGEH010000043.1, read as the reverse complement.
CCCCTCCATGTCTCTCTCTGTTCGTCCTGGTTCTCCAGCCGTGTTCGCTGGAGGAAAAGGGGGTCGTGGGGGGGACGGGGAGCAAGAGCTGACTGAGGTGTGGAGTTATCTCTTGGGCGTTTCCTGCTTTAGTCGTTGGTGTGGGTGCATTTGATGCGGACAGGAACTGGGACGCTGCTTGGACCTGCTGAGAGGTCCGCGGGGCGGCGGCCTCGGTTGGATGCCCGCCTTTCAGGCCGTCTCGCTGGGGGAGATCCGTAGGCGTTGGTGGGTAAACACGTCCTCGCCGATTTCGGAAAACTTGGCCGTCTCCCCCCGCCCCTTCCCCCCGGTAGACGGTTCCCAGAAATGGGCTCCTGGCTTGAGAAAGGATTGGAGACGAAACTAATCTGGGGAAAGAAGACGCTTGCTAGAGCGCGTGAAGGGACTGAAGCGTGGAGTGTTTTTGCTGGGTGGGAGGTGGGAATTGGGTGGCTTTCTCCCACTTCCTTCGTTCTCTCCTGTGTTTACATTTCGTTTTCCGTCACGAGCCAGACGACGTTGCAGAATTGGGTAGATCCAAACTGGAGACGTCTGTTTCGGCCCCTCCAAATGAAAACCATCTGTTTTAATACCGGATATATATATAAGTGATGTTTAAATATTTCAAAGTGAACAATTTTTATATTTTATTTTTTATGTTTTTAATTTTTCTTTTCACATCAGCATACTGCAATGTAACATCAGGTTTCAGTATTAAGTCCCTTAGTTGTTCGTCACTTGTGTCAAAGTGAACAATTTTTAGATAATTTGTTTCTTTTGCCCTCTGTTCAAAATTTTGCGGGATAATGTTAAACCTTTTAGTTTGAAAGATGAAAACGGATATCTCGGGATAGGTGTTAATTAGTTTTTCAGTTTGAGTTTGGGTAGTGTATGTTTAGGTAAGGAGTTTTTGAAATGGAAGCTGGCCTGCCGTCTCAAGTTTCTGAAATTTCCCATTGCCATAGCAACGAAATGCACTTAGGTTTCCAAGCCCCCAGCTTAGAACCTGGAGGTAGTCTGTGTGACTAAATTTTGGGAAAGTTTGGCTAACTGGAATTTTGTGTTTGCTCATCAACTGATTTCAGTCCTGAACTCTTTGCAGAGTTTACATTTTACGTGATGCCCAAGAATGCAAAGTCTTAAAATTAGTATTATCAAATCTGTGTATGCACACTTATTCTTTTTCTGGACTCAATCTGAGAGTCACGGGAGGAGAAATATGCTGAGGTTTCATTGAAAGTTTCCAGAATCCATTGTTATTTCTTATATTTTTCTAAAATTGTAAAGACACTGAAATGTTGCTGTGACCTCAGATTTTTCAGAACTGTGGTGTTTGAAATGGGAGAGATGTTGGTGAAAATTTACAGGGGAAAAAAAAATCTCATCCCAAAGTTTTATTGCTCAGAACAAAAAAAAGTTAAAAGTGCAATGAACATCTACAGTACAGTTATTCACTTAAAATCAAGTTAAACATTTTGCCGTATTTTATCTCCCATACAGATTTATCAACACATATTTCAGCATTCTCATTATTCAGCAGCAACCCCATATAATTCAGCATTAACATTTTTACACAACCATCATGTCGTTTTCCCACCTAGGAAAGTTAATATATGATTTATAAAATCCAGTCCATATTCAAATTTCCCCAGTTGTCCCAAAATGCGATTCATAGGGTTGGTTTGTTTTGTTTTGTCAGAATCTAATCTCGGTTGTGTAATTTGATTGTCTCTTGAAGAGTCCCCCAATTTTTATCCCATAGGACAGGGGTGGGAAACATTTGGCCTGCCAGCTATATAAGGCCTGCAAAATAATTTTGTCTCTGCTTTTAACAGAAAAAAAAAAATCACTTGGTCTGTTAATTAAATGTCTGCCTAAATATAACAGGCTAATTTTTATTTTTTAAAAAATATATTTTATTGAATTTTTACAGAGAGGAAGGGAGAGGGAGAGAGAGTTAGAAACATCGATGAGAGAGAGACATCGATCAGCCGCCTCCTGCACGTCCCCACTGGGGATGTGCCTGCAACCAAGGTATATACCCTTGACCAGAATTGAACCTGGGACCCTTCAGTCCGCAGGCCGAGGCTCTATCCACTGAGCCAAACCGGTTAGGGCAGCAGGCTAATTTTTAAGTTGATAATTCCGTATGGACCTTGAATGATGTTATAAATTTCCAAATGGTCCTTGGCAGAAAATGGTTCCCCGCCCCTGTCCTACTATGTTTATACTGGTCAGATTATTATGATCTCTGAACAAATAATAGTTGGTCACTCAGTGTATATCCTGTCCTATATAATAAAGGGCTAATATGCAAATTGTTCCTCAACCGGGAGTTCAACAGGCAGGCAGGCCAGATCCCACCCATGCACGAATTCATGCGCCGGGCCTCAAATATATGCATATATATATATATATATATACCCCACACACACTGAGTGACCAGATTATTATGCGTTCTGGGATCATAATAATCTGGCCACTCAGTTTATTTGAAGAGCTGAAGAGTCCAGAACAGTTTTCTTTAGAACTCTCATATTCTGGATTTCTTTTATTTTTGTGTATGCAGAGTCATTTAACTTGTCCTTTCATCTTCTGTATTTCCTGAAACCTAAACTCAGCTTTGATTATATTTTTGGATAGAATATTTGTAGCATTACATTAAAAAGCATTTGTTTTATGCTAGGTTGTTCTACTGTTAATGATGTTTAAGTTTGATCACTTGGTTAGGGTGACACTGCTGTATCTCTTCATTGTAAATGATTATTTTCCCCTTTACAGTTAATAATCTGTGGGTTGATAGTGTGTTCCTCAGTAATCTACCTACTTACTTACTAATTGATAATCGTTGAATAAAGCATTTATTACAGTGGAGGTGGCAAGTGGTGGGTTTTTTTATTTTAATTATTTTTTTTAATAAAAGCAAGCAAGAATTTGACTGCAACAAAAACATTTAGGACAGTGAAACAAGGAAGGGCTCAGAAGAAGCAACAGGAGAGCTTGGACTGGGCTGCTTTGACTCACTGGAAAGTCAGAGAAAAGGGGGCCGTGGAGATAGGTTTAGGGGATTAGCCTGGGAGGAGCTACTACTACCCATTGCTCCCCTGGTTACAAATTTCCTGGGGTCCCTTGGAGATGAGAAGATAGGTGCTTCTGGGAGGAGAGGAGGGAAGAAATGGCACAGGCATGCACTGGAGCGGCAGTGGGCTGGGACATTTTAAAAAATATATATATTTTATTGATTTTTTACAGAGAGGAAGGGAGAGGGATAGAGAGCTAGAAACATCGTTGAGAGAGAAACAATGATCAGCTGCCTCCTGCACAACCCGCAACCAAGGCACATGCCCCTGACCGGAATTGAACTTGGGACCTTTTAGTCTGCAAGCCAATGCTCTATCCACTGAGCCAAACCGGTTTCAGCTGGGACCTTGTTTTTCAGGGGTTTCAAAGGCTAGGCATTTAGGGGAGGGTCAATAGAATATTAATCAGCTTTATCTGGTGAACCAAAATGAGATTTATTCTCTTAATTTGTCCTTGGGTATGGTTGACTAATGACACTGATTGGATTTCTGTTATCAGACCGAGTAGAGTGATTTAAGCTATTTACCCTCTGGCGTGGGAGAAGTGCAAATCATTTACTCCTCTTAAGTGTCCTTGGTTTAGGGAAGATAGGATTTACTAGGTGGTGGCAAACTGCTGTTTAACTATTTAATTTGTCCTGGTCTTATACTGTAACATTCTCCCCTCAGAGATTTCCACCCCTAAATCTTTTAGGTTGAGATGTAGGATGGTCTGTTTTCAGTAGTTGTTTCCTGCTGAAAATGTTTTTTTTAAATTCTAGTATTCTATCTTTACTTACTGACTCATTTTTCTGTAAAGAAGTTTCCTGTTTTTTTTCTTTCTCCTTTTCAAATATTGAGTATCACTGTGAATTTATAGGTTTCTCTATTTCGTGTGTTAGAATCAGTTACTGTATAATGGTTTTCTTTGGATGTTCACCTTGTCCCAACTTTGATGGTGGCTCTGTATCTTTTTCCTATCAATCTAAAAAACATTTTTTGACACCTGATTACCAACAGAGTTATCTTCATATAATACTTTCTTTAGTTTTTTAATGATACATTTCAAAGAAGGAAAGAATTGTATAATGTTCCTATTATTGAGCTTCAACTCATGGCAAATCTTGTTTTTCTCCACATTTTCAGTTTTTCTTCCCACCTCCATTACTTTAAAGCAAACTCCAGATACTGTATTATTCAACTTTTATTGAAATGATGATTAAAAGATACCTTAAATAGTGAGATGATTAATTATGGATTAACTAGCTTGCTTTATTATGTGGAAGACAACAGAAAATTCAGAGGTAAAGAGGAATGCCTGAAATGGTGGACAAGAAAAAAAGAAACTAAGTAAATGTGAAGAATAACAAGAAAAAAATCAAACCACTCTGAAACACGTATTTGCTTTGGGATGGAATAGACAAAGAATCCTGCAAGATACTGATGTGTAGGTTTCTTTCAGCATTGAAGCTTAAAAATGTTTGTTGAATAAACCCAATAATTTATTACTCAAAATATGGATGATCATTTCTTTCTCGGTACTGAATCTCTCTGCTCTTTGAAAGTGGGAAATGATTGTAGATGATCAAAATCACTGCTGAGGCTTATTGTAATATTTTTGACTCTTGTAAGGAAGTTATATTTTCCATTTCTAGAGTTATTTCAATGATCTTGCAGTGTTTGTGGGTATTCTGGAGCTTCATGTTTACTGTCTTTTGCCAATTTAATGGTGACAGCACTGTGTGTACTATTATTTAGGTCCCCCCCTACTCCCAACAAAAATATATCTGGGTCCTTTGTGGAATTATGGCTATAGTCTTATTTTGTAGATACTTTCTTTAAGTGCCCAATTCAACTTTTGATCTCATTCTTTCTTGGCTACATTTTACCTTGTGCACTCCTCCCGACAGCATTTTTCTTTTGAAGTTTAGGCGAATTTATTGAAACATACAAGGTGTTAGCAAAGAAATCATTCAGTGATATGGTACATTATGCCCTTACCTTGAATGTCTACTTTAAAAATTATAAATATATATTTCATAACTAAGCCTTTGGCCAAAAAAATAAAAGGGAAATGATTTAGCATTTGTGAAAGGCCAATAGGAAATTAATTTTGAACATTAGAAAAATAAAGTCACTGGGTTAAACATCAGTAACCCTTGCTAATCTAGAATCCCACTGTGTTGAAGGTAGAAGTATCTGCACAGAGCTAGTCATTTAGGTTAGCAGTTAGAAGAGATGGGGGCCGGCACACTTTTTGGAGGTGGCAGAGGAGCTGGCAGGACAGCAGGGGCAGGCTGGTCAGGTGAGCGAGCATGTCCCAGAGACAACAGTAGCAGTCCACGCCGTGAGGCAGGAGGATGGGCCCAGGTCATCCCTTCTTTGGTCTTCTACCACACACACGGTGGTTTTAGGAGGCTCCTGAGGTCCGCCTTGCCCGCCATACTGTGGGTATCCTTGGTAGGGGTACCCCTGAGGAGGTGGGTATGGTCCTCCCATAGCTCCTGGAGGGTAGGCCTCAGACTCATTGGTTGTTGTGGATAAGGTGGGTACGGGACCATCGGATGAGGGCCCAGATACGGTGGAGGGTTCCCTGGGTTCGTTAGGGAACTGCAGAATGTACCGCTTCCCCAGTGGACTGGGTGCCAGCTGGGACAGTAGACGGGACCAGGCATACAGCATTTAGTAGTCTATTGTTTAGAGTTCCTCTGTGGAGTTTGAGCTTGGGTTGAAGGTGCTGCCTTACTTATTGTTGCATCTTACAAACCTAGCAAATACATACAGGTGTTAAGTAAATGAATGGATTAATTTGGACCAAAGCTATGAATTCTACATTACAAAGTCTCAAATAATTTAATCTGGAGAAAACAAGTACATACATAATTAGTACAAACTAAAATATTTGGGGTATAAGTAAATGGTTTATAAAGTTTTGTTGGATAAGAGGGGGAGAAATGAGTTAGACCAGGTCAATTGATATGAACCTTAAAGTCCCTAAAATGTTTCTACATTTCTTTCCTTTTGGAACTAAGACTTCACTTTTTAAACAAACTATAGCCTATTCTAAAATTAGGGGAAGGCTCAAATATAAACAAAATAATCCTCATTTTGAAAAAATGTCATGACTTGAAGAAGCACAAAGGAATTGCCACTTCAGGGCCATAAGTCAATGTTTTGCTTTTGGGGGAAAATAAGTTTGTGGAGATACAAAATATGTGTTCCTGCTATATACTTATCAATGAGGAAAGGAAGATGAAACACCCACAGTGTTGAAAACTGAAGCCTGGTTTATTTCGTTGGATAATTATTAGTACAAACTAGAGGCCTCTAAGCCTAGCCTAGCCTCTGTCACTCTGCAATGCTCAAGGCCGCTGCCCCTCAACTGCTCCTTGAGGCTCCCCCCATCCTGCCACTGGTCTGTGAAACTCCCGCCGGGAAAACTCCTCAAAATTCCCCCCAGCTGCTGATACTCAACAGACCCCAGTCCTGCCCCACCGCCACACCCCCTCATGATGAGCATCTTGGGGGTCAGGTTGGCGGGGGGGGGGGGGGACACGGACGTGGATCGAGAGGTGCTCCATGCACCTCCTGGTGACAGGTTGTTTGGTAGTTACTGCATTAGGACCACTGGGTTTTTATTATATAGAAGACTAGCAGTTAAGAGATAACGGAAGAGTCAACTAATTTTAAAGCCAAAGTTAATGTGTGTGGGGTGGGGTAGGAAGAGGGAGGGAAAGGGCTAAGAATATATGTTAGATTATGTTTTCTTTGGGCTCGATTATTTTTATATTTTTAACAACAAAATCTTTCTGTAAGCATTTCCTACTTTTCCCCCTCCTTTTTTTATATTTTTGGTAATCCTCACCTGAGGGTAATTTTCCATTGATTTTTAGAGAGAGTGGAAGGAAGGGAGGAGAGCCACAAAGAGAGAAAAACATTGATGTGAGAGAGCTATATCTCTTGATTGCCTCCCCCACGTGCTCCACCTGGCCAGGCATTGAGCCTGCAACCAAAGTACTTGCTGTTGATGAGAATCTAACCTGGGATCCTTCAGTATTTGGGCTGACACTCTATCCATTGAACCAAATTGGTTAGGGCCTCCTATTTTTAAGTGATATTTAGTATAGCAGTTTGGACAGGCAAATATGATTTGGTTTTTATTGTTAATGTTTATTGAGAAAACGGAACTATACAGAATATTTGGCAATGATTGTTTCTAAGAGATTGATCTGTGTTTACAGAACTATTGGTTTTTCCTAGAGGTACAACAGCAAGGTACTGTTAAAAGAGATTGCATTCTTTCAGTGTTAGGATTACAGGAGTTTCAGGGAATACCAGAGTTGACACATGCTAGATAGATCTTCTGGGACAACATCTGTATTCAGATGTTTGTGCCTATTAAGTGGACAATTGCCAAAAACATTTCATAGATTTAAAGTCTTCTGCCCTTGTCCCTGATTCTCTTTAAACAAGACCTAGCTGTGAATTTGAGTCATTTTGTTTTGCAAGACGATTGGTAATGATGTGAGAATTGATCAAAAAGGAATTTGAGTTGGGCCAATGTTTAAGCTATTTTTAGATTAGTAGATATTTTATTATAAACAATAAATACTGAATAAAGCCAGAAGGCAGAACTATGTTCTAATTTGTGTTTTTCTGTTTCACTTAGTTTATCTAATGAATTAATATCTTGGCTACTCTTGGTTTAAAGAAGCTACATTTTTCAAATTCTAAAGGATAGAGATTTTTATTTGTAGTTTGTAGCTATTTGTTTCCTAGGAGATAAATAAGCAAATATGATAAGTATAATTATTTGGATCAGTAACTTTTAGCCTATTTTTTGTAGTTTTTTTGTATTGTTTGCATGTTTAGTAGATTTTTAGTTTTTGAAAGGGTTGAAGGGTTTATATGCAGGATACATACACAGATTCATAACAAAGTCATCTAGTAGAGCAGAGTTCTGTTGCATTGGTAAAGGAACACAAGACTAAGCAAGTATCCAGTCCTAATGTTACCTGTTACATAAAGTGCTATATTCTCTAGACATATAAATTGGCTCAGTTAGGCTTGTACTTGCACATGCTTCTTATTGACTTTTAGAGAGAAAGAGAGAGACAGACAGACAGACATCATTGAGAAAGGTCATTGATCGGCTACCTCCTACATACCCCCTACTGGGGATCGAACCTACAACCCAGGTATGAGCCTTGACTGGGAATCAAACTGGTGATATTTTGGATTCCTGGGTCGACGCTGAGCCACACTGGCCAGGCTACCTTAGTCTACTTTTTAATTTTTATAGTTTACCTATTAAGAGACTTCAAATGTATTGTATAGTATAGTATGTGCAGTTTTCTTAATGCTTTAGCCAAAAAAAATTAGAATGACTTAGGTCTGATGTTACTTTCCTTTTAATGAAAGAGCATTTGGAAAAAATATATTTGCAGAACAAATAAATCAGGTAGTGCTTCTCAGAATGGAGTCCTTGATCCATTGCATCATAATCATTTAGGTGCCTTTTAGATGTATAAGTGCCTGTACCCAACTTCAGGCATACTATATAACTCATTCTGTGAGGTTCATAATATTCGAGATGAGTACCACAGGTGATTTTTATGTAAATGAAAGCTTGCAAACCACTTAGATAGGGATTGAAGATACCTGGACTTTAGATGTTGTTTTTGAGTCAATTCCTCTTTTTTAAAACTTATTTTTCTTCTTGAATCAGTTCTTAATCAAAATAAGTGGGGAGAAAAAAATTTTGCAAATTTTTTGAGAATGGTAAGGCTTTTAATAGAGTGTTTTACTGATTTTCCTCCCTCTACTATAGTCAGTCATTACCTTTAACAGTGGAAAATACTGAAAAAACCAGGTTTGAGACTCATCCTCTGCTTGTTCTGTTGGTCATGGTCAAGAGCTTATATGGGTTTAAATCCTTTACCACTCCCCCTCCATACTTTTGACATTTATCACTTGGGTTAAACTTTCATTGACCTGTATTTTAACATAATTTTGGTATGACCTCTAGAATAACAAACACCCTCTTCATTTACCACAAAGATAGAGAGCTCTTTAGAAAAAGATGACTGCCTTCCCTCCCCTATTCCTCTACCCCTGTCCATATTTTACTGCCCTCGTGGGATCGGGAAGAAGAAATTAGATCATTCTTCCAATCACAAATATAATAGTTTGCTACTTCTCATTCTCTCTCCCCAAATTAACAACTTCCCAATATTAGTTAAGCTGTCCTATAGAGTGGTTTATAGTTTTAATAAAGCTTGACTCAGCGTTTTCCAGAGCTATATGAAGTCCACAATTGCTTTTCCATTTTCCAACTACATAACTGGTGTTGTAGTTATACTCTTCCAAAACAATCTATATGTATAAAAGGCTAATATGCAAAGTGTCCCCTCAGGAGTTTGACTGGGAGACCAGTAATTCGATCGCTCACTATGATGTGCGCTAACCACCAGGGGGCGGCACAGAACATGGTAGGGGGACCAGTGGCAGCAGGGTGCTGAGGGAGTGAGGGAAAGAGGAGGCAGGGAGGCGGGGAATCTGATCGCTTGCCAGGCCTAAGGACCCTACCATACACAAATTTCATGCACTGGGCCTCTAGTATGTTAGATTGAAAGCAGAAGCAGATAATGCCTTTAATTCAGCTAGACAATAGAGAATCACACAAAATAAGTCAGTGCTGTTTTCATTGAGTTTGCTTTGGAAAAAATTTTAAATGAACTTATTTTAAAATGAATTAATTTTAAAATTTTATTTTCAATATAATAAGTTTGATAGAAATAACTCTTATTTTTTAAAAAAATTCTTTGTCTCCTTAGTATTTAAGAGTGCAAAGTCAGTCTTTACAAAAAGTTTGAGAATTGTTGCATGGTGCCTATGAGGCCAGTATCTTAAGTTCAGTTTCTTTGAGTTAGCTTCACATAACAAACAAAAGGTTAAGCATGGAAAATGAAAAGATAACTCATTGAATAGGATAAAATTTTTATAAATTATATCTCTGAAAAAGGACTTGTATCTATAACATAGAAAGGACTATTGCAATTCAGTAATAAAGATAACCCAAGTAAAAATGGATAAGAATCTGAATAGATATTTCTCCAAAGATAAACAAGTGGCCAATAAGGAAATGCTGAACTTTATTAGCAAACAGGAAAATGTAGGTCCAAACCACAAGGATATACCTTTCACCTACACTAGGATGGTTATATTCATCGAAAAGATAAATACAAGTGTTGGACCCTTATAACACTGCTGATGAGAATATAAAGTGGTTCAATAGTTTTGAAAAACAGTCTGACAGCTCAGCTGGTGTGGCTCAATGTTTGAGGGTCTACCTATGAACCAGGGAGGTCATGGTTCTCCATCAGGGCACATACTGATTGTGGGCTTGATCCTCAGTGTGGGGCCTGCAGGAAACAACTGATTAGTGGTTTTTTTCTCATCATTGATGTGTCTGTCTCTCCCTCTCACTTCCTCTCTGAAGTCAATAAAAAATATATTTTTTAAAAAGCACATCATTAAATTCACATTTTTTCCCTGGTTTTTGTACTCATTTGAAATTGTATGTTGCTGTGTATCTCTGTATGCTCCATACAGTTGCATTGATTTTCTGGTTTTTAATATTGGACTAGTACATTTCACAGAAGTTTCCAGAGTCCTACTAATATCATTGGTAATGTGTATGCCTTGGAAACTAGTCCAGTTTTTGTTCTGGTTATTTGACTTGGGACCCTATTACATCTCCCCGTTAACATCTAGACTCTATCATTCTAGAGAACGATAATGGAATTACAGTTTATTTCAAAGGCAAAAGCTAGATTTTAATGGAGTTTCTTATAGTAATAAGTTCTAGGACACATAAGCCTGAGACAGTTGTTCTTTTGCCATAGTGAGCAGGGCTCTGACCTCATTCCATTATAAATAGGTACTGAAAACTTACTGTAAGTCTTTCTAAAGTGACCTATTCCTCTGATCTGTCAACAGATTCAGGAAAAAATAATAATACAACTCCATATAAAAAATAGATTTTTTAAAAATATATATTTTAATGATTTATTTACAGAGAAGAAAGGAGGGAGATAGAGAGTTAGAAACATTGATGAGAGAAAAACATCGATCAGCTGCCTCCTGCACACCTCCCACTGGGGATGTGCCTGCAACCAAGGTACATGCCCTTGACTGGACTCAAACTTGGGATCCTTCAGTCCGCAGGCCAACACCCTATCCACTGAACCAAACTGGCCAGTGCTGGATGACGTTTTATTGTGAGAATTAAATATGTCCATAATAACCAGAGTATAGTTTTAGTCATTTTGGATAGCTTCCATTGTTAATGCACTTGATGGAGAATTATCTATATAGATTACTTTATGAACATTTAACTACATCCTTGATCAGAGGAAAATAGGGATGTAACAGATTTTGAAGAGCTGAGCCATGGTTCTGTTGGCAGTTTCATGTAATTTAATTATATTTCTTACTAGAGGCCTAGTGCATGAAATTCATGCAATGTGGGGAGGGCGGTGTCCCTCAGCATGGCCTGCACCTTCTCCAGTCTGAGACCCCTTGGACATCCTTCTCACAATCCGGTACTGCTGGCTCCTAACTGCTGACCTGCTTGCCAATCTGGTCGTTCCTAACTGCCCTCCCCTGCCTGCCTGATCCCCCTAATTGCTCTCCCCTACTGACCTGATCACCCTAACCACCTCTGCCTTGGCCCCTGCCACTATGGCTTTGTCTGGAAGGATGTCTGGTCTAATTAGCATATGACCCTTTTATTAGTATAGATTATGAAATTGGTTTATTAGTTACTTAACGAGGAATGATTAATGCCTGACATAGCTGTTCAACAGATTTTTTTTACATTTGGTCTACAGTATCCTTTGTATGTATGGATCCTTAGGTCCATGGTAACCCTTTCCCCCAGGTGTCTGTCGATAGAATTTTATGGGTTCCCTGAACTTGAATGGATAATATAAACCTCTTATTTTCATGAATCTCTTAACTCAAATTGAGCCTTTTCTTTAATCATGAATATAGGCAAGAAATCACACTAGTACTGTTAGCAGCAGCTATGATTGGGACATAAATATTCAACATATTGTTGCACTCATTACTAGACTCACCACTGGACCTTGTTATTTAATGTGTTAAGTACCTATTATTATGTAAGACTTTGTTTTAAAAGTATTTCAATAATATTTTAATAAAATTGGTTTCCTTTGAAATCCCTCAGAGTTTGTATATTTAAAAGCATTATTCTGAGAAAGGGTCCCTAGACTTCACATAGAACTTCACTGGAAGGTTCTGTGGCACCAATAAAGGTTAGGAAGCCGTGGAAACCATGGTTTTCTTCTTCTCCCTCCCCCCCCCTCCGTCCCTTATCACCACACTGTTGCCCATGTTCGTGAGTTCTCTCCTTTTTATTTTTTGCTGAGTCCCTCCCAACACTTCCCCTTTATGCACTGGCCCCTCCCCCAGGTGTGTCTATTTTGCTTGGTGTTCAATTTGTTCATTAAATTCCATATATGAGCAAAATCATATAGTACTAGTTTTTCTCTTACTGGCTTATTTCACTTAGCATAATGTTCTCCAGGTCCATCCAGGCTGTCACAAAGAGTAAATTTTCTTCCTTTTTAAGGCAGAGTAGTATTCCATTGTGTAAATGTACCAAGTCTTCAATCCACTCATCTACTGATGGACAATTGGGCTGATGAACATGGGGGGGGTGCGTATATTCTTTTGAATTGGTGTTTCAGATTTTTCCAGACAAATTCCCAGAAGTGGAATTGCTAGATCATAGGACAGTTCCATTTTTAAAGTTGATAAACACATTTTTAATTTTTTGAGATAACTCCATACTGTGAAAAGCCATGGTTTTCAACTGAGGCTGCACATTGGAACAACCTGGAGAGTTAGTTTTTGTGTGTGTTTTTTAAGTAGTGATGTTCCAGTCCGCATTCCTAGTATTCTAATTTTATTGGTTGATAGTAGGGCTTGCACATCTTTTTAAATTCCCTTTCTCCCGGTTGATTCTAGTGTGCTACTAGTCTTGAGAATCACTAATGGAATAGTATCTTACAAAAATTAAGATCCTCACCCTAGCGGGCTTGGCTCAGTGGATAGAGCGTCAGCCTGTGGACGGAAGTGTCCCAGGTTTGATTCTGGCCAAGAGCATATCCCTGGGTTGTGGGCTCGATCTCCAGTAGGGGGCATACAGGAGGCAGCCTATCAATGATTCTCTCTCATCATTGATGTTTCTATCTCTCCTCCCTTCCTCTCTGGAATCAATAAAGAAATACATGTATTAAAAACAAAAATTAAGATCCTCGTTTATTTAAAAATATTTTTAAAGTTTGTTTTTTCAAGAAGTAAACTCTTGAAATAAGTCTATTTTGTTGTACCCCAAGTACCCCTTCAATCTTGTTTATAGCACAGTGGTTCTCAACCTTCCTAATGCCGCGACCCTTTAAGACAGCTCCTCATCTGGTGGTGACCCCCAACCATAAAATTATTTCCGTTGCTACTTCATAACTGTAATTTTGCTACTGTTATGAACTGTAAAGTAAATATCTGATATGCAGGATGTATTTTCATTGTTACAAATTGGACATAATTAAAGCATAGTGATTAATCACAAAAACTATGTAATTATACATTGTGAAATATTTACTTCTAATTACAAATAAATGAAATTTTGTCTTGAATGGTGGTGTAGCATGGGTAACAGTTTTAATATAGTAACACTATATTGCTACATTTTGCTACACTGAGGAGCGGTGTGTTGGTTCCTAAGACCATGGGAAATAGGTGTTTTCCAATAGTCTTAGGCAACCCCTGTGAAAGGGTCGTTTGACCCCCAAAGGACTTGCGACGCACAGGTTGAGAACTGCTTTTCTAGCACATACTGGCAGGTATTTCTCAGATCAATAGTAAAAATTCAGACACCAATGGACATTTACTTTTATTCAGTTTCTTCTTAAGGTGAAGAAAACTCTTTGTAAGTGTCCTAGAGAAATATAGTAGCTTTCTGTTCACCCTTTGCAAGTAAAAAGGGTGGGTCGTTCCACTACTGACATGTAAAAAAATAAAAATAATAAAAATAAAAAATTCAGACACCAAGAGTATATAGTGTGTATGTTTTTGTGGGTTTGTGTGTCTCCCCTCTTTTTTTTGAAACTCAGTATTATGGAGAATATTTCATGTTGTTAAGTATAGACCTTGTTCTTTTTAGTAACTACAAATGTCATAATATTTAGCCAGGTTTTTTTAATGTATTTTATTGACTTTTTTTACAGAGAGGAAGGGAGCGGGATTGAGAGCTAGAAACATCGATTGAGAGAGAGACATCCATGAGCTGCCTCCAGCACACCCCCTACTGGGGATGCGCCCGCAACCAAGGTACATGCCCTTGACTGGAATCGAACCTGGGACCTTTAATCCACAGGCTGATGCTCTATCCACTGAGCCAAACCGGTTTTGGCAAGCCAGTTTTTTTATACGTGATTATTTCTGGTCTTATGCAACAATAAAAGGCTTAGTAGCTAACTAGTCTACAGTATACATGTGCAGTAGGATGCCTTGCCAGAGTGGAATTGAGGGTCAGGCATTCTTAGTAAATTTTGATCAGTATTACTACTTGTCCCTGTAGACGATGTGAGAATGTTTCTGTTTACCCTTGTAATCCTATGTAATAAAGAGCTAATATGCTAATGGCCTTGCCGCCCTCGAGCTGTAATGACCATCAGCAGGAGGCTGTGTGAGCCGTGGGCGGGAGGCACCTGAAGGAGGCAGGACCGTCATGAGGCAAGGGGGGCGGGAGGGAGAGCCAGCGCCCCCATCAGCAGTCCTTCACCACCCACCGCTCGCATTCAGCACAGGCACGGCACCAGGAAGCAGCACCCTAAACTCTGCAGCAGCACAAGGCTTCTGTGCTCTCTGGTGCCATAGGGGAGGAACCTCCATGTTGCTCTGGAGATAGGGCGGAAGTGGGGAGGTGCCCGGAGGAGGTGGGACCAGCCCAAGGTGACTCAAGGGACTGGGAGTGGGGCCAGGCATAATCGAGCTCTGGGTGGAAAGGTTAGGGTGTCAAGGAGGGACTGGGTGGGCAGGGCCTCGAAATTTCACACCCTGGGCTTCTAGTGTTAATTATAAAACACTTTTGATCTCTATTTTATGGTTTCTATTTCTATTTCTTCTTTTGTGTTTTCTTTTGTTAATCCTCATCTAAGGATATTTTTCCCATTGATTTTTTTTTTTTAAGAGAGAGAATGCAGGGGGGAGAGAGACACATCTATATGAGAAAGACATCTTGATTGATTGCCTCCTACACTCTCTCTGACCCAGGGCCACGGATTGAGCCTGCAACTGAGGAGTGTACTCTTCACTGGTTATTCCACCAAAGACACTTAATAGTCACCTGGCCAACGCTCTAACCACTGAGCACCGACCAGGGCTCTTTTTTTCTTTTGAGTGTTTACAGTTCATTTTTTCCTATGAACTGTTTGAATGCTTTGGTTTTCTTTTTCTTTTTTTTTTTAAGTTGGTCTTTTATTGATTGTACTTTGTAAGTTTTTTTTTAAATATATTTTTATTGATTTTAGAGAGGAAGAGAGAGGGAGAGAGAGATGGAAACATCAATGATGAGGGAATCATTGATTGGCTGCCTCTTGCACGACCCCTGGGAATCAAGCTTGCAACATAAGCACGTGCCCTTGACTGAAATCAAACCCCAACCCCTCAGTCCACAAGCTGACGCTCTATCCACTAACTAATACTTTGCCTATGTGTTAGGGATATTTTTAAAGTTTGTCTTTTAACTCTTGATAATTTTTTGGACCCAGATTTAACCTTCATGAATTAAATTACCATTTTTCCCCCAAAGGCTTCAGAAGAGATAAATTTCAGTGTTTTTCTCTTGTTCTTTCTTGTGTTTTTATTTTTAATATGTCTTTGAACTACCTAATTTTTACTTTGGTAGAAAGGGGGAATAGGGATTCAATTTTATTTTGCAAAGCTCACTTTGTAGTTACTCCAAAATGACGATAGTTATTTTAACATCATACTTTGAATAATCCATTTTGATTTGAAATGTTGTTTTTATTATCTGATAATTTTTCAGTAATGGTTTTCTTTCTGAACCAACCTGCTTCAGTGATTGGTTTGTAACCATTACCAAACTGGTGCGTGGGGCCAGTAGTCCTTCATTAAAATTTTTCAATTTTAGTATCTTGAGCAAGCTACTTATAAAGCTCTTGTATGTTAATTTTTTAAAACATGTTTTCTTTCTAAATAAATTTGTAGTTATTGGTGATAGAAACTATATTAAATACTATATTTTTCCCAGATAACTTTTTTCCTTAGATTACTTAAGTTTTTTTTTTCCCCCAACTCATGTTTTGACAGGCTTGTTCTATAAGATTTTTTAAAAAAGATTTTTATTGATTTTTAGAGGGAGAGGGACGGAGAGAGAAAAATAATCCATGTGAGAGCAAAACATCATGGACCCTACTGGGGAGTGAGCCTGGAACCCCAGCATGTCCCTGATGGGAATTAATTAAACTGGCAACTTTTCAGTGCACGGGATGATGCCCAACCATCTGATCCCTTTCCACCAGTGTGACAGAATTGTTCTATGAAGTGTTAATTGCCACTAAAAAGAAAAGGAGAAAGGTGTTGAAGACAGTGCTTTCTTCTTTATCTCTCTTGAGTATATAAATAAATATATATTTAAATATATTTTTATTAATTTCAGAGAGGGGAAGGGAGTGAGAAACATCAGTGATAAGAAAGAATCATTCACTGACTGCCTCCTGCCCCCTCTGGGGATTAAGCCTGCAACACGGGCATATGCCCTGACTGGGAATCAAACCATGACCTCTTTCTTGGTTCATAGGTCAAAGCTCAACCACTGAACCACACTGGCCGGGCTTAAATATTACTATGTAGGATCACTATAAATTTCCAGAAGTCCTGAAAAAAACGCAAAATGAAACTTCATATATATTAACGTTTATCTGCCTTATTGTGAATCACTTTCTCTTTGTGGTACACAGAAGTATTCTTAACAATTTGGGAAATACTTGTTTTCATGCATCAGGAACTAGCTATTATTAATATTACATTTCTACTAGAGGCCCAGTGCACAGATTTGTGCACTGATGGGGTCCCTCAGTCTGGCCTGCACCCTCTTGCGATCCAGGACCCCTCGGGGGATGTCAGACTGCTGGTTTCAGCCCAATCCCTGCAGGCCAGGCCGAGGGACTGTGCACCAGGCCTCTAGTATGCATGTTAGATCTTTAGTCTCTTCCCATCCTCCTCACTCCCCTCTTCCCTCTGAGATTCATTAGCCCCATGTTTCCATGGCTGTGTGTTGAGCATCTGTCCTTCTGGTGGTCAGTGCATGTTACAGCTAACAAATGGTTGCTTAGGCTTTTATATACACTAAGTGGCCAGATTATTATGATCTTTGAATGTGTCTGTGTGTGTTTTAGAGGCCCAGTACATGAATTCGTGCATGGGTGGGGTTCGGCCAGCCTGGCCAAGGAGAGAGGATATAGGTGGTGAGCAGGCCTGCCTGCTGGTTGAACTCTTGGTCGAGAGGACAATTTTTATGTTAGCCTTTTATTATATAAGATATACACTGAATGGCCAGATTATTATGTGCTCAGGTATCATAATGTGGCCATTCAGTATATATTGATAATAAAAATAAAACTACCTTAGTAAAGGTTTAGAAATTCTGAAAGTTTGAGGGGGGGGGGGATTCTCTGGACCTATATTCTCCCTCACCTACATGACCCTAAACATTTTAGTACAATCTTTAAATCTCTTATTGTAGATTTATAGCTTTCATTATGCTATATATAAGACTTTTGAATCATATTTTTAAACTTTTCTGTCAATTTAAGTGTTCCTGTCATTTCATGCTTTATGGCTCAGGATGAATGCACTATAGCAGTGCTTCTCCAAGTTTGTCCAGGGACTTCGTGGGTTCCTAAGACTTTCAGAGAATCTGTGAATTCAAACTGTTTTATAATAAATTTAAGGCTTTATTTACCCTTTTCACTTTTAACCTCTTGTGAGTGTACAGTAGAATTTTTACATGATGTGATATTATAACAGATTGAATGCCAAAGCCAATATGAAAATTTTTAAAAGTCAGGCATTAAATTTATAAATCTGTAAAACAAGGATATTCTCATTGAATTTTATAGTTATTTTTCATTAAAATGTTACTTGTCTTAATATGTAAATAGTGTTTTGGTTTGTTGTTGTTTTTTTTTAACATTTTATTGCCTTTTTTTTTACAGAGGAAGAGAGAGAGAGAGAGAGAGAAAGAGAGAGAGAAAGAGAGAGAGAGGGAGAGTTAGAAACATCCATGAGAAAGAAACATCAGCTGCCTGCTGCACACCTACTGGGGATGTGCCAGCAACCAAGATACATGCCCTTGACCGGAATTGAACTTGGGACTCAAGTTCGCAAGCCCAATGCTCTATCCACTGAGCCAAACCGGTTAGGACTGTAAATAGTGCTTTAAAAATATTTTTTATTGACATCAGAGAGGGAGGGAGAGGGAAAGAGAGATAGAAACATCAATGATGAGAGAGAATCGTTGATCAGCTGCCTCGTACACGCCCCACACTGGGGATTGAGCCAGAAACCCAGGCATGTGTCCTGACCGGGAATCGAACCGTGACCTCCTAGTTCATAAGTCTACACTCAACCACTGAGCAATTCAGGCATTGCAATAGTTTCATTATTTGAACATGAATAAATATGTAACATTTTTTCTCATTTTTAATTGTAATAGTAAATATTGAAATAAACCATATAAACAACCTTTTTGGCAAACTTAGTAATTTTTCAAAATGTAAAAAGGGTCCTGAGTTCACAATGTTTCAAGACTGCTGTTCTATAGTATTTAATGTAAAAGATGGTTTTATTTAAATTTTTAAATGTCTTTTTAAGGTATGTGATGACTTGATTTTGTTTTTATGCACTTGACTTAGGTAACATAGATTACAGAAAATACAGATCTCTTTTATAAGAGAACATTTTTATTCCTTGTATTGTGATATTGTATACTGATATATTGTGCTTGAATAAGATTAGGCACGAAAATTTTAAAATGGTAACTTAAGTGTGTTATTTTTCTCTCCTCAGGCAGCTGAATATGTCCCAGAGAAGGTGAAGAAAGCTGAAAAGAAATTAGAAGAGAATCCATATGACCTTGACGCTTGGAGCATTCTCATTCGAGAGGCACAGGTTTAGTGATATAGGATTACATTTCCTTCTCTATGGGTCCAGTCACACTACTTGGTTCTGCAGTAAATATTTTCCTAATCCTAACACTGTAAATGCTGTTTATTGGTTTTCAATTTTAGAATCAACCTATAGACAAAGCACGGAAGACTTATGAACGCCTTGTTGCCCAGTTCCCCAGTTCTGGCAGATTCTGGAAACTGTACATTGAAGCAGAGGTTAATATTTTATTTTATTTTTCTTATATAGCATCTGATGGGAATTGCAGCATACACTATAGTGGTAAAGACAAGTTAGGGACATAGATAGCACAACTCAGACAAGGAGGGTCTAAATGTCTTTTGCCTTTATTTTGTAAATAGTTATAAAGGAGTGATTAAAATGAATTTTTGAAATTTGGGTCTTTACAAGCTGATGATTGTTGCATTTTGCAATTGCAACAACATTAAAACAGTTTCAATGGTATTGGAGTGCTTTAGCCTTTTATTTACTTGTCATGTGTCAATTTATTGCCTCCTGTGTCATTTATTTAGAACTCATTTTTCTTTTGATTCCTGCTTATGAAAATATGAACTACTGGTATTATAAGAAAATACAGAAATGTTAACTTAGTTTCATAGGTTATTTTGAACATCTGTGGTGAAATGAAACATTTAGATGAAAAGTTATTTCAGATTTTAATTTCATAAAAATACATGGTTTGTCAATAAATATAAGCACTTCAATAATTTCAAGAAAATTTTTTTTCTGCCGGAAGAAGTTTACATTATAAGGAATAAGCTAATGTGACTTAAACTTATATAATCATAATTTACACCATGATACTTTTAAAAAATTGCTTTTTAACTGTCTTGATATTTGAAGTCAGGTATGTTTATTTTAAAGAGTAAGAGCCCCATTCTTAATTTTAATTAGAAGGGAATGTTCCTTTTTGAAGACTGGAATTAGTGGTCAAATGATAATAAAGTGTTAATGTGTTGATAACATTTGGCACCAAGTAATCATATTTCAGGTGATAAGTTAATAGAATGGAAAGGGTGAGATGGGAATAATTGATATCCACATTATAAAAGAAGTATTCTTACTTTCAATATTAATATTGTAATATAAATTCTCAACATAATCAAGTACACTGCAGCCTTGTCATATTTTCCACACTAGCTGAAATTTGATAATATGTGGGTCTGTTTTGGACCATTCAAAGGGCTTTTAGTTATCAGCGATACTGAACAGACTTCAGCACACACAGTGTTGTTACCTGTGATGTGTGTCTCAGAATGGACTCAGCCAATAGCAGCTTTAAGTGGAGGCTACAGTGTACTCATTGTATTTGTGATATAATTGTATTACTTTGGGAGGGGGACAGTTACTGGGCGACAGCAGGGACGTGTGCGTGTTAAATTTTTTGTGTGTGATTGTATATGTAGCATGTGTGTTTGTATGTTTGCTGTGTGAGAGAGATTGTACCTTATGTGGAGTCTGGTTGTGGTTTTGGCCCAGAGTCTTATCCTTAAGTTTTATCCTATGGAGCCATTTCCTTTGTTAATATATTTAATCATCAAATTAGACTGATGATTCATGAAATTCAGCAGGTGAGTGAATAGGTCTGTGTGAAGTATGCTGAAGCCAGTGCTGGTTTGTAATATGTACGAAAGCAAGGAACCTGAATCACATGTACTTGGTCTGCATTCCAGTTTGACTTTGCAAACACAGTTTATATGCAAACTCATCAGAAATGAACATCATTGGTATATGATAGTTTTTGTATGATGAAGTAGTACTTTCTGAGTTTTAGAAATTTCTTTCAGTTTCTCAAATATTCAGTCATTATTCGTGTGCTTTATTATAACATAAGTTCAACTGAAATTGGCAGTTAACTCCATTCTATAAGTTTAAACACAATGAGTCTCCAATTTCCTAACTAAAAATATGAAGTGCATTTTAAAAAAAGAATTTCAAGACAGACCAGATGTTTTTCCAAGGGGCTGGGAGTTTAAATACCAGACTCATTTCATATATTTCAGAGCTGCTAGCAGTTGACTGATTTATTTAGTTGGTAATGTTTGCAGTTATTTTGCACACATAAACACAAATCTGAATATACGTATAAAACATCTTTTGAGAAAAAGTGGTAAATAATATATATTGTATATTTTGTAAAATATATGTTTCCAGTTTAAGAGTTAAGATGTTAAATTGAATCTTAATTTCGAAAATCGTATCCTGAGCTGTGTTTTTCTCCTTTTTGATTTGCTCTTTTTTTTTTTAATTTTTAATTTTGTTTAGCCTGCAAAGAGGCTAAATTTTTCTTTGCCCATATTTCCCAATGTGGCCCTTAATACTTCTGGTGAAGACACATAACCTATTCATAATATGTTAAAATCTAAAGTAATAAGAATGTCTTTACATCGAAGATAGTACTAACAATGTTTACATAACGTCCTGTATGCATTCTCAAGAAAATAAAATTTTGTTAATACATTTGTTGTAACTCAGTACTTCATTTATTTATGTTCAGCTAAACCAACTTGTATGAGTCCAAATACATTTAGTTCTTTTCTAATAGAAAATACATAATATTTTTCATTACAAGAGATTTGATTCCCCAGAGAAGTTTCTTGTAAATCCTACTTAAGATCAAAGTGGGGGGAAAAAGCATATATTTTGCTTTTAAATGTGAAATATCAATTGCAAATAAATAATTCTCAGTAAAGAAGTTAACGACACTAATCTGCTATTTTTTAAAAATATTTGTCAATATATCAGCTTTTCTCATATCAGTGAACATTTAGCAAATACACCTGGCTTCTTGTGTAAAAGTTGAACTTTATAATATCCTTAATTCATTACCTACTTTTATTTTTTTACTAAAGCATAGAAAGTGTTGGAGGTTTTTTGTTCTTCTAATGGAAGGACATTTAGGATCAACATCTTTATATTTATGATATTACATAATTTCAAAATTAAGCCAAATTACTTTACTATTGTATCTATTATACAGTCATGTGCCACATAATGACAATTGGGGTCAATGACGGGCTGCATATACAATGGTGGTATACCATAGTTCTGTAGTATGCTGTACCATCTAGGTTTGTGTAAGTGCACTCTGATGTTCACACAATGACAAAATCGCCTAACAATGCATTCATTTCTCAGAAAATAATGCCTTTCGTTAAGCAGCTTGTGACCATATAGGCAATCACATTTGCCTCAGGTATGTGAAAGATAATGTTTTCCTCTTGAATTCCAAAGCTGCTACTTTATATGATTTAACTGTCATCAGAAAAACCGATTGTATGACCATTCTTAAAGTGCTATTAATATCAAATATTGTCTAATTGTAATTGTTACATGAAAATACTTTTGCTGCTGGTTAGTTTTATTTTATTTTTAATATATTTTTATTGATTTTAGAGAGAGGAAGGGAGAAGGAAAGAGAAACATCCGTGATGAGAATCATTGATTCAGCTGCCTCCTACTGGGGATCGAGCCATACAACCCGGCATGTGCCCTGACTGGGAATCAAACTGTGACCTCCTGGTTCATGTGCCAACACTTAACCATTGAGCCATACCAGTCAGGTCACTGGGTAGTTTTAAAGTAAATATTTTAATACATTTATAGCCATTTGGTTGATATATGGATACCTTAAATCTGCAGTGAAGTGTTTTTTTTTTTCCTGTTCCACTTATTTCTGCATTCATTGGTTGTTTTTGTTGTTGTTCTTCTTAATCCTTACAGGAGGATACTTTTTGTTGATTTTTAGAGAGAGTGGAAGGGAGAGGGGACACTTGCACTCACCCACACACCCACCACTGCCTTTCACATGCTCCCCGATCAGGGCTGGGGATCAAACCTGCAACCCAGGTACGTACCCTTGACTAGAAATCTAACCCGAGACCCTTTGGCCTGGGCTCATGGTTGATTCTTATATGTGCCCTGAGGATCAAACTCTCAACCTTGGCATATCGGGGCGACGCTCTAATCAACTGAGCTATCTGGCCAGAACTAGTGTAGTCTATTTTTGAGTTTAAGAAATGAGAGTTTTGCCGTAATCAAATGGTTGGCAAACTCATTAGTCAACAGAGCGGCAAACTCCGACCACTGCCCTAACCGGTTTAGCACAGTGGATAGAGTGTCGGCCTGCGGACTCAAAGGTCCCAGGTTCAATTCCGGTCAAGGGCATGTAACTTGGTTGCAGGCACATCCTCCAGTAGGGAGTGTGCAGGAGGCAGCTGATCGACATTTCTAACTCTCTATCCCTCTCCCTTCCTCTCTGTAAAAAAATCAATAAAATATATTTTTTAAAAAGAGAACGTTTTAGAAAACTAGAGTTAATGGAGTGTCCCTGAGAACCTGAATGCTCTTTAAAGAACCACTTTTCAGAGTGGTCAGAAGAGTCACTAATTACCACAAAATTAAGAAAATTTAGTTTTGCCATTTTATTAAGTTTTTTTTCTCCCTTGTGACTACAGCTTTTCATGTAGCTAGGTAGTCTGTGTGACAGCATGTAATGTACAACATTTAATTGTTAGAAGTAATTTGTTTTGAATTGGGCCACATTCGTAAGCAATTGTCCTATTAAAGGGTGATATTTTTTTATTAGTAGATAAAGGAAAAATGAAAGTAATGCTGATAATAGCAACAATGTATCTTGCTGTCTGTGAAAGCTGTAATTCTTGAATAAAAGCAATATAAAATTGATTGCATTTTCTTTTAAAGAATTTAAGAACAGTAGTACTTATATAATGGGTTATAAAGTATATATTTTCAATTTTTTCATAATCTTTCTACTTGGGAAAAATCATTTATAAATATCTTTCTTCATGGCAAATGGAAGTGAACTCAGGATGGAACATGAGTGACCTAAATTGAAATAAACTTCTCCACTGTCTACTGTTTTAATGCCTCTAAATAGCATTTTAAACTGTATTATGTTTTGTGCATATTGAGCAATGTTATTTTTTTTAATGCAGATAAAATTATGGCTTTATTATGTAGATTATAAGTTTTCTATTCAGCTTGCAATCTTTTTTTAAAAAATGTACTCTCTTTTTTCTATAAATCTCTTTTCCTGTTTGTAATAAATGTTGGTCCATGTCTGTGTGATTATTCAGATTGTACTGTAAAACACAATATGCTCTGTAGTTTCTTAAATGCATGTATAATGTAGTGAGGGGAGGTAAAAGAAAACAGGAATTATTTGCAAACACAGACCTGAGTGATTAATATCTGAAAGTGCTTCTAAGAACATAACTATTTTAAAAACAAAGGAAATATTTTCATGTTTACTGCTATAGGCAGTAAACTTTTTTGGTTTTATTATACTGTCTCATCCCATTTTCCTTTATATTGTAGCATAGATGTTTAGGTGTTGTCACTTCTTACATGGCCTATCTTTTTTTTTTTTCTTGAGAGCCTTTTCTGTTCACCCCCAAGCGTTGTGTATAATAAAACTATTTACAGACAGACATAATTAATTTAGATAAAAATTTTTATCTCATTTTCTATTCTTTATGTCTTCTAGGTAGTTTATTATTTTACATGAAATGTAGGCATTTAATTTTAAACAAAACCTTGCACTATTCAACTTAATTGCCTTTATGTTTCTCAGCTTTTTATAAAGCAAAATTATATTCTTTGCAGTTACTAATAAGCACTGAAAAAAATAGTTACATTTTTCCTTCTGCAAAGATCGTTAAACTTTTAACTCAGCTTCTTATTCCATTTTTGTATGTGTAATTAGAGTTATGGTATATTCTGAAAATGTGGAAGACATCTCTAACCAGATTTTAATAAAAAGTACATACATTATATTTGGTGTGAAACAAAATGGGCTGTTTGATCATATCATTTGAAGTTCGTAAATGGGTAGTGTTTTAGCTTAAATTTCTTGAGCACTTATGGAATAGCATAACACTTAATATACAATATCTAATAGTTTAAAAAGTTATTGGCCATTGTAGTCAATAAGATTTTTAGGGGGTTATTTTGGTATATGACTCTATGCTTATCTCAAGAGGTATTCAAGATAATGCTCCAACATGGCATCCATGAATAAACACAAACATAATATTACCATTAGAAACTTCTACATTTGGATATAGAACTAATTCTGATACACACAAACGTTTTAGGGTGCTCTGTATTTTGGTTCTAACTTGAGCATAAAGGAACCAGGTGGCAATTAATTGACTTTGTCTTAAAAAACGAAGACCTCTTACGGTCAAAGGTTCAGCTATTTTCTAATGGATTCATGTGGGGGTTTTGTAATAGCTATTTATTTGAGTAAGTCTGTTTCAAGGCACTTCTAAGAAATGAAGATGTTAAATAATATTAGTGATATCAAAAGCTGTACTTCCGAGTGGACAATACTGCATTTATTTGTTTATAAATAATTTATAAATTTCAATTTTTATTACTAAATAGTTTTGCTCTTACAAGTCTGGAGCAGAAAGCAAATAGTATAATGGTGTAATCAATTGAAAGCTATAATTTTTTTCTTCTACATATTCACTGTCCACAGTAATATCAACAAAATTATGAGTATTTGCTTTGAATAAAACTTGAGAAACTAAACAGGGTTTTTAATAACCTGGGGTAAATTTTATGATTTTGTGTGCTAGCAGGCTTCCAAAGAAAAATTTTCTATTTGAAAATACTAAGTAATAGTTATGGAAACAGAAAATCTTATGTCAAAGACAATAAATTTAAATACAGTTTATAATAATAATTTGAAATGTAATATGGTCCAAAGAGAAAGTAAAAGCTATTTTTAATATTTCTGATGCTTTTATTCATGTAATAGAATATATTCAATTACAACCCTTTTTTTAAGCAAGATTTTTAGCATTGACATATACAGTTAACATTATTGTAAGTCTTTGTCTAAAGATTCTTGTATGGGAAATGGTCTTTTTTTCCTTTTCCAGTTAATTGAGATATAATCGACTTATAATAAGGTGTACAACACAATGATTTGATATATCCACATATTGCAAAGGATTACTACAATGTTTAACATACATCACCTCACATAGTAACAAGTGAAATTGTCTTTTGTGGTGACATTTTCTGTACATTTTCATATTGAAATTGGAGTAGAAAGGTATTGATCATTTCATGATGATGGTTTTCTATTTAACAAACCTTGAATATGCAAGTATTAGTATCTAAAGCTAAAGTGAACATTGAATTTAAATAAGAAATTTAAAGCTAGAAGACAAAATGAAGTAGTTCAGCCCTCTTATTTTATATAATGAGTAAAATCAAGAGATTGTTGTCCCTTAAACTCAAAGCTGACAAATCATACCAAATGTATAGGCATTGCAGTTAGCATGCTAGTATTGCTGACCCAGTCTCCAAAGAATGGACACGTGGAATCTGTTATTGTTAGGTGTTTTTGGCAGCCAGTTTTGGGAATTGAGACACTGGAGGGCAGCAATTGGATATTAATGCTGTGAGTATATTTCTGACCTTGCAGAATACTCCCTAAAGTTGTCTGGACTATAAAGTCTTTTTGCTAATTCTTTTAAATGTACCTTGCTCTGATTTATCATTCATATGTAATCAATCAATGTATTATATGACTGGGAGTATTCTTTTTAAAAAAATACATTTTATTGATTTTTTATAGAGAGGAAGGGAAAGGGATAGAGAGTTAGAAACATGGATGAAAGAGACATCGATCAGCTGCCTCTTGCACGCCCCCTACTGGGAATGTGCCCTCAACCAAGGTACATGCCCTTGAGCAGAATTGAACCCGGGACCACTCAGTCCGAGGCTGACGCTCTATTTGCTGAGCCAAACCAGTCAGCTCTCCCCAATTTTTATTATGAAATTTTTAAGACAAAAATTGAAAGAGTAGTATGAGTATTACTGTAGATGCCTGTGTACCTTCCATCTTGACCTAGTGTTATGTTTTGCCATGCATGCTTGCTTTCTCTGATTATATAAAGAATATAGTCCTCCATAACCAAAATATCACACTGAAAAGGAACAGCAGTGTTCTAATATCTAAAGGCCCGATGCATGAAATTCGTGCAAGAGGCTCGGCCCTCACAGCCCTGGGTTAGTGTCTGGAAAGTTGTTCAGCTGCCCAGTCTAATTAGCATATTATGCTTTTATTAGAGATATCCAGCTCATGTTTACTTTTTTCTGTCAGATTTATGGTTTCTAAAATTCCCTATTTCTATGATCTGTGAAATCATTTGCATTTCTATTGTGCCTTCTGTGTATCAGTTTACCACAAATTTCATACTATTCTTACTCTTGTCCCCTAAGTGAACTAGGGAGGACTTCAAGTGTTGTTTTCAATGATCCGTAAATTGTGACAAATGGAAAAGTTTCACTCACTGTTCCAGACAAGAGTTTTCTTTAGACTGCCATAATTCCAAGGAATGGGGTGGGAGTTTTCATTTTTGTGGCTCCTACCCAAAATATGCATGGAACTGTGCTGGTGTTCTTAAAAGCAAACAGGTGCTTATCAATTATGTTACATTTTAGGTGTACATTTACAAAACTGAGTTTTATGGAAATTTCTATATGATTATATAAGCAGAAGTATGTGAGACATTGTTGAAGGTGAAATACATTCTAGAATAGAGTTAGGAGTAAAAAGATAAAGTCTTCATTTTAAAAATCCATTGTTCACTTTCAGTTATATTTTGATGGTGATTTTTTTCTTAATTCTGATTACTTGCTTCAACAATAACTAAAATTTAATAGGTTTTTATTCTGGGAACTGTGTTTAGTGTGTTATGTGAAATACTAGGTTATCACATTTTACCTTTAGAGTTAGGTACCCATTATCCCTCTTTTTAAAATTTTGTTCAGCTTTCCTGAGATTTAGAGGACATACGTAGCTCTCCTAAGCTCAATAACATTAAAGGTTAAGCTACTGGAAATTAAGTGGAAAGGTAGTATTCTAATTTCTGGCCTAGGATCCTAGTCACCAATATACAACTAAGTTAAGGAACCTAAAGTATAGTATAGTATACTGTAGAAATAACTATATAGTGGGTTCATAACTGACTTTTCTTTGCTTAAGAATATCTTACATTCTCATTTAGCTATTAGGATTTGGGGTTACATTTGAAAAAATAAATTCAGCAACTCACAGCCACATACAATTTCTACAAACCTTTTAGAAGATGGCGTTACAATCACTTCTTTGCACCTCATCTCGTGGTATGTATAAGATCTTAGCTCTGAAACTCTACTTTGCCATTTGTATTTTCCCCTTCACAGTTTGAAGTGTTTTAGTCATATGTACTTGAATCTAATTTCAAATAGCAGGAATCCTGTACCTGAAACAGGCAAGTTTTAATGATTACGGACCTTGAAGAACAATACATTCTTTACAACCCCAAATGCTTATTTACATTCAGTATTAATGTGAGGACAGTAAGTTTTACTTTCTGTTTCTGGTTTAGCAATTAGGAGTCTTATTAGAATGGAATATCTACTTAGTAAACAATTTTCTTTATACTTTTCTATTCATTGAACTGTAGAAGTGTTGCAATATAGTCTATTCTGATGGAATAGACTATATTGTGGGGCTTGTGGGTTTTTTTGTATTAGAGGCAGGATTTTTAACATATTTGAAATTATAGTCATGGCCGGTGTGGCTCAGTTGGTAGGTACATCGTTCCATGCAGTCAGGGCACATACCTAGGTTGCTGGTTTGATCTTTCGGAGCACATGAGGGAAGCAACCAATCTCTCTCTCTCTCCCCTCTAAAAATCA
Organism: Lasiurus cinereus; assembly: GCA_011751065.1. Taxonomy (NCBI): domain Eukaryota; kingdom Metazoa; phylum Chordata; class Mammalia; order Chiroptera; family Vespertilionidae; genus Lasiurus; species Lasiurus cinereus. Next base: position 3,518,535 of record JAAGEH010000043.1, on the reverse strand, counting down.
ATGAAAATGTCTTTGGGTGAGGATTTTTTTAAAAGTTGAAATTATGAAACAAAACTTATTGAAGAAATAGTAAAGTCAGAGGCACACAATATCTAGCTCTCTTAAAACGTTTTGAAGGAGGATCTAGACTCCTGTAGTTGATGGAAAAATCAGTTATTGAAACGACCAACATTTCCAGTTATTTGTATTTTGTGCTTTAGCAGAAATGTTTTGTAAGTACATCTCTCTGTCACTGGAAACTGCACTATCTCATGCAGCCTCCTGATATTGCTCAGTGTATTTTAAGCAAACCATTAGGATATATCCAAACTTGAATTATCTATGAAACAGGTTTGCAATCTAAGTTTCCCACTATTGAACTATAGAAATTGAGTGCACTATTCATTGGTGCTTATTCTAAGATACTTTTTGTTTTTGTTGTTAATCCTCACCTGAGGATATTTTTTTCCATTGCTTTTCAGAGAGGGTGGAAGAAAGGGACGGGGAGGGGAGAAAAATAATCTGTGTGAGAGACACATGTCCTGCATCAAACCTGCGACCTTTTGGTGCTTGTGGCCAATGCTCTATCTAGAAGCAACACTGCTGGGGGCCTAAGGTACTTTTTAGATAGAAAAGTATAAGCTGTAGTTTAACTTTCAGGAGATGCTCTGCAAATTAAAACATGCAGAATTTTGTACCCAGCCCGTTTGGCTCAGTGGATAAAGCAACGGCCTATGGACTGAAGGGTCTGGGTTTGATTCTGGTCAAGGGCACATGCCTGGGTTGTGGGCTCGAGCCCCATTGTGGGCTGTGCAGGAGGCAGCCAATCATTGATTCTCTTTATTGATGAGATTGATTCTCATCATTGATGTTTCTATCTCTCCCTCTCCGTCTGAAATCAATAAATATATATATTTAAACAAAATGAAATATGCAGAATTTTGTTAGCAAGTGGTTTTATATGTGGAGCCCTTAAAAGTATCCTGAAACAGTGGGTGTTTAGTAAAATGACTTAAACAGAAGCCTATTCATATACAAGGTGAGGCAAAAGTACGTTTATAATTCACATGGAAAATAATAAATAATACAAAAATCAACTCATGTATTCACAACTATAAACCTGCTTTTGCCCCACCATGTATTTGCCTGGGTTATATTCAAATTAAATTACCAGAGGTATTGCACTATTTTTCAGTGGCACAATTGATGAATTTATAGATTCTCAAAATCATCTTCAGGCCCCACATCATCTCTCTATTTTTATAGGTTTTTATTTGGCTACAAGCAGAAAAGTACATAAAAACATCTTGTTTGAGGTTCTTGCTTTGACTTTATATGTCAGAGGAAGATGGTGAATTACTTTTCAAGTATGTAGTAAGTGCATGATAGACACCTTAGATGCTATAGACATCTCAGTGAACAAATTTACCATTTGGTATAGGAGATGATTATAATAGATGATATGCTATAATAGAGAAAATACCTATGTTTGATAGAAACAAATACTTGCTTAAAAGGGAGAAAAACATGCTTTATTTGAGGTATTGAAACAATCTGATCATTAAAAAATTTTTAATTGATTTTAGAGAAACCGATTTGTTATTCCACTTATTTATGCATTCATTGGTTGATTCTTATATTTACATTGATTGCAATCTTGGTATATCAGGATGATGCTTTAACCAACTGAGGCACCTAGGCAGGGCCACAACTTGATGTTTTTTTTTTTTTTAGCTGAATTTTGCTTCTAGTTCTTCCAACTACGTATTTTAGGTAACTATTACGTGAAAATTTTTTAAATTACAAAAACATAAGAGTTTAATAGTTAATCTGGAATTGTAGCTAAACTGCTAATTACAGAACTAGAGAAAAAGCATAAACATCTGAAACTTTATAATGGCTAAAATGTGAATGTAATTTTGCTTTAGGAAAACCTTAAGTTGAGATATTTATAATTCTGGGCCCTTCCCTTGTTTTAACTCAAATGTCTGTATGAATTTAGAAGTTAACTGAGCCGAAGTTTCCTTTTCAAAAAAAAAATTACATATTGGCTAGAAATTCTTTTTTGGTTTCATTTTTGCATTTGAGTCTTAAGAAACTAATAGAAAAAAAAAACTAATAGAAATAAGAAGCCATGAAACCTTTTATTGCCTTTAATAATCTTCATATAGTTTTGGGGAAAACCAGAGTACTGGCAATTCCCAGATTACGTCGGACTCCATGTACCTTGTTTTGTGGCTTATCTCCCATTTATTTATTTAAAAAAAAAAAGTTCCGTCATTTTGACATATGCACGTATGTGCTTTATGTTTTTTATTATTCATTTATCACAAGTAAACGTCAGGAATTACCTTTAACATTTTTTTTTTACTGTTTCACTGCATTACTGCTGTGTATGTACTCCACCTTATGTGGGTGGGTTCCAACTTACAGGGAAAATCACGTTATATCGCCCCATAGGAATGGGCCTACTATGTAACCTGAGGACCTACTATGTTCATTTTGGGAGGGAAAGGAAGACTTTTTCTAAGGGTGAAAATTGAGCAGTTGTCTCAAGTTGACTCCTAGAAAAGCTTTCACCATGAGTAAAATGTTCCTACCACATTGCCAGTGTCTATTCAGGAACAGTTTCCAAACTGATTCATGCGCAGAAAAAAAAGATCCTTGTTTGTTATGTGAGAAGTATTAACGAAAAAATTTGAAACTATCTCCTTATTTTGTTAAATGCGCACTTTAATATTCAAGTGTGCACTAAAAGGGACAGTTATACCAAGGACAGAGAATTGATTATCAAGATTTTAAAATGCCACTTTTATGGATATTAATATCAAAAATCAAAACCCTTGAACTTATGTCCTGGCATCTTGGGACTATTAATAGAATACTTAAAGACTGGCTAAAATTAAGACCGGGGAAAGTGCAAGAATTGGTTTTCAAACATCTGTTTAACAAAAATTATTGGTAAGTCTACATCAGTCCCTAAATTTTCTTTTCAAAATTTGGTCAAGTCCAAAAATATTAGGGAAGATTATTTACCTATGGCAATATGTAAGATGAATAATGAGAGAAGTATGGAATTGTATTACTGTGATAGTGATTTATTGTATTTGGAATGGCATTATTATGTGGAATACATTTTTTTTTATAGCAGTAAGAGTAATTGAGGATTATAATGGAAATTTGGTCACTAAATTTGTGACCTCTGATTCTTGATTAGGTTTGGCCACTTTCTGGAATCTTCCAATACATTAGAATAAGCAGGTTTCCATTACAAATAGAAGTTGGATATAGAAAAATTAAAATAAATCATACATTTATATAAATTTATATTTCTGTCTAACAGTTTTGTATGTTTCATAGTTATTAGTCATAAATTCAGAGAGGTTATTTAAATAATTTTTAATAATGAGAAAAAGTGTAAGGAGTAAATTAGGGTACCAACTTAAGTATAGAATTTTGTGCTTGGTATCTTTGGTAGATAATATATGTAGTAGTCTCTTCTTCAGTCACACTGGCTTTATTAAACATTGACATAGTCCCACCTCAAGGATTTTATTTGCATTAGCTGTTTTATCTTCTCTAAAGGAATTTATTCCGATAGCTGCCTGACAATCCTTTGGTTTCTTCAAATTTTTGCTAAAGTGTTATCTTCTCAGTGAGATCTGCTATGGCCATCCTATTTAGAATTACCACTTTTATTTCTAACACCTCAAAACTTGCCCTTTTTTAAACCTACATAATACCATCTCCTGATAGAATAAACAGTTTACTTACTGTGCATAGGGTTTGCCTTCTGTACATTATGTTTTAGGAACTTAGAATGATGCTTGGTATATAATAGTGGCATTCTAAGTATTTGTTGTATGAAAAATCCACAGTGGAAAATGAAGTTCAGTTTATCATATTTTACAACTTGAATTTAATTTCTAAGATTTAGTGTATGATAACTATAACAATATATGAGTTTTCATAAAATTATAGGTGGCCAATACCTTTACTGTTAACTTACATTAAAAACCTTATACATTAAAAAATATATCGCCCTGACTGGTTTGGCTCAGTGGATAGAGCATCGGCCTGTGAACTGAAGGGTCCCAGGTTTGATTCCGGTCAAGGGCATGTACCTTGGTTGCAGGCACATCCCCAGTCGGGATTGTGTAGGAGGCAGCTGATCGATGTTTCTCTCTCATCGATGTTTCTAACTCTATTCCTCTCTGTAAAAAAAATCAATAAAATATATTTAAAATATATATTTACAGTTTTTATAAACATACAAAATATATTTGTGTATCTTAAAATAAGCTTCATTTGTATTTAAAATTATCTTGATGTATGACCAAGAGAAAGGTTTTTAAAGAATTACCCAATATAGCTGAAACCGGTTTGGCTCAGTGGATAGAGCCAAACTTGCGGACTGAAGGGTCCCAAGTTCGATTTTGGTCAAGGGCATGTACCTTGGTTGCAGGCACATCCCCAGTGTGGGGTGTGCAGGAGGCAGCTGATCGATGTTTCTGTCTGTCCTCCTTTCCTCTCTGAAAAAAATCAATAAAAATTTTTTTTAAAAAAAAGAATTACCCAATATAAAAGGTAGAACTACCTTACTAGTGTTTGGAAGTACCTATTTTTTAAAAAAAAAAAATATTTTATTGATTTCAGAGAGGAAGAAAGAGAGAGAAGCATCAGTGAGGGGAGAGGATCATTGATTGGCTGCCTCTTGCATGCCCCCTACTGGAGATAGAGCCCACAACCCTGGGCCTGTGCCCTCGCCTGGGAATCGAACCTGTGACCTGGTTCATAGGTCTGTGCTCAACCACTGATCCACCCCAGCCATGCTGGAAGTATCTTTTAAGAAAATGTTTGCTTGTGTTTTCAAAATACTTTTAGATAAAATTTAAAAACCTGATAAATCCCTGACTGATTACAATAAACTTTTAGGCACAATATAGGGCATCCCCAAAAAATATATATATACACACTTTGACTAATTATAGAGGCAGTTATTATTAAAATACATTTTGTTTTCAAAATTGAATTACTAGCTGTTAAAGCGTGCACACTTTTTTTGGGACACCCTATATATTGGAGTAAAATTTCTAAGCCAATTGTATGTGTATATATGAGGTACAAACTTGAGTTTTCACAGGTTTTGTCAAATTGGTAAAGCATAAGTATTCTAACTCCCTTTTCCCCCTTTTCACAACTTTTACTGATGTCGTATATGTATATAATGCCAACATGTAATTGAGGAGAGGACCTTCATTAAGATATCTAGATATGAAAATATATATAAATTCCTATTTTGACTTACCCATAAGCTTGACTTTATATAGGTTTATTTAAAAAACCATGTAAAAGATTACTCTAGCTTTTGTCTCTTAAAAAGGCAGAATTCCATGTTAAATATTGTCATTTTTCTTGTGGCTTATGTATAGCAAACATTAAAGGCAAGCTCAAATTGGTGGATTTATAAAGTGTTTCAGTGAGCTGAATTACACTTACTTGGGGATGCTATAAAATATTACAGGAGATATATTTGATTGAGTTCTATAATGTCTTTAACCTTCAGAAATGTAGAGTTTCAATGAACATTGCATTTTAAAGTTGTTAGTTACTTTATAAGAGTTTATTTGAGGCAGACTGACGACATTGCTGGGAAGCAAGATCACAAATGTTCCTTTGGTTGCTTTAAATTGGTTGCTAATTTTTGAAATATCTTAAAAGCATTGAAGAACTGAATGCATTGTAAAGAATTACCAAGCAAAAACCCATTTAAAAAACACAGCCCAAACGACCTTTCCTTCCCTCCCCGAAAAAGAACATTGGGAGATAAGCTGAGCACCTAAACTTTTTATTGTGAGAGCCTTTGCCAAGCTGAGAAAACAGGCTGAAATCTGAGTGCTGCTAGAGGTTAAGGCAGCAAAAGTCCAAGTCCAAGGCAAACCCAGCAGGACATCCTCTCCCTTTAAAGCTGTGTGCCGGAAATACTCAGGATGACGATGACCAGAACAAATGAAGGCTATCTTTCTAACCTCGGGAGACTGAGCAAAGTGGCTGTCTACAATCCTAAGGAGAGTGGAATGGGGGAATCCTGAGATGTGACAACAATAAGTTGGCCCTTGCATAGATTTGTGGTCCAAATAAACATCACTTGGGTGTTTTCAAAAGAATTTGAATCATAAATGTTAGTGGACTTGGCCTGAATTATGCTCTTAGGTGCCTAATAAAGCTTATTCAAACGCTTTTTTTAAAAAAAATTTAATTGAATTTTCAAGAGTGAGAGGTAGAGAGAGAGAGACATCAATAAGAGAGAAACATTGATTGACTGCCTTCTGTGTGCCCCTACCTGGGCATCTGCCCTGCACAGGTATTAAACTGGCAACCTCTTGGTGCATGGGATGACACTCAACCAACTGAGCCACTCTGACCAGACTCAAATCCTTTCTTGATGAAAAGTAGTTCAATTGTCAAAAACTAAGCAAATAAGGAAATGGCATATAGTAGAAACATCTGCAAAGATTTCAAAAACTAGAATTAAGGATGATAGAACCCATTAGAACTGAAGAGAATTGGAGAACTGAAGAAAAACAGATTGGAGCTTAAAGAGACTGAGATAGAAAATAAACTAAGGATTAAGAGCCACAATGGATAGAGTGAAAATCTGCAAATTGAAGTTTCGGAAGTAGAAGAAAGATGTTGGGACAAAGCAATTCTAAGAGAAAGATACTAAGAATTTTCCAGAATGGCTAAAGAATTCAACAGATTCAGGATGTTCAGTGAATCTCAAAAAGGAAAAGTCACCCACCTATCCTTATGAGAATGAAACCATAGAAAACTAAAGACAAAAATCACAAAAGCAGCTCAATACCAAGAGAAATAACCAAAGGATTGGCAGTTAACTTGACAACTACCAACAGCAACAATGGAAGCCAGAGGACTGGAATCGCTGCTTGAATTTGCGGAAGAAAATGAGCTGTCAAAATTTCTGTATGCAAGGAAAAAAATCTGTGGAACGAAAAACGATATTCTAGACACAGTGAAATGACATTGTCAGTTACATGTATATTATTGGATATTACTGATTGTAGAATAACTTCAAAAAATACAGGAGCACTGTTATGGCTGATTTTCTCTGAAACCAAGATGGTAACCAGCACCCCCTCTCTGAAGAGTGTAGGGTTGCTACCTTGTATCTAATCATGTGGCACATCAATGATGCTTATTTATCTACTGGAGGCCTGATGCACAAAATTCATGCATGTGTAGGGTCCCAAGGCCTGGCCAGTGATCAAGGCAACCAGCGGGGTGAACAGGGGGCCTCCCGGCTAGAGCCCGCCTTGGCTGGCCTGAGGGCTGGGGCAGCTCCTGTGTTGAGCATCTGCCCCTTGGTAGTCGGAGTGCTTCACAGCAACCAGTCATTTCACCAGTTATTCGACCGTTTGGTCGATGTGCATATTAGGCTTTTATTATGTAAGATAGCTTTAATTGAAGGCCCAGAAGAACCTCATTTTGCCACATTCTTTGAAAATCAAGCTGAGGTGAAAAAGGAACATGGAAAGCAATTCTTAAGATACCTAAGAGTACAATCTTCCTTCCGGTGATTAAGAGGCCTGAGAGCCCTGGGTGGTTTGCTCAGTGGACGGTGTCCACCTGTGGACTGAAGGGCCCCTGTTTTGATTCCAGGTAAGGGCACATGTCCAAGTTGCAGGCTTGATTCCCTAGTAGGGGGTATGCAGGAAGCAGACGGTCAATGATTCTCATCATAGATGTTTCTATCTCTTGGTCTTTCTCCCTCTCTGAAATCAATAAAAGTATATATATATTTTTTTAAAAATAAGAGGCCTGAGATAGACAACTGGGGAACAGGCATACAAGCTCTAGAGTCTGATCTGGAATTGGAGAACCAGTTAACCCAGCCCCTGCTAGACCTAAAGACCATAGCTTCTACCAACAATGACACTAGTATCTTATGCTTCCTGGGTGAACAGAAGAGTAACACAAACTACCTGCGACGCCAGCTAGTACAGTATATCTAAGGAATTAGAAAATCAGGCCCAGGAGGAGGAAGACTCATTGAAAAAGCCTGCAGTGTTTAGGTAAATAGACCCAACATCTGAAGGCAACAAAGCAAGTCTTCCCATCGTAGTAGGTCCCCAAATCGGCTACTTACCCTTACTCTCCATTTGTCAAAAGAGTGCTTTCCTTCGTTGGTGTGTGTATAAGTAAATTCTTTTGCATCATTAAAAAGGCACAGACATGGATATTTTAGAGAATATCTCTTCATTTAGTAAGAATCCATCAAGTTACTCTTTATTTTTTAAATAAACTGTCTTCCCCCAAGTCATTCTGTCATAATGAAAGTTCTCATAAAATGAAAGGACTTTCATTAGAATTGTAACAATGGTATTTTTTAGCTTCCCTTTAAAGAGTTCGATGATTGAATTTTATTTTTATGTTTATTAATAAACTTGGTAAATCTCATTTGATTGGTTTAATGCCAGAAGTTTATAAAGTTTGTGGCTTCCAACAGTTAAATGTTGACTTTTAGTCATGTTTTTACCCATGTATATCACTGCAGTAATCTCATTGCTAAATGTTACAAATCTATAAAACATTTTTTTAATATAGTTCAAAAATCCAAGATAACACAAGGGGCCTACCATGAAGTCTTTCATCTCCCTGTCTTTGAGGCACCCAAGTGTTTAGTTTGTTTGTTTTTTCTCTCCTTTTACAGGAATAATTAATTATGTAATCTTACGTTCTATTTTTCACTTGGCATTTGTTTTTTGCTTAAAGTAAATTTTAAAGGTTTTGTTTTTTTTAAATAAGTACTTACTGTTCCATATTTTGTTTAATCTGTCTCCTGAAGGACATTTAGATTCTTCCCAAACCAGTTTTCTTGTAAACATTTCTGCATTGACTATCTGTGTACATATCTTTTTCATTTGTATCAATATGTGCATATATATATATATATAATTTGTAGATGAGGACTTGATGAATCAGAGTGTGTGGTATTAAAAAAATTTTCTATACCCAAATGGCCTTCCACAGAGGTTTTAACAATTTAAAATCACATTGATAATGCTTGAGAGAACCAATTTTATATCCTCTTTACAAAATATATTACACTTTAATTTTTTGCCAGTTTTTCTTAGGTAAAGAATTATAATCTCAGTGTGGTTTTGATTTGCATTTCTCTTATAACTGAGATTGAGTACATGTCATATTTTCAAAGACCTTTTATATTTATTTTTCTGAGGACTCATGTCCTTACCCCATTTTTCTGTTGTTTCTTAGCACGATTTATTAGAGTTAAGGGAAACGTTAACCTTTGCATGATTACTAGAAGGTCAAATAATTTTGATATAATTAAATAGTATGTTATCTTTACTGCTAATGTTTTTCTTAATGTCAGACTAAAAGAAATGATAAGTATCTTTGAAAGACCAATATTTTCTTGGTTTTGGTGTTTTGCTACTTGCTTTAAATATTTTTCAAATACATGTCTTTTTCTTATAATTTCACTTAGTTCCTTAAAACCCATTTCTCATTTAAATCTTATTTGTAAATTATTTTTCTTATAAATGTCTCAAATCTTTTATATTGCTACTCAATGTTAGAAAGACATAAAACTTGAATTGCTGATATATAATGATAATAATTTTAAATAGATTTAATAAGAGTATGTTCCTGTTGTTCGTTACGTTTTCCCCCTTAAATTGATTTGCCTATAAAATATTTGTGAAGAAAAATCTTGATTTTACAATATATATTTTCTTAAGTTATTCAATAAGGTCATTGAAAATAGGAGAAAAATGAAAGCATCTTTTAGGAATTAGAGATCCCTGTGATGTGAGTTTTACATAGCATATGGATTACATTTGTACTATTTAATATTAAATATTCTAAAAACTAGTTTTCCCAATCATGAGGTAATTAAACATTTCTTAAAGTATAGTTTATAATAAAATATATTTATTTTTTTCCCCTGTATCCTCTTCCCTTTGTTCCCCAGCCCCTGGATATTGATTGCTTTTTTTTTTTTTTTTTTTTTTAAAGAGAAAGGGTGTAGGGGGAGAGAAATATCAATTTGTTCTACTTTTTTATGCATTGGTTGCTTCTTGAACCTGCAAACTTCGCTAATTGGGACTAAACGACCCTTTAGCCCACTAAGCTATCTGGCCACGGCCCATACAATCTAGTTTTCCAACATGCTTGCTTTCGTATTCAACAGTGTATCTCAACTGTAGCAATTAAAAGCCCATCCTTAAGATTATTTTACTACTTTTTGTGTGTGCATCTTGTGGGATGATGGAGGCAGGGGAACAGAACAGTGGTCTTGTTCCTGTCCTTCAGGTTTAGGTAGTGATTAGGAAAGGGCTGTCGGGAGCTCAGGTTCTTTGGGAAACAGTATTAGGGAAATGTTATTTTTCCTATTGTTTTTTATATCACAGCTTTTGGTAATCTGACAGCTCTTACTAACTTGTTACCTATAGCCAGGACAAAATTAGATCGGTATATTAGAATCTACCAGAAAGAATGACCATGAGTCTATTAGATTACAGGAGCCTTCCTCCAGACTTCATTTATAGGATAAAATGTCATCTTGATCCAGAGCTTGTAGATTTTTTTCCCCTTGAACTTTATTTACATTTCAGTTATAGCACAAAAATCTCTTTTTAATGGCAGGAATTCCCATCTGATCTTTATTTCCTTCGTGTCTACTGAAACCTTAGTGGTTATTCCATATAGGATTTCAACTTAGTTACTTTCATGGTATCACTTTGGGAAATATCAAAAACATACTATATTTTGGAGGGATGAAATGTAAATACAAACCAAACATTTCAAATCAACTGATATAAATAAAATTCCAGAGAAAATAGTGGATGCTTTAGTTCAGTCTTTAAATGTAATCCTGTTTGGAGAAATGCACTTAGGAACTTAGATTACATTTTAAACATTCTGGAGATAATACTTAAAATTTCCAAATAGAACTTAACTTGTTAAAAATAGAACCAAAATTTCATCTTTGGAACATGTCTCTTAGCAGAAAATGATTCATTTGTCTCTTAATTGTGCTGGAATTAAATGTTTTAACCTGAATTTTTTGTAAAGGTTATTGGGTAGGTATATCTACCTATTTAAGCCTCCACTTTCAAAATCCCAGTTTCTCACCTTTACTTTGTTATCTGAGATAGTGTTAGATGGCAAATCATGTTTTCATTCAAGAGAATTAATGAAAAATAAAATTGATTTGGGTGTTTATATGGAACCTCTCTAAGCCATCTGAAAATCTTTTCAAAATCCATATTAGAGTTTCAATAGGTTCTTATCTTTTTTTAAGGCTAGATAATATTTTATTCTGAATTGACAAACAGTATAAGCCTTTTATATTTAAGTGTGGTATTTTTTTTAACAAGAATAACAGAACTCCTGAGCTTTTTATACAAGTTCCATGTTTTCATTTTTATATTTCCATTATTAGTTAAATTAGTATAATATTAATTCCACAACTAATGAATATTTAATCAGTGATAGATTTTTAGCCACATTTACTTAGCCATACTTATTGAATGTCTACTATATGTTGGGCACTATTCTAGGTGATTGGACATAAACTGATAAAAGTCCATGCCTTTGTGGGGTTTTATATTATTTTCTGAAAAATAGTATTTATTGAGCTGTCAGATTACCAAAAGCTGTGATATCTCAAAAAAGGACCAGGTCCTGGGACATTCAGTCTTAAATTACCAGCAGCAGGGCTAGATAGAGAAAATAAACATGTCCTGTGGGATATATTTTTTTTTTATGATTGAACTAGAGGCCTGGTGCACGAATTCATGCGCCAGTGGGGTCTCTTGGCCTGGATCAGGCCAAGACTGGTTCTCCGACATCCTCCGAGGGGTCCTGAATTGCAAGAGGGTGCAGACCAAGCCGAGGGACCCCACTATTGCACAATCTGGGGAGGGACATGGGAGGCTGGCCAGCCAGGGAGGGCTCCAAGGTGTGTCCAGCCCATCTCGCTCAGTCCCAATCAACTGGACCCCAGTAGCAAGCTAACCTACCAGTTGGATGTCTACCCCTTGGTGGTCAGTGCATGTCATAGCAACTGGTCAACTGTCTGCCTCCTGGTGGTCAGTGCAAGCCATAGTGAGTTGAGCAGCCTTAGCTTATTGCACTTTAGTTGAACAGTCAACTGGACACTTAGCATATTAGATGGCTTTTATTATATAGGATATCTAGATAGACTACTGAAAATATACAGTTCCTGTATAATAGGCCTTCATAAATAGTTGTCACTGTAGCTAAATATATGGATGAATGAAAATTTTGGAATTAAGTGGTACAATTTTAAAAAGCAAGCATAATGATATATAAATAAAAGTTGAAAAAAGAGATGAGGAAGGAAAAACAGAACTTGTGATTGTTTAAAAGGGAAAATAAAACTTCTATATTTCTTACTTAAAAGAGTAATATAGCCCTATCTGGTTTGGCTCAATGGATAGAGCCTGCGGACTGAAAGGTCCTGGGTTCGATTCTAGTAAAGGGCACATGCCCCAGTTGCAGGTTCAATCCCCAGTAGGGGGCATGCAGGTGGCAGCCAATCAATGATTCTCTCATCAATGATGTTTCTATCTCCTTTTCCCTTCCTCTCTCTGAAATCAATAAAAATCTATTTTAAAATAAATAAATAAAATAGTAGTATAATGTGTTTATTGCAGGAAAATTTGAAAAGTGTATGCATAATGGGAAATAGTCCATATTTCTACTATCTTTTCCCACTATTAGCTTTTTTAAATATAGGTATTTATAAAACAAAAACTCAAAACTTTGTTGTAACATTTTTATATTCTTGTTAGTCATTATACAATATTACTTTTAAATGTGCTAAATTAGTACATACAGATGTGTGCTACTTAAGCAATCCTTTATTATATATTCATATTCCCATTTTTTGCTCTATAAGAAACTAACGAACAATTTTACTTAGGTATCCTTAAACTGACCATTTAGAATTGGTATTTCACTATAAAAGTTGCTGGCATGATCTTTCAAATTGAGTTAGGTAATGAAATTTTTTAAATTGCTTTAGAATTTAGTAAAATAGTTTGTCCAAGTATAAAGAGGAAAAGATTAAGTAAATGTATAATTTTGGTGAAAAGGATGACTTGGAAAATATTTGATGAACATTTAAAAAGAATGTGGAATTAAGTCATTTAAATTAAAAGTAGAAATAATGTATGCATATAGGATTGAGAGAACTAGAATTAACTCATAATACAAATGTTGATTTTATTAGACACAATGATAAAAAGTATCAATGGTAGAATTGCATAATATAATTGAAACTAATTTCAGATCTAAAATTGAGAATTTGAATAGCAGATTTGGATAAAAACATATTTTAGTCTGAGGAATGCAATATAAAAGTTTTATGGAACAAGGAAATGTGTTGTTTTACACATTTATAAGTCTGTTGATAGGAAAATACTGGAAGAGTAAGCACATTGCTCAAAAAGTAGAGAAATGTAATCCAGTTTTTGAAAAGTGACTTTAAGAAAGACTAGGTAAAACATTTCCCTCGATTCTAGGTGTGTAGTATAATTGTTATTTAGCAGTATAAAACATCTATCAGCTCTCTTTTTCTCTTAGTGTTCTCCTTTGATTTCTTAGATGTGATTTTATCCTTTCTCTTAAGCACTCTTTGGGTTTCTGTTCCTTTTCTCTGCCTGGTAATGGCTATCTTTGAGATATTAAATCAGTGACTGTAATACACATCTTTAATCCTACTGGTTTTATTTGAAAATCAATACCTTATGTCCTAACTTTAAAAAAATTTCTGAGTTATCTGTGGTTACCACATTAAGTCCAATAAAATGTAAACTTGGCCCTGACTAGTGTGGCTCAATTGATTGGCATCCCATGCATATAAAGGTTGCCAGTTTGATGCCCAGTTGGAGCAGCAGATGGATTTTTCTCACATCAGTTTTTCTCTCTCCCTCCCTTTCTCTCTAAAATCAATTAAAAAAAAATTAAAGAAAAAGTAGTCCTAACCGGGTTGGCCTATGGACTGAAGGGGGGTCCCAGGTTTGATTCCCGATAAGGGCACATGCCCTGGTTTCGGGCTTGATCCTCAGTAGGGTGTGCAGATCAGTGATTCCCTCTCATCATTGATGTTTCTCTCTCCCTCTCCCTCTCTCAAATCAATAAAAATATACTTTAAAAAAGTCAACTTGCCCTAGACAAGTAGTTCGGTTGTTTGGAGCGTCAGTACTCCAAGGTGGCAGTTTGGTCCCTGGCCAGGGCACATATGAGAATCAACCAATGAATGTTTGAATGGATGGAACAACAAATAAATGTTTCTCTTTTTGTCCCTCTCTTAAAAATAAAGCAAATAAATAAAAAGACTGCATTAAAGATAATAAAAAAGTAAACTTTATAGCATTACCATAACATTTTTCATTTTTGTTCCCATGAAAAAATACCTCTGGTTTTTCCCCTCTGTATTACTATTTTTCTCCCCTGTCCCCCCTTCTCCCAAAGCCCAGGCCACTGTTACCCCAGTTAAGGATGACAGCAACCGCTCCTTAGCTGTTTCTCTGCCAGTGCCTTCTTGCCTTATCCTCTGACACTGAAAGCCACCTTTCTATCTTCCCCAAGTTCACTCTGCCTCACCCCCCTACCCTACTGATAAGCCATAGTTTCTGTACTTCCATTCTTGGGTGACATCCAATTTTTGTGTATGTCAGTTTTAAACTCTGCTTGGCTTTCTGTGCAGGCCCTCTGTAATGGACCGCCACCACATTTAGCCAGCCTACTTTCCTGATACATATTCTTTCCAGCATCACACAGAGAACTTCAGAAACTCAGGTTATGTCATTGATTTACACAAACCCTTTTTCCTGGATTTCATCTGCTCAGCCAAACTTTCCTCAGTAACTAATTTGCATGGGACTCCTTTTCCTCTTAATTTTATAGGACATGGAGATACACTAATTAAATTTAGTCTTCTGTTCTTCCCAGTAATTTCCTGTTTCCAACTTGATTATAAGATCTTTAATAAAATTCAGATCCATGGCTCCATATCCACCTGGCCAATCTGAAGCACACACTGCAAATAATTTTTAGTTGGTTCAGAAAAGTGGAAGATTAATACCAAATTTGGTTAGTACAAAAAATAAAAATGGCCCTGGCCAGTGTAGCTAAGTGGGTAGAACATCAGACTGCAGGGCAACTGGTTCAGTTCTTGACAAGGACATATACGTACTTGGGTTGCAGGTTTGATCCCTGGCCCCTGTTGGAGTATGCGCAGGAGGCAACCAATTGATGTTTCTCTCTTTCCTCTCCCTTCCACTCTCTCTAAAAATCAAGGGGAAAAAATGTCCTCGGTAAGGGTTAACAAAACACAGAAAAAAAGGAATGTAAACTCAATCTAAAACTAATTTGCTTAGCAAATTATAATGTTACTGTAACTGGTTTATTTTCTCATTAATAGATATGTTGTTCCTATAATACATTTAAGTGTCTCAAGGAACAAAATTTATGGGACAGCAAGAGATTTTAGCCAATTTGTTAAATCGAAATCTGTATATGTAAGCATACATTTGTTTTTTAGATTTAAAAAGAATTTTAAGTCCTCACTTGATATTTTTTTCCATTAATTTTTAGAGGGAAAGACAGAGAAATATCACTGGGAGAGAAGAACACTGATTGGTTGCTTCCTACACAAGCCCTGACCAGGGCCCAGGCTGGGGAGGAGCTTGCAACCAAAGTACGTGCCCTTGATCAGAATGGAACCTGAGACCCTTCGGTCCACAGGCTGATGGCCTATCCACTGAGCCAAACTGGCTAGGGCAGTGTCAATTGATGACCCAGCTCTATTCCTGATCAGGGCACATGCCCAGGTTGCTGGCTTGATCCCTAGTAGGGGTCGTGCAGAAGGCAGCTGAATAATGATTCTCATCGTTGTTTCTATCCCTTTCCCTAACTCTGAAATCAATAAAAATATATTTTTGAAAAATTTGGTAGAACTTAAAGTGCCATATTTCAATGTTTCCAAATTCCTTAAAATAACTTATGTCTTTAATTTCTAATACATTTTTTTTCTGGGTATAAGGATTTAGAGAGCCCCAGAAGGAAGTAGTGAAAAAGGCTAAATGAATGGAAGATGGGATTTGTGTTCAGGATGCCATTTGCTTTTAGGTTTCAGGATTGGAGCTAAGCTTTTTAGAATAAAAAAGACAAGCAGAATCAGCTTCTGCAGCTCAAACTCATTTACTAGTAAATTGTCTTAAATTCCATAAAAGTGCAAATCTTTTGAAAGATAGGGAAAACAAATTAGGAATTTGTGTTTGCAGTTAATTCATTTATTCATCCCACTTGTGACATGTAAACTCATTTGAGATGGGGTCTAACCCTGTAGTGTCTTAAAACAAACATTGGCTTGTCTCAAATAGTTATTTTATTTATTTTTTTCACTTTATTTATTTTTTAATTTAATAAATCTTTATTGTTCAGATTATTGTAATTGTTCCTCTTCTTTTTCCCCCAAAGCTCCCCTCCACCCGGTTCCCACCCCACCTTTAGCCCTTACCTCCCTCCCCCATTGTCCTCATCCATAGGTGTACGATTTTTGTCTAGTCTCTTCCCACACCCCCCTCACCCCTTTCCCCCTGAGAATAGTCAGTCCACTCCCTTTCTATGCCCCTGATTCTATTATATTCACCAGTTTATTCTGTTCATTGTATTTTTTATTCACTTGATTTTTAGATTCACTTGTTGATAGATATGTATTCATTGTTCATAATTTTTATCTTTACCTTTTTCTTCTTCCTCTTCTTAAAGAGTACCTTTCAGCATTTCATATAATACTGGTGTTGATGAAGTCCTTTAGCTTTTTCTTATCTGTGAAGCTCAGCTTGGATGGGGTGCAGTCTCAGGGCTGAGCACATGGCCTTACTTCCCGTCAGCCCTGCCCTATGAGGCCCCAGGGTCTGTGTCCCTTGGTAATTGCTGCAGCCCTCTTTGCGCACTTGTGTGCATGCCTCCATCCCTCTGCCTTTCGTGGCTCCCCTCAGTTTCCATGTGCTCCGGGGACCTGTATGAATCAGGGTTCCCAGGGTCTTGCACGAAACTGGTTCAGTGTAGTCGGAACTGGATTTCAGTGCAGTTGGGAGATTCCGTCTTACTCTAGAGCAGTGGTTCTCAACCTATGGGTCACGACCCCTTTGGGGGTCGAACGACCCTTTCACAGGGGTCGCCTAAGACCATCGGAAAAATGCAGATATTTACATCACGATGCACAACAGTAGCAAAATTTCATGGTTCGGGGTCACCACCACATGAGGAACTGTATGCAAGGGTCTCAGCCTTAGGAAGGTTGAGAACCACTGCTCTAGAGAAAGCCAGCGGCACAATCAGCAGTCAGTCCTCTCTGTGTACATTGGCGCGAGTGCGCCTCCAGACCTCTGCCTTTCATGGCTCCCTAAGTTTATGTGCACTCCTCCCTTTTCTTGACAGTCCAAAGTCCCCCTAATATGAGTCTCGCCTGGAACTGAGGTTCAGTGCAGTCAGAACTGGGGTTCAGTGCAGTCAGGAGTTTCCGTCTCCCTCCCACTAGAGGAAGCCAGCCAGGCACTCACCGCCTGTCCTCTCCACACACATATCTCCATACCTCAGCTTTTTGTAGCTCCTCTGAGTCTCCATGAGCCCCTCTCTTTCCTTCTAGTTGTAGAATTTCCATTCAGCCAACTTTTTTGTGATTCTGGATGATGTCCATTCTGTCTTTTAGGTGTAGTTTTGCAATTGTGCGAGGCAGCAGTTTAGGTGTTCACCTAAGCCACCATCTTGGTTTCTCCTCAAATGGTTATTTTATATGATAACCTAAACAAAGTATATAGAGATTTCCTTTAAATTGTTTGGTTTGTTTACTTTCCTCTATAGAGTTACATCCATTGGATTCACTTGTCAAGTATGTTTTTGAATTATTTAAAATTAATTGTATTGTTATTTATTTCTGATTATAATTATAGGTACTTCTAAAAATAACATTTAGAAATTCTCGCCCTAACTGGTTTGGCTCAGTGGATAGAGCACCAGCCTGCAGACTCAAGGGTCCCAGGTTTGATTCCGGTCAAGTGCATATATCTTGGTTGCAGGCACATCCCCAGTAGGAGGTGTGCAGGAGGCAGCTGATTGATGTTTCTCTCTCATCAATGTTTCTAACTATCCCTCTCCCTTCCTCTCTGTGAGAAAGTCAATAAAATATATATATTTTTTAAAAATGAAAAATTCTCATAAGAGAAAATTTGATATTGAGGAAATCAGCCAAAATGCTATTTACTTGTAGAGATTTCTCCATTAAGAAAAATGTTATTTTTATAGGCATTTATGCCATTTTATAAAATGTTCAATGAAATATGAAAAATATTCCTAATATTAAGGAAAACTAATTTATTTTCAAACAGTTAAATATTGTTGCTTCTTACATCTTCATATAAAAGCTAGAAACCCAATGCACAAAATTCGTACACAGGTAGGGTCCCTAAGCCTGGCCAGTGATCAGGGCCAATATGAGGGGTAACCAGCAGGGTGATCGGGAGGCCCCCACTAGCACCCACTTTGGCTGGCCTGAGGCCTGCGGGCTGGGAGCAGCTCCTGTGTTGAGTGTCTGCTCCCTGGTGGTCAGTGTCCATCATATCAACTGGTCGTTCTACTGTTCGGTCAATTTGCATATCAGGCTTTTATTATATAGGATGTTCCAGGTAAAGGGTACAGATATCTAAACTGTTAAAAATGGATGCTACCATAGTTATCAATAGTTTGTTAGATATTTCTTCTGATAGGTTTACATTTTGCAAGGTTAAATAATCTGCTATGATTATTAGTTTCAGTAAATGCCCAGAGGGTAGTTTTAATTCTAAAAGATCATTAATGTTAAATTTTGCTTGAGAAATAATTATACAAGTTAACAAAGGACTAGAATTAAGAAGTATTTAAAAGTAATAGGGACCATTTGAGATCTTGCTTCCCGCCATATGCAATCAGTTTGACTAAACTTATAAAAAAAATTTTTGCTCTATCAAGAATAGATCCATGTTTATTCAGTGTTATATGTTTTATTCTTCCCCCAATAGCCACTCTAATTTAACAAAATTCAGAGCCTGCCTTTGCTAATCTAAATTATCTTCCTTTTTTATAAAATAAAAATAGGGAGTTGACAGTTTCAAATTTTTTATTTCTTTCTCTTCATAGCATCTTTTCGTATCTTGGTAAAATTAAAATGACTCAGCAAAAAGTAAAATTTCAAGTGTATGACAAATTTTTTTCTCTATTTTCCCCCCCATCACCATTTATTCCTTCTTACCGCCTTAACCCATCCCCTACCCCTGGCAATCACCACACTGTTGTCCAGCTCCATGAGTTCTTTCTCTGGTTTTTCTTTTTTTTTGCTCAATTCCTCTACCACCCCCCTATCAAAATCTCCCTATTAGAGCTGTTTGCCTGTTCTCTATCAGTCTGTCTCTATTTTGCTTGGTAGTTTAGTTCATTAAATTTTACATATGAGTAAAAAAAATTCTACATATGAGTGAAGTAATATGGTACTTGTCTGTCTGTGACTGACTTATTTTACTGAGCATAATGATCTCCAGGTCCATTTATGCTGTTGCAAAGGGTTAAATTTTCTTCCTTTTTATGGCCGAGTAGTATTCCATTGTGTAAAAGTACTATATCTGTTTTATTTACTCATTTACTGGTGAACACTTGGGTTGTTTCCAAATCTTGGCTATTATAAATAATGCTGCAGTGAACATAGGAGTGTATATATTCTTTCTAATTTAGTGTTCTGACTTGCTTCAGATAAAAGTAGATTTGCTGGGTCAAAAGGCAGTTCTGTTTAACTTTTTAAAATATATTTTTATTGATTTCAGAGAGGAAAGAAGGAGAGATAGAGATAGAAACATCAATGATGAGAATCATCAGTTGGCTGCCCCTGCATGCCACCCACTAGAGACCAAGCCTGCAAACCTGGCATGTGCCTTTGAACAGAATCAAACCTGGGATCCCTCAGTCCCCAGGCCGATGCTCTATCCACTGAGCCAAACCAGCCAGGGCTGTTTTTAATTTTTAAAAAAATATATTTTATTGATTTTTCACAGAGAGGAAGGGAGAGAGAGGTAGAGAGTTAGAAACATCAATGAGAGAGAAACTTCATTCAGCCGCCTCCTGCACACCCCCCACTGGGGATGTGTCTGCAACCAAGGCACGTGCCCCTGACCGGAATCAAACCCAGGACCCTTCAGTTCAAAGGCCTATGCTCTATCCATGAGCCAAACCGGTTTTGGCTGTTTTTAATTTTTTGTGGCAACTTCATACTACTTTCCACAGTGACTGTACCAATTTGCATTCCCACCAACAGTGCACAAGGGTTCCCTTCACATCCTTCCAACTCTTGTTTGTTGATTTATTTATTTATTTTTAATATATTTTATTGATTTTTTATAGAGTGGAAGGGAGAGGGATAAAGAGTTAGAAACATCGATGAGAGAGACATCAATCAGCTGCCTCTTGCACGCCCCTCACTGGGGATGTGTCCGCAACCAAGGTACAGGCCCTTGACCAGATGGAACCTGGGATCTTCCAGTCCACAGACTGACGCTCTATCCACTGAGCCAAACTGGTTTTGGCTGTTGGTTGATTTATTGATGATAGCCATTCTGACAGGTGTGAGGTGATATTTCTCTGATGATTAGTGACATTGAGTATCATTTTTTAAAATATATTTTTATTGATTTCTGAGAGAAAAAGAGAGGGAGAGAGACATAGAAACACCAATGATGAGAGAGAATCATTGATCGGCTGCCTCTTGCATGCCCTACCCCCACACACACTGGGGAGCGAGCCCACAACCAGGTCATGTGCCCTTGACTGGAATCAAACCTGGGACCCTTCAGTCTGCAGGCCCATGCTCTGTCCACTGAACCAAACCAGCTAGGGTACTCTGAGCATCTTTTCATGTCTGTTGACCATCTATCTATACTAGTATGTCCTCTTTGGAAAAGTGTCTATTCAGGTCTGTTGCCCATTTTTTTCATTTTTTGTTTGTTTGTTTGTTTGTTTTTCTTTTATTTGGTGTTGAGTTTTATAAGTTCTTTATAAATTTCGGATATTAACTCCTTAAGAGATGTATTGGTGAAATGCTCTCCCATTCCATGAGTTGTCTTTTCATTTTGTTGATGGTTTCCTTTGCTATGCAAAAACTTTTCAATTTCATTACAAATTTTTATGACTAGCAGTAGATATCCCAGAAAGATGAGCATTAAAAATTATCCTCAAATTTTTCTTGTAAGGATTTTTTAAATCAAAATAATATAACTCTACTAAAGAAATTTTGAAAAGACAATTATTCTATCACACTAACACATAAATTGGCATATGTTAGTATATTTTCAACCATTTAAAAAAATCTCTGCATTAGTATAACTTGTGATTCCTGTTACAAAGCAGAAATCTACACTTTTAACAACTCAGATGGATTGCACATTGAAGTTTGAGAACTGAAAACAGAAATCATTTTTAAGGACTCGTCATTTATAATGATATAGCATTACTTTTAGTAGATAGAGATAAGCAAGTTTTAGTAGACTTTTAAAGCTATGTGTACGTATTTAAATGGAGGCATTTTTGATTGGTTAATGATAGACTTGAGAATCTGATGTCAAGACCAACTTCAAAGCAGTATCAAGAACTTTTAAAAATTTAAATCAGGCTCTGGTTTTCAAGTAGTGCCCTGTAAGCATGTTTATATATATTATATATAGAGAGAGACGTAATTTTTACTGAAATGCATAAATGAAATCATATACATGATGTAAAGCCTCTTTTTTCTTATCTCTATTCCTCCACTGATAGAACTCTGTCCATCAACTACATTAAAACTTTGTGTGTGTTTTCTTATTTTCTCCATGCTCATAAAATCATACAAACATACTTGTATACAAATAAGATTATTTATTATTTTTAATCCTCACCCAAAGATACGTTCCATTGATTTTAGAGAGCGAGGGAGAGATGAACATAGATATGAGAGAGAAACATTGATCAGTTGCCTCCTCTACATATCCAACCAGGAATGGAGCCTGTAACCTGGGTATGTACCCTGACCAGAAATGGAACCCGTGACCCTTCGGTGCATGGGACGAAGCTTCAACTGAGGCACACTGGCCAGTGCAAATTTTATTTTTTGAGTATTGTTTTACAAAAATGGAATATATTACATACATATTAATCTTTTTTTTATTCAATAAAATTTTGTGAAAATTCCCTCAAAACTACCTGTTAACAGTCCTAATTCATGGGACTGACATATGAATATACCACAATTGATTAAACTATTTTTCTACGATTAACATTTACTTTGTTAACTGTTTTTGTTTAATATGGCAATACATGCAAACTTACAAAATGGGAAATGTTTTTGTTTTTCCCATTTTGTAAGTTTGCATGTATTGCCATATTATCTTTAACCATCTTCATTTTCTCTTCTGGAAATCACCTATTCATATTTTTTGCCAGTTTTCCCTAATGGTTAGGGCCTAACCTATTATAAGAACTGTATATAATCTGTCATTGCCTTTGGAAGCTGATGACTTCAACTCATCATACTTCACTCCATTCCAGCCTATTTACCTTTACTGAGCAGAGCAGCTGGATTGAAGGAAACCTCAGGTTTATGGCTGTCTCAAAGGAGAGGCCTATGGAGGGAGAGCCTCGGCCAAGGCGTTAGTAACTGACCCACAGAAACACCTGGAAGGCGTTGACTGCCTTTCTACCCCAGAGGAAGGTGGGCATCAGGCGAGCTGAGTCCTCCCTACTCTGGAGCAAAGACTTCTTTCTGGATCTGTGTCAGAGGACTACCAACAGCCTATTTCCTGTCTGTACCTGCTACATAGCTGTCATGATAGGGAAGGGATCAATTATTATCCTAAGACTGCCAACACAGCATAGGGAGTAGACAGAAAAAATAATTGCAGTTAATGATGCAGCAACTGTTCGGATAGGCCCCAACAAAAGAGAACTGATTGGAAGAGACAATAACTTGAACAAAATAATATGAACGAAATGACATTGAAAGGACGGTATTAAAATCTGGAGCCAAAAATCATTGCTTTTGAATCAACTACAGAATTTGTCTCCATGGCGACATGGGGACAAATTAGTGGCCTGGAGAATCTAACGGAACAAATATCTTTAAACCTAGATCAAAGAAAGGGTAAAAGTAATTGACTTTGAAGATAGAATAAGGAGGCATAATGTATATAATAGGAGTTCTAAAGGGGAAAGGAACAGAAGGGAGAGAGACAATTTTAAAAAGAAGAAAATTCTCAAGAAAAAGACTGTCAAGAGTTCTCGCCTGCAATATCTTAAGCCAGAAAACGGAAAATTGATATACTGCTGAGGGAGAAGGACCATAAGCCAAGATTTCTCTAACCAGTCATTCACTCAGGGTAAACAAAGACATGCTGATAAATCATAATTGAGCAACTAATCCTACCTACCATCCGATGAAAATACTTGGAAAAGGAAATCTAATTATATTGAACCTTGGTCTTTGCACATGCTATTCCTCCTGCCTGGAATAACTCCCTTTATTTACCAGTATAACACATCATTTCTAACATCTTAATTTTTTAGGAAATCTTTTGCAACTCCCCAAGTCTGACTCTTGTGCTCCTCCTAAATGCACCTAGCACCCTGTACTTCCTCTATTTTGGCATTTATTTCCATAAAATTGTAAGCTCTATCAGAACATGGGCAGACTGCAGGTTGTGTTCACTATAGCCCCAGTGCCTGGAATATAGTAGTTTGCCTGAGTGCCTAAAATTTAGTCAAAATTAGCAAAAAAAAAATTTCTGTGATACTGTGCTTTGTATGTCTGTACTCATCTTGTTGACTGTTTTACAAAATTTCAACATAAATGAGTATAAGAAAATATTCATATAGGATGAATTTGTATAAGGTATATATTTATAATGCATATATCTGTAATTGGGTTCAAACTTATTTATTTTAATAAGGCAGACATAACAGGAAAGTATAGAGATAAATTTGCAAGATTAGTGTTTTTTTTTAAATGAGAGGTGGTGTTTTAATACTTTAAGAAGAATGATGTTAATCCAATATTTTTCTGTTTCTCTTCAGATTAAAGCTAAAAATTATGACAAGGTTGAAAAGGTGAGTTCTATTAGAGATACTTTGACTTTTATGCTGAAGCTTAACTGAGGACTTACCATATAAAGAAAATATAGTAAAATGTTAACAATTATTAAATCTAGGTAGTGGTTATATAGTTCATTGTACTCAGCACTTTCGTATGTTTGAAAATGTTTATAATAAAAACTAAGAACTAGGAAGGAGTTGTTATTTGTCATTTGTTTGAAAGAAGATATATTTGTGAAAGGAACTAAGTTTGTTTTTTAATGTTCTATTTTACCCACCACGTACCTGTGAAATTTATCCATGGAGCCTGATAATATTTTCTTGTATTTATAGTTATTTCAGAGATGCCTTATGAAGGTTTTGCACATTGATTTATGGAAGTGTTATCTTTCATATGTCCGAGAAACCAAGGGCAAACTACCAAGTTACAAGTAAGTTAAATCGGGGTCTTAAGAATGCAAGTGATCCCCAGGCACACAGTCAGTTCCACAGTTACTCACCTTCTCTTAACTCCCCGGATAGAGAAAGGCTTCTTGTCAAACTTAATAAAGAGCATTTTATTACTTGTCATGGCACCGCTCCTGGTAGGTTGGGATGCTGTGTGTTACTTAAGATTCCAAGGCCTCTTGTGTAGTTTCCCTGCTCTGACTCTCGTCCACCCATCTAACCACTCTGACTCTAAGTAATGGACCTTCCCGCATGTTAAAACATCCCTCTTAAGTTTTATCTATTACTAGAACTCTATCTTCTTTTCCTCATTATCCTTAATGTCTTATATTGGAGTGGAACTTCTTTTACTCTAAGTTTTACTTCAGAGCTGATAGATCTTCATATGTAACTTACCTGCTTAAACCAGATATTTCCACATTTTACTCTGGTTTACATATAAGATTAAGCAATTTAATAGAAAAATAAGTAAAACCGGGGCCTGATCATTGATAAGCTCTCAAGCAGAAGGTAAAAGAATGACTCTGGCAAGCTAAGCAGAGGAAGGACTTTGTGTGCTTGCAAGGATGTCTTTACATTTTTGTTTATGCATTCAGAAGGTTCAAGTGCTGTTCGGATACTGTGATCAGAAGTTATGATTGTGTTTTAGTTGTAGATACATTTTAAAAAATATATATATTTTTATTGATTTCAGAGAAGAAGAGAGAGGGATAGAAACATCAATGATGAGAGAGAATCATCAGTTGGCTGCCTCCTGCATGCCCCACACTGGGGATTGAGCCCACAACCTGGGCATGTGCTATGGACCGGAATTGAACCCAGAATCTTTCAGTCCACAGGCCGATGCTCATTCCACTGAGCAAAACCGGCTAGGACTAAAAATCATTTTTAAAATAAATAAGTACAATTAAAACAAAACAAAACATGTCTTTCACATTTATTTCAGAGAAAAAATGGCTCAAGCATATGATTTTGCACTGGATAAAATTGGGATGGAAATTATGTCTTATCAGGTAGAGTTAAAATATTTTTAATATATATATCCTATATATTTGAAAATATCAAGAAAGATACTAACATTTTATTTTATTTCTTAGATTTGGGTGGATTACATCAACTTCTTAAAAGGCGTGTAAGTATTTTTATTGATTTTTTTTCAGTGTGCACAGTTGATTTAGGTATAATATGATTGATGGCATTTCTTATCCAACACCAGGGAAGCTGTTGGATCTTATGCAGAAAATCAGAGAATAACAGCTGTCCGAAGGGTTTATCAACGAGGTTGTGTTAATCCAATGATCAATATTGAACAACTCTGGAGAGATTATAACAAGTATGAAGAGGTAAATTAGGCCAGAGTAATTATTCTAACCACACCATTTTAACTTTAATTTTAATGTGCTGTGGGTTTGTGGATTCTAGCCTTTCTGATATTAGGTACCTGCATATCAGTGCTGTGCATGTCTGTTTTTATGTTGATTGTAATAAAAACCACTTCCGATGTTTTTGCAAGGTTTTGGGAAACTATTAATTTTTAGAGACTACTCTGGAAAAGTCAAAATTCTAACAAAACCCATTTTTATTCATTGTTAAACTATACCCACACATTCATTGCTCCCTTATGAAATGGTACCTTTTTAGAATTGTTTTTCCAATAGTAGTGATCAGTTACAATGACCTCTTTTACCTAGTTATAGATATGATTGTTGGCTTGCATTTGTGAAATGTGGAGCTGCAATCCAAGATTTTTGGCTCATTGGCAGATGCTTTAATCATCTGAGCTAATAAGTAAACGTACGTGCCAAATAAGCTTCATTGTTAAAAGAAACTTCCTCATATGTCCACTGTGATTTGGAAGAACTATTCAGAGTATTAAAATCTCCGCATAGTTATGACTGGTAGCTCGTTAACTTTTTTAGGGGGGATTTTAAAAAGTATTGAAGACTACAAAGAACTTTTTGTTTTACTATGGGTTTTATATATCATATTTTGCATATTAACAAAACAGGAATTTTAAGATACTTTTTAATCATTTAAATTTACAACAGTAAACTCCTTACATTTTAACATAAATAGATTATAACAAACTGTAATTTCCAAAACAAGAAAAAATTTAGTAAGATTAGCATTGTTTTGTATTTTTGCCAATTTCTTTAATATCGAGCTTAATGGCTAGATTATATCTGCTTCTAAATTCAGTCTTTTATAATATTGAATGCCACAGTCTCTGAAAAACTCCACTGTATATTTGTAAGAGAGGTAAATGATGTCTTAGTATTATATGAAAACTAGAGGCCCGATGCATGAAATTCATGCAAGGGGGTTGGCCCTCGCAGTCGGCTTTATCCGGAAGGTCATTCCACTATCCGTTCTAATTAGGATATCACACTTTTGTTATTATAGATTGTTTTGATCTTATGGACCTCACTGAAAGGGTCTTGGAAATCAGTTTCTTGGTCTACTCTCTGAGATCTGCTGGACATGAATGATAATGTTTATGTCTACTTCTACCGCTGCATTTCTTTTTTTCCCCCTGCAGTTATTTTGCAAGTTATACTGACTTAGAAAAGTACTTTCCAGGATTAATCCACAGCTATTCTCCCAAATGAATCTTTACATCATTCTTTATTTTTTCTATTAATATGTGTTTTTATTGATTTCAGAGACGAAGAGGGAGAAAGAGAGAGAAACACCCATGATGAGAGAGAGTCATTGATTGGCTGCCTCCCGTAAGTCTCCTACTGGGGCTTGAGCCCACAACCTGGGCATGTGCCCTTGAACGGAATGGAACCTGGAACCATTCAGTTCACAGGCCAACACTCCATCCACTGAACCAAACCAGCTAGGGCTCATCATTTTTTATTATTAAAATTTTATATGAAATAGAATTGTATCCTTTTGAAATCATTCCCTAACTTTAGAAATTCCTGATCTATGGAAATTTATTGCCAGTTCATATCAGACTTGAGCACATCTTCCTTGATCTCTGAAGTGTATAATGTGATTGAATCTTTATTTTATTAACAGTCTTTTAAAATAAAAAATTTAAAGTAATCTAGTATATGAATAAATTTAACTATATTTTGCTAATATGAAAATACAGTTAATTTAAAACATATGTTTTCTTTTTCCTTAGGGTATCAATATTCATTTAGCTAAAAAAATGATTGAAGATCGGAGTAGAGATTACATGAATGCTAGACGTGTAGCAAAGGTATGAAATTTTGTCAGGCCACTTATTTTAATGATTGTTATGAGTATGTTGTTTACACAAGAGCTTTTCCTGTCTGGTATTATTCTTAATATTTTTATTCATTAGGAATCTTAGTGACAATTAGTTGCGTTGTTTGAGCAGATGACATATTAGAAATTAAATCTCTCTTTTTTTAAATAATTCTTTATAGTTTAAAGTATCCTTTTCCCCCCATTGACCTCTTCTAGCATCCGCTGCAAATGAAATACCTCTTTACAGACATGTTAAAGGGCAAAAGAGAATAAATTGAGTTTGGAAGAAAATTTATAAATATAGAAACTGGTCATAGAGACAATGTTCCAACTGTAATTAATGAAGTCCTTATCCTTCCCTCCTATTTGCTCATGCATATCTGAATACTGTATTACTCTGTTGTCTAACAACAGCTCTCAGAGACAGACTTTTGTCTTGTGAACATAGTTTTCACTAATTGACACCATGAGAAGTTAGGGAAAATAGTCTAGTGATACAAGTTTAAAAGACATAGTTTCTCAAAAGCTGGCAGCAATGATGCCACCAGGTCATTAGTCGTGTTCTGCCCTGGAGAGTGACCTCCTAGATTATCTCTATAGACAAGGGTGTTCTTTTCACCCAGTCCTGATAACCTGTTCTTGGGTAGGTAACTTACTATAATCTTTCTCCCTGATTTTAAATATTTAGATTGTATGAAAGTGGTATTTGGAAGAAATTGGCATTTTAGCAAATTACTCCAAACTGACCAACATATTGTATATCTGAGTTGTTCCGATGCTTACCACAGAATGCTAATGCTTGTTGTCTAGGAATATGAGACAGTAATGAAGGGTTTGGACCGCAATGCTCCCTCAGTGCCTCCTCAGAATACTCCTCAAGAAGCTCAGCAGGTAGATATGTGGAAGAAATACATACAGTGGGAAAAGAGCAACCCTCTTCGTACAGAAGATCAGACCCTTATAACAAAAAGAGGTAATAAGATTAACACTCCTGGGATTCCAGTTACATGCATGTTATGCCACTTGATATTATCTCATAGGATACTGACGTTATTTTGTTTCTTTTTTAATATATTTTTATTGATTTCAGAGAGAAAGGGAGAGGAAGAGATAGAGACATCAATGATGAGAGGGAATCATTGATTGGCTGCCTCCTGCACATTGGATTGAGCCCCGAAACCCAGGCATGTGCCCTTGACCAGAATTGAACCTGGGACCCTTTGGTCCGCAGGCCGACGCTCTATCTACTGAGCCAAACCGGCTAGGGCCTGAGGTTGTTTTTTAACCTGTCTTTTTTGGAAAGTGCAAGGTGTTTACCCAGTCCATAAAACTTGATGGAACTCAATTCCAAACTTGGTCTCCAGTACAGTGGGCAGCTTCAGCAATATCTATTTAGCTCTTTCAATCTTCCAGCTTTGCTTCTACTTATTACATTTTATAATTGCTCTCTTAGTGTACTGATATTCTTTTCTGTGCATGTATATTTGGGTATCAACTAAAGATTTGAGGGCATGTTTGCCCAGATTTTCAGGCTGTTCTTCAGATTTAGTAATTTTTATAGATCTATCTCCATGTTCACTGATAAGCCCATCTAGTGAATTCTTCATTTCAGATATTTTACTTTTCAGTTTTATAGATTTCCATTCTATAAATTTTTATATTTTTTATAGTTACAGTTCCATATGCATTACCATCTTTTTCTTTAAATCATTAAACATATTTATAACCGTAGTTATAAAATCCTATGTTAATTCAACATCTGGACTATCATGGGATTGGTTTCCTTTTCTCCTAACTGTGGGTCACACTTCTTTTTGGACATTGTGCAGATGTACAAGTGAAACACTGTAAAGCTGGATTTGGTTATCTTCCTCTGAAGCGTGTTGAGTTTAGCATGGAGTTAAGTTACTGACAGATCACCTGGACTTTGTAGTGACTTGATTTTACACTAAGATGGTCTGTTTTACGTTTGCCCTTAATCTCAGGGTAAATCTCTTAGTTCTGTGACATAGGGAACATAGTCTTTTTTTAAAAAAATAATTTTTTCTTTATTGATTTCAGAGAGAAATCGAGAGGGAAGGGGGGAGGGAGAGATAGAAACATTAATGATGAGAGAGAATCAATGATGGCAGTTTCCTGCACACCTCCTACTGGGGATCGAGCCTACAACCTAGGCATGTGCCTTTGATCAGAATCAAACCTGGGACCCTTTAGTCCACAGGCCCATGAGCTGAACTGGCTAGGGCAAGGGACATAATGGAAAGTACAAGGTGTTTACCCAGTCCATAAAACTTGATGGGACTCAATTCCAAACTTGGTCTCCAGTACAGTGGGCAGCTTCAGCAATATCTGTTTAGCTCTTTCAACCTTCCAGCTTTGTTTCTACTTACTACATTTTATAATTGCTCTCTTAGTGTACTGATATTCTTTCCTGTGCATGTATATTTGGGTATCAACTAAAGATTTGAGGGCATGTTTGCCCAGATTTTCAGGCTCCACCTTCTATAGCTCTCTTTTGGGGAACTTCCCCCTTAATTTTCAGCTGTTCTCATAGCTCAGAATTTTATCTTACTTATCTCAAGCCAGTAAGTCTTCAGCATTTGACTTGAGTTCTAGCTGTCCCAGAACTATACACACAGGGGTATGCCCTTGAGGGGAAAAGCCATATTAAATATGGATCTCCCCAGTGTGGCTCTGATTTTCTTTTTTTAAATATATTTTATTGATTTTTTACAGAGAGGATGGGAGAGGTATAGAGAGTTAGAAACATCCATGAGAGAGAGAGACATTGATCAGCCGCCTCCTGCACGCCCCCCACTGGGGATGTGCCCACAACCAAGGTACATGCCCTTGACTGGAATTGAACCTGGGACCTTTCAGTCCCCAGGCTGATGCTCTATCCACTGAACCAAACTGGTTTCGGCTTTTTTTTTTTTTTTTTTGTGACTCTGATTTTTTAAGGGCTCAGAATTTTCAAGTTCTTTTGGTCATTCTCTCTTAAATAGTTGCTTTTGTATTTTTCAGTTTATGAATTTCATTTTCGGGAGAGTTAATCTTACACAAACTCCTCTGCCACTGCCAGAACTAGAATTTGGAACTTTAAAAAAATTCCTCAATCTTGCCTTGCTTTCCCACCTATAGGCCTTTGCAAATACTGGTCTTTGTTTTGTTTCAGTTTTTGCCTGCACCATTTTTATATCTACTCCTGACATTCCTGCACTCCACTTATTGTCTCATCTGACCAGCTTATATCCCTTCTTCATTCAGGTTTTGCTTTAGATGTCAGTTCCTTAGTGAAGCCTTTCTTGGGTCCCTAAACTATGTTAAGTCCTGCTGCTGTGGGTTTCAAGAGTCCCCTGTGCTTACCTAATCACAATCCTTTTTACATTTTGAGTATAGGAAGTCTTAGATTCACTGGTGTACTCATGGTGTTTTTATATTCTTAGCATATGGTTGTGTTCAATAAGTATTAACTTCAGAAATGATGATTGGGGCATGGGAGGATGATGGTGCCAGAAATCACCAACGCTTTTTATTTCCAATTACCATACATTATTGGAGGGCATTGCCTTAGCCTAATAATTTAATTGTGGTGCTTGTATTGATAGATTCGTAAATAATACTTATTTTAATTGAATGTTGTGACTGTCTTTCCTTAGTTATGTTTGCTTATGAACAGTGTCTGCTTGTGCTGGGCCATCACCCTGATATTTGGTATGAAGCCGCCCAGTACCTTGAGCAGTCAAGTAAACTGCTAGCGGAGAAAGGGGTGAGTATTCCTTTTGCTCCCTAATGTCTTTCCAGGGTTTTGGCTTAGTAATAATTTGCTAAATGTAGCACTGAGCCCTGGCCAGTGCCGCTCAGTGATTAGAACGTCACCTTACACACTGGAGGGTCTTGGGTTCGATTCCTGGTCAAGAGCACATACCTGGGTTGCAGGTTCGATCCCTGGCCTTGGTCAGAGTGTGTGCAGGAGGCAACTGGCAACCAATTGATGTCTCGCTATCTCCCCCGCTTCTGCTCTCTCTAAAAAGTCAATGGAAAACATATCCTTGAGAGAGGATTAACAAAATTTTGGTATTATGTTAGTATGAATCTTAATGACACTCTTATATAATTAGACTTCCTTAGACAGAATTAAAATATAGTAGCTATTTTTCAAGGTATTACAGTGATGAATCATTTAAAGTATTTTATGATTCTTCTGTTAAAATAATGGAATGAGTCTTTGAAATATTTTTAAAATCCAGAAATGCATATGTGTCCATATGTGTGTATGTATTTTATTCTCTTTCAGCTATATTAACATTTTTTTACATGAGCTTTTCTTTTCTTTTTTTCTCTTAGGATATGAATAATGCCAAACTATTTAGTGATGAAGCTGCTAATATATATGAAAGAGCCATAAGCACTTTATTAAAGAAGAATATGCTTCTGTATTTTGCATATGCAGATTATGAAGAGGTGAGTAAAACAATATTTAGAACTTTTTATAATTGGATATTTTACTGCAGGACTGAATTTTTTTTTCTGGCTGCCTCTTTGCCTAGAACATTGCTTTTGGTAGACAAAGATGATACAAAATGAACATTTATTAGTCCTCAGCTCATTACATATTTATGCTCAAAGCAGGTGCCATTGTGGGGTGCAGCCTCTGGATGCCTCAGAGCTCTAATCATGCTTGTTTAGAGTATATATTCACATCCACTTCTTCTCTACCACCTTAGAGTCGCATGAAGTACGAGAAAGTTCACAGTATATATAACAGACTTTTGGCAATTGAGGATATTGATCCCACCTTGGTGAGTACATTACAAATCTCTTTCCTACTTTTGTAATCGCTTTAACATAAAAAATTTATGTACATACAACAAAATTCACTGTTTTTATTATTTAGGTCTATGACTCTTGACCAATAACATTGAATCATGGGACCGTCATGATGATGAATCATGGGAATCATCATCCAGTGACATTTGTTCATCACAATTAAATATAAAACACTTCAGGCGCTCCCAAACATTCTCTCATGTGACCCCATTGTAGTCAACCCTTCTTTTTTCCCAACCTCTGGCAGTTACTGATCTGTTCTCTACTCAGTCTTCTTTTTTTTAATGCAGCAATATGGCATAGCTGCTGTGGCTACTTTCTCTAACACCTTCATTGTGATCATGGTTAGAGCCATTTAGGCCACATAATTGTAGCATAGTAAATATTTCTTTTTAAATATATATTACTGATTTTCTACAGAGAGGAAGAGAGAGGAATAGTTAGAAACATCGATGAGAGAGAAACATCGATCAGTTGCCTCCTGCATGCCCCCTCCAGGGATGTGTCCACAACCAAGATACATGTTCTTGACCGGAATCAAACCTGGGACCTTTCAGTCCACAGGCCGACACTCTATCCACTGAGCCAAACCGGTTTCGGCAAATATTTCTTTTTAAATAAATGGAGGCAGCAGAAACAGCATCCTGAGAAGAGATTGGACAGAAACTCACTTTGTCCTGAATCCTGCTCTGTAATAATGGTTTTCAAAGCCCTGAGTTTTGTAAAAGTACCATAGAGCTCTTCCAGTGGGAGGGGAAGGGACAGGCCAGTATATGGGGCTCTAAAGCCTCTGCTCTAGACCCTCTACAGCTATACTGCTTGTTTGTTTGTTTATATTGGCTTTTCACTGTTCTAATAACTTTTTTAAATATATTTTTATTGAGTTCAGAGAGGAAGAGAGATGGGGAGAGAGATAGAAACATCAGTGATGAGAGAGAATCATTGATCATGCTGCCTCCTGCTGTTCCACACTGGGGATTGAGCCCACATCCAGGCATGTGCCCTTGACTGGAATTGAACACAGGACATCTAATAATCATTTTAAATTAATTTAGCAAACTGCTCTGTGCTAGATTCCAGCAGTATAACGATAAATTAGGTAAATTTTCTTTCTTCAAGGAACTCGTAGTTCATTCCTTTATTCATCCACTTGTAAAAACTGGGAAACAACAGTTTGACATCATCAAAACTGGACAAAACAGGACCCTACTCATCCAGAGACACTGGCTCATTAAAAAAATGTCACATACTCATCATGTGTTGGGCACTCAATAGGCGCTGAGTATAAAATGGTTCATAAATAGTTTAAAATTGCTTATAAAATTACATTGTTGGTCTTTGGAAAATAATAGTGGGCTTTTATAGCAATAAATTAAGAAAATGTGAAGGCTGTCCAACTTGGGCCCAGTATAATGGCTCCTACAAAAAGGGTGGTGAGAAGAAGAAAGGCTATTCTGCCATCAACAAGATATTGATCAGAGAATATGCCACCAGCATTCACACGTGCATCCATGGAGTGGGTTTCAAAAAGCCTGCCTCTCAGGCACTCAGAGAGATCCGGAAATCTGCCATGAAGGAGATGGAAACTCCAGATGTGTGCATTGACACCACGCTGAACAAAGCTGTCTGGGCCTCAGTAATAAGGAATGTCCTATTCCGTATCTGGGTGCGGGGTCCAGAAAACACAATGAGGATGAAGATTCACCAAAGAAGCTCTCTCTGTTGGTCACCTATGTACCTGTTACCACTTTGAAAAATCTGCAAATACTTAACGTGGATGAAAACTAACTGCTGATTGTTTACTAAAGTTATAAAACTGCATCTTCCCCCCCCCAAAAAAGGTGAAATTAAACATATTTTAAGCGTGCTTGAATTGGATCAAAACTTGAGTTTTCTAGGTGTTGGTATTTATTAGTGAAGTTTTTCCTAGTACTTTTACTTTTATTTGTTGTTAATAAGGAAATTAACAAATTTCTTATTTACTAATTTGCATGATCTGGAATAACTGATAATAAGTGCACAATCTTGTAAAAAAAACACCCTATTATACACTTAAAGGGTGAATTTTGTGGTATGTGAATTATATCTCAATTTTTTAAAAATAATATGCAGGCATCTTTAATACCAGAACAAATTTGCTTGTGGATTTAAATGGTGCAATGTCTATAATCTTACTTTCTGATTTCTTGGTTATTCAAGATTTCTTTCTTATACAGAAAACATTAGTATTAAGATAATGTAAGCCAGTTTCAAACACTACACGGATCACATTCTGCCTTATTTATAGAACACAAATACTTTGTTTTACATAGGTATATATCCAGTATATGAAATTTGCAAGAAGAGCAGAAGGTATCAAATCTGGAAGAATGATATTTAAAAAAGCAAGAGAAGATACCAGAACCCGCCATCATGTCTACGTTACTGCAGCACTCATGGAGTATTACTGTAGTAAAGTAAGTACTGAAATAAAATATAACAATGAAATAATTTCCTTCATCTGAGATACTTAAAGAAAGGTAGTCCTAGTTCCTATCATTAGGCTTTAATAGCTTTTATCACAAAGGAAGTCTTTTTTAAAAAAATATTTTTATTGATTTTAGATAGAAAGGGAGAGAGAAAGAGAAACATCAATGATGAGAGAGAATTATTGATTGGCTGCTTCCTGCATGCCCCCTACTGAGGATCAAGCCTGCAACTCAGGCATGTGCCCCTGACTGGAATCGAACCCAGAATGCTTCAGTCCACAGGCCAGTGGTCTATCCACTGAGCCAACCAGCTAGGGCATACAGGAAGTCTTAAGTGCATCTGTGTGCAATTACATGGAGTATAAACCCAAACCCCCACTGCCTGCTCATTTCTACCTTATTAAACTACATATTTTTTAATCTAAACCTCCTTGAGTGGTTTTTAGCATATTAATTTTTATTTAGTATGGTATTAATTTCCACTTTAATTCTCTTTTCAAAAAAAAAAATACATTCTTACTGATTTCGGAGACAGAGAGTGATAGAAACATCAATGATGAGAGAGAAACATTGACCAGCTGCCTCCTGCATGCCCCCTACTGGAGAACAAGCACCCAACCTGGGCAGGTGCCTCTAACGGGAATTGAACTGTGACCTCCTGATTCATAGGTCGATGCTCAAACACTGAGCCACACGGGCAGGGCTCCATTTTCATTCTTCTTCTTCTTCTTTTTTAAATATATTTTATTGATTTTCTACAGAGAAGAAGGGAGAAGGATAGAGTAAGAAACATAGATGAGAGAGAAACATCAATCAGCCATCTCCTGCACACCCCCCTACTGGGGATGTGCCCGCAACCAAGGCACATGCCCTTGACCGGAATCGAACCCGGGACTCTTCAGGCCAAAGGCCAACGCTCTATCCACCGAGCCACACTGGTTCCAGCCATTTTAATTCTTAATATAACTTGTCACATTTAGGTACTATAGTTTTAATATCCTTTTGAGTATCTTGTCTAACACTTCATGGAAATCAGTACTTCACTCTCTTTATTTCTAGGACAAGTCTGTTGCCTTTAAGATTTTTGAGCTAGGGCTAAAGAAATATGGAGACATTCCAGAATATGTTCTGGCCTATATTGACTATCTTTCTCACCTTAATGGTAAGTAGATCTATAATGATTACATATTAAGCCATCAATGTTATTCTCTGAAATTTTGTTGGATTTTTTTCCTTCTGCAATGTATTTTAATCATGTTATCAGACCAGAATCAGGCACTTAATAGTACTCAGGAAATATATGTGGCCTGTCAACCAAGAATATGTATTTATTGAGAAATGGTAGGTGCCTTTTGATTCTGCAGAATGGTCTTTAATGCATCATCAGTAAATTCCCATCAGTGGTAGGATAAAGCTGTATACTTAGAGTTGGAGACAGAGTTGTCTATGCTCATCTCTGATGACTCTGGGTAAATTGTCTCTTGTGTGGGGAAAAGGGAAAGAAGTGATAGGACAGGACAGACAAAAAACTATAGCCTCCAAAACTCCAAGTTGCCCAAGTAGTAAAGTAAAATGCTTTGAGGCTACTGGGGAACCAACTTCAAAATCAAATGTGATCTTTATTTAGCATCTTTATTTTTATTTTCCTGTTCTATTGTAATAACAACAATGGCCATCCATTGCTGAGTTCCTACCTCATACCAGGCGCTGAGCTAGGGTATTCATATATACTATACGTGTATATCTCTTGTAGTCCAGTTACCCACAGTCCAGGATAGGATTTGAATAAAAAATTATATCATAAAAATTGATTTAAGAAAGAAATATACAAGAATATGCCATGTGAATGATTATAGAATTAGATATCTATCACAGGTATTGACCAATGATTTTAATGATAGTTTCAGGAAATATATGACATTCTGTATACCTAAATAGTAGAAAAGAATACAACTTATATATGATTTTGTATTTCAGCTTAGTGATTCTACACTCTGGAAAAGGACTTAACTTCAAAAAGTGAGACAGTGGAACATTTAATTAAATATTTTTTTCTTGTATGAAATTAATGTTCCTCACTAATTTTTAACTATTTTGCTTGATTTTTTTAGAATAGTTACTAGTATGTATAATATTTGCTATTCTAAAATTGAGGATGATATCTGATGTAGGCATTTTTGTCTTCCAGCCTCAGTGTTTTAGATAGTCCTCCACTCATTTATCCATTCACTCATCTATCCATCATTTATTTATTCAGTACCTTCTGATTAGTAGGCCTGGGAATAGAAAGGTGAATTGGACTCCATTCTTCCCCTCAGAGCATTCTCATGGGGTTATCATGTGTGTAAACATAATTCCATCATTATTTGATCCTTAATTGAAGCATGAATTCTGGGACTAGGTGTATGAACTTGTTTCCGGTTTCTCAACTGCAGAACAACCATAGTAAGAGTACTTTTCATATATGAGATGATTATATGAAGTTTTGACTTTTATATGGATGTGGTAAGCATGCTAGATATAAATGTTAACTACTTAGGATATGGTGGCAATCATGAAAAAATGTGCTAAATTCTGTAATAGAGTCCTGAGTACTTTGGAGGCATGGAGAGGAGAGTATAATTTAAGTTCTAGAGTAGTGGTTCTCAATCTTTCTAATGCCGGGACCCTTTAATACAGTTCCTCAGGTTGTGGTGACCCCCAACCATAAAATTATTTTCGTTGCTACTTCATAATTTTGCTACTGTTAATGAATCGTAATGTAAATATCGGTGTTTTCCGATGGTCTTAGGCGACCCTGCTAGCGGTTCTCAACCTGTGGGTCGCGACTTTGATACCACCACTACTGCTGCCGTCTGCCCTGGGCACGAGAAAGGGAGGTGGGCAGCCTCCTTCCCTTTCCCACCTCCCCAAACGGGCCCTTGGGAGCACAGTGCAGAGGGACAAACTTTTGGGAAGTTGGGAACCGGGGCCAGTGCGTGACTTCCTTTTCAAGTGGGGGCAAAAGAGAACCTAGAGTGGGGCATGTTCCCCTCATTCTTAATTCATTTTCCATTTGCCTGTTTTCTACCAGTCTAGATATTATTGTACCTATGTAGGAATTTAAACCTAAATACATAGTAGTCCTGGTGTTGCAAAATAAGAAACTCTATCTCAGTTTGAGCTTGCCATCCTTCCTACTCGTTGTATTTAAAAATATCAAGTCACACTTCTAATGTCAGCAGATATGTAATTTTCATTATTTTTAAAGGCAAATGATGCCAGGCTCAGACCTGTGATAGTTATACATTACAACTGCAGTATACTAAGGAGGGCTGAACTACAGGTTTAAAGACCTGGTTTCAACTTATAGCTCAGCTACTCAATAACAGTGAACCAGATCAACTTACCTTAGTTTTGTGAACCTCAAGGTCCCTCGTCTTTAAAAATTGGTTGTGATAATAGTTAATGCATGTGCAGATACACTGCTGAATTGTGAAACTTAATTTTTTTAATATTTGAAAACTCTTTTATCCTAGAGGACAATAATACCCGAGTTTTGTTTGAACGCGTTTTAACATCTGGAAGCCTTCCTCCTGAAAAGTCAGGGTAAGCCATCGTGAAAACTTGTTGGTCACGCCCTAATGTGGCTTGAACACTTGTATTGTGACCTATGGAATTGCTTGTTGAGTATAAATTTCAGGAGAAATTTCCCATCTCTCTCAAAGCTTAACTTACAAATGCCCACTGCAATATTTTCATACCTATTTAAGATACTTTTTAAAAATTTTTTGTTTAGTTTTAAAGATACGTTTTTAGTGTTTGTATACCGATCAGAATTGTTTTGAGAGAAGCCTTAGCAATTTATTATTGACTATTTTAATATATTTTTCTAGTTTATCCTTAGAAATTGATCTGAACAAATTAGAGAAGTGTTCTGAAATTTTACCTTCCTTACTTGAGAGCAAAGATTCTTATATATTAAAAGTTTGTTTGACACACTATGCCCCTGATTTATGGTTTTACCTCTATCAGTTTTACCAAACAGGAACACCGTAAAGTAGTGATATAGTGAAAATAGTAAGGCTTTGAAGTCTTGGGTTCAAATTCCAGCTTCACTAACCTACACCTTGGGCAGATCTCATAACCTTGCCAATCCTTACTTTACCATTGAATAACAATAGTATCTTCCAGTGACAGATATTTATGGTAGTTTTATACCTGGTATATAATAGGTATTTGGTATATTACTTTAGTACAGTGGTGCTTAATGACACTTAGAGTCTCAGAGAATTAATTTTGGCTGTTAGAATAGTAGTGAGGCATAAATTGATCCTCAGTGATCCATATTCATGGGAAAAATAGAGAGCTTTTATATTTTTATTCATAAGATTGAATGAAGAATGTATTCTACGTTGTAATTCATGCCACTCAACAAAAGGTGAAGAAGCCACATTCATTATTCAGGAGAAATTGGAAATCTATCCAGATTATTTTTTTTTTTAGCTCTTCCATCTGGATTTTACCTTTTCCAGGGTAAATATCTTATTGACTACAAAGAATAGGAAGGTATGCTAAATAAGTAAAAAATCACAATAGAGCTTAAATATAGAAGTATTTAGGGTGAAATATTATGTCTATAATTTACTTTCAAATAAATAAAAACAATAAAAAGCAAATATGGCAAAAATATTAATAATGATTAAATCTAGGTAATTAGGTAATGATATATTTGTTGCACTATTCTATTTTTCTATAATTTGGAAATCTTTATAATAAAAAAGAGATAATTTTTAAAAGGGAGAGGGGGAGCTTAAGGCTTTTTTTAATAAATGGATTTCCTGCCCCAAACCCAGAACAATTAAGTATTGATTATATTTATTTTCTTACAGAGAAATCTGGGCCCGATTTCTAGCTTTTGAAAGTAATATTGGTGATCTAGCTAGTATACTCAAAGTGGAGAAAAGACGGTTTACAGCATTCAAGGAAGAGTATGAAGGCAAAGAAACAGCTTTACTGGTAGATAGATACAAGTTCATGGATTTATATCCTTGCTCTGCAAGTGAACTAAAAGCACTTGGTTATAAGGTATGTACTTAGGGTCAAGATGTGTGTAGTATCCTTATTTTTCCAATGTTTTAGAACACTTCATAGATAAACCTTCACTTTAAATTCTGAAGTAGAAATTAATCTAGTTTTAGAATAGATTTGCAGAAAAAAAGAAAAAAGTTCAGGGAATTTTCTCAGGTCTATGAAACACTGAATATCAAATGCACTGCCTGGCCGGATGGCTTAGTTGGTTGGAGTGTCGTCTTGTACACCAAAAGGTGGCGGGTTCAATTCCCAGTTTGGGCACATACTTAGGTTGCAGGTTTGATCCCTAATCAGGGCGTGTTCGGGAGACAACCCATCAATGTTTCTCTCTCTTTGTCTTCCTTTTTCTCTTTCTAAAAATCAATAAACATATCCTCAAGTGAGGATTTTTTAAAAAGTACTGAACAACATGAAATTAAACAAAAACTTTCATTCCCTGAAATTGTCATTGCCCTATGTCTGATGGGCAGATAGATGGAGGTGTTGGGAGGGAAGAAAAACAAAAGAAAATATGACTGTCATCTTAGGTATTATATTTTTTCCTCAGTAGTTCTTAAAACTGAACATATTTGGACAGCTCTTAAACCAAATGTAGCTCCTGTTACATATTTGTAGGTATAATGAAGAAATATTACAGTTTGTTAAATCAGTAAATTTCCTTGCGGGATCTATAGCTTTGAAACATCAATCCTTTCACGGGGCCCTGGAGGAAATTAGCAGATCTGGGAATGGAACTCCTCTGTGTAGACCACTGAGTCATAAAACAGTCTGGCTACCTGAACCTGTTCCGATGCGGGGGAAAATTAATGTTTAAGTAGCCCTTGCTGAGAAAACCATTGTTTTTATTTCTTGATTTTTCTCTGTCATGTTAGCAAAGACCAATGTGGAAATTCAAAGGGAAGAGTCCTAGATTGGTTCTTTTAATCCAACCCACATTGGGATATTCCTGACATCATTCTCCATTTCCTCACTGCCCTCTTTTGGCCTGGGTCTCACTAGTCTGCTATCCAAACCAGGTTGAAATATTTGAGAAAAATAACTCATACTTAAATTTCAAACCTTTTGGTTAATGGATGCTCCAGTTCTGTGCCAGTCCCAAGTTCCCTTTCTGAACTAAGGGGTTACTGCCCAGAGCTGAGCTGGTTCTCCTTCTAGTTTAACTATTTCTCAGTGAAAAGCCGGATATATTTTAGACTGTGTGAATTTATTAGAGAAAGTCTCAACTTTGCAAAGATGAAAATGGAAATTATGGAAGTTAATGAAAATAAAGAGCTATTCCAAATAGAACGTCTTGAATATGAATTTTCCATCTTATATTTCTCTTCCTACTCTTTTATTTTGGAAAGATTAATGCTTCTGTGTGTGTCACATGTTAGAGAGGGAATGTGAGATGAGAGTAATTCCCCGTGGGCCTACTCATATAGATTTGCCTCCAACTGCATGTGAGCAGAATTTGAGATGAAATGCTTGGATATCCCTTGATGGTGGCAAAAGGACTCTCTTTGATCCCAGACGGTAGTGACGTGGGTTGCCGGTAGCAGAGGACTTCTCTGGGGTGGGGATCTGCCAACAGGAGGCTCCTTTGGAGAGTTGCTCTCAGCCCTGGTGGGCACTGCCAGATACTGAAAGCGAAGGCTGGGATGGGTGTGAGGTCCGAGAGGCTGCGCTCCCAATCCTCTACTTCTTGGTGCATGACCTTGGAAATACGAGCCTCTTGGAGTTTCCAGTCCCTTCTCTGAAGTGGAGATGTTACTGTTTGCCTCATTAAAAAAAAGAAACAAGGGGCCAGAATTATCTGACCAATAACGTCTGCTTAATAAGTGTTCCTAACTGGAGAGTCTTATGCTTAGTGAAATAAGCCAGTCAATGAAGGAGAAGCACCACATGATCTCCCTCATTTGTGGATAATAAAGAACATTATACACTGATGAACAAAAGGATAGATACAGAGGCAGTAAAGCATCCAACAGACTGTCAAATTATAGCAGGAAGGTTAAGGAGAGGTGGGGTAGATAAGAGATCAATCAAAGGACTTGTATGCATGCATATAAGCATCACCAATGAACATAGACACTGGGGGCTTGGGGTATGCCTGGGAGGGAGGGGGGCAGTGGGGAGATATGTATACATGTAACACAATAAAAATAATAATAATAAGTGTTCCTTCTCCCTATAATTGTATGTTGGAAATACCTTATTTCACTAACAAAATCTTAACTAGTGTAAGCACTGATAAGCTGTTTTAGCTTTCATGAAGCAGGACCTCCCTTAATCTAGCTTCTTCACTTACATGGATGTTGTTCAATTCCAGTGGAAGGGAGGTGTCAGAAAAGTACCTAAAATTGCAGATTTTCTTCCAAATTACCCCAGTGTACTTGGAGTCCAGTCTTACGTATTTACCCACAAAAGATTGTGTCTATCTAACAAATGTCCTAAATGATTTTTCCCCAGCCCTAAATGATTCTTAACAGGTTGGGTAAAGTTAAAAAGCAACAAATATTTAGAGCCTTTTAGCTTTCCTTGTTGAGTATTTAACAATCTTTACCATCAGCCAGTTCTTGCTTATTCCTCTCCATTCTCTCTTTCAGTGGTTTTTACCCAATTATTCAGTGTATCCTCAAGACTGTACAGTTATACTCTGTAAGTCCCTTTTTCAGGTTTAGGATTCTTCTGTTCTGCATTTTCAGGATGTCTCCCGTGCTAAGCTAGCAGCTATAATTCCAGACCCAGTTGTAGCTCCTTCTATAGTGCCTGTTCTGAAAGATGAAGTGGATAGAAAACCAGAATACCCTAAACCAGATACTCAGCAGATGATTCCATTTCAGCCACGACATTTAGCACGTAAGCCATAACTTTAGATCCAGTACTGATCTAAATCCAGCGGTGTTGGGGGGCAAGAAATGTGACCTTTCCATTGTACGTTCACTATTAGACTAGGGTCATT
This sequence comes from Lasiurus cinereus, assembly GCA_011751065.1. Lineage (NCBI taxonomy): Eukaryota > Metazoa > Chordata > Mammalia > Chiroptera > Vespertilionidae > Lasiurus > Lasiurus cinereus. Next base: position 3,475,347 of record JAAGEH010000043.1, on the reverse strand, counting down.
ATGACAAGTGACTAGGCTGTAATCTTTATACTATGTTAAGAATGTCTTTAAAACAAACAAACAAACAAACCCAGTGACCCAGATTCTAGTAACCCATTTTGGCAGTGATACTTAGACAGCTTTCAGAAATGCTGCTACATACAGATTATCCGTACAGCTGGAAACTTACTTCAGTGATGTTATTTGGTATTATTTATAGTTACTAATGGACAGTAGTCCCTCTAGATCCTATTTGAACCAACTCCTTATGATTAAATATGTTGTTGAATAACTGACTTTAAACAGGATTGCCGAACAAATAACTTGTGAGGCTTTTACAAATAGACTTTAGTTCAGACCCTGGGTTGTCTTATGCAAAGTCATTTAAGTTTACTCTTCTGCAATGGGGTCGAGACAGCTTTCACTGTCTCACCCTCTTGAGTTTGTTCAAATGTGGAAAGCCCTGAACACAACTTTAAAATGTCCAGAAAAAAGCAATATAGACATAGAACATCTTTATGTACAAATTACTTCTTTTAGCTCTTAAATGTACAGAATTCTTCCATCCCGTCTGATTCTTGCTTTTCTTTCTCTTATAGCTCCAGGTTTACACCCTGTACCCGGTGGAGTATTCCCAGTTCCGCCTGCAGCTGTTGTTTTAATGAAACTTCTCCCTCCTCCGATCTGTTTCCAGGTTAGTTCACAATTTTCATGATAGATACTTGCTCTGTGAGTTAGAGTAACTGTGTGCTTTTCCTCTGGTATCATGGGAAATATAAAGTAGTGCTTTTTTAACTTGTCAGATTTGGGGGATTAAAATTTGTGTCAACATCACTAATCACCAGAGAAATGCAAATTAAAACCACAGTGAGATATCACCACACACCTGTCAGAATGGCTATCATCCGTGAATCAACAAACAAGTGTCGGTGAGAATGTGGAGAAAAGGGAGCCCTTGTACACTGTTGGTAGAAATGCAGACTGATCAGCCCTGTGGAAAACAGTATGGCGGTTCCTCAAAAAATTAAAAATAGAACTACCGTATGACCCAGCAATTTTACTTCTGGATATTTATCCATAGAAATCCAAAACACTAATTTGAAAAGATATACGCATCCCTAGGTTCACTGCAGCATTATTTACAGTAACCAAGATAAGGACACATCCTAAGTGTCCAGTTGGGTAGAAAACAATTATATGGTACATATATACAAAGCAATATCATTTGGTCATAAGAATGAAATCATACCCATTTGCAATAACATGGGTGGACCTAGAGGGTATTCTGCTAAGTAAAATAAGTCAGACAGAGAAAGACAAATAAGATATGATTTCACTTATTTGTGGAATCTAAAAAGCAAAATAAATAAATAAAACAGACTCAGAGATAAGACAAACTGATGGTTGCCAAATAGAAGGGGGGTGGAAGCCTGGATGAAAAAGGTGAAGGGATTAAGAAGTTGGCAGTTATGAAATAGTCACGTGAATGTAAACTACAGCGAGGAAATATAGTCAGTAATATTTTAACTATGGCCCAGGCCACATAGCTCAGTTGGTTAGTGTTGTCCCAATGTGCCAAGGTTGCAGGTTTGATCCCTGGTCAGGGCACACACAATGAATGCATAAATGGACCAACAAATCAATGTCTCTCTCTCTTTCTCTCTCTCTCTCTCTCTCTCTCAAATCAATCAATAAAATTTGTTTATAAAACTGAGAATTAAAAAAAAAATTTTAAACCATATATGGTGCCTAGTGGGTACTAGACTTATCAGGGGATCACCTCATAAATTTATAAATGTCTAACCACAATGCTCTACACCTGAAACTAATATAATATTGAATGTCAACTGAAATTTTAAAAATATTTTTAGCCCTAGCGGGCTTGGCTCAGTAGATAGAGCTGGGGACTCAAGGGTCCCAGGTTTGATTCCGGTCAAGAGCATGTACCTTGGTTGTGGGCACATCCCCAGTAGTGGGTGTGTGTAGGAGGCAGCTGATTGATGTTTCTCTCTCATCGATGTTTCTAATTCTCTCTCCCTCTCCCTTCCTCTCTGTAAAAAATCAATGAAATATATTTTTAATAAAATGTTTAAAAATAAAATTTATTTATATTAAAATAGGGTCCTTTTGTACAAGTGGATGAACTGATGGAAATTTTCCGAAGATGCAAGATACCCAATAGTAAGTCATGAAAACTCCACTTCTTAGAATGGAATTCACATGGTTGTCTTCTATGCAGGAGAGATTGTTAATCTTTGCCACTTAAGTTCCCGAAACCAGCTAGCCATCTTATAGAAGTACATACAAAGAAACGTAGGAGTGACCCTTGGCCCAGAGACTTGTTCATATTCTAATTTCACTAAGTAACATGTCATAAAAGCTAAGTCTTTTCTATTCATGTGAACATGCATTATTAGATTTGGCCTATAAACCAGTTTTATTGCAGTTAGCAGCTTTTGTCTTTTCCCTGCATTACTTCGTGTCAGTAGTGCTGTCCCATGCTCTGCTAGCAGCAGGGTCTGAAATTAACTCTAAAGTGCCCAGAGCAGTGCGCACACTCTCAGAGCCGCGTGATTTTCAGCTTCTTCCAAAAGCCTTTCTGTCTGATTCCAACAGCCGTGGAGGAGGCCGTGCGGCTCATCACCGGCGGAGCCCCGGAGCTGGCCGTGGAAGGCAACGGCCCGGTGGAGAGTAACGCCGTGCTCACCAAGGCCGTCAAAAGGCCCAACGAGGACTCGGACGACGACGAGGAAAAGGGGGCTGTCGTCCCTCCTGTCCACGACATCTACAGAGCCCGGCAGCAGAAGCGCATCCGGTGAAACAGGCTCAGCCCGGCCTCCAAGAGAAAACTTTTATCCAGGACCCCCTTTTTGCCTCCTGCGTCACATGTTTAAGAGACAAGGCTTTGTTACAAGGTTCTTGGAAACAAAGTTGTATTGTCATTGGTGCCTCTATCACATGGTTCTTGAGAAAGAAAACCCACCAACCTGTGTGAATTGTACAGTAAGGAACTGAGAGCAGTGCAAATGGCCGAACCGCATTTTGTTCCCTCTTCAAGGGGGTCTTGAATGTGCCGCTTGAAGACTTTGTGAGTTTTCAGTAGTTTTATTTTAAAACTGGATGGCTATGGTCGTAAGGCATTTTACCACGTTTTTCTCAAAACCGTTGTTCTCCGTTGGCTTCTGTAGTCCTGCCTTATTGTTTGTTTTTATTTATGGCAGAACGTATGGAATCTGTTTTGTAGTTTAAAATTTTAAAACAATCCTTTAAACAATAAAAGGATCTAAAAAAAAAGTCTTGCCTCCTTCTGCTTGCATTCAGAATTTGTTTAAAATAGCTACTTACATTATTCAGCCAATACCATCAACATTACCAGAAGAATCACGTGATTTACTGTGTGTATACTTAACTGCATGTCCTCCCTGATCTTTTTTTGGTACTAACTGGAAACATGGGGTCCATTTTTTAATATGTATTTTTATTGATTTCAGCAAGAGAAGAGAGACAGAAACATCAGTGATGAGAGAATCATTGATCAGCTGCCTCCTGCATGCCTCCTACTGGGGATCAAGCCCACAACCTGGGCATGTGCCCTTGACTGGCATCAAACCTAGGACACTTCAGTCTGCAGGCGGATGCTCTAACCACTGAGCAAAACCAGCCAGGGCAAAACTAAGTAAATCTTCCTGGCCCTTAGTGATAAGAGATTCCAGGGAAAAACTGGCTCACTTACCTTCAAAGAGCAACAGCACAACCATTCAGGGTGAACACTGTGCTTCTGGACTTGCCTCTTTCATTCTTGGCTTTTGCCACTTGCTGAAGGAACTCCATCAGTGGGTGTTTGGCGGGGGTGGGGGGCGGCAGTCATGCGAGTCTGTGAGGCATTACAATTTCAAACAAACTTAAACTTTGTCCATTTAGGAACTCGTGGGAGAAAAAATAATATTGTAAGAGTTAATTCTTATAAAAGAAGGCAAGACTAACTACAGGAAGTGGGGCTAAAGCTCCTCTCCTTGATCCTTGGAGAGCGAGAGAGAAAAGCCCCAAACACTCTGGGCTGAGGCAGGCAAAGGAGCGGCCCCTGGTGCTCGGGCCTGGAGCTCATATCTAGCACAGCGGCCACAGAGCAACCTTCACCACAGAACCAATCCCAGAAGTTACCTCACTGAACACACTCGAAACACTGAATTTTGTTTTTTTAAAGTTCTACTTACTTAACTTTTATTGCTTTCCAATGAAACTAGGGAAGCTTTGTCCTTTAGTCTAAACTCTAATAATAGGACTTCTGGCCACAGAATACTGCATGCATCTCTGACTACACTAAAATATACATAAACGTGTAGCATGTACTTGGAGAAATTGCATTCCTCCCAACATAATCAACCCTTCCCTCTGAAGCCTGGTTCACGTCTACGGGGTCAATATTCAGCTGACCACCTCCAACCCCGTCCCTCCAGCCTTTCCCCTTATTGCTTTGATAAGGTATCTATAATATATATATATATATATATATATATATATATATATATATATAAAATTGATTTTTTACAGAGAGGAAGGGAGAAGGATAGAGAGCTAGAAACATCGATCAGCTGTCTACTGGGGATGTGCCTTCAACCAAGATACATGCCCTCGACTAGAATCGAAACTTGGGACCCTTCAGTCTGCAGGCCAAACGCTCTATCCACTGAGCCAAACCAGTTAGGGCTCAAGGTATTTTTTAATTTCTTCCTTGACCTCATTGTTAATCCATTCATCGTTTAGGAACATGTTATTTAGCCTCCGTGTCTTTGTGTGATTTTCAGATTTTCTTTGTGTATGATTGATTTCTAGTTTCATACCACTATGGTCAGAGAAGATGGTTAATATGATTTCAATCTTCTTAATTTTATTGAGACTTCTTTTGTGTCCCAACATATGATCTATCCTAAGAAATGTCCCACATGCACTTGAAAAAAATGTATATTCTGCTGCTTTGGAGTGAAATGCTCTGAAAATATCAATTAGATTCATCTGATCTAGTGTGTCATTAAAGGCTGCTGTTTTCTTACTGGTTTTGATGTCAATGGGGTGTTAAAACCCCCTACTATGACGGTATAACTGTCAATCCCTCCTTTTATGTCCTTCAAGATTTGTTTTACATATTTAGGTGCTCCTATGTTGGGTGCATAAATGTTTACCAGGGTTACATGCTCTTGTTGGATTGCTCCTTTTTTTAATTATGTAGTGTCCCTCTTTGTTTCTTATAGCCTTTCATATCTATTTTGTCAAAAATAAGTATGGCTGCCCCAGCTTTTTCTTTCATTTCCATGAAATATAATTTTCCATCCTTTTAGTCTCTGTGTATCACGTTCTGAGGTGGGCCTCTTCTAGACATATATATATATATATATATACACACACACACACACACACACACACACACACACACACACACATATATATATCTTGTTTTCTTAGCCATTCAGCCATCTCATGTCTTTTGATTGAAGTATTTCATCTATTTACATGTAATTATTGATAGGTATGTATTTATTGTCATTTTATTTTTTTAGCTGTGTTCCTCTTTACCCTTCCTCTTCTTAATCTTCTTAAAGTAAGCCTTTGAACATTGCTTGGCTTTTTAAGAGGATGCCTGTGGCCCTACCATGTAGCTCAGTCGGTTAGAGCGTTGTCCTGATATGCCAAGGTTGCAGGCTTGATTCTGGGTCAAGGCACATACAAAAAGCAACCAATGAATGCAAAACTAAGTGGAACAACAAATCGATATTTCTCTCAAATCAATAAGTAAAAATACTTTAAAAATAACTTAAAATAAGTAAGTTGGTGCTTGGTCTTCAGTGGACATTCGTCTCTCCCTGGCAGATAGAAACCTCACTGCTTCTCACAGCCAGATGTTACATGAGTTCCTATTCCTGGTCTAGTGCTCTAGGCTCAGAACCCCCCACAGCTGAGTTGTACTTCTGGTACCCCAGCAGCTGTCAGTTGACCAACCCTTTTGGATCTCTGCCCTTCCTACCAGTTTCAAAGTGGCTTCTGTAATTGCTTGGTTATAAGACTTCAGTTAGTTTTCAGTTGTTTATTCAGGATGATTGTTCTATATTTTATTTGTAATTTGGTCCTTGGAAGAGGTGAATGTAGCTTCCACCTATTCCACCGCCACCTTGGATCTCTGTCCTCATTACTTTTTTTAAATATATTTTACTGATTTTTTTTTTTTTTTTTTTTACAGAGAGGAAGGGTTTGGGAGAGAGAGTTAGAAACATCCGTCAGCTGCCTCCTGCACACCTCCTGGGGATGTGCTTGCAATCAAAGTACATGCCCTTGACCGGAATCGAACCTGGGTCCTTTCAGTCCACAGGCTGATGCTCTATCCACTGAGCCAAACCGGTTTTGGCCTCATTACCTTTAATAAAAGGATTCCTTGCATTATTTCATCCCTTGCTGTTCTGGCAGTTGGAGACCACGCCAATAACTTCATAGCTCTGCTTCTCATACCATGTCTCTGTCTGAAACACACATGCACGTTTTATGTTTTTTAACAGAGCAGGTAGTCTATGAGACCAAAATTCCTCTTTCAGTTACAAGATAATGTTGGGAATTCTGGTCACTGAAGTTCCTCAAAAAATATTGCTCAACACCCAGGGATTTTTCTACGACTCTCTTATCAAAGTAGTGGTGAGTTCACACTATTTTATCTGAAATTCTAATCCAATAAATACAACAGTTAATTGTATAACAGTGAATTTTCCAGTGAAAACTCCAGACATCTCCTTTTATATGACTATATTTTAAATATACATATATTTCCTCCTTAACTCTCCAAAGCTTAAGAGTCAAAGAACTTCCTCTCTGTAGACCCCATAAATCATATAACTGCTATCATTCAGGCCGGGAATAATCTATAATAAAAGGGTGGTATGGTAATTAGACTGGACAGCCGGACGACCTTCCGGACGAAGCCGGGGCTGCGAGGGCCGAGCCCCTTGCACGATTTTCATGCATCAGGCTTCCAGTTTTATATAAAAGAATAAGGTCTTTAAAAGCAATTCACTCTCCTCTAGAACAAATGGGTTCTGGGGCTCTGGCTGAAACAGGCAGGGGGAAAGCAATAAATAGGGTCGGTCTCAGGGTGGAGGTAGGGGCGAATAGTAAGACTATAGCCCTTTTATCTTTATTTTTTAATGTATTTTTATTGATTTCAGAGAGGAAGAGAGAAATAGAAACATCAATGATGAGAGAGAATCATTGATTGGCTGCCTCCTGCACACATGCCCCACACTGGGGATCAAGTCCGCAAATCGTACCATGACCTCTTGGTTCATAGGTCAATGCTCAACCACTGAACCACACCGGCCAGGCTATATATGACCTTTTAATACACAATACCTGGAGAGAGAAGGGATTCAAGGCTGTGCCACAGAGGCAAAAGTCTAGACAAGGTCATGGCTTATTCTTTCATTCTTGGGTGTCTAAAAGAGAAATTACCCAGGTAACAGAAGAGAGGTCCCAGCTTCCTGGGAGAAACAGCGACAGTCATGATAGAGGGGGGGTGGAGACACATGGCAGGCAACCATTCCAAAGCTGAGTGCTTCCTGTGAAACTCGAGATAACAAAAGCTTTCTTAATTTACAAACTTGCATTTATAAATACAAACCCTCAAAATAGAATTCAGTGCATTTTTCAACAAGTCTCTTCAACAGTGATACACAATAAATATATTCTTCCTTTGGGAATCAATGCTATTAAATAGAAATATACTAAAGAGCCATCTTCCGAAGCAACATCAGGGCTAAGAACAGGTGTTCTGAGCGGAGTAGATAATATCGCTGCTATTGGGAGCATACGTGTTAGGGTCTAACAAGGATCTTACTGAGGACCGCATCATAGTAGGGACTGAAGACCATCTTGTTATAGTTGACCAGACGAACAAATTTAATGGCAACTTCCTCCAGCTCTTTGTGGACTGGCCCCAGTCCCCCAGGTATTGCGGGCAACGCCTTCTCGTGGCCTGAGGCCAGGTAGGTTTCTAAGAAGGTCAGGATCCGGCCATCTGCGATAGAAAAGAACGCAATCAGTTGTTTCTTATCCGGGGTGACTTTACAAACATCTGCTTATGCTTCCGTTTTTCACTTAACCGTCACCTTTTTAGGAAAGTCTTTCCTGACCACCTCCCAGACCAGGTAGGTACCCAGAGCACCTTGCCCTTCTGAACAGTCATCTCATTGGCATTGTTTCCTCTCCCTCTCTAGACGGTTTTCTGAAGGTAGGACTCATGCTTATTGTGCTCTTCATTCTCTCCCCAGCATCCAGCACCTGGCCCCCATAGAAGCTCAAAATACATTTGGAAAGCAAGAACAAGCGTATGAATGAATACTGGAAAACCAGACTATTAACAGGTTCCACTCCCAGAGGAGCAAGTCTTGCTGTGACCCACATGAGCCACCGTTGAAGATCACATAAAAAATGGGATGAAAAATAAAGCAGGAATGACAAGTTCAAAAACGAAAAGAAGATCCCGGCACTGATGGCTTGTGACCTGTCTTTCCCCACTAAACCCGTAGGAAAGAAGCACGAACTTCCTTCTTCAGTGCCTACAATGGGAGGCCCTGGAGCAGGTGGCATCTGTAAAGTTGTCCTACTCGGAGGAGTAATTTAGGTTGATGTTTTTCAGCCCGTTCCCTTCTACAATGTTTCTAAGCTCTCCTGTGTGTCCTCATCAGCCCCAAAATGGTGAGTATAAGCCATAGTTCTTACAGATTTTATTACAAAAGCAATAGGGGCATTTATCTGGAACGGGCTTTTCCACACGACTTGCCCACACCCTGCCCTGGGGAACCCTCTGAGGAGTAAATGACTTACACCCGTCAGAACCCAGTAACGCAGAGAAACTGCTCACTGATCACCGTTAGTTTGGTTTCCTAAGGTTCCCAAACTGGAAGCCTCACCCAGAAGTGGAGATCCTCGTGTCATTCCTTTGTGAGGGCAGGTGTCTACCTCCATGTCTAGAACTGGCTGTTACTAACCAACCAGCATGGCAGGACAAGGAGCAGCTCGGGAGCAAAGGCTCTATTTACAGGCACTTCCCTGCTTCTCAATAATAGTGATCTTGAGGATCAGAGGGCACGGCAGTATCTTCAAGAAGCTGCTCCGGAGTGACGCACAGGTGAAACTGTGACCATTGCAGGACTGGGACAAAAGAATGTTTTCAAAACCACTGATCCACGTGCCTCTTTTTTGTCATAAATATGAAAAAAGTAAAAAAAAAAATTCTTTTACTAAGAATAAAAAAAAATCATAGTATTAGAAGCAGACCCACCACTGGTCCACCCTTCTATCCAACCTGAAATCTAATCATGAATGATTCAGGTTTTGCTGGAGCAGGATTTTTTAAAAAAATACACGTTTTTACTGATTTCAGAGAGGAAGGGAGAGAAAGAGAGAGTGAAAGATGAATTATGAGAGAGAATCACACCCCACACAGGATTGAGTCCACAACCCAGGCATGTGCCCTGACCGGGAATCGAACTGCAATCGCTTGGGTCAAGGGGCCACGCTCAGCCACTGAACCACGCTGGCAGGGCTGGAGCAGGCTTTTGAGCCAAGAGCTGTAGTTTCAAACTCAAAGCCCTCAACACAGTGCTGGCTGGCTGCTCATTTGCCCACACCTTTGGGTCACCCTAATGGCACGTGACGATCCCTGCTTCCTGCCTCCCCCCACAACGTACCCATGATCCTGCGGATGGGGTTGTCAGGACTGGCCACGGCCCGGATCTGGCCCTTGAGCACGGTCTCCTTGTCCGTGGAAAAGGGGGTGGACCCGCTCAGGGAAAGGCAGTTGCTCAGCTCCAGGCAGACTTTCTCTCCGATGGCGGTCAGGGCCTCCTTCAGATGGAAGGAGCTTGCGTGGCAAAGGGAAAGGAGAAGCCGGGGGAGAAAGAACCTATCAACCAGGTGCACACCCGCCCGTGCCGGGTAAAAGCCACGTAACCAGTTGGTGGACTGATGTGTGCAAAGGAAACACCTGTGGTTCTCTTCGCGGCCCACAACAGGAGGCGGCTGATTAGTGCTTCTGATAAAAGCCAGCGTGGTTCAGGGGTGAGCGTGGCCCCGTGAACCAGGAATCACAGATGTTTCCTTTGAACACATCAGTCCGTCTGTGATTCTCTTCTCTCCCCTCTCCAGTCCCTCCCTTCCTCTCTCTTTCCTCTCCACCCCAGGAAGGACAGTGGGAAGGGAAGAACTCAGATAACGTCAGGACCAACAACTCCGAACCCAACTTCTTGCTAGCATCTGTGTGGTGAAATCAGCCTGGAACTGACGTTAGAATATCTTGAATAATTCTGGAACAATCCACAAGACACCAGACATTCAGTAGCAATGGGACGGAAGTGGGAGAGAAACTTTTCATTCAATACACCTATTCCCTTTGAATTTTCAAAAGACGTGAGTATAACTACTTTAAAAGAATGAGTAAAACGGAAATCTAAAGGTTAAGAAAATTAATATCTGGATTTCTTGGGGCCCCAGATGTCCCTTGAGTGTCTGCTGGGAACCCTCCCGGAAGCTGGGTGTTCTGGGAGGTATTCTGCTGGTCTGCTGGTGGTCTGCTGTGAGAAGGCAGTTAATCGCCTTTGTTCTGGGTCTAGATTCTTTGAACGCAGAGTTAGTGAGAGCAATGCGCAGCCCTGGACTCTGCTGGCACCAGCTCTGAATGTCACGGTGAATACGACCATGCCGGGCTGGGCTCCTCAGGGTGCTGCACAGGGCCCTCTCTTCAGTGACTCTGACAGAGCAGTGCTACTGGAGGGAGACTGCGGGACAGCTCAGGGTTACCCCTGCACCAGGGCCCCAGGCTAAGCCTCAGCTCAGCAAACACTCTCCTGCCCTATGGAACCCCTATACTCACAACATGTGGACGTGCCCCTCTATGCACCAAACACATCACTTTACGCAAACCCAGCAGTAAAATCCCCCCTTCTGTAAAGATGAAAATATTTGGGGGACATTCCCCTTGAGGAATCTTCTCAATTGGACCTGTCAGACCTCGCTTACTCAGAACCATTCTAAATTTTCCATAGGCTGTAAACCACACAAATGGTCTAATCTGGCTTCACTGTAAGAGCAGTTACAGCAGCTGCCCTGAAAAGTTGGATTAGCTCTGGCTAGTTTGGCTCAGTGGATAGAGTGTCAGCCTGCAGACTACAGGGCCCCACATTCAATTCTGGTCAAGGTCAACTGTCTAGGTTGCGGGCTCGATTCCCAGTAGGGGCGTGCAGGAGACAGCCAATCATTGATTCTCTCTCATCATTGATTTCAGAGAGGTTCCCTTCCTCTCTGAAGTCAATAAAAATATTAGTGCTGGTTGATAAAATAATCCACTATACCCAGCACAAAATGTCTATGAGAAGTGTGCAAAGGGCATAAAACTTTAAAAATATTTTTTATTGATTTTGAGAGAGATAGAAACGTAGATGAGAAATGTTAATCAGCTGCCTCCTGTATGCCCCATACTAACCCAGGCATGTACCTAACCGGGGATCAAACTGGTGACCTCTTGGTTCATGGGTCGATGCTCAACCACTGAGCCACACCATGCAGGCAGCAAACAGTACTTTTAATGGAAGAGAATAGTAATACCTGGATGTATTAAACATAGTTAGGGTAGGCTGCAATCTTTGAAAATTTTATTTACATGGGATGTGTCTAAGTGTGTACTATGTCACAATAGAAAATTAATTTCTTACTATGGGTCCTGGTCAGAAATACGTGAAAGCCACTGTCCTAGAGCCTTTTTCTAACATGAAGCTGATCCTAACTGTGGCCATCTGCCTGCATAAATTCTGCTGGAGCAAAGAAAGCTAGAGGGCAAGGTCTCTCGATTCCTAGAAAGTGGGCCTAGATCCTGCCTTACACTTGGACCCCGGTTCCAACCTGTTCTCTGCCCCCCCCCCTCCCCCTGCCTCCCACTCCTCCACAGCTTGCAGCCTCTTACGGCAGATGCATATCCGTTAGCAGGATCTTCACGATCATCTTGAGTTTCTCGGCGACGCTGGCCTGGCTGGAGAGGCCCGAGGCGGCCATGCTGAACGTGACCAGCAGCACCGCGCCCAGGACGGTGAGGTGTTCCAGCTGCAGCTGGAGCTCTTGGAAGCGAGCCTGGTCCATCAGCACGGTCTGTGGTGAAAGCAGAGGTCACCCGGAGCTGCAGATTCGGGCTGCCAGCAGAGGGCGCCGAGGCTACGGCCCCCCACACCGCCCTCTGGACTTTCCCTCAGACTTTCTAGTCATTCACAGCCATCAAGAAATCATGTGTGACCGAGACCGGTTTGGCTCAGTGGATGGAGCGTCGGCCTGGGGACTGAAAGGTCCCAGGTTCAATTCTGGTCAAGGGCATGTACATTGGTTGTGGGCACATCCCCAGTAGGGGGCGTGCAAGAGGCAGCTGATCGATGTCTCTCTCTCATCGAAGTTTCTGGCTTTCTATCCCTTTCCCTTCCTCTCTGTGAAAAATCAATAAAATGTATTTAAAAAAAAAAAGAAATAAAGAAATCAGGTGTGAATTATCCTCCCATTCTCACCTGGGCTAAGACTAGGAGCCCCTTCTTCCTCAGAGGGGCTGCAGTAGAGCACGCCCATGGAGAACACGAGACAGATTGGGTGTGAGCCAGATTGTCATTTAATAGCAATATAAACTTATGCAAATTTTTTCACCTCGGCCCTACGCAGAACCAGGATTCCTACCTCACAAGGCTGTTTTAAAGATGAAAAAGGACCATGCATCTAAAGTGGCTGACAGAGGCGGCACTCAATAAACAGAAATCATGCCTGTCTGGTATGGCTCGGTGGTTGAGCATCAGCTATAAGCCAGGAGGTCACCATTCAATTCCAGGTAAGGGGGGTTGGAGGAGGAGGGGGCTCATGTCTGGATTACGGGCTCCATCCCCGGTGTGAACCCCCATCTCCATCTCCAGTATGCAGGAGGCAGCTGATCAGTGAATCTCTCTCATTATTAATGTTTTTACCTCTCTCCCTCTCTGAAATCAATACAAATATATACTTTCAAATAAAATAAATAGCCCTAGCTGGTTTGACTCAGTGGATAGAGCATTGGCCTGTGGACTGAGGGTCCTGAGTTTGATTCTGGTCAAGGGCACATGCCGAGGTTGCGGATTCAATCCCCAGTGAGGGGGCATGCAGAAAGCAGCCGATCAATGATTCTCTCTCATCACTGATGTTTCTATCTCTCTCTCCCTCCCTCTTCCTTCCTCTCTGAAATAAAAATATACTTTTTAAAAATTAAAAATAAATAAATAGAAGTAACATCATTAGATAGGAAAGGGTAATGAGGTGCAGAGCAAGGGTAACCAACTCATCCTAGTTTGTCCAGGACTGTCTCAGTTTTTTGTTGTTTTAATATATTTTATTGATTTTTTACAGAGAAGAAGGGAGAGAGATAGAAAGTCAGAAACATCGATGAGAGAAAGACATCAGCCGCCTCCTGCAAGCCCCACAGTGGAGATGTGCCCGCAAGCAAGGTACATGCCCCCAACCGGAATCGAACCTGGGACCTTTCAGTCCGCAAGCCGATGCTCTATCCACTGAGCCAAACCGGTCTCGGCCTGTCTCAGTTTTAAAACAGAAGTCCCCAAGTCCCGTGAACCACCAGCATGGTGAGAATGAAATGCTCGCCCTCTCAGACTCCACTTATGCAAGGCTGCCTGGAGCCAGGGCCTTCAGGGTAATAGCTCCTGCTGTGTCTGGCCTACAGACATGCTAATCACTAGAGGAACTGTGCTGTGGCCAGAGTTTTACAAAACCAGCCCTCCCACATCCCTTTGGTTGGTGTAAAAGAAGCCTGAACTCTGGACTTTCAGAATGTGGATCTGAGGATGAGGTCTCCCATCTTATTGGGGGTCTTCTTGATCAATAAACATTCCCTTACTCTAGACTGACGTTTTGAGTTTTAGTTTTTCCAAGCGTTGGGCACACAGACTTTAAACCAGTAATACCACCCTCCTCCCAACACACACACACACACACACACACACACACACACACACACACCCCAGTCCTGGGCAAACCAGCGATTCACCCTCTCTGGTACCAGAGTGAAAGAGGAAAGTCCCTGAGGGCAGAGCCTACACTTGCTCACCCTCAGTACCTAGCAAAAGGAGATGCTCAAGAACTGGTAAGTGAATAAAGAAAGAGAGAAATAAACAGTCAACAGAAAAAGCGGGAACGACAGATGATAACCCAAAGCCTCCGGGAAAGCGGTCCATGGGAAATTTCCGGGGCTGTGTCCTGTGTTAAACGACACCCCGGGTCCTCCCAGGGCAATGGCCCCGTGTGGAGGGAGGGAAAGAGCAGAAGAAAGCCTGAGGAGATAGGACTTCTTTTTCTTTTTTAAATATATTTTTATTGATTTCAGAGAGGAAAGGAAAGGAAGAGAGATAGAAACATTAATGATAAGAGAATCAAAGATTGGCTACCTCCTGCACGTCCCCTACTGGGGATCGAGCTCGCAACCTGGGTATATGCCCTTGACTGGAATCGAACCCGGGACCCTTCAGTCCACAGGCTGAAGCTCTATCCACTGAGCCAAACCAACCAGGGCGGAGATATGACTCCTGACCTGAGTTTTTACAGGTTAATCAAATAAGCTTTCAGGACGAGTCTTGCTATAAGAAGCTGACACACCAAACCAAGACAAGAGCAATTGGGGATCTTAGCCCAGAATTCGTCTCAAGAAATAAAAATGAGCCTTGAAGATTGAGATTCAACTATAAACACAAATGCCTCAACCAACTCGGTCTCTTTTTTTACTTCATTTTGCTACACAGCAGAGTCCTTACTTTGATGCCTTCCAATTGAATGCAGTATAGTTAGTTTAGGACTCAAAGATTCCCAAACATCAATTCCAAAAGTAATCATCTGTCCCCGATGAAAACACCATCCTCTTCACAGCTGTTGTTTTAAGGCTGAGAACTGCCCTCCAGCAGAAAACAAGCCACCATTCAGAAAGACCCGCTCCCTGCTCCCTGCTCCCTGCTCCCTACCCCAAACTCAGCATCCCCTTGAGAGCCTCCTCTGGCACAAAACACGGAACTCAGAGGCCAGAGATGAAACCTTCGGCTTTCAATGTCAGGAAACAACCACAAGGAACTCAGAGATAAAGATATTTAGAGAAGTAGCAGTGTCTGAGGCGAGAGATCAGAAGCCCGAGTGCCCTCAAAAAAGAGGGGGAGTCTACACACCAAACCAGCTTTTTGCAGACAAAATGGGGAAATCCTTGTTAGTCATCATCTCCTCAAACGACTACTGCAGTTAGAAGAACTTATTGTGAAAAACATAAAAAGAAAAAACATTGCTCTGCATGGAAGGAGAAGTTTCTTTAGATCAAACTAACAGGCAACATCACTGCTACTGTTTGATCGAGATGAGTCACAACAGGATAGCGGTTCAGCAGCACAAGTTAGAAGCCCCATACGTTGCCGATGGGACGGTAAAACGAGCAGATACTTTGGAAACCAGACTGGCAGTTCCTCAAAATGTTCAAGTCGCCACATGACCCAGCAACTAATCGTCTGAGATACCCAAGAGAACTGAAAACACGTTCACACAAAAACTTGTACACACATGTTCACAGCCGCTCCATCCACAACAGCCAAACAGTAGAAACAACCCAAACGTAATCCAAATGTGCATCAACTGATGAAGGAATAAACAAAACGTGCTACTTCCATGAAGCCTGAAAAAGAAACGTTGACACATGCTACAACATGGATGAACTCCGGAAACGTTACGCTGAATGAAACAAGCTAGACACGAAAGACAAATCCTGACGACTGCACTCATAGGAGGTGCCAGAGCAGTCAGAATCAGAGACACAAAGAGAAGGCGGTTGCCAGGGCCAGCGGGAGGAAAGAGTTCCTGTTTAAAGGGCACACAGCCTGGGTGGCAGTTCAGTGAGGAAGTGTATATCCCAAAACACTAAGGTTGCAGGTTTCATCCCTGGGCTGGGCACATAAGAGAGGCAACCAATGCATGCATAAAAAGTGGAACAACAAATCGATGTTCCTCTCTCTCTTTAAAGTCAATGAAAAAAATTAAAAGTCAATTAAAATATATATATATATAATTGATTTCAGAGAGGAAGGGAGGAGAGAGAGAGACAGAAACATGAATGATGAGAGAGAATCATTGATCGGCTGCCTCCTGCACGCCCTCAACTGGGGATTGAGCCTACAACCCAGGCATGTGTCCTTGGCTGGGATTGAACCTGGGACCCTTCAGTCCACAGGCTGACGCTCTATCCACTAAGCCAAGCCGGCTAGGGTGTTACAAATTAAATTTAAAAATAAGATAAATAAAGGGTACAGTTTCGATCTGTGAAGATGGAAAAGTTCTGGAGATGGATGGTGGTGATGGCACACAACAATGTGAGCGTACTTAATGCGTTCAGTCCCTGGTACATTCCTGAACTATACACTTAACACTGACAGATTCTGCACTGTGTGTTTTACCACAAGAAAAATACAACTAAAAAAATGGGAATGACATACTGACACATACCACAACATGGATGAACATATCCCTAGTGAAAGAAGCCAGACACAAAGGCTGATACTGTATGATTCCACTTATAAGAAACATCCAGAATAGGCAAACCCACAGAGATAGAAAGTAGATTCGTGGTCAGGGGTGAGGGTGGAGGTGGAGATGGAGGTGGAAGGTGGGGGAGGTATGACTGTTAACGGGTACATGGTTTCTTCTTGAGATAATGAACATGTTCTAAAATTAATGGTCACATTACTCGGTGAGTATCCAAAAAAAATACTGAATTGTACAATGTAAAAGGGGAAATGTGGTATATGAATTATAACATCAAAAAACCACTATTTCTTAAAAGTTCGGCAGCATAAAAAGAAATGAGCAGTGTCCTGACCAGTTTGGCTCAGTGGATAGAGTGTCAGCCTGCGGACTGAAGGGTCCCAGGTTCCATTCCGGTCAAGGGCATGTACTGTGGTTGCGAGCGCATCCCCGGTAGGGGGCGTGCAGGAGGAAGCTGATCAATGTTTCTCTCTCACTGATGTTTCTCTCTCTCTCCCTTCCTCTCTGTAAAAATATCAATAAAATATATATTTAAAAAAAAGAAGAAATGAGCAGTTACCTCAGGGAAAGGCTGCTGGAGGTGGTCCCACTTCAGAAGCTTCAGGTACGCGTAATTCTGGACAGCAACAGGACTAGGCAGGGGACTGTCCCTCGAGCCAGAGGCCCCTCCCGCCGCTGGCAGGGCATTCTTATACTTCTGATTCATAAGGTCATCTGCGGCTTCTCCCAACCACTGGGTGACAAAGTCCAGGGAATCTGTGAAAAACAGGCGGTGGGCATTACTGTAACGATCGGGAGGGATGCTTCCCGGAATCGCCTCGGGGAAGACCATCCTGGAGGTGTGGCGGGTACAGAGAACGGACTTTGGAAGCAAACAGAACCTGGTCCAAATCACAGTATCGCTGATTACCGGCTGAGCGATCTTAGCCAAGTCATAATCTGTCTGAACATCAGAGCCCTAAACTAAGGATGTGTACATCACGTGACAGTCTGTTGTGAGGATGAAACAAGATCGTGACCTACAAAGCACCTAGCTTTGCCAAAACCGGTTTGGCTCAGTGGATAGAGCGTTGGCCTGCGGAATGAAGGGTCCTGGGTTCGATTCCAATCAAGGGCATGTACCTTGGCTGCAGGCACATCCTCAGTGGGGGTGGGGGGTGCAGGAGAGATCGATGTTTCGAACTCTCTATCCCTCTCCCTTCCTCTCTGTACAAAATCAATAATAAAAAAAAAAAGCTTGGCTCTAGAGCAGTGGTTCTCAATCTTTCTAATGCTGCGACCCTTTAATACAGTTGCTCACATTGTGGTGACCCCCAACCATAAAATTATTTTCATTGCTACTTCATAACTGTAATCTTGCTACTGTTATGAACTGTAATGTAAATATCTGATATGCAGGATGTATTTTCATTGTTACAATTGGAACATAATTAAAGCATAGTGATTAATCACAAAAATAATATGTAATTATATATTGTGAAATATTTATTTCTAATTACAAATAAATGAAATTTTGTCTTGAATCGTGGTGTAGCATGGGCAACAGTCTTCATATGACAACAGTAAACTACATTGCTACACTTTGCTACACCCAGGAGCGGTCTGTTGGTTCCTAAGACCATGGGAAATAGGTGTTTTCCACTGGTCTTAGGCGACTCGTGTGAAAGGGTTGTTCGACCCCCAAAGGGGTCTCGACCCACAGGTTGAGAACCGCTGCTCTAGATGGTCAACGGACTGCTCTCTTCTCTCCCACCCTGGCTTTTCCTTGTCCAGATCTTAGTCTTGGATCAAGCTGGTTGACCAACATCCTTGCGGGAGGTGAGCTGTCTGTCACACAGCTGATGTGTATTATGCAACATGTGGAACACTGTTGGGGGACCTCAGTTGCCTTTCATCCACTATCACTCTCTCCCTCCTTTTCTAAGTAGAGTAATGCACTAGGGACTCGGAAGGACACAAGAGAGAGAAAAGGAGGCTTCTGGCCACATGATCTGAGCAAGAAATCCCTCCGGCAGGTCCTGGAGAGGGTTCAGCTCTGCCAGTGGCGTCCACCTGGAAACCAGTGGGCAGCCGGGGCCAGGCTGGAGTTCACTTCTCGTTGATGCAAGAGGACACGCCTCCGGTTCTGTCAACACAGGATCACATGGAGCCCTCGGATCTGAGCTTCGCTCTTGCTTTTAGCTTCTGCCAACAGCATTCTCGTGGCCCACAGGGTTGGGAAACCTTGGCTTTTACACGGTGAGCATCAAGTCCTAGACTCTGGCCAGCAGTGTGCCCTTCGCGGGGTCCCGGCTGCCGGACCCGCCTCTCACACTGAGTCTCTCCCGCCAGTCAGACTGCAACCCTGCATGTCTCCGGAGAGGCAGTACCACACTGGCTGAGGAAGTGAGCTGTGTGGCCAATCAGTTCCAGCCAAAAATCTCTCAAGTCTATGTCCACATCTGTAACTGAGGCTAAAACACAGGGCCCATCTTAGAGGCTCAGTGCGTGAGGGTTACACTTGACAATGCGCATACACCCTGGGCACCAGCGTGGGACCGAATGGACATCAGCCAGTCTTCCGCTGGTCTGATACTTCTTTTTTTTTTTTAATATATTTTTATTGATTTTTACAGAGAGGAAGGGAGAGGGATAGAGAGTTATAAACATGGATGAGAGAGAGACATCGATTAGCAGCCTCCTGCACACCTCCCACTGGGGATGTGCCTGCCACCAAGGTACATGCCCTTGACCGGAATCGAACCTGGGCCTTTTCAGTCCACAGGCCGACGCTCTATCCACCGAGCCACACCGGTTTCGGCTGGTCTGATACTTTTGCTCTGTGCTGTCTTCTCCTCCCGGCCCAGCACCAGCCCAAACTCCTCTGGGGCTGGATGAACTGCTCAGAGCTGGATGAACTATTCTGGTCCGGCAACAATCTATGCTGAGGCAGGCACTTCCACTCTGTGACCGGCAAAGTCAGAGGTTAAGCAGGACTAGTCTTCAAATGGATCTGAAGAGTCAATTTACCCGGAACAAGCTGCGGATGCAGAGACCCACAAAGCACCCTCAAATGCAACATAATTTTGATGTTATAGTCATCTGTTTTCCTGCCTTACTCTGAGAGGTTCATAAAAGTAAGATGTTTCTGGGCCTGAAAACAGATTTATGAACGTGAAACAGAAGCAAAGTGAAATTTCTTGATGTACCTCACAGGGAGGAGAAAAGTGAATTCAATAGTCACAAGAAGTTTGTTATGTTTCTGTTTTGTTTTTTAATTTAATTTTTTATTTCAAAGAGGGAAGGAAAGGGAGAGATAGAAACATCAATGATGAGAGACTATCATTGACTGGCTGCCTCCTGCAAGCCCTACATTGAGGACCCAGCCCCAAAACCCAGGCATATGTCCTGACTGGGAATCGAACTGTGACCTCCTGGTTCATAGGTCGATGCTAAATCAGTGAGCCATGCCGGCCGGGCTGACATGTTTTAAAATCAAAGCCAACCATAGAGTTTATCTCAAACTGGTGTCATCATTAGAAACCTATTTAAGATCTTCATTCTTTCAAATTTCTTTTTTTTTAAATCCTTATAACAAAGGATGTATGTTTTTTTATTGATGAGAGAGAGAGAGACAGAGAGAGA
>JAAGEH010000043.1:3341050-3455030 GCA_011751065.1 Lasiurus cinereus | reverse complement strand
AGAGAGAGAGAAAGAGAGAGAGAGAGAGAGAGAGAGAGAGAGAGAGAGAGAGAGAGAGAGAGACTTCATTTGCCTCCTATATGTACCTACCTGGACCAGGGATTAAAACCATAACCTGGGTATGTGCCCTGACCAGGAATCAAACATGTCACCTTTCGGTGTACAGGATGAGCTCTATCCAACTGAGCCACACTGGCCAAGGCTCAAATTTCTATTTCTATATCCTACTTATATTTCTCTTGTTTGTCCATTAAACTTTCTTTTCAAGTACTAATGTCTGTGCTTCTCTGTCTTCCGATAAGACTATTCTCATACTAAATTTGAGTTTTGTTTTGAAAATAATATTGTTATGCAACAAGCTACAGCAACTAAGATAAAAGCCAGACAACAAAAGAACATCCCAAAACATTTAAACATACTTGGCTGCTTCTCCAAAAGCTCTTGAAACTTCTTCCTTTCATATTCAACCGACTGTTGCATGAGATGTGGCCGGATGCTACTGACAGCAAAGTTTGCCATGTCCACTTTCATTAGGTCCAGCACAGAAAAAATGGCCCTAGAGGAAGGGAGAGCGAAGCAATTAGAACCGGACACGTATAAAGCAAACAGAGTTTTAACGAAAAGAGGTCATCTGAGACCGATTTTCATCTCAGAAAGGCTGGCAAGAAAAGTTAGAAAAATCATGAGACAGTGAATTAGGAAAACCACATTGAGAAAACACACAAGTTGAATAGTTTGAAAAGACTGCAAAGTTTAAAGCTTTCTGTCCCCACCCCTTCACCCCTTACCCCCAAGCAAACATAGCTCTGCCCGCTGCCTGTCTAGACCAGATGCATTCCTTGGCTTTGGGGCTGCCCTCACAGCAGCCACAGGGGAAGGAAGGAGCCCAAGATCCCAGGTTAAGGGCACAGAGTTCATGCCCCAGTGGCTACTCTCAGAGGTTAATTCACTTTCCTAAGAAAGACAGGACATTGACTCTCTGTCTGCTCTCCTCCTACCTCAGTGTCTCCTATTTCAGGGCATGATTTAAGTTCCAGTTCTGGTGGCAGAACTGTTGTTTCATTCTCCGAACGTACTCAATGAGCAGACTTGACACAGTCATCGCATCTTAAGAACCTATCTTTAGAAAATAACCCAAAACACGGGTAAAATTTTTGAGCACAAAGATGTTCATTGCTAGGTTAAATAGTAAATAATTATTATACATAATCTAATTGTCTATTTTCACACACACACAAAACCCACCTTAATTATACGCAAAGGAATATTTTGTAGCTATTGAAAATGCTTAGAGGGAGTTTTTAAAAATCATATAAGTGGGTTATAAAAGGGCAATGCAAGAGATACTTGTGGTGTTAAAACTGTTCAGTATTTTGGATGTGGTGGCAGATGCACAAATTCACACAGATAATAAAATCATATAAAAATACACAAACACACAAGTACATATATATAAGTGAAACAGGAACCCTAAGTGAGAGCAGTAGATTGTATCAGTGTCAATAGTCTGGCTGTGATATGCTACATTTTACTAAATGTTACCATTTAGTAAACTGGATAAAGTGTACTATATTATTTCTCACAACTCCATGTGAATAGACAAGATCTCAACGATGCTTTAAATTTCCAGAGACGTGGAAGCATGGAACAGAGTGCAGAATCTCAGAGGGAAAGTCGGGGAGGGGAGAGAGGTGGGGGTAATCAACCAAAGACCTTGTATTCATGTATGCATAACCCATGGACACAGACAATAGGGTACTGAAGGCCTGGGGCGGGGAGGGGGTGAGGTAGGGTGGGGGTGTGGAGTGAAGGATGGGGAGCAGGGGGCAGGCTGGAGGAGGTCAATGGGGGAAAAGGAGGACGTATGTAATACTTTCAATAATAAAGAATTATTTAAAAAAATAAGTGAGATGATTAGGGTATAATGTTAACAGAAAAAGTCAGGCCTGCAATGCCGACTAGGTGTCCTCAGGTTCAACTGAATATTCAGACTCACAAGACTATCATAAGCCACCGCCTTGGCACCATCTGCTAGTATTCACACAGCTTGCCAACAGGGCCGCCCCAAACATTCCTCTTCAACAGGAGTTCCAGTACCAGCCACAAGCACACAACTCAGGCATGTGGGAGTCACCTGGCTTAAGAGCCTCAGGTGATGCTGAAACCGGTTTGGCTCAGTGGATAGAGCGTCAGCCTGCGGACTGAAGGGGCCCAGGTTCCATTCTAGTTAAAGGCACATATCTTGGTTGCAGGCACATCCCCAGTAGAGGAGTGCAAGAGGCAGCTGATCGATGTTTCTCTCTCATTGATGTTTCCAACTGTCTATCTCTCTCCCTTCCTCCCTGTAAAAACTCAATAAAATATATTTATTAAAAAAAAGCCTCAGGTGAGAAGATACTTGGTAACAACTCTACAGCATGGCTTCCAGGATCCTCACTAGGGGCAGTCCAATGATCAAAGCTACCTCACTAAAGGAAGTCCCAAGTATGGTGTCCCATCCAGCATTTATAGTTCATTATCAGTGCTTTCCGTCCAGACACAATTCACCCATCAGTGTTCACTTTTCCCATAAGCAATGTTGCCTAGGACCACTTTGACACAAAACATCTTCATCTGCCCACAGGAACACACAGCTCAGCAGTTAACCAAAAGTCAAAGTCTCAGGCAGCATCAGTCAATTCATTGCTCACATTAGCATAACAATTATATAAGTTTAATAATAATTATACATATGTAAACAGAAACATGCAAAAGGCCAAAGAAAGTTCATATAAAATATGTTAGTTAATAGGATTATATTAAAGTTAAATTTATTGAATGTCTTGTTTGTATTTTGATTATGTAGGAGAATATCTACATTCTTAGGAGATGCTGAAATATTTAAGGGCGAAATGTCACAATGTCTGCCAATAACCCTCACAAGGTTCAAGAGAAAAACACACACACACACACACATGCATACATACTCACATGTATATATAAAGAAAGCAAACTGGGAGCCCTGGGTGGGTGGCTCAGTTGGCTGGAGCAGCATCCTGTACACCAAAAAGGTTGTGGGTTCAATTCTTGGTCAAGGCACATGCCCAGGTTGCAGGTTCCATCCCCGGTGGGGGTGTGTATAAGAGGCAACCAACCAAGGTTTCTCTCTTACATCAATGTTTCTCTCTCTCTCTCTCTCTTAAATCAATAAAAACATATCCTCGAGTGAAGATTAAAAAGAAAATAAACAAAATATAAAGAAAGAAAATTGGCAAAATGTTAAAAACTGGTGGATCTACATAAAGGGTATATGAATGATGATTATACTGTTTTTTGTGACTTTTCTGTATCTTTGGAATAAAAATATATATATCAACATTATAACAGTGATTATGCCTTTTGGTGGTAAGGTTATGGGTAAACTTTTTTCCTTCTTTCTACCTTTCTATGTTTTGCTTTTTAAATTTCTTTTAAAAAATGCATGAGTTATCTGCCCTAGCCAGTTTAGCTCAGTGGGTAGAGTATGGACCTACAGACTGAAGGGTCTCAGGTTCAATTCTGGTAAAAGACATATACCTCGGTTGCAGGCTTGATCCCAGGCCCTGGTTGAGGTGTGTGTGGGAAGCAACCAATCGATATGACTCTCTCACATCGATGTTTCTCTCAATCTCTGACTCTTCCTTCTACTCTAAAAATCAATGGAAAAATATCCTCAGGTGAGGATTAATAACAATAACAATGAAAATGCATGAGTTATCTCTATTTGAAGAAGTCTAAATTTAAAAAGAGGGTCTGTGTTCTAGGTGCACGTGAGGTGATTAACACAACTCCCATACCTGAAAAGGGGCACTATTTCCTTAATGTCCTTTAGCTTCTTAACTTCCTCATCTCGAGCAGGTGCACACAGTGTTCCCATCATGCCAATGATGAATTCAACCAGCTTGGAAATGTCAAGGGCCCCATTCTCTGCCTCCTGCTTTATGAGATCCAGATCCAACACTTCTGTAATCTGGTTTCTCAGTCTGGTGTGACCAGGCAGCAAGAAAGATAAGAGAGTCTGCAAAAGAGTACAGCCAAGTTTCATCAGTTTCCTAGTCAGGCATCATTTTTTATTGTATACTAGAGGCCCGATGCATGAAGATTCGTGCAAGAATGGGTCTTCCTTCCCCTGGCTGCTGCCTTCGCTCTGGCCAGAGCCACCTTTTTGCTCTGGCCTGGAGTCACCTTTTCACCTTCGCACACTGCCCAGAGGCCCAGAGCGGCTGGGGTGGTGCTGAATCCCTGCATCATCACCATAGCGATGACACAAGCATCCCGCCCCACCCCAGCCGCTCAGCAACTTTGTATGCAAATTAACCCAGCTCTTTGTTGGTTTAATTTGCATACTCATTCCTAATTGGCTGGTGGGTGTCACGAAGGTACTGTCAATTAGCATGTTACTCTTTTATTAGTGTAGATAAAGGGATTTACACCTACCCAAATGAGGACTTACCAACTGTTACTATAATGTCACACATATTTTAACCCTTCATTCAACAAATCTACAAAAAACATGTTTACAAATCATTTAGACTAGCTATTTAAGTTTCCATTTAAGTTCTAGGTGGAGCTTAACTGGATACAATATAAATAGAGGTGAGAAAAGTAAAACACATTAATTAACACAAGCCTGTGAACCAACCACAGATGCCAATTTCCACAGAAACTTCTCTTCTTTGATACTACTGTTAAAGGTATCACAAAAACAGTCCTACCTTTCACTAATGCTATCTCTATTCCTCAGGCTGAATCACTTTTTGGCCATTATAAATAGAACGTGTCCACACCTATTAAAATGTTTATAAATCACCTATATTTCATAAAATAAATTTTCTCTAACTAATTGTTTTTTAAAATATTAACCTTTTGTCTACAAAGGAATGCCTTCAAATTATCATAGCTTGTTTGAAATTTTAAAAAGGGCATTCAGCCAAAAGTACTCAATCCACATTTCAGCAAGTAATTTAACTTCATCCTTAATTTCTTTAGTCTTCTAGCACGGTAACACCGAGAAGCTGGATATTCCTAACACACCAGAAAAGCACCACAACTTGCTCCTCACCTTACCTCTTTGATCTCCCCGAGAAGTTTAATGGCATGGTCATAGGTTGGGGGGTCTTCACTTAGTTGGACACTCAAGCAATCCCAGAAAGCTTTATGTACAATCTCCTTTACTTTCTTCTCCAAACTGGAGGCAAATAAGGGGGGGAAAAGCAAAAACAAATAAAACATTTGAGCTCAAATCACATTTTAAAAATTAAAATAGCTCTTTTGAACTATGATTTGCATACTATAAAATTCACCTGTTTTAAGCGTTCCATTCAAAGATTTTTAGCAAATTCATCAAGTTGTGCAACCATCACCACAGTCCAACAAGAAAACATTTCTATCCCTTCAGGAAGACCATTCATGCCCAAGTTGTGTGCCAGGTTCCAAAGATGCCTGAAGGCATTCTCAGAGTACAAGCCACTGGGCTTGGCCACCATGCCCCCTCCCTAGTTGGTCACCATGTCCCCAACTCAACCTAGTTGAATACGACCTATCTCCAGAAACCTAGAAGGCACAAGCTGAGCAGGTGGCCATAAGATACTGGCTTACATGAGAGTACCTGCTTCAATATTCAATACAATGACTTCAGCCTCCTAGGGCCCATCAAAGATCCTGCCTTAACTCACTGGACCTACACAAGATCATCAAATGTCTATCCCAATTTCAGACCCACTCCCAAGGCCTCATTCTTAGGAGCTGTGATTGAAACTGGGTCCCTCTTCTCTGGTATTACATTTTTAAAACTGATAGAGAGATAGAAAAGAAAAACTTATCCAGGAAGGAAAATTGGATCAAACATTTAACATCTCACATTAAGTCTAATATGATGACTATACATAATATTGTTTAAGTAAGTCTTCTATTAATCATTATTAAAAAACAACAACACATAAAGTATCTCTTGTGCCTATTAGGAGTCAGTGCCCAGTTCCACCCCAACCCAGGCAATCACTAATCTACTTTCTGTCTCTATAGATTTTCCTTCTCTGAATTTTTTATGTAGATGGAATTGTACAGTATGAGGACTATGGGTCTGGATTCTTTTACCTGGCAAAATGCTTTCAAGCATTGCCATCCGTATAACCTGTATTAGTGCTTTGATCCTTTTTATGACTGAAAAATATTCCATTACATGGGTATACCACATATTATTTATCTATTCATGTGATGATGGGACATTTGGGTTATTTCTACTTTTTGTCTATTTTCAAATCACTTTCAAAAACACAAATTCTACAGGTATAGGGTGAGAATTTTTTTAAATTAGAATAAAGGAAAGATTGACAGACAAACTTAAACTAATCACATGTCTTTTTATTTTTAGTGATTTATTTCAATGAGTACCTCACTGGAAAGAATAACTTTCAACTAATTTGACAGATGGCATTAAGCCGGTTAACATCATTAACAATGCCATATAATAAAAAGAATGTTGGAAAGTTAAGAGCTGTTAGTTTTTAATTTTTTTATACCATCAAGTTTCCTAAGATATTTATGATTAAGTAGTCTAAAATAACAATCTGGCATATATATATGTTAAAACACTTTGTTTCCTAAAATATATCCTATTTCCATTTAATATATGAAACAACTGCTTACATGAGGTACCAAACTATAACATCTTATAACACTTAATTAAAACTAGTAATTACAGCCCAGTCAATTTTTTCCCGTGGTTAGAGCATCAGTCCACACACTGATGGGTTGTAGGTTCGATCCCAGGCCCCGATCAGGGCACATGTGGGAGGCAACCAATCGATGTGTCTCCCTCATATCGATGTCTCTGTCCTTTTGTCTCTGTCTCTTTCTTCCCCCCTTTCTTCCTCCCTTCTACTCTCTCTAAAAATATCAATGGAAATATATCCTTGGCTGAGGATTAATAATATAAATGAATAAAACTTGTAATTATACTATGAGAGAAAAACAAGTAATTCCGCATTATTATTTTTTTAAAAATATATTCTACCGATTTTTTACATAGAGGAAGGGAGAGGGAGAAAGAGTTAGAAACATCGATCAGCCGCCTCCTGCACACCCCCACTGGGGATGTGCCTGCAACCAAGGTACATGCCCTTGACCGGAATCGAACCTGGGACCCCTCAGTCCACAGGCTAACGCTCTATCCACTGAGCCAAAGAGGCCAGGACTAATTCTGCATTATTAATGTGAAAAGGTACTATCTTCGGAGAACACATAAGAAATGTCTGGAAAGTCATATTTAAAAGCCTATTGCAGGAGACACTAGAGCTTGCCAACCTAGCAGCCATTCCTCCTCCTTTCTTTTTTCCATGGCACTTTCACAATTATAATGGCCAATGATTTTTCTTTCCTATTACCATACATCTTAAAAGGTGCACCTTACAATCAATAGAGTATTAGATTCAACATGGTCTTTTCCAGGTGCCAGGGATACAGAGAACAGTATATAGTTCTGGTCTACAGAGCAGGGGGGGTTAACATCCAGCCTGCCGGGCCAGAGAAGGCCCACAAAATCCCTTGGGCTGGCCCTCCAAGGCATTAGGGTGAGTTCATTAAAGGTTTGACCAAAAAACAAACAAACAAACAAACAAACAAACAAAGGTTTGACCAAATATCGCAGGCTCATTTTTAAGTTGATAATTTTGGCCGGCCCTCGAACGATGTTATAAATATCTACGTGGCCCTGGGCAGAAAAATGGTTCCCCACCCCTGATGTAGAGTTTACAACCTGGTAAGAAACACAAGTAAACCCACAGTGCAATGTGCCAGTTAGGAGAAATGAATGAAACAAGCAATGAAAACACTGTAGGAGGCAGCTAAGTCCTATGGAGGAGAGAGAAGTGAACACGAAAGATTTTTGTTTACCTTTCTGAAGGATCAATGGTCCTTTGATCCACTTTCAAACTCTAGTAATTCTTGGTAGAGGAGTATTTTTTAGAAACACACAAAAGGAGAGGTGTATTTGCATATGGTGACATCAACTGAAGAAAAATTCCCAGAACTGGGAAATGACAGTATTCTACTAAACAAGTAATTTAGTAACCACCTTACCTGTCTTCCGGTAATTCAACTGGTTTAATCTGGAAGTCTCCATTGACTACAATTTCATGGGCAAGAGCCATGTTGGTGACTCCTTTTGCTGTCTCTAGAAGCTCTTCTACGGTCACAAAGCGAGGAGGACTAGCTGTAACAAAAACCCAGTGTAAGAGATTTGCTTCTCTGGATTAGACTTTCTATTAACGTAAGGAGAAGGAGGTGGTTCTGGGACCAGTTAATCATTTATTGGTCATGCCTCTACTTAGGAAAATATTCTGGCAATTTCAAACAATAAACGTATATTATTATTATTATTATTTTTAATCTAGAGTCCTAAAGCAGAAATCGTATACAATGCTCAAAACATGTTCTGTTTTTCTAAGGCTGGTCAATGAGAATTGATGCCAATGAACTGAGATAGAAAAACTTTTACAGACTATCGATCCTAAATGACAAACGAGAGACGCCAGATTTAAGATTTCCTGTTTTGCTCACCTGAGCAGTTTACATTTTGCTGCATCAATAACAATGTCCATGAGTGAGGGAATCTCTCCAAATTAAAACAGCAGCAAGGACTTTAGGTGCCAGGTGCTGTTTAAACATTGCTAAAACACTACCTTGTACAGACACCAAGAGAGAACATGAGTTCTAAAGCTGACCAATGAAGAAATCATGCCGAAACCGGTTTGGCTCAGTGGATAAAGCATCGGTCTGTGGACTGAAAGGTCCGAGGTTCGATTCCGGTCAAGGGCATGTACCTTGGTTGCGGGAACATCCCCAGTAGGGGGTGTGCAGGAGGCAGCTCATCGATGTTTCTAACTCTCTATCCCTCTCTATCTTAAACTATAACATCTTAAAACACTTAATTAAAACCAATAAAATATATTTTAAAAATACAATAATAATAAAGCTGAGCAATGAAGAAATCAGTGAGGGTGTGTGACATAAGAACTGTGTAGAATACAGGCTCACTGTATCAAAACCTTTAGTCCTCTGATTTCTTCCATCCCACTTCCCTGATATCCAAGTCCTGTAGATTTCACTTCTGTATCAACAGCTGCAATAACTAGACTCCATCTCTCTCTCTCCTTTGAAAAACTTGAGATTTATCTTCCAGAAATCTCCCGTGTTCTGAGCCAAGGAACACTGACTGAATAATTCTGAGAAATACATGGATTTTTTGGATATCAATAAAGCTGTTTTTAAAATAAAGCCCATAATAGTAGGATAGCAGTTCTTTAGCCTATAACAGAATTGGGGAGTTGGGAGGGGGATGTAACGCTTGTGAAAACAGATTGCTGGGCCCTCCTGGCAGGTTCTGATTGAGCTGATCTGGGGTAGGGCCAGAGAACCTGCATTTCTCACACGTCTCCAGCTGATACTCACTCATGGTTGCAGAAATCATACTTTGAAAAGCAATGGCTTAGACGATGACAATATTAATTTTATATCATCTAACAGGATCTGGGCTTAAAACGAGGTCAATAATGTCACTGGTTTATGCAGGGTTTAATAGTTACAAAGTTTTTAAGTTGGTGAAAAGTAATTTTCCTTCCTCTTTTACTTTTTTCTTTTGCTCCTCAGAAAAAGGGAACTAAATCCAAGAGCTGGTCATACACTGTCTGGTAAAAATTTTTATTTGGTCACATAAGGGGAAGTTGGAAAAATGCAACAAAATTCTAAGCATTTCCAGAAAAATATTAATAAAAATAATAAATAATAAATTGCTTCATTCATATTGAAAAATAGAATAAATATCCACAATCAAAGCCCAGGCAGAAATTCTCAATATTATTAAGATGTCATTTTTTGCCAAGTTGATCTATTGATAAAATGCAACCCCAGGCAAAGTCCCGGCAAGATTATTTTTTGTTAAAATTGCCAAACTGATTTTAAAATGTATATAAAAATGCACTGGACCTATAAAAGCCAAAGTCATTTTGAAAAAGAAAAAAGGATGAAGTTGGAGGACTCACACTAACTGATTTCAATACCACGTAAAGCTACAATAATCAAGACAGGGTGTTCTTGGTATGAGGATAGATACATAGATCAACTAAAAGAGCAGAAGATCCAGAAATAGGCCAACACAATACACACATACAGTAAGTATATGTGTAGTTAATAAGGCAAAATTAATTTTTTAATCAAATGGTACAATTTTTGGAACAATTAGATAGCATAGTAGTGTAAAGAATGACCTGGCCGGTGTGGCTCAGTTAGTTAGAATGTTGTCCCATACATCAAAAGGTCGTGGATTTGATTCCAAGACAGGACACATACCCAGGTTGTGGGTTTGATCCCTGGTCTCAAGTACAGGAGGCAACCAATTGATGTTTCTCTCTCACATTGTTTCTTTCTATCTCTTTTCCTTCTTCTAAAATCAATTAAAAAAAAACCCACACATATATTTGGGTGAGAATTAAAAAAAAGGAGGGGGGGGCAAAATTATAGTGACAGAAAGCAGATCAGAGATTGCCCAGAGATGGTGAAGGAAGGAGAAGATTTATGTGAAGGGGCACAGAAAACTTTGGGAGGTGATGGAAATGTTCTAGCAGCTCATGATTGTGGCGGTAGTGACACACTGTAAATGTATTAGTCAAAAGTCATCAATCTACACACTTAACATCGGTGAATTTTACTATGTAGTATAAATTATGCCTCAATAAAGTTGACCAAAAATGTGAAGGCACTCAGTAGGGATTTACTATATGTACAACAATTACTAAACTTCTTCAAGCCAGTATTTTCTGTTACCATTCATCAGAAAATGGAACGTAGGATATCAATATCATGCATCAGGAGTTACTCAACTCCCAGTTCTTAGTCTCTTAAAAAGAAATCCAGAGATTGTCACCAGCGCTTCCAACTTTTGTTTTAACCTTGGTTTTGCAAAAAATCTCCAAATGCATGATCATCTTAAATTTATGAACTAACGGAAACACACCACGTTCTCCTAGTAATAAAAAGGGTCCACCAATGCTTGCTATAACAATACAGTGTTAACCCTCATCTTGGCTGCTCACACGCCATCCAGAATGAGGAAGATCTGGAAACTTCGGGGCCACACGAGCCACAGCCACAGCCGCCTTGGCGGGCACTAGGAACCCCTGGCAGGCCAAGAGAAAGCTGGTGGCCTGCATCGTCACCGGATCAACTTGGACAAATATCACCCAGGTTCCTCTGGTGGCATTACCACTTAAAGGGGAACCAGAGCTTCTGCCCAGCTGTCCATCTTGATAAACCGTGGGCCTTGCTCAGTGAGCAGACAGGTAAATGCTGCCGTAACAAGGCTCGAGCTGCTCCTGTCACTGATGTGGGGTGATCGGTTACAGCACCGCCCGGGGAAGAGAGAGCTCCCGAAGCAGCCTGTCATGGTGAAGGCCAAGTTCTTCAGCAGGAGGGCTGCGGAGAAGACTCGGGGTGTATGTGTGTGTGTGTGTGTCGGGGGGGATGAGAGGTCTGTGTCCAGGGAGCTTGAAGCCACCTGGACAAAAGTTCATAAAACGCTTGCAAATGCTTTCCCTCCCCACCCCCAAAAGAATGACTATGCTGGCTCATAAATTACCTGGAAGCACAAAAATATTTGTACTTCTTCCAACGATGAAGAATTACTGATCATCTACACTTGAAAGAGATAACATCAGCGATGACATTCTTAGACTATGACATCCCCTTTGAAAACTTTCATTTTTGGACTCACTTCAAAAAAATCTAAGGAGTCTTCATAAAAGACATGAGTTGGGGCATCTGCTGGGAATTTCTGCAAAAACTGCCACCCTTTCATCTTCGGCCTGTTCCCTGCCAGGGATCTGAAGTAACTTTACCACATATATGTTCGTTCGGCCATCTGAATTCCCTCAACCTGTGAGAACTCAGCCCCCAGGCAATGAACCCAGGGTGTGGTGAAGTCACTCCCTTTTAATTTCCCCTCATCCCCCCCTTTTTTTTTAACCTGCACAGGCACAGTTCTGGCTGGAACCTGCTTCAGACTTTGAAACACTCTTTTAATTAAAGCTGCAATGTATACTCTAACCTCCTACTTTTCAGCGCACTTCGGAGAAACTGGAATGTCACTGAGGCTGCAGGAAGACAGAAACATTCTGGACATTATTCTAAAACTTTAATTTCTCATGCAATTGAAAACCCACAAGTGACTAGGCTGCCAGTTAGAAGAGAAAGAAGAAACTGTTATTGTTCTTAAAGGCTAAGTAGTGGCAAAGTTATCATATTATGAAAACCTAGCTCAAGGAGGCCTAATAAAAATATCATCTGAAAATACTGCTTTTAGCCAAAGTTAAATTTGCTTACAGTGAGGTCTTTGCACTCTCTGGGTGCTGGGAGAGCCTGACTTTTTTTTCTGTAAAGCTACCTCAGAGCCGTCCCTGGCATCTTCAAGGCCTTGTCCAGAATCATTTGATTTTGATTTTCCTGCTTCATTTCCAGACATTCTCAATTAAGCTTATTCACTTTCCTAAAAAGAAAAAAGATAATGAACGCGGGAAGAAGAAAAAGGAGCAAAACGTTCTAGCTCTGTCAGTAACTAGCAGTGTGACTCCTGACAAATCATTTAACCTCTTTTGATTTCAGCTTTGTCTTCTGTAAAAGATATAGGCTTCTTATCCAGTTAGAATACTCCACTCCAATGATGAAACATACACTTTTGTTCTTTATCAAGTTTATGGACCTGTATCTCAGATGGAGAGGAACAAGTTTGAGTATTTTTGTCCCATTCCTGAGTTCCATGTAACATCAGAACACAAGGCTACAAATTGCCTGCTTCCATTTTAATTCAAAGAGTGATTCGATTCTTAAAACTCTACTTTCATTCCTGAGTGCTTTAGGAAAACTTCTGAAATAATGTGTTAATGTTTAATCAGGCTTCCAAGTGAGCACACTGGTTCCGGGATCCCATTATGTGAATGATATACCTAGGATGACAGAAGGCATAATCTTATGAAGCATTTAAGAAGAATGTGTGAGCAAATACTTTTATTAACTCCTTACCAGTCAGCAGAAAAGGATGATGCGTAAAGCAGGAAGTTGCAAATAGCCATGATATATGTGGCTGGGTGTGGTTTTAATTTTTTTTAGTTGCTGATTAGAATAGAAATAACATGTCAGTTTGGGCCAGTTTAGGAAAGGCCTGGAATAATAACCTCTTATTTACTGTATAAGTTTTTGTCACGTTGGTTTCACCCGCCACCCCGACCCCCGTTTTAGAGTTCTCTATTCCTAAGGTATTTCCAATGGAGGGAGGAGAAAGATGTAACGTTCCATTCCTGCACTGACACTGCTGAAAATAATCAGTCTTTGCGTTATCAGCATCTGAAGATCACGAAACATGTTCATAAACACTAATTAGACTTTATTACACACCTGGAAGATAATCCAGGGATCAGAAGAAATGTCAACTGCTTGTGGGAGGTTTGGTAGACGCTTTTCTGCACATCAGAGAAGACTCACTTGATGTAATTAGCTGACATGTTGGATACCGCCATTAAATGGAATGAAGTTACCGGAATTTACTGGCCTGTATTATTCATATGAAGACTCACTCCTGCTTTCTTTTTCTTTTCTTGAATGGCAGGTTGCCACATGCAGCACCTCATTCGGATGTGTCTGGGGTCTTGGAAGCTCGACTACCCTATGCTCTACAAATGAACCTTGAGAGCTTGTTTGGAGATTCTAGCAGGAGAGGGCAGCTACTGGTATACCCTTGACCCAAGAACAGTTAGTTCTCTCCTCTAGTGGGGAAGGCCATCTTTCACCAAGAGCACAGCTTGGGGAGAAAGGCAGACAGAGTGGTGAGGGAGGAAGGAGACAC
This sequence comes from Lasiurus cinereus, assembly GCA_011751065.1. Taxonomy (NCBI): domain Eukaryota; kingdom Metazoa; phylum Chordata; class Mammalia; order Chiroptera; family Vespertilionidae; genus Lasiurus; species Lasiurus cinereus. The sequence continues at coordinate 3,441,121 of JAAGEH010000043.1, read as the reverse complement.
CTGCCTAACCAGCCAGATCAGCCCAATCAACCCTGGCGATCAGTGGGGTGACAGACGTTGCAGCCAGATCATCCCCCACGTCCTGAAGAGTCCACATGGCTTTAAAGCAGTTCCCCTTTACCTCCCAACATCTCACTCCAGACACCCATCTCCTCTCTGTCCTACATCCTATTTGGCTCTGGAAATGCTCCAAGACCCAACAGATAACATTACCAGCATATCCTAAGAGAAAGGACAAACAAAATCACTTCTAATTTTATCCCTTTCCCATGCTGGGAATGAGCTCAAGAAGGATGAAGTCATTCATTCTAGGCTCTGGAGGAGGAAAGGCAGGATACTTAACTCCACAAACTGACCCATCCGTGCCAGATTAGACTCCAATCCATGCTCCTCCCAGGACCTTTCCCAACCTCACCAGTATCTGCACCTTTCTCTGAGCTCCTTAGGACTGGTTACTGGGCATCTGGCATTCATTGTTGCCGTAAATCCAATTCAAATTGTGCTTATTTAAGTACATAGTAATAGGAAGGCGAAAAGCATTTCTAAGCGCTTCCAGAATGGAAATGGTTTGGAGGGAGAAAACAGACAGTTACAAGGAAACACGGTGAAAGTTAAGCCTTAATGGCATTGTGAAATCACTAAGGGAATAGAGCAGAGGGAGAAACTAATTCTGCCTGGAAGGTCAGTATCACCAGAAAAGGGGACATTTGAGCTGGTCTTTTTGAAAAGAGTAAGATTTCATACTACTCTCAAACGTAGCCGGTTTGGTTCAGTGGATAGAGCCTCGGTCTGCGGACAGTCCCGGGTTCGATTTCCATCAAGGGCATGTACCTTGGTTGTGGGCACATCCCCAGTGGGGGGGCGTGCGGGAGGGAGCTGATGGATGTCTCTCTCTCTCATCGATGTATCTGTCTATCCCTCTCCCTTCCTCTCTGTAAAAAAAAAAATCAATAAAATATATTTTTTTAAATGTCTGGAGGGGGAGAGGAAAGAGCACAAGTGGAGGCACATAAATAAGTAGAATAAGAGGCAGGTGATGGAGGTAAAAAGACCAGGTTGGGGCCAGATTGTAAACATGGCTAGTTTTCTTTAAAAAACACACAAACAAACCAAAAGCAAAAACAAAACAAAACACTTTTCACCTAGATTTTTAACTTCTGAAGGTCTAAGACCAACCAGAGTCCCCACGCAGGCTCCAGACCTCCGGCCCCAAAACGGATGCCCACGAAGGACCCGCTGATGGCTGTGTCATCTCTGTGCTGTCAGTGCGTGCCCGGGGGAGGGATGGGCGTTGGTCTCCCACACACACACACACACACACGTGGGTCCCCATTCGGGCTCCTGCCTAGCTGCGCAACTCCGGTTTCCTCATCTGCACGATGCAGCTTAGCTTCGCCTCTTCGGATGGTGCAGGGCGGGGGGGGAATTCAAACGACAGAACGTGCAGAACAACAGATGGCTGCCCCTGGGGTCCAGGGCATGGATGGCGATGGCAGCGGCAGGGCTGGCGGATGCACTGAACCCCTGACAGGTGCTCCTCCCTCAGCCTCCCCCAAAGCCGGCGAAGCCTACACGGGGAGCCGAGGGCAGGAGGAGCCTCGTCCGGCCGCGAAGACCGCCGTCCATCGGAGCTTCACCCCGGGCCGCGGCCGGACCCCGGCGACGCCCGGCAGGAAGGGTCTGGCAGCGAGCTGCGCGCGGGGGGGGCTCGGACCCGCCCGCCGCCCCGGCCCGCGGTGCCCTCCTCCCCGGCGCCTGGGTCCGCATCTGCGGGGGCGGCGAGGGCGTGGCCCAGCGGGGGGCCCGCGAGGGGAGCGGGGCGCGCCTGGAGGGCGGCCTCGAGGGGCGGGACGCAGGCCGCCGCTCCGAACCCCGCCGCGGCCCCTGCGCCTCTCCCCTCGCCTCCTCCCGCCATCCCCGCACCCGACCCGCCCCGCCCCGACCCGACCCGACGGGGGCCGGCGAAGAAGCGCCTGTCATCGCCAACTCGTGCTTCCAGCCTCCGCGCCCGCTCCCCTCACCTGCGGCGCAGTCGGCGTGTTCCTAGCTGCTCCGGGGCGGGGACTCGGGCTGGGCCGGCGCCCCGGCGGAGGCGGGGGGAGATGCGCGGAGAGCGGCGGCCGGCGGGCGGCGGGCGGGGCGGTTCCGCCTCTGCCCCTCAAAGGCCACATCCCTCGCCGCGCAGCGGGGCCGTCCTCCCCGCCGGGCAGCGGCCAGCGCCGTCGCGCCTCTGCGTCGGGAAGGGGGAGGCAGCTCTTTAACCTGGAGGCTTCAAGGCCCGTGTGGGAGGCGCCATTTTCTGTACGGAAAAGGCGGGGGGCGTGGCCAGGAGCGGGGCGGCGCCATGTTTGCGTACGGAGAGGCGGGGGCGTGGCCCCGAGCGGGGCGTCGCCACGTACGTACGGAGAGAGACGTACGGAGAGAGACATATGGAGAGAGACGGAGCGGGCGGCGGAACAGGGACCTGAGGTAGAGGAGGGGCGGCTTCCGGCGAGTGAAGGAAAAGGGGAGGTCGCCCCAGCCGCCACGCCAGCCGTTCCGAGCTTCCCGGCCCAGGTCTTCAAGTGTAAATGTTACCTCAGAAGTAGCTGCATGTACGTAGTTTATTCCCTTCCCCTCAGCTTGGCTGTTAAAAAAAAACAGTCACGCCCACCCCCGGGGCAGCCGGGCCTCGCGTCAATGGCACAGGCAAGGGTCGGTTCTGGGGTCGTCTCTTAGGTGTTAAGCGGCTGCTACTCTTGGTCGGTAGGAAGAGTGAGACTGGGCCCTGAAAAGACGGGGGGCCTGGGGCAGACAGACGCCCCCGCGAGGGGTGCCGCCCGCTTCCGGGCCTTCGGCTCCAGGGAGCCCCCACGGAGCAGGCGTCCCTCCGAGGAGCTCCAGGACGGAAACGACGACCGCCTTCTGACAGGGCCGCTCTGCAGCCCCCGCTCCTCCGGCCCAGGTGGTGGGGGCCGTGCCTGTCTCTCGAGGCTGCTCCGTGGGAGCCATTCTCCCCTCAGCCTGTCGCTGTAAAACAGCGCACTGAAGAGAAATCGGTTTTTTTGCGCCTCATGTTAAAAAGTTTAAAAAAAAAAAAAAAGGTCCGTGATTCCTCACTGGGCTCATCGGGTTCATTTGTAAAAACTGCGTTTCAGACTGAGCACTAGATCACGTAGGCTTTAAACAGCGTGAAGGTAATCATTGTCTTCTCTACCTGTAGCTTATGAACTTGTTATATTAAAAGAACTAGAACAGCCCTGACCAGTGTGGCTCAGTGGATAGAGCGTCGGCTTGCGGACTGAAAGGTCCCAGGTTCGATTCCGGTCGGGGGCATGTACCTTGCTTGCGGGCACATCTCCACTGTGGGGCGTGCAGGAGGCGGCTGATCGATGTCTCTCTCTCATCGATGTTTCTGACTTTCTCCCTTCCTCTCTGTAAAAAATCAATAAAATATATTTTTTTAAAAAAAGTCAATAGGATATATTAAAAAAGAAAAGAACTGGAATTAAACAAGAGGGAGTTGCATCGGTGCCTTCAAGCATTACTTCTTAATGGGTAGTATTACTTCACCCCAAAAGTAGTGAAGGCTGAGAGTGCACGTGCAGCTCCCTCAAGCCATTCACAAACTAGCACATTGTTTTCCTCCAAATACACCCACATCCTCAGACCAGGGTTCACTTCAGATACTTAAGAAAAAAAACCCTTAAGATACTCAACTAACTGGAACCAAGATTCACAAAGAAAACTGAGTTTTCACTTCTGAGTCCAGATTGCTGTATCATAGAGTCTCTAGATTGGGTCTTCTCGACCCTGACTACACCTCCATGTCTTCTAGGGCGGTCTGAAGCTATCTCCCGAAACTTGGGGGGTAAAGGGGAGAGAGAGTGCCAGGCAATAATTGTTAAACTTCCCAGGTGATTGATTGTAAGATGCAGCCAGACTAGAATCACCTCCATAACAAGACCTACCCCCTCTCTCCAGGCCTCCAGTGAGAGTGCTCTACCTTCCTTGGATTAATATAAACAATTTTCACATGTGGAGAGGACAGTGTGACAATACCAAAACCTCTGATTTGACTTATTTCACCTTGTAACTTTTTAATATATTTTTAATTGTTTCCTTTATATTTTAAAAACATACTGAGAACCAAGATGGCGGCATAAGGTATACACCTGTACCTGCTGTCTCTCACAACCACACCAAAACTACAACTAAAAGATAAAACGACTATCCCCCAGAACCACAGGAAGTGGAAGTTCTACAACTAGAAGGAAAGAAAAAAGTGCATTGAGACCTGGTAGGACGTGCAGAGGCTCAGAAAGGCAGAGGTACAGAGACACACGCGAATCGGGCTGTTGTGCACTTTTATTTTTCAATTGGGAGGGAGTTACAAGTTCCTGACTGCTCTGAACTCCAGTTTCTGGCAAGATTCTGGGGACCCAGACTCATGTAGGGAGAAACTGGACTGTCTGTCATCAGGTCAAAAAAGGGAGGGTGGCTCACTCGCAGAGGTGTGCACCGTAATCATTGTTTACTGCACTGGGATGCGGGACACAGGACAGAACTCGGAAACAGGGAGACATAGAGAGGGCTGACTGGTAGCCAGCACTGTTTGCCATGCCTTAGTGATTCCCTAAGACCTGCCCCACCCAATTTACAAACCCACTTAGCTGTGCACAGAGGCTTTGGCATATGAATGGCCTGCCCTCTAGCAGCTTAACCAAACAAATTACAACTGGGTCAAACAACTCCCAAACTCCAAACAAAGAGGAGAAATCTGCAGATCTCTCTGTAGCTCCTGCTGGGTGGCCTCAGACACTAGCTGACTTGCACTTCCTTGAAGATCCAGGAACCAGTGTACTTAGAGGTCAGTGTGAGACAACATCAAATTTCAACTCCTCACATACATAAGTGACACACTCAAGAGGCAGACTCGGTGAGCACCAAAGCTTCACTGAAGCAAGTCCTGCCCCATAGGGATGTCTCTAGCACAGCAGTTCTTCCATTAATAGACAGAGCTAATCCTCACAGTCAATTGGCCTGGAGGTCAATTCCTCCCAGTGTACCAATAGCAATCAAGGCTTAACTACAACAAGACTGTGTACCCAGCCCACAAAGGGGCACACCAAGAGTGTCCACATCAGGTGATTGGGGAGGCAGAGCTACTGGGCCATAAAGGACAACTAGCACACAAAGCCACTCCATCAACACAGGGAAGAAGCCAAAATGTGGATACAAAGAAACATATCACAAATGAAAGAAATGGAGGAAAGCAAACTACTGGACAATAGAGTTCAAAACCAAGGTTATAAGGTTCTCAAGAATCTTCTATAAACTGCCGAGAAACTTAGTGAGACCTTCAAGGATCTTTTTTTTTTTAAATATATTTTATTGATTTTTTACAGAGAGGAAGGGAGAGGGACAGAGAGCTAGAAACATTGTTGAGAGAGAAACATTGATTCAGTTGCCTCCTGCACACCTCCTACTGAGGATGTGCCTGTTGGCTTCTACATGCCCTTGACTGGAATCTAACCTGGGACCCTTCGGTCCTCAGGCCGACACTCTATCCACTGAGCCAAGCTGGTCAGGGTGAAACCTTCAAGGATCTTAATGAGAATGCCAAAATAATGGAAAAGGACCAGTCAGAAATTAAATATACACTGTCTGAAATAAAGAATAATATACAGAAATCCAGCAGCAGACTAGAGGACCCCAAAAATCAAACCAAAGATCTGAAATATGAGGAAGCAAAAACACCCAACCTGAAAAACAAAACAAAGAGTCCAAAAGTGTGAAGATAGTGTAAGGAGCCTTCGGGACAACTTCAAGCATACCAACATCAGAATTATGGGGGTGTCAGAAGAAAAGAGAAAGATACTGAAAACCAATTTGAAGAAATAATGACTGAAAACTTACCCTACCTGGTGAAAGAAATGGACTTAAAAGTCCAGGAAGTGCAGAGAATCCCAAACAAAAGGAGTCCAAAGAGAACCACACCATCACACATCATAATTAAAATGCCAAGAGCAAAAGACAAAAAGAATCTTGAAAGCGGCAAGAGAAAAACAGTTACCTACAAGGGAGTACCCATACAACTGTCAGCTAATTTCTCAACAGAAACTATGCAGGCCAGAAGGGAGTGGCAGGAAATATTCAAAGTGATGAATAGCAAGAACCTACAACCAAGATTACCCAGCAAAGCTATCATTCAGAATTGAAGGTCAGATAAAGAGCTTCACAGACAAAAAGCTAAAGGAGTTCATCACCACCAAACCAGGATTATATGAAATGTTGAAGGGTATTCTTTAAGAAGAGGAAGAAGAAGAAAAAGGTAAAGATAAAAATTATGAACAAAGTGATAACAAATACATACCTATCTACAAGTGAATCTAAAAATCAAGTGAATAAAAAATCCGATGAACAGAATAAACTGGTGAATATAATAGAATCAGGGGCATAGAAAGGGAATGGACTGACGATTCTTGGGGGGAAGTGGGTGTGAGGGGTGCGGGAAAAGATTGAACAAAAATCTTAATACCTATGGATGAGGACAGCGGTAGGGGGTAAGGGACTGGGGTGAGGGGTGGGGAATCAGGTGGAGGAGAGCTATGGGGGGGAAAACATCTGTAATAAAATGAACAATAAACATTTATTTAAAAAAAACAACAACATACTGACTCGTGTTTCAGTTTTGGCTACAAGGACTGGAAACAAATTACCTCAAGGTAAAGGGAATTAGCTGCAAGGCTGGCTGCACATAGGGTTTGGGAAAGAAAGCTGGCAGCTCTAGAGATCACTACTGCTCTAACATCTCGAGTCACACAGGAGCTCTCTCATCCCATCCCGCTTCCTGCTGCAGGCTATCTCACTCCCCTCTCTATTATAGACTCATTTCTCTCTTCTTTGTTGTTTCCTTATAGTTTAGATTTTTTAAATCCTTACCCGAGGATATTTTTGCATTGATCTTTTAGAGAGAGTGGAAGTGGGAAAGACAGAAACATCAATCGGTTGCCTCTTGTACACATGTCCCCCCTTACCCCCACCCCCATTCCCTTATCCTCCCTCCCCCCCCACACACACCAGGCCCAGGCTGGGGAGGAGCCTGCAGCTGAGGTATGTGCCCTTGACTGGAATGGGACCTGCACCCTTTGGTCCGCAGACTGATACTCCTTTCACTGAGCCTAACTGGCTAGGGCTAGATTTTTTTATACAGAATTCGAGTAGCTAAGCTGACTTTTGTGCAAAATCAGTCACATTGGCCTACAGGTAGGCTGTCCAAGATCACTGCTTAGTGCTGTCTCAGCAAGGTTGGTGATTAAACTCACAGACACCTACCAATCAGGTGTCTAAGTGGGGATAGGTCACCAAGAGGGCATCATGGATGAGCAACAAGGATTGACAGTACTGGTGATACAGGAGGGCTGCCCAAGGCACTCAAGGTAGCAGTGATAACACTTGCAGAAAACAAGTTTTTTGGAAAACTTGATCTGATTCTTGCTTTTGAAGTTTAAAGTAAACTGTGGTTTTACTAGATTTCCCATGGGATTATCAGTATTAGAATGCTGTTTGTATTAGGACCATAAATATAATTGGGCATTTAGTTCTTCATTGCACTGAAGAAGTTGTTAGTTTTGGTTGGCAAATAATCATGCTATTTGATTATGCACAAAGTAAAGGTTGCAAATCAGATAGTACACACACAGTTGCACGTCCACTATGGTCTCACTACTTTCTCGGTAGTTTCTGACAGCTTCCTCACACTTAAATAATGAATCATCTTCTCTTTCACCTCATTGTAAACAGAGCTGCCTCCCTTTCTTGCCTATGCAAACAAAAAACTGATGAAGTTATTCCCTGCTTTATTAGAATTGTTGTAATAGTTAAATTTGCTCCCATGTAAAGGCTGTCAGCTATATCTTAGAAAATAAAATATTTATTGACATGCTAGCATATTGGTGCATCATTTTAGTTTTCCCTACCTTTCATTAAAAATCTAAGTTTATATTTTTTTCTAAAAATCAAAGTTTAAATAGATGACATTTAGTCTCATTTTAATCTTTTGGTTTTATTGTAAGGTTGAACAACTTCAAATTGTATTGTATATATTATTTTGTATATTTATCAAATATATCTTTTTAAAAATATATTTTATCGATTTTTTACAGAGAGGAAGAGAGAGTTAGAGGGATAGAGAGTTAGAAACATCAGTAGGAGAGAAACATCCATCAGCTGACTCCTGCACACCCCCCACTGGGTATGTGCCTGCAACCAAGGTACATGCCCTTGACCAGAATCGAACCTGGGACCCTTGAGTCTGCAGGCTGACGCTCTGTCCACTGAGCCCAACCGGTTAGGGCCCAAATATATCTTGATAATGCAGTAGTTCCAAAATAATCAGTAATATGGATAAAAAGTTGTTGAAGACATAGCTCTAATGGTCAAGAAATATAGATATTAACAAATGATCAGCTTCAGAGGAAGAGGGAGATGTGAAAAGAAAAGGAGAAGAATAAAGAGAAGAACCTATAGATTAAAAGAGACTTAAGACACATATTAACCAATTGTAATTTTGGACCTTGTTTGGATCCCTATTCCAATAAACTGTCAAAATCATGTAAAATCAGAAAATGTGAACATTGACTGCACATTTGATGATGTTAAGGAATCATGGGTCTATGTGGTTATATTTAATGTCCTTATCTTTTAGCCAAACATACTGAAATCTTACATATACATACATTATATATATATATGCCTAAGCAACCATTCAACCGGTAGCTATGATGTGCACTGACCACCAGGGGGCAGACACTCAACACACAGGCATGGAAACATGGAACAAACTGATGAATCTCAGAAGGAAGGGGGGAGGGCAGGAAGAGATTAACCAAAGATCTTATATGTGTACTAGAGGCCCAGTGCACAGATTTGTGCACTGTGGGGTCCCTCGGCCTGGCCTGCGGGGATGGGCCCAAAACTGATGTCCAACATCCCCCAAGGGGTCCTGGATTGTGAGAGGGTGCAGGCCAGGCCAAGGGATCCCACCAATGCACGAATCTGTGCATGAGGCCTCTAGATTATAAAGTGATATGATGTCTGAAATTTGCTGTGGTGGGACCAAGAAATGGGTAGGAGTATAGGTGATACAAGACTGACCATGAGCTGAGAGTTGTTGAAATTGGATAAATATGTGGCAGTTCAGTACAGTGGTACCTCAAGATACGAGTTTAATTCGTTCCGTAACCTTGAGGCGTGGGAAACTATGAGACGCTCGAGTCATGGTAAACTGGTGGGTCGAGTGCAGCCGGCAGATCCTCTCAATTACTCCTATCTGAAATGTTGCTCGTATTTCAAAGCAAATATAGCTCGCTCGACGGCTCGTATCTCAAAAATCTCGTACGTTAGGACACTCGTATCTCAAGGTACCACTGTATTCTGTTCTCCCCATTTTTTATATATGTTTGAAATTTTCCACAATAAGCTATAAAAGATGTTGAAATTTTCAAAAGCATTAGGGAAGTTCAATTTCTAATTTGTCTATAATCTATGTTAATTCATAATTTACTTCATCAAATTTTATATTTTTAAGGAGTACTACTTAAGGTACAAACCACACTCCTATTAACTTGTAATTATGGACATTCTTACTGCTTAATACTTTCTTATGTAAACACTATAATATCATATTTAAATTCTTACGTTTTAGAAAGTTTTATACATAAGAATTATAAATCAACTGACATAAGAGAGGTCAATACTTAACAGCAATACACCATCTAATAACTCAGTTTCAGACACAAAAGGTTATACAAAAGGTTTTATTAAGTACAGTTTAATATTTAGAAGAACATTCAAAATTACAAATGTGATTGGGTCTTTAGGATACATAATTCTTAAAATACACAAGTTATATACAGACATTAGAAATTCAGTCTCCAAAATATTCAATAAAGATGTCTGGGTGACACTTATAGAACTGACCTAGCAATTTTTTCTTCTCTTTGGCAGACAGTTTTGGATCCTTATCAATAGTTTTTAATAAATTCAATAGCTCATCCTTGGTTGTCTTCTCTGTATGGTCCAAATAATCACTTCGATCAATTCTCTCACAAAAAGTATATCCTTAAATATTAAAAGTAAAAAGTTCGGTTAATCTATTCTTTAGATTTAACTATGAAAATCAAGCAATATTTTTATATTTAGTCCCCATTTTGTAAAATGCACAGAAGATGTTAAGCAATGCCAACTTTCTAAACCTGGTCAATCTGCATTTGAGTGTAAGGAAGCTCTTTGCTAAGTCTGAGGAGGTTGTTTAAATTGAAATTAGGTACAATTACTTGCAATAAAACACTTTCAAGTAAATATTAAGAATTTATCTTTGGAAGATCATGAAAATAATATTTCTCAGATTACCTGTGCCTGTGTTTGGATCTTTTCCCTTCTGAATGGCCATGAGCTTAACACTGACAATTTTATGTAGAGTTCCAGGGATCTTAAAAAAAAGAAGAAAGAAAGAAAAAGGAGGAGGAGGAAAAGCAGGAAAAAAGGAGGAGGAGAAAAAGAAAGGAGGAGGAGGTAGAGGAGGAAGAAGAGGAAGGAAGAAGGAAGATGAGGAAGGAGGAGGAAGAAGAAGAGGAGGAAAAAGAAGGAGGAGGGAGGAGGAGAAAGAAGAAAAGAAGAGGAGGAGACATTGGACATTATTCAAATGCATTTTAATCTAGTGACCTATTACATAAGCTCAAATGAACTACTTTCAGAGTTTTACCTTAAAGACATCTTTTTGATGATCCATTAAAAAGAGTACCAGAAGATCAGTTTTGCCTTTAGATAAATTTTTATTGTCAACAACAGCTTTTGAGAATATCCTTTTCACAACCATTCGGTTGTCACTCTATAAAAATGAAACACATATTTAATAGTATATACTTAAAAATTCAATATAAAAGGCAAATATAAATGTTAATAACTATTATCCTATTTCAGCATGCTGATGATGGAATAATGTGACACGTGGGTCCTATAAGTATTAAGGATACCGAATACAATGAACATTTAGACAAAAGACTTACTTCTTTCTGTAATTTAAATTCAGAAGGATGTGCTGCAACAGCCATGAAATACAGTAGTCTTCTAAACTCTTCTCTGTCCTGGGAATCCAGAAGCTTCAGAAAGAGCTGAGTAGCTTCTAATGCTATTTCAGTCTTCCCATTCACTTTAGCCAAAAGAAAAGTGCTTTTAATTTTGACCAAATATGACTATATTGAAAGGAACAATATTTAAGGTAAAGCTTAAGCTAAACAATAAACATATTCAAAATAATTTTTTAAAAGTAAAAAAACAAAACAAGACAAAAAGACTACCATCAAGGAAGCCAATTCTTGAATTGGCAACTAATATCCTAAATCCTTGTCATATATTATTCTTAGGATGTTAAATCTAAGTCTTGGCTTTGTATGTAAATTCCTAGCCTGTTTTTCATCAATTCAGTACATTTTGAGGGCACACTTTAGGTACAGTACTGATGTATCCAACCCTACCTGAGAAAAATAGCCTGGTATATTGGTAGAGGGACAAGGCAGGAGTTCCATTTTAAAGAGATTGAAGGAGAATAATGGTGGTACTAGTGTTCCTTTCTAAAAAAGAGAAGAACCGCTACTCTATGCCTAATGAACTTCCAGCGAATGAGAGTGGCATTCTGTGGCCACTAGAAGTTGTAGGTCACTTCAGAACTTACCAAAGCCTCTTTCCAAATGATCCCTAAATGTTTTGAAATAAACATACAATCCAGATCCACTCCTAGCTTGACATTGTACCATTCCAATTAATTTTGAGGACTTTTTTTTCTTGTTTCTTCCAAAATACCAAGTCTAGTATCCAGTAAGATTCTTACTTACCTAAGAGCTCTGCGATTCCATTATGAACATCACATAAGTGATTTAACAGAGGTTCCCTACTACTGTAATATTTGCCAATGGCATTAAACAGAAGTTCTTTCACTAAGTCTATTCTGTCTGGTTGCTCAGGAAAGTTTCTGCTTATGTCCACCACCATCTGGTCTGGAAGGTATTCCAAGCAGTCAGTTGCTGCAGAGAGCCACTCATCTTCCCTATGTGGGGGAAAAAAGAACCATTTTAAAAAGCAAAGAGTAACAAATATACACACAGTACCAAATTTACTAGCTATTTCAAGTTTACCACCAGGATAAACTTCTACACACTTAGGTAAAGATAAGTGTAATTCTTTTTAACATGTAGCGAGGTCATGTATCACAGATAGAAAGTTCAGTTTATTATATATCTTCTTTTTCTTACCTCTTTAAAAAGTGAAAATGGAAGCTATTCAGTACAATATAGAGCTGAAAAGGACATCGAAATTCAAACTCTATTCTTTACATTTACAGTGGAGGCACAGAAACTCCTTTAAGTTACTTGCCCAAGGTTCCAGGCAGGACTAGATCCCAGATCTGATTCCTAGACCACTATTTTTCTAATAAAGTGTTCCTTACTTCAGAGCTCTATATATGATGTCATCTCTCACTTTGGCTAGGAGAGAATAGAAGAAGATAAGGTAGGGTTTCAGAATAATAAAATATTAATTACCATTTCTTATAAAATACCAGCTGAGTGACTTCAGAAAAAGGCTGTATTTCAAGACATAAAATAACTTTTAATATTTGATTTGTTAATATATATAGTTTTAAAATATTCACGTACTCTGCTGCTATAGTCTCTTACTATATCTACCACCCAGGTGCATTATCATGGGCAGGTCACTTCACCTCTCTGGGCAGCAGTTTCATCAAGTTCATAATAAGAAGCAGCAAGATTATCTTTAAGGTTACTTCTAGCACAATTGCTGATTCTGTATTTAAATTCAAGGTCATAATGTTTTCACATTACTTTAGATTATAGAAATGTATTTTAAATTCCTGTAGAATAAGTTCCCATTATACATGCAGAGTTCAATAACTAGTAAGTTGGGATTAATTTTTACATGTAAGGTTTTAAATTAGCTTTTGAAATTCAACTCTTTGTTTATTAATAGTTCACTGGAATGTAGATCCAGTGAAGTACTAAACATGTTAGGTTGTATTTCTAACATTTCTATCTTTATAACTATGCTGGAACACTATCTGCTAAGGCAAAATTATTAAAAATTAAATGAGCTTAAAATACAAGATTTCAACTTTGAATAATTATATTTAGGAGAGGAGCTTCAAAGTTATAAGGAATATAGCGCTCTGCTTTAAGGAGAAAAATCATAATTTCCTTAACTTGAAGTTAATTTAAGCATTTAAACCTTAAGATTTATATTCAGAAGAATGGTAGAGGTGAGAACAAGAGTTACTTCATTATATTTATTTAACAAAACTAGTTAATTTAAAAATACACATTTAACAGGTATTCTAGAGGCATATAAAAGCACATGTGGAGTCCTGGCTGGGTACCTCAGTTGGTTAGACCATTGTCCCAATACACCAAAGTTGCGGGATGATCCCTGATCAGGGCACATATAAGAACAATCAATGAATGCATAAATAAGTGGAACAACAAGTCAATGTCTCTCTCTCCCCCTCTCTCTCCTCCTCTCTCTTCAAAATCAATAAATAAATTATTAAAAAATGCTTATCTGTGGTCAAAAGATTCTAAGAATTTGCCTAATCTGTTCATTTTTTTTCCAGGTTTCTTTGAAGACTGGACACCTCTAAGACACCAAACAGACCTACTAAGAAGATGGAGCATAATCATTTTCTTCACTTGATGTACAAGTAAGTTATATGTGAAACAAAAATGAATATGAAAAATAGTGAAATATAAATTTCTTTCTAATTTTGACCACAGTGATTTTGTTCTTTACTTTCCCAAATACTGTTTAAAGTGTAGGAGAACAGACTTTGGACAAGTTGGAAATCAGTCATGAAATTATATTCCATTGCCACAGAAAAGGAAGAATACAAGAACTCTGTTACTATTTTAATGGAGTTTTCAGATTTTTACTTAACCTAATAAAATCTTAGGGAAGTAAATAGCTGAGAGCATATTTTAAATAAAAATCTGCATGCAAAACATTTCAGATTTGAACCTCTGCCAGCTGACAGGATAATATCAACTGACAATGCATATCTGATTCCATGGACAGAAGAATTCAAAAGATTATCTTAAAACAATTACCTATAACCAACCTATAAGCACATTCAAATTATTATATGTATGTCCACATACTGAGAGTCACCATAAGCCTTGAGAATCCCTCGATCCAGGTAGTTACTATTGTTGACCAAGTCAGGCTGCCTCTTAGGTTGAGAAACTTTAGGTACAACCTCTTGCTGTTTGAGTAAGGAATCAAGAAGTGGAAGGTCTACAAGTTGTAGTAGACGCGCAATTGTTTCTTCTTGCCAAACTTCATTAATAACTACACGGGAAAAATGACAGGCCGAACAGTAACAATAGTTACTAAATATTCACCATGATATTTGTCTAGGCAGGTCTAAGCTAATAAATTTGTGACACAAAAGAGAGGGAGTGGGGGAGGGAGGGAGGGAGAGAGAAATAGTCAACCTTATTAAGTGATTTCTGAAAACAATTCAAGATTTGTTTAAAGTGTAGGAGAACAGACTTTGGACAACAGGAATTCTTTTCATTCTTGTACTATAAAAAGCAATATGGCAGAGATAAGAAATCAAGTCATAAAGCATGTTAATAAGGACTTTGGAAGAAAGAATGGTTCATTCAATCTGAAAACTCGTTTGAAACTCTTGGCTGCAGATTATTTCACTCAAGGTTTCCACAACTAGGATGGGGGAAGGAAGTTGGAAATCAGTCATGAAATTATATTCCATTGCCACAGAAAAGGAAGAATACAAGAATTCTGTTACCATTTTAATGGAATTTTCAGATTTTTACTTAACCTAATAAAATCTTAGGGAAGTAAATAGCTGAGAGCATATTTTAAATAAAAATCTGCATGCAAAACATTTCAGATTTGAACCTCTGCCAGCTGACAGGACAAAAGTCCGTGTTCAAGAATTGCAACACTGATCTATTTGTTAAAGATAATAGACCTCTGTTAAAACTTAATATAAACAGTTTTAATACACAGTGCACTCTTTCTTTGTGCTGTGAATATTTAAATTTTAAAAAAGGTTAAGATTGAAACATTTTTAAATAACTTTATTTGAAATTAGCTTTCTGCTTCTTACTTGCATCATCTTTAGCTTACCTTGTGGAGACAGAGCTGCAGAGATATTTACATGAGGGGAGTTAGCAGGCTTTAAACTCAGATTTTCCCACAGGGCCTCTAAACTTGCTGATTTGATATCAGATGACTTAAATAATGCATCTGTATACCTAAAATTAATTTATTTCACAAATTAATGTTTATTAGTAAGCCCACAGAAATATTTTAGTATTTGAGAGCCGAGAGTTTCCAGAAAGTTTATGTATTTGAGTAAAAACACAAGACATGCAAATTCCAGGAGCAGAATAAAATATAAAACATCCCACCTTTTTTATTAGGCCTAAATACACATACTCTAAATTCTCCTTTGAACATTTAAATTTAAATAATTCAGTGATTAAAATGTTAGTCTGAACTTTAAAACAAACTTTATTATGCTTAATTAGAAGCACAGCGTGCAAAATCACGCAGTCCCACTCACCCGCGTGCACCTCCCCGTGCTCGCAACCCCCCATTCCCCTGCACATGTCACTGCACACGCAGATTCCTGGTGAGACCAATCTTTGGTCATTATGGCATTATGGCCACTGGGTTTTTATTATATAGATGTTTTTTTTATCAGTTGTCTCTATTTCTGGGGCATTCTTTGGTAGACAGTGCTAATCATTTTCCAAATACAGATCTACAACCCTTTATCCACAATTCTGAAACCCACAAAGCTTGGAAAAAAATCTAAAGTTTATTCAGAACTCCTCTGATGACAAAACTTGTTTTGAGACTATGTAGTTTTTATTTATCCCAGTTAGTATGAATGTTTTGTTTAATGCAAAAACACTAATAAGTTGATTAAAGATCCTTCCAGAGGTGTTATCTAATATATATGTACAAAATACCTTTCTAAAATCTCCTAAGTTCCAAATTCCTAAATGAATCAGTCAGGTCCCCAGAGGTTTCAGATGAAACATGTGGACCTGCATCTGGAAAATGTTGACTTGGCCTACCTCACCCTCATATTTCCTTCCTACATATAGAGGTAAGTTTTATTATGTTTTAAATATATAGTTTTAAAATATTTGGAAGTCAATTCACTAAACTTGTGTCAGCTCTGAATTATAAGAGCTTCAATTAACTCTGCACGGTTCAGGTGAGGGGAATAAATGGAAAAAGTTTTTTGTTTTTTTATAACAATTCAGTTCATTATGTACTTATCACCTACATTCATTTCAGTCACTGGATTTTACAGTTCTGTCCCACAGTCTCCATTTAAATGTCTCCCTCATCTTCACCATGGCCGTTTGCTTCACCCTCATCTGTAGACTGCAATATTGCAATAGATTCCAAATAGCTCTCCCCATTAGGCTGACCATACAGCTGCCAGGATGACCTTTCTAAAATGCAATCTCATCCTGCTTAAAATCTTTCTGTGGCTTCTCAAAACTGCATGACCAGGCATAAACTCCTTAATATGTCATATGAAACCTGTGTTTTCTGGCTCCCACATGCCTTTCTTACTTCACATCTACCATTTTGTGGAATCTAGTAATATTCTGTCTGCCTGCCTTCACCTTCTCTGTTCTAATACTATTTTGTGGATAAGCTCTCTTAACATTTTTTATAATTGTAACTTGAATCAGAAAAATCAGTTTGTTGATTGTTCATATTTTAGATTTAGCAGAAACAAACAAGAATTCTAAGAGATAGGAAAAATAAAAAGTTTACTTGGTCAGATTTATCCATAGACCCAGATTTTAGCCTAATTTACTAATTCAAAGGAAACATAAAGCCAGTCAGCATCTTATTAAAAAGTAGGCAAAATCCTGCCAGTATGCCCATGCTAAGCTTATATTATATACTAACCTAGAAGATGAATGTAGTTTATTCTCTTTGCCAAATTGACTGTCTTGTTTGGGTATTGTTGTGAATCTATAAAGGCTGCAACTACTATCTTCAAACGTAGGTTTTTTGTCTTTTCTAAAGACTTTGGTTGGAACTGCTTCAAATACTTTGTAGTCCATAAGTGCTTGACACACTCTTACTACTTTGGCCCGAGGAATATCTACATCACCAAAATATTTATTCTGAATTAGGTGAGAAAAAATGACATCAACAGCTTCTGAACCAACAAAGCAGTCATTGTGTCTTTTTAAATGGTGCCTCCGTTTTTTCACCTCCACTTGTGTTTGAAGAGTGTTTATAATGCTACTCCATACATATGTGGCTCCAAATGGTTTCTGGGCCACACTGAAACCTGCAATGGAAAAAAAAATCACAGAGTAACCTTATTTACTTATGATAAGGTCTAAGCAATACTTAAGCAAAAAGTGGTAATTTCTAAAGTTATTAAGAGGAACAATTATGAAGTCAGCTTTTTGTTGAAATATCAAATTATTAGTAATAATTCATTTAAAAATGTAATGCCTACTATATGCTAAACACTGTCCTATGTACTAGGATATAACTGTGAACAAAATAAAGTCCCTATTCTCACAGACATATACTATATGGGAAGATACTGACGATACAAATATGTTAGATCAATGCTAAGAAGAAAACTAAAGCTAGGTTAGGAAGAAAACGATATTTTAGATGGACATCAGGAAACCCCTTTCTAAGCAGAAACCTGAATTTCTGGGCACCTTTTAAAAACTAGGAAGCAGCACAGCTGTTGTTGCTCAGTGGTCGAGCATTGACCCATGAACCAGGAGATCACCAGTTTGATTTCCAGTCAGGACACATGCCTGGGTTGTGGGCTCGATTCCTAGTAGAGGCCATGCAGCAGGTAGCCAATCGATGATGTTTCTCTCTCATCAAAGTTTCTCTCTCTCCATTCTCACCCTTCCTCTATAAAAACAACAACAAAATACCACCACAACAACAGAAAGCAAGCTGTGCATATATTGGGGGAAAGAGCAGAGAAAACAGAAAGAGCAAAGGCCTTGACAAGAAAAAGCATGGCTTGTGTGGGTGACAAAGGGAGAGAACAGTAGTAAGTGAGATGAGAGAGGAGTAGAAATAGGGTTTAGGGCTTGGGTTTGCAGATCAAGTAGGACCTTGTGGCAGTTACCAATTATGTGCAAGGAACTCTAGTAAGTGCATAAGTGATCTAATCTTCATAGCAACCCTATGAGGGAGAGATCATTTCTTTTTAAAAATGGAAAGCAAATTCACAGAGGTTAAAGGAAATTCCAGACATTTTAAGAGGTGGTATTGGATTTGGCTCATGTTCTATATAATTTTAAAGCATTTATCAATCAGATAGATAGAGATACAGTTATAGATACACACACATGGTTGTTGCATCGGTATAATAGTAAGGGATATGGGGGATTATAATTAAAGAAACTACTGCTGGAAATTACATTCCTGCCTTTTTAGATAAAACAGAATATGGAAGGTGAAAGCAAAGATAAGTTCCTGAAGGACATGAAAACTCCATTTAATGCACTAGAATCATAAATTTTAAGTGGGTCATTTGGAATTCATCTTTTGTGTTGCAATTAATATAATGAGTTTGGTCAATCGTCTATATATATATAAAAGCCTAAGTGACTGTTATGACCAGATAAGCGAATGACCAGCCAGTAGCTATGATGTGCACTGACCCATCAGGGGGTAGACACTCAATGCAGGGGCTGCCTCCTGGTGGTCAGTGTGCTCCCACAGCCAATTTCCTATAGCCCGCCAACCTCTCTTGGTCCCTCCCCTGGCCAACTGGCCCCGATCACTGGCCAGGCTGAGGGATCCCACCCATGCACGAATTTGTGCACCGGGGTTCTAGTTATACTATAATTTTGTAGCTACTAGAAATGTTAACATCTTTACCATGAAAATTACTAACATACAAAAACATACATATACATAAAATCCTTGACTTCTTATTTGTAGATATTCAATTCCCAAATCTGATGGATAATTTTCTATCTACCTATTATTATGATGTTATTTTAAATAATCATTGTTTTTAATTATCAAAATTCTACTTTAAAATTCAAGATACTTTATAATATAGTAATAAACAAGGAAGGAAGAAATGTATTCCAGTTTTCCAAATACCATGTGAGCAGTTTTAAGAATGAAATTATAGAGAATCAACTAGATAAATCAAACTGGAACTAGATTTAATGCTGGTACAGTATTTAGTCTCTACTTAATAGAGCCAGAATCAGGCATTTGATGGAATCTCAAAATATGTCCAGGTCACTCATGGTATCCAGGACTCAATGACTAAACAACAGGAGTATTAGCCATTACTATGCTTAACTTCCTAAAGTACTAGAGATTATAGTGAAGATCTAAATGAACTTAATGTCTGCCTTTTAATCTAATATTTAGTACTTATAATATGGCAAGCTCTGCCTTCTCTCATTGAACCTTGATAAACTTCTCTGAAATAGTCATTAACAATCCTATTCTGAGGTAATTAAAACTTAGTGAATTAAACAAACTTGCCCTCAGTTTCATAGGTAGTAAATATATAATAGTTTTTCCTAGTAGTTAAATGTAAATATATTAAAGCAAGCCACCAATCAATGTCACCCCAATAAATTCTTTTTTTAAATATTTCTATATTTTAAAATATATTTTTATTGATTTCAAAGAGGAAGAGATGGAAACATCAATGATATGCCCCCTACTGGGGATCAAGCCTACAATCTGGGCATGTGCCCCGGACCAGAATTGAAGCAGGGACCCTTCAGTCCACAAGCTAATGCTCTAACCACTGAGATAACTGGCTAGGGCCCCAATAAATTCAATAAAAAGTAAGCCACCAGATAGTTTTAGCATTAAATTTCTTTTTTTAAAATATGTTTTATTGATTTTTTAAAAGAAGGAAGAGGGATAGAGAGTTAGAAACATCGATGGGAGAGAAATATCTATCAGCTGCCTCTTGCACATCTCCTACTGGGGATGTGCCCGCAACCAAGGTACCTGCCCTTGACCAGAATCGAACCTGGGACCCTTGAGTCCACAGGCCGATGCTCTATCCACTGAGCCAAACCAGTTAGGGCTTTTAGCATTAAATTTCATTGAAGATTTGGATTAAGTGAAAGACAGTTAAGTGAGCCAACAAGAAGAAACAAAACATACAACTTTAAGATTTGTGAACCCTTAACTAAGTTATTTAAAAACACTTAGTAGTTAGCACTCCTAAAATAAGGCAGGATATCATAAATTCTATAATATGTCCTATCCACAGTACACAGGGGTAAGACAGGAATGGAAAATAAGCCAGATTCAATCTTGTAGAGATCAGATCGCCTTTTAAGTACCAGTGAAACAGACTTCTGGTTTAGTGATAATATTAATGATGAAACACATAAGTCAGCTGAGCTAAAAGATAAGGCTGAGTCACTTATTAATTTGAGATCAATAAGACAACGGAAGTGGGTGAGAGGTAGGGGATACACAGCCTCAATGACGTGAAAAAGGCTAATCTGCACAAGGGAATTAAGAAGTAAATAATAAATTTCCTTATATTAACTTGCTGCTTAAATATGGGAAATCAGGAAGTTTTGCAGGTTGGATAACACAGTATAAAAGATTAAAGAACAGGTTAGAGCAGGATAGTAGGCACCTGTGAGCCACACAATCTTTTCAGAGTCCTCTAGGCATGATACAATCCAGCCCTTTCAGGTCCCCTCTGTTTTCACTGGCCATTAATTCCCAACCTTTCACAATGAGATAGTTCCCCTCAAGCATTGCCACCCATAGACCCAAACTAGCTCATGTTCATGCAGATACTTTAATACATAATATATCCTGGATTTAACAAGTCAATGTGCCAAAACCCACACCAGGGTAACCTGTTTTTTAATGCTGACTTCACCAGTCAAACACAGATTCCCCAACATGCTATTTTAAAACTTCTTATTTATTACCATCTAATAGCTGAAATGAACATTGGTACAGCAGGCCATGTCCAGTAAGATGAATTATTGTGATTTCTAAACAGAATTTAAGAAGTTAGAGTATACAATGAATGCTTTGTAAGCCCAGCAACCAGAATTGAAGCTTTAGTTTATCCTCAAATCTCATGTGTATGTGAATGGAAAATTCTTTAAAACTTATACTGTTTACATCTTTTTTAAAAACATTTTTTTATTTATTTTAGAGAAGAAGGGATAGGGAGAGAACAATAGAAGTGACAATGATCAGAGAGAATCATTGATTAGCTGCCTCCTGCATATCCCCCACTTGGGATCGAGCCCGCAACCCAGGCATGTGCCCTTGACTGAAATCGAACCTGGGACCCTGCAGTCCGCAGGCTGATCCTCAATCCACTGAGCCAAACCAGCACTGTGTACATCATGATGCTTCTTTATTTATGTTTGGTCAAATGTGTTCTAAAATCATCATTACCAAAGATTCAAAGAGTCTGCAGACCAGCTGCGATCACCCTGAATAAAAGGTTTACCTCTTGGTTGGTTTCTTCATTTAGTGCTACAAGAGTTGAATGCTCTGTGTAATGCTGGCTTCACATCTAAACTGCTGATTATAGGATTTTAGAGGCTGAAATTATACCTCTCCATTTAGATACAGATATTGGTCTCCAAATACAACATAGTAAGAAATGAAACATACAAAAAATTTTACCCTATCAGATAAAAACCTTTTTGGAAGGTGGCCTATCAAGAGGCTCAGAAATTGTTTTAAATCAGATCTGTAACAATACTACACATATTTTAAGCTCTATATCAATCTAGGATAGTTAATATTCATTTTTAAGCAGTCTCACCTTTATTGGCTTGAAAACAATGGCCATTTTTCAAAAGCAAAGACCTGCCCTTTTATGTATTTGAAGTCTACCAAAAAGAATTACCAATAATAAAAAAAGCTTCTAATATTGAACTCTGATATATATATTTATAATACAACAGATAATCATCTCCACTTCTAAAAATGCACACTAAATAATCAAGCTATTACTATAATAGTTCCTAAAAATTAAGTCATAAGGCAGACATGTCAGGAAATTACACTTACTCAAGAGTTACAAGGGGACAATCAACATCAACTATGATCTGTGCAGTCAGCATTAACTGTGGTCTTGCTAGCAAAACCTACTTATGGACTAAAACTCGTACATAATAATTGAAATAGTGAGTTTATGTTAACTCCTTAGATCTATATACACATTATAAAACTGGATCCCATGGCCCTGGCAGGTAGCTCAGTTGGTTAGAGCATTGTTCTCATATGCCAAGGTTGCCGGTTCAATCCCTGTTGGGACACATACACGAAGCAACCAATGAATACATGGAGCAGACTGACAAACGTCAGAGGGGAATGGGGTGGAGGGGACTGGATAAAGGAAGGCGAAGGGATTAGCTAAAGAACACATGTGCATAGCCCAAGGACGCAGAAAATAGTATGGTGAGGGCTAAGGGAAGGGGTGATGGGGACTGGGTGGAAGTGGGCAAGGGTCGGGGAATGGGAAGGGGAGATCTACAATAGTGTCAAAAAAAAAAAAATTAAGTCCTGGCCAGTGTTGTTCAGTTGGTTGGAGCATTGTAGGGGCAGGGAGGGGAAATGATCTTTTTTGTTGTTGTTGTTAATCCTCTCCCCATGATATTTTTCTCCATTGATTTAAGAGAGAGTAGAAGGAGGGGGAAAGATAGAGAGAAATATAAATTGGTTGCCACACCCGCCCTGACCAGGGTCTAGGATAGAGCCTTCAATTGAGGTAGCAGAATCAAACCTGTGACCCTTCAGTTCCAGGGCCAACGTTCTAATCACTGAGTGAAACTGGCTAGGGTTTTCACATCTTGTTTCTCTCTCACATCAATGTTTCTCTCTTTATCTGTCTCCTCCTTCCTCTCTCTAAAATTAGTTTAAAAAAAAACAGAAGCAATCAATAAATGCAAAAATAGGTGGAACAACAATCAATGCTTGTTTCTCTCTCAAATCAACCAATAAAAATAAATAAAATTGGGATCCACAGAGAATTACTAAAATATGCTAAAAATGAACATGTAATAATTTTATTTTCATTTTCAGGCATTAAACTACCCCCTTACCACCCGCCAAACGCAGAAAGCTCATGGTAGGCAGTTTCCACAAAATTTTATTTTTTAATCCTCACCCGAAGATTTTTTTTTACTTTTTTTTTTTAAGAGAGAGTTGGGGGAAGGAGAGCGGGAGAGAAACAAACATCCATGTGAGAGACACATGGATTGGTTGCCTCCCACATGTGTCTTGACTGCCCTGCAACCATGATCTGTGCCCTTGACTGGGAATCCAACCCAAGACCCTTCAGTCTGAGGGCCAATGCTATAACATCGAGCAAACCTGGCCAGGACAGTTTCCTCAAAATGTGAAGAATAGTGACCTGGTGCCTTATTTCTTTCAAATTTCCTTATAGTTTACAGAGACTCAAATTATTTAAATGCCTTATGGAGTGCTTCACATAATACAGCAGTTATTCAATGCGTGTAAATTATTACCAACTTTTTAAAAAAATATATTTTATTGATTTTTCATAGATGGGAAGGGAGAGGGATAGAAAGCTAGAAACATCGATGAGAGACATTGATCAGCCGCCTCCTGCACACACCCTACTGGGGATGCGCCCGCAACCAATGTACATGCCCTTGACCGGGATCGAACCTGGGACCTTTCAGTCCACAGGCCAATACTCTATCCACTGAGCCAAACCAGTTTTGGCTATTACCAACTTTTTTAAAGGGTTAACACAGTGATTCACAGTGGGTGATTTTACTCCCCACTACACATTTGACAATGTCTAAGAGACATTATGGTGCCACAAACTGAGGAGGGGGATGCTACTGGCATCTAGTGTTGAGGGTCCAGAGATGCTGCTCAACATCCAATAATGCAGAGGGTCAGCCACCAACCAAAGCAAATGTCAGTAGTGCCAAAGTTCAGAAACTTTTGGTTGATCAAATATGGATCAGTCTTGGAAACTTGTGTTAATGCAGTAGGTACAGTGCTAGGTTCTGTGAATACAAAGCATAAAATAAGACCAGTGGTTTTGAAATCCCAGAGACTTGGGTTCCATTCTTGGCTCCATCAATTACTAAAATAATGCAATCTGGGACAAACTACCCAACTTTTTTTGTTTCAAAACAGAGTTAATTCCACCTCTCTCTGTTACTGTGAGGGTCATTTGAGACAATATATGTAAAGTGGCTAGCACAGTACACAGCAATTAACAGAAAGCAAAGGGGGAAACTGTCACAATCTAGAAAAGCCTAAGGATACATGGACTCAATGTAATGTAATATCTTAGGTGGGATTCTGGAATAGAAAAAAAAAAAGACAGTAGGCAAAAACTGAGGAAATCTAAGTGTAGGCTTAGTTAATAATAATGTGTCCATATTGGTTCACTAATTGTGACAAATATACTATACTAATGTCAGATGTAAATAACAAGGAAAACTGAAGGACAGATGGGAACTTTTTTGTAAATCTAAGTCTATTCTACAATTTTAAATATTTATTCAAAAAGTAAAAAGACATCTAAAAATCCTCTACTTAAAATATTTTCTCACACACACAAAAGAAAAGTGACAGTATCGTTCTTCCTCTTCCTTTCTCTGAACTAATAGGACACAGTCTCGACCCTCAAAGGACACAGTCCCCGCTCTACCTATTCATACCACCTGGATGAAGATGTTGAGCTCTGAACAGTAGTCAATTAAATAAAGGTAAGTACAGATGTGAGGACAAGATGTGAAACATGCCAGAGGATTTAACTCTTCATCAGAAAATATAAGAATTTTCAATCACTTAAGATTTGAGAGATTTTATTTAAGGATTTTTTCCCCCAAAAGATGTTTTAAAACAGTACTCAGAGAATTTGTCAAGACAAAGAAAAAGGACTATATTTATTAGATACTAATCAAATCCTGACAATAGATAAAGGTAGAGAACTGTGTTCTGAGTGTTAAAACTGGGCAGCTGTGACTGAGTGGGGAAAAATTCCTGTACACTGATTCCAGTATTGCAACACTTTTACTGCATATTGATTTAGGAGTCCAAAGTTTGTTTTCCTCTTATATGGCATGAGTTGTCATGCAGAAGACTGAGATTGCCTCTAAAAAGAAGGCTGCAAGCAGGTCAAGTATGTAAAATAAATCTCTACCAGTAAGGATAATTTAAAAATATATTAAGAGAACTATCAACAAAAGTAGGCATTGGCCACTGCTTTAATTCATACAGATTAATGAGATAGCATATGGGAAGTACTTTGAGCTCCCTGGAAAAGTGATACCAGGTGAATTCAAAGAATTAAGTTACAGTATAAAGGGATAGCAGGATAACATACCACTTTCTTGTTTGTCTATATTAAAAGACAAATATCTTTGAAATACCTACTGAAAGTTAACATACAGACTTTTCTACATAAATCAGGTCCCTAGTCGTACAGCCCCTTTAAGGGATGGCAGAGTTATTAATCGGTAGAGAAACAAACAGGCAAAGCTGCTTGCCAGAGCACACAGAAAGGCAAGGAACCAGGAACGCAGGCTCCTGTTACTGTGCTTACTGGGACTGGGACAAGGCAACTACAGGGTGCAAGAGGTGGGTTGCTAACAAATGCTAGCAGGTAGGTTGCGACTGTAGCAAGCAAAACAAATGAGAAATGGCAGTGGGCCTTTTTCTGCCCACTGCACCCCATGTGTGCAGAGAACAGTGGTCTTGTCCTTGGGTTCAAATCTACTAAACCGAACTTCAACTCTTCTTTCCGAAAATCATCTCCTTAATTTTGAACACGTATTCCCGTCCACCATCTAAGAATCTGTTCACAAAAGCTCAAAGCTTAGAATTGGTATTTCAGTTGTTGGAGAAAATAGAGGTTGCCCTATTTTTAATTATGTAAAATTCTTTCACTCAGAAAGTGAGCCTAAAGATTTCTCATGACTATTTCCAGTATCATTTGATTTTAAATTCTTAAGTGAAAATGGTGAAAAGTATTTTCCTTCTCTTCACAATGTAAAACAAGAAAAAAAAAATCTGAATGTAGATATCATGTGCTTTTCTGAATCCTTTAAATTAGACCGGAATAGGTCATTACTATGTTTGTTCTTAGAAAAGTACAGAAGAAAGGCAGTTCTTACTACAATTTGTCATTAACTTTTGAGGATTAAAAGGAACATTTCTAATGATAAGTCAAACACAAGACTGGGGCCACTGAGACGCACCCATTTGACCCAACTCAATTCACTGACCACTGTCACCTGGTCAGCATTTTACAAATGAAAAGCTTTCTGTCAGATAGGAACCAATTCCTCTAACACCCCACACTGCAGCTACAGAAAAGGGGGAAAGTTGCAGCTTACCTAAAAAGGGGGTGAAAAGCCAAGTGTTATCTTAACTATATTTACTTAGCTATAGTTACGCTAAAATCGGAATTTTGTAACTGATCATCCGATTCCTTTCATTTGGACATTTAAAGAAACCAAGACACTACACAAAGCGCCCCCAAAGATAGGATTAAACTGGTGGCAGAATTCGCCAGCGTCTTTCCCAATGTCATGCAACCATTATAAAATAAGTCAAAAACTTTGAAATATTCCTTATCCAGAAAGTGTATCCCGCGCGAGAACAGTAGCCTCCGCTCACCTGCCCGCCCGGTGACCCTCCCCCTGCCCGGACAGGGTCCTCAGCACCTACCGGGAGGCCTCTGCGCCGGGCTGGGGAGAGCGGAGAGGTTCAGCGCCGCCGCCTTCTCCCGCACCGTGGCCATGACCGGAGCTACCGGGACACCAGCTCTTAGTCCGCTGCGCCGAGAAGCAGGAGCCCGCGGCTGCCAGTTAATTGGCCCGGGGCGGGGCTCCCTCCAGGCCCCGCCCCCGACGGAGGACTGGCCCGCCCCCTCCGGCCACGCGCGCCCACACCGCCGGTCACGTGCCTGCGGAGGCCGCGAATAATCCTGCGCACGAGGGGAAGGTGCGGGCCCCCCTCAAGGACAACGCCAGGTGGACAGTCTTTCAGTGCGTCCTGCCCTGTGGGTGCACGCCGGCCCCCCCATCCCGCCGCCGCTCGGCATCCTCCAAGCGCGGACGAGGGGAAGGCGCCCGGGAGGCTCTGCCCAGCCGGTGCAAACCACGTTCCCTCGTTGATGAGCTCAGACCCTCCGCTGTGCCTCAGCGTCCTCACCTGTGCGCGGCGGTAGTATTTGAAGATTACACGAATTACTGTTCAGCATTTTAGTAGGTGGGTCCGGAACATAAGGGCTTATTAAAATTATGTCATGGTAAAAAGAGCGGAAATAGTTTTTCACACATTCTCTCCATGTAAAGAACAAACAAATCTTTATCTGGCCCAGGAGAGCGACGTCTAGAGGCCAAATTCAGGGGGGCATCAGGCTGGCCCTGGGGCTGGCGGCCCGGGCAACGGGCACTGCCTCCGAAGGACCTGTGGGTCAGATGGATGGGGACAGAGCTGGCCATGCAAAGGGAGTGAAGGCGAGGAAAGCCGGGAGGAGCGAGGACTGTTAAGGGCAAGTTGAAACCAGGGAATCCAGGGTCCATTATTGGGGTCCCTCTGAAAGGATGAGTGATCTAAGAGAGCAATACAACTGCCAGGTGTTTACCCATTATTTTAAATTTGGATGTTTTGCAATTATTTTAAACCTTTTGTACATATAGCAAATGTTTTCTTGGAAGGAGGAAGCAGGTTATAAATTAGAATGGTATTTAAGTGGGAGTTCATTACGTAGCTTATTGGAAGGAGCTCTCCATGTTGTTTCATAAAATACATACTAAGAAGCTGTGACGCTAGGGGCCTGAGTTTGGTGGGCAATTGCTCTCTCTAAGATTTAGTAGATTGCTAATGGTTTAGCCCTTTTTTTTTTTTAATGTGCTCTCTCCCCCTGGTGGTTATAAAACCTGGCCTCTCTTCCCACTTAAAGGAATTTCCTTGGTAATTTCTCTGTTGGTTACTGCTCAGAGATAAGATACAATGTAGGATCAGTTTCCAGCACGCTTTAGGCCTGTTGTTATCTTTCGTCTGTCGCAGGTTACATAACTACATGAACACCTAAGTCCATCCTCACTACTTGGGAGAAAAAAAGCTCATCCTATTTCTGAAAACCAATCTTGACAAACACCAATGTTGGGCCTTTTGATAAGTTGGTTACTTCAGTGACCATCTTGATAATTGATATCACCTATCAAAGAATTTTTACCAGCTTGTGCTATATTTGTCTATCTCACCTGAAATTCTCTATTTCCTCTTCTCTACCTAACCACATTCTGTGCACCCAGAGGCCTACCTCAAACCTGCCTTCTTTACTGGACATCTATTTCCAGATTACCTTGATATGTTTCTTCTCTGACCATCGATGGCATTTATCAAGTTCCTTACTATTTGTATAGATAGATGCTACCTAATTTCAGCATACACGTCTTGATTATCAAGATTGGAGAATGGTCCACGGCAAAAAGCATATTTTAACCTTACAGATTTCTCTCAGTATCTATAGTGTTGGGCACAGAGTAGATGTCTTGATTATCCCTAACAAAATACAGAGCTTTTGGAAAATATCAGCTTCATATTTTTTTAAAGTTGGTTAGGAACCTCTATTAAAAGGAACTCATGAAAAAATTCTCTCATTTCTAGCAAGTATCACAATCAGACAGTTCATGACATGAAAGAAAATTTCTCCCATCCCTGTCTGATCAATCAGTGTATTGCTACACAGCCTGCAGCCCTTTTTCTTTCTGTACTATAAAACAGTGGTAATTTTTACCGGTATTTTTCCCAATTAGAGTGCTTTAAAATTACGTTTATTGGTTGTTTCAAATAAGTATGGCAAATCAATATTATGTTTAGTATAAACTTCACTTGATCTAAATTTCTCTAAGCCAACCCTAGCTGGTTTGGCTCAGTGATACAGCATTGGCCTGTGGACTGAAGGATCCCGAGTTCAGATTTGGTCAAGGGCACATTCCCAGGTTGCAGGCTCAATCCCCAGAAGGGGGCATGCAGGAGGCAGCCGATCAATGATTCTTTCTCATCATTGATGTTTCTAACTCTCTCCCAACCTCCCTTTCTGAAATCAATAAAAATATTTTAAAAATAAATAAATAAATTTCTCTAAGCCTGTCAAAAGGTAAAAAACATAACAGAAAGTTCATGTTTCACTAATCTGTTCTGGCACAATTCTAAATTTAAAAGTTATAGCCTGGCTGGTGTGTCTCAGTGGTTGAGCATTGACCCATGCACCAAGTGGTCTCCAGTTCAATTCCTGCTCAAGGCACATGTCCGAGTTGCTGGCTCATTCCCCAGTACAAGGTGTGCAGGAGGCAGCCCATCCATGTTTCTCTCTCATTAATGTTTCTCTCAACCTCTCCCTTCCCCTCTCTCTAAAATCAATCGAGACATATTTTTTAAAATATTATAAACAAACAAACAAAACAACCAACCAACACCTCTGGTTTCTCAATGATGAGAAAAAAATATTTTGGAGTTTTTTTTAAATCTTAGTAAGATGGTAATCTGCTATCTTTTTACTATTAAAACATTGAAAATATTTTTAAATTTACCCTTCAAATTTTGGCAAATCACATTTCAGGTTTATATCTTAACCAAGTTCACCCTACCAAAATTTGTAGTAGACTACTTGTGTTTAGGAAATTTATCCCATATTCATTCTCATTTTTTGACGGGGCCAAGTGCTGGGGGAAAATAAAAATAAGGATACTAAAAATGGAGGGAATTAAAATTTATTTCCTGGAAAGGATCTGATACATAATTGATAAATTTTGTGTGAACTGGTTAGTATTTTACTTTCCTAGGGTTCTTTCTATTGTAATCTTAATTTATGTTTAAAATAAATTTTTATTTATTTCAGAGAGGAAGGGAGAGAGAAAGAGAGATAGAAATATCAATGAGAGAGAACCATTGATCGGCTGCCTCCTACATGCTCTATACTGGGTATTGAGCCCGTCCCCTGGGCATGTGGCCTGACCAGGAATTGAACCGTGACCTCTAGGTTCACAGGTCAACACTCAACCACTGAGCCACAATGGCTGGGCATCGTCATTTTTAACATTTACCACTGATAATTATAATGCAGAATGTCAAAGAACCACATTTTGAGAATTATATCTCATAAAGTTTCCTTTTACCTAGCATGATAACAAATTCTCTTTCTTGCCTCAGATATTCCAGAGTTAGAGCTAAAGAAGCCAGAGCAACCTGGATACACCAATGGGTTCAGACAAAAGAGCCCCAACAAAAGCCTGCTCCCTCTAGTCAGCGAAGTATGAAGACTTCAAGGTAGGAGAACTTGTTTCTAGTCCTGGCTCTGTCAGTAACAAATTGCAACTTGGTAGACACTCTCTCCAGCTCTTCATTATCAGCCAGTAGGTAAGTCCAGCATTATGATTCCAAGTTGAAGAAAGGAGTTATATTTAAAGCAGTTTACTTTTCATTGCTTAAAATAGAAATAATTGCACACTGGAGAATATTTGAAATTTAAAAAATGCATGTTAAGCATTCTACAGTCCAGAAGTAATCACTGTTAATATTTGAGGCATTTAAACATTTTTTAAAATTTAAATTCTTTATTGTTTAAAGTTTTACATGAGAATAGTCTCCTTTTTTTTCTCATTGATCACTCCCAGGCAGCTCCCAACCCCTCAGCACATGCCCTCACCCTCCTACTGTCTGTGTCCATTGGTTATGCTGATAGGCATGCATACAGGTCCTTTGGTTGATCTCTTACCTCCTCACCCGCCATCTTCACTCATAGGTTAGACAGGCTGTTCAATGCTTCTGTTTCTGGTTCTATTTTTGTTCATCAGTTTATGTTGTTCATTATATTCCACAAATGAGTGAGATCCATGTGATATTTATCTTTCTCTGACTGGCTTATTTCGCTTAGCATGATGCTCTTCAGTTCCATCCATGCTTTTGCAAATGGTACGAATTCCTTCCTTTATACAGCAGTGTAGTATTCTATTGTGTAGATGTACCACAGTTTTTTAATCCACTCATCTGCTGATGGACACTTAGGCTGTTTCCAAATCTTAACTATTGTAAATTATGCTGCTATGAGCATAGGGGTGCATATATCCTTCCTAATTGGTGTTTCTGTTTTCTTGGGATATATTCCTAAGAATAGGATTATTGGGTCAAATGGAAGTTCCAGTTTTTTTTTTCAGGAAATTTCATACTGTTTTTCAGTGGCTGCACTAGCCTGCATTCCCACCAGCAGTACACAAGGGTTCTTTCTTCTCTGCATCCTCACCAGCACTAAACATTTTTTAAAAAACAATGCACATATTTTATCTGAGATCCTACTGTATGAAAAATTTTGCATTTTCATATTTTACTTAATGCTAGAACATATTACAAACCCATCATAAACATTTTATAGCCTACATACTTACTGTATAAATATATCAGCATTCACTTAGCCATTTCATTATAAAATTTATAGTTTTGTCGAGACCGGTTTGGCTCAGTGAATAGAGCGTCGTCTTGCGGACTGAAAGGTCCCAAGTTCGATTCCGGTTGGGGTCATGTACCTTGCTTGCGGGCACATCTCCACAGTGGGGCGTGCAGGAGGCAGCTGATCGATGTCTCTCTCATCGATGTTTCTTACTTTCTATCTCTCTCCCTTCCTCTCTGTAAAAAATCAATAAAATATATTTTTAAAAAATTATAGTTTTTTCCCAATTGAAATCATATTAAAAACTTTACTCATGGCAACTCTTATATATTTTGCCTTTTGAGGTATTATTTTTTAATTTTAATTATTTTATTTATTGGCTTGAGAGAGAAAGAGAGACCTCAGTTTATTGTCCTACTTACTGTATTTATGCATTCATTAGTTGCTTCTTATATGTGCTCTGACCAGAGATTGAACCCACAACTTAGGCATATCAGGACAACTCTCTAACCAACTGAGCTACCTAGTAAATGAATGTTACTTTTAGGTTACATTTCTTTGGGACATTGACTGTACTATTTGATAAGACCCTTAAAAATAAAGGGTCATTTGGAAGTTTGAAACCAGTCATTCTTCCTATGTTTTCTCCTAAGGCCTTGCAATTGTCTATAGTAGTGAGACTTTAAATAATGGGAGAAATATTAACTAAGATAGCCTATTAAAAGTAAATATTAAAAGGAAACATAAGCCCTAGCTGGTTTGACTCAGTGGATAGAGGTCGGCCTGCAGACTGAAGGGTCCTGAGTTTGATTCTGGTCAAGGGTACATACCTGTGTTTCGGGCTCAACCCCCAGTAGGGGGCATGCAGGAGGCAGATAATCAATGATTCTCTTTCATCATTGATGTTTCTCTCTCCCTCTCCCTCACTCTCTGAAATATATAAAAATATATTTTAAAAAATAACAAAAAAATAAAAGGAAACATAAATTAGGATTTAGATTTGATTTGGAATTACAATTTTGCTTCTTTTATAAATCTTTTATTTCTATGTGTCATGAGGCTATAAGTGTGTGTGTGTTATCATATAATATGATTCTTCTTAATTAAATAAACATTTACTGGGAAATACTTCCACAATGGCAGAGTAAGGACTTCCAAAAATCTGCTCCTCCATGAAGCAGTGAAATAACTGACAATAATTATCTAGCTCAGCTTTTCAGAATTCTAGAAAATAACCAAAACCTTGCAACGTCATCAGGACTGTTTATTCAAGAAAAATGACTGAATCTCAGAAAAGTGAGATTTGTGATGTTTATTATTATTTTTTATTGATTGATTGGTTCTAGAGAGATGAATGAAGAGAAAAAGAAATCAATTTGTTGTTCCACTTATTTTTCATTCATTGGTTAATTCTTGTATGTGCCCTAACCAGGGATCAAATCTATACCTTTATGGACTCTATTCCAGAGTCACACAGCTTTTTATTGCTGAGCTGCCTGACTTGTGGTGTTTAAATTGCTTTGTTCCACCCTGCCAGCATGGCTCAGAGGTTGAGCACTGACCTATGAACCAGGAGGTCTATTTCCAGGGTACATACCCTGGTTGTGGGCTCGATCCCCAGTGTGGGGTATGTGAGAGGCAGCCAATCAATGATTCTCTCTCCTTCTCCCTTCCTCTCTGAAATCGATTAAAAAAATGTGTTTAAAAATTTTGCTCTAGCCGAGACCGGTTTGGCTCAGTAGATAGAGCGTTGGCCTGGGGACTGAAGGGTCCCAGGTTCGATTCGGGTCAAAGGTATGTACATTGGTTGTGGGCACATTCCCAGTAGGGGGCGTGCAGGAGGCGGCTGATCGATGTCTCTCTCTCATCGATGTTTCTGGCTTTCTATCCCTTTCCCTTCCTCTCTGTGAAAAATCAATAAAAAATATTTTTTTTTAAAAATTGCTCTATTCCTATCCCACTCTCCCTAGCTCTACGGTAGCCTCAAAAACCAAAGCAGTATCTATAAAATAGCAGCAAAGCAGCCGCGGGTCAGGGTTGAACAGTTCTGGAGCACCTCAGAAAGCCCCACTGTCTGAGAACTGTCACTATTTAACCTGCATAACCGCTCTCCAAAAAGCTGCATTCACAAGACGTATCTTTATTTGACCCGATTCAGTCTCTCAGACCATGTAAGTTTTGTCATAGAGGCAGCATTTTTAGAATACTCTGGCATCATATAATTAGGATGGTCATGCCCTAATCGGTTTGGCTCAGTGGATAGAGTGTCAGCCTGCAGACTGAGAAAGGTCCCAGATTCGATTCTGGTCAAGGCATGTACCTTGGTTGCAGGCACATCCCCAGTAGGATGTGTGCAGGAGGCAGCTAATCAATGTTTCTAACTCTCTATTCTTCTCCCTTCCTCTCTGTAAAAAAATCAATAATATATATATATATTTTTTTAAAAAAAGAAGAATGGCCATACTCTGTCAAGGGGGGGGAGGTCTGTGTTAAAGTTGAGCATTAGAGGATGTTTACCACATTGAGGAGGAAGATGAGGAAGTAGAGCATTTCCAGGCAGGCAGAAGAAATATCATAAGTAAAAGGATGAAAAAAAATGTCTAAAATGGCATACTCAGCAATAAAAAGCTGTGTGACTCTGGAATAGAGTCCATAAAGGTAGAGATGGGAGAACTGAAGAAGTTAGGTGAGAAGCATAAGGTGGCTACATCATGAGGGGTCTTTGGTGATCAACTTCAGGAAGCAAAGTCTGAAGTTGAAAAGTTCAGTAAATGAATTAAAGTCATGAGAGAAGCTCAGTATGATTTTGAACTGACAGAGGAAATAATAAACAATCTTGAAGACAGAACAAGAGATTATGCAAATTTAGGAACAGGAAAAAAAAAAGGAGTGAATAGAAATAAGGAGTTTCAGAAGAAATGTGGGATACCACTAGCACAACAACATATATGTAATGGGAGAACCAGAAGGAAAGATAGAAAAGAGCAGAAAAAAATATTTGAGGAAATAATGGAGAAGGGAGGTGTGTATTCTGTTCTTGCCTCTTGATAGACCAGAAATAATTTTAAGCCAATCCATGATGACTGTGTTCAGGGCTAGCTTTCAGTTTTTCTGTGCCATAGTTGACACCTCAGTGGTTAGCATGCACTGAATATTTTTGTCCCACCAAATTTTTGAAATGGTTTTTGGAGATGGAAACTGAGAGGTAATTAGGGTTAAATAAGGTCATTAGCGTGGGGAGAGTCACTAGAGAGCTTGCTATCATTGCCATTTGAGGACACAGCAACAAAGCAGCCTGTCTACAAGCCAGGCATCTTGATCTAGGAAATCTAGCCTCTAGATCTGTGAGAAAATAATTTCTTTTGTTGTTTAAGCCACCCGTCGATTACATTTTGTTATAGCAGCTAATATAGTGGTGCTCAAGCACCAGTTACAGTGATGATTTTTCATCTTTCTCATTGAATGGCAGTGTTTGTTCTTAAGTAGTATGGGCATACTTAACAAAACAAGCAGGTTTTTGCTTTGCAGTGCTTTTTGAATGGTGCTTTCATGCATAATCTTTTTGATAGTGGATTGTTTACAAACTCCTATGATAAAGTTAATGCATTTGCATTAGCATTGGCTGTGAAAAGCCCTAACATCCTGACTTCTACTTAAGTCAAATAACATTATCTTACCATAAACTTGATGGAGGACTGGCATTTAAAAGACTTGATACTGATTGGCCCATTTACAGTTTTTAAGTCATTGATAGAGTATATGTAAACAAAGCTAATTTTAAAAATTCATTCTGAAGCCAGGTTCTTTCTTTTAAGCTGTTGCTAGTGTTTTGCATTCTCTTGCTTCACTGCTTAAAGAAACCTGCTCTCTGATGATAACCCATTCGCTTCCATAGAATAAATGGAAATTAAATATGACAAGAGAATAGACTCTGGTCTGTGGAGAAGCACAGTGAGAACTAAGAGAGTGATAGGTAGTATACTACCAAAAGATAGGTAGCATAAGAGATATTTTCTTTTAAAGATAGAGACAGTTCCTAGCTGGTTTGGCTCAGTATAGAGCATCGGCTCATGGACTAAAGGGTCTCTGTTTCCATTCTGGTCAAGGGCACGTACCTCCATTACAGGCTCAATCCCCAGCCCTGGGTCGGGGCACGTGCAGGAGGCAACTAATCAATGTGTCTCTCTCACATCAATGTTTCTCTCTCTGTCTTTCCCCTTCCCTTCCACTCTCTCTGTAAAAAAATAAAAATTTTTAAGAGATAGTTTGCCATTTTGAACTACTCTGAAGCCACCTTAAAAACACCAAACTGATTCCAAATAAACTCTCATTTATGTATTCACCAACCTATCCAACACATTCTTATTAAGTGCCTATTGTGTAAAAGACATGCTAATGGAGACACAGGACTAATTGAATACAGACCTTAAGTACTCTATAATTAATTAACTGTTGATATCAGACATGTTTCTAATTAATTTTATACTAGTGTCACAAGATGAACTAAACACTGATGGGTTTGTACGTGTGTAAAATTAGCTGCTTAATGATTTCCAGAGTCTCCCAAGTTAGTAAAAGATAAAATAATGTGGTAAGGCCTTTCCATTCTTTTTATTTTTAAATATATTTTGTTGATTTTTTGCAGAGAGGAAGGGAGAGGGATAGAGAGTTAGAAACATCGATGAGAGAGAGACATCGATCAGCCACCTCCTGCACACCCCCTACTTGATGTGCTGACAACCAAGGTACGTGCCCTTGACTGGAATCAAACCCCGGACATTTCAGTCTGCAGGCCAACGCGCTATCTACCCACTGAGCCAAACCGGTTTTGGCAGGCCTTTCCATTCTTACTATTTTGCTGTACCTCTTTTGGTGCTGCCAAACTGAACCACTTTGCATTTCTCCTAAGATTCTAGTCTACCAAGACCATTAATAGCTAGAGACTTGCCTAATTTTGAGGAAGAGAAAAACATCCAGACTGACTAATATCATATGACATGCCGAGAGTAGAACTAGTTTAGTGGCAATTGATGCAGAAAACATTCTCCTGAATACAAGCTATCATGTGGTCTTTCTTAACCAGCTGTTTAAGTCCTTCCAACCTGAGGATCAGTTTCATTATTATTGCTTCTATGAAGCCTTCTCTGACTTCCCCAAGTAAATGAACTCTCCCCCCAAGAATGTTGCTCACAGGGAGTGCATCTACCAGAAACTTGCATTTACTTTTTTTTTTTTTAATTGACTTTTCACAGAGAGGAAGGGAGAAGGATAGAGAGCCAGAAACATCGATGAGAGAGAGACATCGATCAGCCGCCTCCTGCACGCTCCCTACTGGGGATGTGCCCACAACCAAGATACATGCCCCGACCAGAATGGAACCTGGGACCCTTCAGTCCGCAGGCCGAGGCTCTTTCCACTGAGCCACACCGGTTTCAGCCTTTCATTTACTTTTATCAGGATTTTTCCTCCTAATTATTCTATCTGAAGAGTCTGAAAACGCAAAAGACAGGAATGTGAAATCCTGGTCCCTGGGCTTTCACTTCATGAGGACAAAATGTAAAATACGATGGCTACAAATTTCACTTTTTCATAAAATACCAGCATTCTTGTATTTTATAAACACCTGGTATTGACGTTTTATCCTGATGTTGCAATTATTATTGCTAAGGTCATTAATGCTCTTATTGCAAAATCCCAGTGAATACTTAACTCTTTTTACCTTAGTAATACTCCCTGTAACTTTTCCATTCATATATTCAGTTAATCATCAAGAATTTAATGAAACCAGATACTCCACTAAACACTGGGAATGCAATAGTGAGAAAAACACACATGTGTCCTATCATCAAAGGCTGCTAAATCGAACACAAGAGAGAGCACCAATCAAGCAACCACACAGTGTGGTGAATGCTCATTTGATCTAGCCCAGAGGGGTAAAATCTAATCTGGCTAACGGAAGTGATATAAAAGTGAAATCTGAAGGAAGAGTAGTTCAGTTGAGGGGGCAGGAAGGACTAGTGGCAAGAAAAAACACACACATTTAAGGAATTAAAGTTTAAGCCTGGGCCACATAGAGGAAAGGCAGTAAAGAGGATGGTGTTTAAGGGCTTTATAAACTGTGATGGAGTTTGGGTTAAAGGCAATGAAAAAAGGCCATGGGAAGGTTGGGAAGGAAGAAAGGGCAGGAAAAGAAGTAATTTTGGCTACAGTTTAAGAAAAAAAAAATTCTATTATTTCCTGTTCTATGTTTTAAATGATTTTCATTGTTGCCTTATTCTAAATACTTTAAGGAACTAAATTAAAAGAACACCTATATTTAGTTTGGGTATAAACGGTAAACTCTCCATGTATCACAGGTAAATTATATGTAAAACTTAAGTTATTTTTGAAAAGTAACTTCTTGACTCTCAATTAACATCACAAAATAGATAAGGTTTAACAATAGACTAACAGGTACAGTAATTGTATCTTCCTTTTATTTGAAACCAGTCAGTTCTAAATTATTCATTTTAACTGAAGAACAGATATGTACATAAACTACAATGATCAATAATCTAGTTTCTATTCTACTTTGGAATGTCCTTTTTGATTTTCATTTAAACGTATTTAAAATCTAGGAATTTATTTAAAGCCATACTACAGAAAAGGACAAATCCATACATACGTAATCTTGTGATTTATCCCCATATTGGGAACTGAAAGAGTGTTAGGCTGATGTCAAAGACCTAGTAGAGAATGGTGTGTAATTTTTTTTACAAGTTCATTTTTCTTTGACTTTAAGAACAAAAATTATCAGCAGTTTTATTATTTTTCTGCTAATAACATTTCCACATGGAAAACAAGGAGTAGCAGTATTCCCTTTCAAATCTTTCCTGAGAGAGTCAGGTTAAATAACTGATTTTCATGGATATAAAAAATGTTTTTATTGATTTCAGAGCGAGGAAAGGGAGGGATAGAAACATGATGAGAACCATTGATTGGCTGCCTCCTACAGGCGCCCTCCTGGAGAATCAAGCCCTCAACTTGGGCATGTGCCCTGACAGAGAATTAAACCTGGATCTCCTGGTTCACGGATCAATGCTTAACCACTGAGCCATACCAGCCTGGGCCACAAAGTGTTTTTTAAAATACTAATAAAAAGAATATAAGCCCTAGCCGGTTTGGCTCAGTGGATAGTGTTGGGCTATGAACTGAAGAGTCCCGGGTTCAATTCTGGTCAGGGGCCCATGCCCAGGTTGCAGACTCAAGCCCCAGTAGGGTCATACAGAATTTTTTTTTAAACATTTTATTGATTTTTTACAGGGAGGAAGGGAGAGGGAGAGAGAGCTAGAAACATCGATGAGAGAGAAACATCAATCAGCTGCCTCCTGCATACCTCCAGTTAGGGCAGAATTTTAAAATACTTTTTGATAGAGATCATTGATTACATTAAAGTTTTAGTTTTGAACTGTGTAAAATAAATCAGGGAATAAGTTCTTATGTAACCAAAACTAAAACAGCAAAATTGCTGACAATATTTTTGCTTGAAATACTTAGTATTTTAAAATATTATTTGAAGGTTAAGGCAAAATCTTATTCTGAAAATTAAAGGATCAGTCAGGACACATTTATTTTTTTACCTTTTAATAGAGATAAAATAAATATCTTGAGGGTACCGGTTACTTTTAGCTTTGCTTTATTTTCAAATAAAAAATCAGATGAATTAATGGATTCATATACCTTTATAGGTAGAAAAGGGCTAAAGGAGTTCTATCTTAACACAAACTCAGTTATTTTCTGATATTGTCAGCTGAGGTATATAATTAATATCAACTTAATTTTAGAAAATCATGGGTGGATCATATACCGCCTATCCTATCTAATAAATGGGTAATATTCAAATTAACCATCACTGTCACAGAGATGGCAGTTCCCATAGCCACAAGATGGTGGCACCCAGTCCTCCCAGCCCCACCCGAGTCCCTCAGTCCTGGGGGCCTGGAGGGCGGCAGCTGAGAGCGGGCAGTGTGAGTGGCCTGAATGCTTGCTTTGTCGCCACAGCAGTGAGGCAAGCGTTCCACGCCCAGCTGCAGATGGGCCTCTGAGCCTCAGAGAGCCCCTGGACAGCAGGCACAGAGCGGCCAGGCCCTGCACAGATTTGTGTGCAGGACGACTAGTACCAAATAACTAGTAGTGTTGTATGAGAAATCTGCAACATGATGATGCTTTTGTATAATACAATAACCTGTTTTCAAATATTAAAAAATAGACCAAACCCCAGCACATTCTGATTTTGTTGTTTAAAAAATTGTTTTCATTTTAATGATCTGAGTTAGTAACAAACAAATATACAAAATTGTCTTTTCACATTCCCATACATTGTATTATGGACCGCTTAAAACTCTGGATTGCAAATGCAGGTTTCTTTGTATCTTTAACTTCAATTATTGCCACTTATAAAAAAAAGGTAATTTACAAAAACATGCATTTGAGAACACAGATGCTAAAAGTTGCACATGGAAGTTAATGTACAACCAGTAGTGTACATTGTTCATTTGTGCAGTTTGTGTTAAATGCAACTGATGCAGAAGCAGTTATCCTGGGATATTTCACTCTGCTTAAAAAGCATTTTTGAGCAACAGAAACAAAAACTGTATTCTACAAACACAATACAATTCACAACTTGTACAGCTGAAGGAACTTTTGGAACCCAAAGCTGATTTAATAACCCTGCTGCTACACTGGTATATCTCCAAAGTCATAGATTGGAAAATAGCTGCTCTAATGAAAATAAATATGTATAGTAAAAGGAAAGTGAGACTAAAAAAAGTGAGGAACGCTTTGAAAATAGTAATAATGTATGAGTCATTTATAATTTTCATTTTTAAATTTCAGAATTTTGAAGGTAATCTGAATATTTTCTAAGCCATTTAAAATTTTAAGGTATTTCCATCATACTGTTTTCTAGGCCATTTCCCCAACCACTAGTCACTAGAAACACCAACATATGATTTTTTTTATATTAAATTGTTTCCAGATATGTGTAGGTAAAAAAAAAAAAAATTCTTTCTTAAACATGTTTTCCTAGGTTGTGGCAACATGTGCTTTACCCTCTTTAACTCAATCTACAACCCTAAAGTTATTTCTCAATTATAAATTTTAAACTCCCTGGCAAGGAATGTGAATGCTACCCGGCTAGATCTTTATTCAGCTTCTTAAAGGACTTCTGTCCCATAATAATTGTCCCACTTTCCCCTAAGGCCCAAGTTTGATGTAATCTCATGTAATATGAATTACATGAGGAAAAAAAATGGTACAAAACAATGGGATCTCCTCCAGGCAGTATTATAGACTTGGCCTCTTATGTTATTGAAAACACTTGTTTTATTAAAATAACTACAAATGCAAACGGTTTGAGGATAACTGCAGATGAAAAGAAAATGGGTGATTTTCTATAGGAAACATCTGTTTTCCCTGGGCCTTATGAAGAAAATGTGGCTAGTGATTTCAAACATGTACTTCAAGTTACCTAAATGCAACACAGCTTTAAAAATATATATATAAATCATCAGCGATTCAGGCAGAAAGCTGGGGGAGTGAAGATGTACACTTACACACTATATTAGGAGATGCAGTTGCCTGCTCTGTACTTTGAAATGAAAGAAACCAATTCTGTCCAGAGTCAGTACCAGAAAGAGATATGGCTGCTGCCTACTTTTCTATAGCACAAAGTTAATTTTATGATGCTTTCACTTGAGGATAGTTTCTTATTTGAACTATCAAAATGAGTCTAGGTTATTTTTATTTTCAAAATAAGCTGCCTAAACCAGTGTTGTTTTTATAAAACTTTCAGAAATTAAACATTTAACCCTTGAGAAAAACTTTGATATTGAGTGTCTTATCTAATGGCAGGTACAAAGATTGTTGAATTAAGTATTATTGCTTTAAAGATAACCATCAGAAATAAATATGTGAAGTTAACTCAAATACTCATTTTTCACTCAATGCTACAATGTTTTATTCTCCAATCAAATCACATGTTACCTTCAATTCTTTGCCAGTTTACTTAGGTTTTTAATTATAAGAAGTTAGCCTGTTAACTCAAAATGAAGACAAAAGCAATAGCTACATAAGCACTTCTTATTTGGGCATTGAGCAGTAACACTGCTTTCTTGATAGGACTTAAGGCACTAAATGGTGGTAAAATAAACAAAAGTATGATGATTAACAACTTCTTAAGAACCCTAAAAAAGGAGATCAGTTAGAAGGACACTATTAAATTTTTCTCTCAAACAAATAAGGCATCCTGTTGGCAAACACAAAAAACACAAGGTCATGTTGAACCTAATACATTCACTGTCTCTCAGCTAAAGTACTTGACAAATTGACAAATTAACTAGTTACCATAGCATGTATAAAGGTTGGAAAGGCACCAAAAGGAGAGCTCTATTACTTCCAGTTC
Source organism: Lasiurus cinereus (assembly GCA_011751065.1). Taxonomy (NCBI): domain Eukaryota; kingdom Metazoa; phylum Chordata; class Mammalia; order Chiroptera; family Vespertilionidae; genus Lasiurus; species Lasiurus cinereus. Next base: position 3,399,158 of record JAAGEH010000043.1, on the reverse strand, counting down.
TAAGAGTCAGGTAAGCTGTGTTTAACACTGCATGCACGTAGTCTAATTATAAATTTTATTCTGTAAAATGTATAATGTGGTTAATTTTTGTTTCAACAAATCAGTTAATCAAATGCTAGTTTAGTAAGAAATTTATTTTCATTAATCAGAAAATTACAGCAGTGTCTAACACAACCCCATTATAAAGCTAAACTAATTCTAGTACTGAATGCATATTCTGGAAAACACTGAAGCAAATCTGTATAAACAAAAAAGGTTACCTCAAGATAGAATTCACAATTAAAATTCAATATATAACTAAATAAGATTTACTGAAAATGAAAAGTGTAGTACAGATACATCAAACAATTATAATCACAACATTTTCCTTGTGAAAAATACAACTATTAGTGAAATAAAATGTACAATTGAAATTTTTTCCAAAGGAAAAAAAAACAGTATAAAAGAAAATACTTTTCTTCAAGATAAGGAAAATAGTATGTTATTGTTTTTTTTCATCACAATATAATTTGACACAAAAAACAGTCATAGAATTGCACCAATTCCACATCCAGTTTCCTGAACATGTTAAGAGTAAAAGGAGTTTGTAAAGCAGAATGTAGTTTCTGAATTTTATATTTTAAATTGATATTCTCATACAGAATGTCATAGCACACCAGATCTGTTTACACATGTATAATACTTTGTTATGTGGCCAGACATGAATACAAACATGATTTCTGCCACCTTTCTTTCATTCTGGTGTTTAGTCAGAGTCAGGAAAAAAATAATCAAGCTACTTAAGTGTTATCTAACAATAAAGAAAAATTATATTTAGTGCATGCTTCATCATTTGTCAAAAAACATTTCTGAAAATAAAACTCAGTTACCAAATGGCTTATAAAATAGAAAAATCATTCATTAGGATAAAAATGTGGTGGGATGTAGGTCCATTTTCGAAGGACTGACTTCCTTGGCAGCACCACTGTCCTTCAGCAGAGGTCAGGATGCAAGCAAGTTCTATGGCCAAAGCAGGGGTGCCCGCAGGAGACCACTGCTTGACATTTGATTAGCCAAGGCTCTAGACCCACTTTGATCACTCCCTCCACCATTTCATTAGTGCTACAAAAAAGACCAAAAATTTCTGGAAATGTTAGGAGCATTTCTGCTGCACATGATTTATAAGTTCTCCAAATTTTTCAAATAGGTCTTCTACCCATTTTACATTTTTCATACAAAGTTGAACAATTTCTTCCTGTCCTAAATCTCCATTTTTCTTCTGCACAGAAGAGATCTAAAATAAAGAGAATTGCCACATTAGCTTATACTTATTTATATATATAAAAAGCCAGCAACTGGACTGCCAAAACAACTGGAATGAACAATCAGTTGCTATGACACCCCCTGCGGCCAGCTAACCAGCCTCATTAGCAGATGGGGCCAGCCAGCCAACCCCTCGAGGCCCCTCCCCCCAGCCGGCCCCGCCCCTGATCGGCCTCTCCCACCCCAATGGGGGGCAAGGCGGCCAGCCAACCCCCTTCCATGGCCCTTTCATCCAGCCATCCCTGCCCCTGACCACCCTTCCACCCCAATAGGGGGCGGAGCTGGCCACCACAGCCTCTCCCTCTGGCTGGCCCCACCCCAGATGCCCCCCCCATTGGCCCGAAGCCCCTCCTGCCAGCCAGCCCCACCCCAGATCACCCTTCTATATCCTCTATCAATCAGGTGGGGCTGGCTGGCTAACCTCCCATGACCCCTCTACCCTGCCGCTGACCCCATCAGCCCCTCCACCCCAATTGGGGGCAGGGCCTATGGACCAATTGCCCACAGTCCCTCCCCACAGCCAGCCCGTCCCTGATTAGACTCTGAGTGGGGCAGGCCAGCCAGTCCACCTCCTGCTGTCTCCTCCTGACAGAACCAGCCCCAATCCACCCTATTGGCCTCTAGTCACTTTATAAGCTCTTCATAAGGATTCACTATTTCTATATATTAAAAAGGATTTATTAATTCACTGTATGATTTATTAATTCACTATAAGTACTGATCTTTTTTTTTAAACCCTTCCATAGAGAATAATTATTATACATTTGAATGAAGCCTAATCCTATCATTTTTGGTCTATGGGAACAAGCAAAAAGGTTTTTTTTGTTAAAAGCAGAATGACAAAATTTGAGGTCAATTCTTCAAGATACTATAAAAATAGTCACCATATTTTGCATGACCACCTTTCTCCTTTGCTAAACAGAGATTAGATTTAGAACATCTTTCGAAACCAGACCATTATGAAATACATTACATACAACTGTGAGTAAACTTAACCCTTTTTAATTAAAAAACAAACATCTGAAAGTACCATCTACATTTCAACCCCCTGGGAATTAATCCTTATATCCCACCCACAAATTGGTACTATTGTCGTATATAATTTCTAAGCAATTTAAATTATGATACTCAAAAGCCACAATTAAATTTTAATTATCATTTCTTCATGCCAAGGAACAAAACCCCATTTCTCTATAATTGAAAAGGATAGGGCATTCTAGTGATAAGGAAAATAGTAAGATATCATATGTGACTGAAGTATATTAAAACAGGATCATTATACATTAAGAGAGAAGAAAATATAATAAAGTACCATTTATTATGGCAATGTAAATCAAGCACCCACAACCTAAGACATTACCACTCTAGCTCCTTTGAGAAGGCGGTGAGCCTCAGATTAATCTGAGTACAACACATAACAGAGAGGCTAGGAGCAATCTTCTAGTCATTATTTACAGGAGAATATAGAGACACACATTTTTAAGCAATTCTCTTTAACACATTAAAAATACTATAGCCACAACCGGTTTGGCTCAGTGGATAGAGCGCCAGCCTGTGGACTGAAGGGTCCCAGGTTTGTTTCGGGTCGGGTGCATGTATCTTGCTTGCGGGCACATCCCCAGTCAGGGGTGTGCGGGAGGCAGCTGATGGATCTTTCTATCTCTCTCTCTTTCTCTTTGTAAAAAATCAATAAAATATTTTTTAAAAATATTATAGCTACAGTCTCCTTAAAGCTTGAAAAAACATACATTTCTTTTTTAAATAAATGAGAAAATAATTACCTCATCTTTACATATCAGATAAACATGATATTTATAATGATGGAGAGAATGATACAAAGAATATAGCTGTATTTTCTCTGGATCAACAGCAAATTCCTGTAACAAGAAAACAGTTTAGAGATATATTTATTTCAGAGAGCATCTGAGCTAAGAATACTTTTACAAAAATACTAGACCAAAAGTTTCAAAGGAAATATTAAAAGTGACTTGTATGGCTAGATATTAGTTCATATTAATAAGCTGTTATTAATAAGAGGCTTATTAAAATAAGAATTTAAATTGTATTTTTAAATCTTTACTTTTTTCCTGAACATATACACTATTTCAAAATATTTAACCATTATAGAAAAGTTTAAACAGTGAACATATTAAGATGATTTATAAAGTAAAAGAATCCTATAATTTCTTGTTCAGATATAAACACAATGTTATATATTTCCAATGTTTTCCTCCATGTATAACATATATTTCTAGAACTTCTTTTTTAGCCTAACTAAAACATGGTTATCTATTTATTACATACACCACCCCCAATATAAATTAAATGGGGGCTGGGAATTTTGACCCTTTTTCACTGTTGTATTCTCAGTACTTAGAACTGTATTTGGCACAATACAAGCACTAAAAAAAATTATAATAAAAAAATAAAATAAAATAAATTTATTGAAAGAATGAATGAATTGATCATTTCTTTTTCTGAATAGGCATTAATTTAGACCAGTGGTCGGCAAACTCATTAGTCAACAGAGCCAAATATCAATAGTACAAGGATTGAAATTTCTTTTGAGAGCCAAATTTTTAAAATTTAAACTTCTTCTAACGCTACTTCTTTAAAATGGACTCACCCAGGTTGGGGTATTTGGTGGAAGAGCCACACTCAAGGGGCCAAAGAGCCGCAGTTTGCCGACCACTGATTGAGACCATGCTTGAAAATGAATTAACGGTTGTGGTCAACATTGAATCTTATTAAAGGTGTGCACGCTCATTTATCTGTATGCATTTGTATGTAATGACAAAAAAAACTATAAAATATACATACAAGCATGGTATATTTCCTTGCTTACTAGGCTACTGAAAAATTTTTTTGAGCACTTACTATATGCTAGATACTGTGCGAGGTAATGGAGAGAAATAACGAATAAGACTGAATCCCTGCTCTTTAGGCAAGAGCGGCTCATTCCTACCTTAAAATAATTCAAATTTAAAATATAGTAAAATATTTGCTTGCCTCAGTGTTTTAATTAGAATTATATTAACAATTGGAAGAGGTATGACATCAATCAATATACACTTACTTGTGCAGATTTAATGGTAGTTTTAGAAGTCCTTAGAGTTTTCTTATTATAAGCTTTGCCATTCATTTTGATTTTAGAAATAGCAGATCCCCCACTTTTTGCTTTAGAGTCTCGAGTAATTATTGTTAGTTCAGGAAAACGTTCCAAAGCATTCTTTAAAATAAAGCAAAAATAATTGACATCAGAAGAAAAGTAATTTACACTTTTTATATAGTGTAAATTTATTTTAAAAGATATAGAAACGTTTACATACATGGACATATACATGTAAATATATATATGTGGGCTACACTGATTGGGCATGATATATGTAATATCGAAATACACACATACGTGGAGTGTTAAACATGGCCAAATTCTTTGCAGCTCCTCCCATCAAGATGGGAATCTTAACTTGCCGTAGCTGGTTTGGCTTAGTGGATAGAGCATTGGCCTTTGGACTGAGGGGTCCCGTGTTCTATTCCCGTCAAGGGCACATGCCCAGATTGCACGCTTGATCCCCAGTGGGGGCCGTGCAGGAGGCAGTCGATTAATAGTTCTCTCTCCTCATTGATGTTTCTAGCTCTCTCCCTCTCTGAAATCAATAAAAATATACTTAAAAAAAAGATGGGAATCTTATCTATATTTATTGTGATCATTTTGCAATATAGACAAATATTGAATCATTGCTATACACATGAAACTAATATAATGTTGTATGCAGTTATACCTCAATGAAAAAAATGTAGACTCTATTTCCCCATCCTTTGAATCTGGGTCAACCTTATGACATGCTTTTAAGGAACAGCACATGACACTGTGGGAACTCCTGAATGAGCAGAAAGTTCTTTGCAATAATGCCTTTCTGGCTTCATGTAGGGGAAAGAGGGACATATATACTTTTAATTTATAATGGGGCTATATTCTGATAAACCCATGCTAAGCTGAAAATATTGTAAATCAAAAATGCATTTACCACTACACTACAGAGAGAGCATTGTTGTTTAACCTTGTAATCACAAGGCCAAGTGGAATTTGTGGGTCCCTGCTACTGCCCAGCATTACAAGAGAGTATCTACCACATATTTTGCCCAAGAAAAGGTCAAAATTCAAAACTCAAAGTATAGCTTCTTCTGAATTCATATATATTTTACACCATCTTATAGTAAAAAAATTAAGTCATATGTTTCTTCAAAGCTCTATCAATTGAACCACTGTTTTCACTCTGAAATTTGGTCAAGTCCTGGATCATGGCAAGAAACAAGCGTTGTAATGTTCCTCTGGCTTCACCATTTCTCTTGCTTCTTTTGACTCTAGGAAACTCAGTTGTGAAATAAGAGTATAAAACAGTTTGATGAGTTTTCTGACCACATCGATATAATAGTTATCACTGATAATTTAGTGGCCATATGGCAGAACCAATTCTAGTCTATTCTTTAAGTCACTCGCATATTTATGCCCTTACCTACTTGGCAAATCATTCTGACATGAAAAGCTACAAACAATAATGGAAGCCTGGCCACAGTGGGCTCAATGGTTGAGCATCAATCTATGAATCAGGAGGTCAGGGTTCGATTGCCATAAATGGGTTCAATCACCAGTGAGGGGCATGCAGGAGACAGCCACTCAAGGATTCTCTCTCATCATTGATGTTTCTATTTTTCTCTCCATCTCCCTTCCTCTCTGAAATCAATGAAAATATATTTTAAAAAATAATTGAATACTTGTAGCTAGCTAATTTTAACTAGTTTGAATAGTTTTTAGAAATTGAATTATTAGTATTGTTTCATATTTTGATACTAAAAAGGTTCAAGTGTTCACATTATCTTTATTTCCCCTCATTATATTTATTATACAAACTAGAGGCCCAGTGCATAAATTCATACATGACTGGGGTCCCTTGCCTGGCCAGTGATCAGGGCCAGCTGCCAGGGGTAGGTACTGTGGGAGCACACTGAACATCAGGGAGCAGCTCCTGCGTTGAGCATCTGCCCCCTGGTGGTAAGTATGCATCATAGCATTGGTTCGGTTGTTCCGCCTTAATGGTCACTTAGGCTTTTATATATATATGTAGTATTTCTTCATTTGATAAACTCAACTGTTTTATAAACAGTCACAATATTTAAGGCTACTCTTTTCAAACCCTATGTGAGTTCCCAAACACCTGGTATTGTGAGCCCAACAATGCATTTTTAAACAGAGAACCTAATGTTTTTATATATAAGTGTAGGAGGGAACTAAGTTTTATTTAATAGACACAACAGAATTTTTACTATTTCCTACCATAGTGAGCTATCACTAATTCTAGCTTCATTTTCTTAGATTATTTGTGCTATTTTATACTTTGGTGTTTTCCTTATAAAATATGCCCAGGCTTGAATTACTCTTTATAACAAATGGAATTTAAAGACCAAAAAAATAAAAATAAATGGATTTTACGTTTGGGAACAATGACTAAGTCAGTGTGGAGATGAAAGGAGAAAACTTAAATGCTCTTTCTAATAAGCACAAGATGCTAAAGAAGACTGGAAGTAAATAGGATTCAGAGGAAAATAGATTATTAACTTCAAAAGCCTTTAGGATTCCTAAAATAATCGGGATCATCATGGGAAGAAGTGTTAATTATGTCTAAAGAACAGAAAATATTTTGTATATATTAAATCATTCTAAATTGTAGTACTGTTTGTGTATTGTAGCTTAGAAATGCAAATGGTTATAAATGAAAATTATCAAAATTAACTAATTTCAAAATTAAAATTTTATTTTTTTCTGTGAAAATAATATCAAAACCAATTTTTCATTGTTTATCATAAATTATTACATAAGATTTAAATATCTACTAAATCTATTAAATTCCAAGTGGTAGCTTTATTTTAATGCAAGTTATTAGAGAACTACTTTGATATTTAAAACATGGTTAGCCAAAACTGATCACTGTTAAGATTTAATAAATCTTTAGAAAACACACATCTAAGAATATTCTCTTGTCTCTAAAAACAAGGTATTTCCCAAAGGATATTTCATTTGAAGAACAGTTAAGTGGAAAATACTTGACTAGGAGTCAGTAGACCAAATTCTTAGTAATGAGCTTCTTACCAGCTTCTGACATTTTTTTCCTTATAAGAATATGTCAGTGAAGAATATAGGACTACTGGTAGAGTTTGGTGTCAATTAATTTTGAACTCAGTGTCAGAGCCTTAATTTTCACCTAGCTAAAATAAAATCAATATCACTTTTATGTGGAGTTCAGATAAAACAATGATGTGAAAAAGCTATACAAATTACCCAAAGAAATTGAAAATTTAAGTCCACACAAAAACCTGCACATGGATGTATATAGTAGCTTTATTGATAATTGCCAGGATTAGGAAGCAACCAAGATATCATTCAGGAGGTGAACAAACTGGTACATTCAGACAATGGAATATCATTCAGTCCTAAAAAGAAATGAACTATTGCCAAAACCAGTTTGGCTCAGTGGATAGAGCATTAGCCTGTGGACTGAAGGGTCCCAGGTTCGATTTTGGTCAAGGGCATGTTCCTTGGTTGCGGCACATCTCCAGTGGGAGGTGTGCAAGAGGCAGCTGATGGATGTTTCTCTCTCATCGATGTTTCTGACTCTATCCCTATTCCTTCCTCTCTGTAAAAAAATCAATAAAATATATTTTTTTAAAATTAAAAAAAAGAAATGAACTATTAAGTTATGAAAAGACATGGTAGTACCTTAAATGCATATTACTAAGTGAAAGAAGCCAATCTTAAAAGGCTATGTACTATATGGCTTCATAGAAAAGGTTAAAAGAGATAGTAAAAATATCAGTGGTTGCCAGAGGTTATGGGGGAGAGATGACTTGACAGAGCACAAAGGATTTTTAGGGCAGTGAAACTACTCTATATGAAACTATAATGGTGGATACACATCCAAACCCATAAAATATGCAACACCATAATGTCAACTATGGAGTTTGGGTTATAAGGATACGTCAGTGTAGGTTCATCAATAATAAAAAAAGTACGTATTCTGGTAGGAGATGTTGATAACTGGGGAGGTTGTTCATGTGTACGCAGCGGGGGGGTGGGGCATATGGAAACTCAATTTTGCTTTGAAACTTATAAAAAATAAATTTAATAAATAGCAAAGCTATACAAATATGCAAAAAACAATTCTCTGAAGATAGACTCAAACACTTTTAGCTGTTATATGCTATACTCTGAATAAAAAGAGTTGGAAAGTTTTTGACAACTAGGTAGCTTCTGTGATAAATTTTCCAAGTTTAGATTAACTTACTGTTGCTTTATATTTCTGATAACAATGAAAAACAACTTACAGTGGCAAGATATATTAACAGATATAATTAGATATACCTCCTACCATTATGTGAGGATTAATTTTCCTCAGATAGTGGCTAAATAAGGCAAGTAAAGGGAATTTTGATGATCATGCTAAGAAAATGCTAATTTTAACTACAGATGAAATGTGAAAAAGTTGAAAAAGTTTAAAAGTAAAAAAGATTGATATACAGTGGCAGTTTAAAGGAACTATTTTTGGGAGTTATTTTATAGAAGGAATACCAGATAAACATATAAGCCTAAAAAATTAAGCAAAGAAAAGCAAACAGTTAACATTAAGAATATGTTTTAATAGAAATATAATGAACATAAACTGATGAACAGTAATAGATCCAGAGATATAGAAGGATCAAACAGACCGTCAAACCTCAGAGGGAAGGGTGGCAGGGGGTTGGAGATTAACCAAAGGATTTATATGCATGCACATAGGGCTGAGGGCCTGTACTAGGGGGTGGGAACAGGCTGGGAGAGGTCAATGGGGGGAAAAAGGAGACATGTAATATGTTCAACAATAGAGAAGTATTTTAAAAAAGAATATGCTTAATAAAGACAAGCTAAAGACTCAATGAATAAAAATCAAATTTTTATTGGGTAAGGAAATTTAATAAAATGGAAAATGACTGTTATAAATTTCCTTCCTATTGTATTTAAGACTACGATTCACACTGAGTTTGCTAATAAATATCTGAAGAAAATACCTTGAATGATTGATCCAAATGAAGATTCAAAAGAAGTCTCTTTCGGTTATCATTCAGCATGCTATCTATTTTTTTCATATGAGGCAAAAGTAGCTCATCTAAAACAAGATAAAAATTTATTATAACAGGATAAACTATAACATAAAAACCTGTTAAAATCCAACTTTTTTCAAATCATTAACATATCAAGACATTAAATTAATTGGTTTTTATAAAGTAATGCTTTTGAAAATTAGGACATGAAGTTTTCTGAACAAAAGCTAACTTGAAAAATAAATTTACAATAGCCAAGTGAGAAAAAAAGCATGATCCTATTATGAAAGGATTAAAAGTCCTAGGTTTTACCCTTCTCTGCCACCAGAATTAATTGATAGCAGTGATTTGACAGGTAGGCAAGCTAAGTTCTAAAGACATTGTTTACCATCTGAACAATAATAGTATTATAATTATTGGAAATTTATCTAAAATTAGAGACCCTACACCAGTGAGGTCCCTTGGCCTGGCCTGCAGGATCTGCAGGATCGGGCCGAAACCAACTGACTCTCTGACATCCCCCGAGGGGTCCTGGATTTGAGGCGATGGACCCACCAGTGCATGATTGGGGCTGAGAAGGGATGCGGGAGGTTGGCCAGCTGGGGGAGGGACTGTGGCAGAGCTCCAGGGCATGTCTGGCCAATCTTGCTCAGTTCTAATCTGCTGGACCCCAGCAGCAAGCTAACCTACAGGTTGGAGCGTCTGCCCTGGTGGTCAGTGCACACCATAATGAGCAGTTGAGCGGCCTTAGTATATCATTAGCATGTTATGCTTTGATTAGCTGAACGGCCAACTTAGCATATTGGGCTTTTATTATAAAGGATTGTAAAATTTTTAAAAATACTGAGTTTAATATTCTTAATTCACTGTAGTTTGGGGCAAAGAAAAAGTAGGGAAAGGCTCTGTCTTGATTGGTTGGTTGGAGTGTCATCCTGTATACCAGAGGGTTGTGGGTTCAACCCCCAGTTAGAGCATGTGCAAGAGGCAACCCATCAATATTTCTCTTTCTCTCTCCCTTCAGCACCCTCTCAATCAATAAAAAAAAGCATGTCCTCAGGTGAGGATTAAAATAGTTAACTTAAAAAAAGGTAGGGGAAGAAAAATGATCGAAACCTAGTTTTAAAAACACAAGAGTCAATATAATTATTTTAAAAAAAGGAGAGAATAAAAGTGTAACAAGGATTCCTACCCAAAACTTTTTTCTTTTTTCTTCACCCCTCTGAAATGTTAAGGTCTTTTAAGAAAAGCACCTTCAGAATATAAGTTTAATTACTTTTGGTGTTATATTAAATATTTTAGATTAGATTATTTCTTTCTTTCTAATCCTCATCTGAAGACATGTTTTTATTGATTATTATTTTTTTTTTTTTAGAGAGAGGAAGGGAGAGGGAGAAACATCAATGTGAGAAACATCGATCAGATGCCTCCTTTACGGCTCCAACTGGGGATCAAACCTGCAATCTTTAGGTGACAATGCTATGGCCAGCTAAGCCACTGGGACAGGGCTAGATGATGATGTTTTGTAATCTTTAATGACCTTTCTGAAAATGTATATATAATCCTCGGGATCTAGTTTCTAATTTCAGAGATGAATAAAACCACTCTTTATATATTTAAAATACAAACACCAGCAGTGACCAGAGAAAGAACACTTCCTCTAATTAAAGAAAAAGTCCTTAGTGAGGAACACTTTTTAAGGTCAGACTAAAACACACCTGATAGTTTTCTTTTATCTTTCTAGTAGTGATTAATTCTATTCAAATACTATGAGAATTACATTAAACAAAAACAAGTTTTACATATTTGTGAATAATTTTTAAATATAACCATTAAAATCTTTTCCCCTCATATTAAATGGAGAAAAATAAAAAAATCAGCCAAAACCGGTTTGGCTCAGTGGATAGAGCGTCGGCCTGCAGACTGAAAGGTCCCAGGTTCGATTCCGGTGAAGGGCATGTACCTCGGTTGCGGGCACATCCCAGTAGGAGGTGTGCAAGAGGCAACTGATCAATGTTTCTCTCTCATCGATGTTTCTAACTCTCTATCCCTCTCCCTTCCTCTCTGTGAAAAATCAATAAAATATATTTTAAAAAAATCATTTAAAATACAACTGTTGGGAAATGACCACTGCTAAGAGATGTGTATTTTTACGTGCAAGAAGTTTTGAGAGAGAAAAACATTTAATGGCAAAAATACCAACCCAGAAATTAACTACTGTTTTTTTGTTGTTAATCCTCACCCAAGGATATTTTCCCATTGATTTTTAGAGTAGAAGGTGAGGGGGGGGACAAAGAGAGAGAAACATCTACAATGAGAGAGACACATTGATTGGTTGCCTCCCTCAGGGACTGAACCTGCAACCAAGGTACATGACCTTGACTGCAATGGAACTCAGGACCCTTCAGTCCGTAGGCTGACAGTTTATCCACTGAGCAAAACCAGCAAGGGCAACTATGGGGTTTTAATCATGGTTCATCTACCATTAAGTTGTTAACTTTAGGAAATACATTTAATCTTTTTGAACCTTAGTTTACATAAATATTTTTGACTAAACAATCTCTGATTCTAAAATGATGTATAGATTATTATATCAGATAGTCAGAAAAGCAATGGACCAGAAATTAGAAGACCTTTGATCTTAATCCTTTACTACTTGCAAGTTGTGGGCCCTTAGGTAAGTCACTTAACCTCTGAGCCTCACTGTCTTTATCCACCAAAATGGATGTCCAAGTTCTTCTGGGATTGAAGTGGAATAGCGTGGCAAAGTATGTGGAAATAATAAAACAATATATGTTATTAGGCATTAGTGCTGAAATATCTGATTATCTTTTAATCTTATACCGTTCAATTCATTTTGATATAAGGATAATGAAAACTAACTCATTAATCCTTTTATTCCTTCTTAAAAAAATTGATTTCAGAGAGAGGAAGGGAGGAGAGAGAGATAGAAACATCAATGATGAGAGAGAATCTTTGACTGCCTCTGCACACCCAACACTGGAGATTGAGCCCACAATCCGGGCATGTGCCCTGACCGGGAATTAAACCATGACCTCCTGGTTCATGAATTGATGCTCAACCATTGAGTCACACCAGCAGGGCTCATTCCTTCTTTTAGTTGTCCCTGGTAAAAACTAAAGTAGCTGAAGGCTAAACATTAGTGAGCAACATTAGCTATGTGAATTATAAGTTTATTTCATATATCAATTTTATCCCTATTTTAATAAAAAATTACTAAAGGAAAAGTATAAAGAAATATTAATGAATGTAACCCAGTGTATATACAGTGTTATTACTAATAGATTAGGAAATAATTACTCTGTGATGTATTTTTTATTGGACAAAAATATATAGTTTTAATTTTTATATCATTATCTGATTCATCTTTCCAATTATTATTGGTATATGGATCTTTCATGATATACATTAAATATTATGAGGATGATAAAGAGTCTACAGTTGAAAGAAACTACTGGTTAGTTACACAATTTTACTATGAGCAGAAATCAATAAAAGTGCATCCAATATAGTTATTCAAATATTCAGAAGTCATGAAAAGATATTACCATTTTACAGAATAAATACATATCATGGATTTGTTTTTTAATTAGTTAAATTAGTAAAAATAATTATTTTTAAATTTATCTTTATTGAAAGTATTACAGATGTCCTCCCCCTTTCTTTCTCATTGACCTCCTCCCGCCCTGTACCTGCCCCTTCACCACACTATTGTCTGTGTCCATGGGCTAGCATCATATCATTGATTTGTTAACAGATAAAGTATGGGTATATTATAAAAACCATATATTAAACACATAACTAAAAGACAAGAATAAAATAGATCCAGGAAGTACTACCAAAGAAGTACTACTTAGCAGACTGTACCATTGCTCTTCTCTAAGGCTTGCATTGTGTCAGGATCCAAAGCAATGCTAACAAGCAATTCCATGTAACTCTTAAAGGTTTCCTTCATTGCTCTTGTGTTCAAAAAACGAGTGACAAAGGGGGCTGGAGGGTCAAATTCTGGAAGGGAGAAAAGATGAAACATTAAATATTCTTTCCTGACAACTTTAAAATTCAGGCTCTCTATAATAAGACTTATAAACAGATGAAAGGTTGTAGATATAATTTCTCAAATTAAGATGGTTCTCCCCCTCTGCCTTTAAAAACATCCAGGTGAGAGAATTTGAAAGCTGGTTTACACTTCAATCATTGGAGAGCTTTTAAAGCAAAACAAAAAACCCCCACAGATTGCTAGACTTATTAAAACATGATCTTTTGACAAGGGATGGAAGTTGCAATGAAGTTTAATTATACTTTATAAAAGGTTCCTAGGTGACTCAGAAGCCCAATACCAGTCCAGGCTCATCAGAATCTATTCTCCCTTGCCTTCTTTTTAAGTAGTACTAAAAATGTTTGCCTAACTTTAAGTGACACCTAGTGGTTACTCAACGAAAGAAAAATTTTTTTGTGATTGTCTTTTGGCAAATTTAGTATATGCTCAGAATCCAAACCTCCGTATTCTAAAGAGTAAAGTAGGCCTGGCCAGTGTTGTTAAGTGGTTAGAGTGTGTCAGATCACCAGCCTAGCTGGGAGTGTGCAGGAGGCAACCAATCAATGTCTCTCTCCTTTTCTCTCCCCCTCCTTTTCTCCCTCCCTTTCACTCTCTCTAAAAAAAAAAAAAAAAAAAAAAAAAAAAATGCAGGAAAAAATGTCCTGGGGGGATCATTAACAACAACAAAAAAGTAAGTAGGAATGTTAACTGCAAAAATTATGTATGCCTTCCATACATATTCAAAGCACTGAATTCCTTTATAAATTATGCACACTTCTAAACAACCATTCTTAAGAAGCTTTTAAAAACAGTACATTTTAAGTCAACTTTTGTACTGAGAAAGAATTTTTCTGAAGATTCTATTTCAATTCAAATAATCTCTAAGATTAGTTCCCAAGGAATGATACTTGTTATGTCAGAAACCATTCTGGACATCAAACAGTACCCTCCAACACCCAATTCATCATTCAAGTTCTGCCAAGATTACAAACTAAATTTCTCAGATGTGTCCCCTCTCTTCCCTCCATCCCTGCAGCCACAACTTAGGTTCAGATTTTCAATTTATATCTAAATTGTGATGTCTTGTAATTCAATTTCAAAGTTCCTACTTAAATCCCTCCAAGGACTCTCCTTTGTTTACAGGATCCCAAGTTTTTAGCTTCAGCATGGCATACATGGTATTCCATCAACCTTTCATCTTTTCCTTCCTACCTTCAACTTTATGCTCTAATTTAGAAGAATCAGCAAACCTTCTCTGTAAAAGGCCAGATGGTGAATATTGAAGCTTTAATGGTCATATGCTCTCTATAATAACTACTTAAATCTGTGGTTGGAAAGCAACGGTATGAGATATACAAATGAATCAAGTCACCCATTCTAACGTTACTTATAGAATAGGTTGCAGATCCTATTTGGCTCACTGTCCAGAGTTTGCTATCTCTGCTCTAGACTATTGAATCATTTGAAATTTCTTGCCTATCGTAAATATACAATAAGTTTGATGGCTAATGAAATATGTACTGACATTTTCTTGTGTTTTACAACTACCTGGGATTTTATTTCTAAGTAAGTAAATATTTATGTATAACCTACATAAATGCTCTTTGGTGTCTCCAGCAGTTTTTAAGAGTGTACAAGGGTTCTAAGGTAAAAAAAAAAATTGATAACTGCTGATGTATTTCAACTGTTTCATGTTATACAAGAGAAGTAACGCAGAGAAGTTACCTAGCTTAGCCATGGGCAACCAGTTAGCTGGTGGCAGTATGCATTACAGTATATAATATACTAGAGGCCCAGTGTACAAAATTCGTGCATGGTAGGGGGTGAGAGTGGGGGCTCCCTCAGTCCGGCCTGCACTCTCTCCAATCTGGGATCCCTTGGGGATGTCAGATGGCTGGTTCAACACATTATGCAAAGGAACTTGGCCTTGGCAGCATGGCGGTGCCTAATAGCATTCAATGTTTTCAGTAATGTCTGATAGTTTTTCTTAGACAAAGTCTTATTTTTTAACTACATGGTATCAATTTCAGTGATATATCCTTAATCCTGACATGACTTCCATGTTAGGTCACATCACTTCATAAGAAATATGGGGCCTTACAGAGAGTATGTTAAACAGAGCTGCAGTTTAAAAATCTGTTTTTAAAGAGATAAAAGCCAAAATGACCTATACATTTCTCTCCAGGGTTTACACATACTCCAGGCATGGCAGTTACCACAAAGTGACTGGGATTTGTGTGAGACATGCTTGCTGCCTGCTGCACCCTACTCCTTCCTGTCCACAGATCCTCTCACCTCAGCTGTCCTCCCACGCAGGCGGGCGGTCAGTCTTTAGGGACCCGCTTCCATGACCCCCTGTGCCCCAGGCTTCCTCTCACTGCCACTCCCTACCATACGGAACTCCCACTCGGGTGCATTGCGCCAGTTTTGAAAATACTAAGCGAAGTGTGGGGTGACTGTAAAATTCCACAAAACACGTCTGTCACAGGTGAGTCCAGCCGGTCCCGTGCCAGGCTCCCGGGCACTGTCTCCACCTACCCGGACCTGCCTGCACCTCCCGGACGATGCCCTCCATGTGTCTGGTACTACACCTTAGCTCGCACCCACACTCATGGCCTGCGGTGAGGCTTTGCCCCCACCCACACCATCCCACCCTACTCCACCCCTCCCCACCCCACGCCCAGCCCAGTGACACCCAGAAACCGTGGGCAAATCACCTGAAGTCTTAGTGTAGGTTCTGCCACAGCCCACACACCTGCCTCACCCACCTCAACGCAGACTTCACTGGGCACTGCCTGCCTAGGGCCCTGCAGTCTGTGGATGGACTGCTGGGCGAGGTGACTGGCAGGGAGGCTGGGGCGGGCAGGGAGTCAGCAGTTCTGGGTGAAGGCAGCCCATTGAGCCCACTCCCCAACCCTGCTGTGGGTGCCGCCATCTTGTGACAGTGTGTGTGGTCAATTTGCATATTTCCACTTTATTAGATAGGATAGTATAGTAGTATGCATTATATAATTGATAAACATTTCATATATATGAATATATATAAATAACTACATGGAGTTTCAGAGTTGCTGTTTCTTAGGCTTATTTTATTCTTCTAGCATAAACACAAACTCAGAAGTTTAGAACTAGAGGAATCTTAGTAAATCATCTGAGAACTGGCACTACTAAGGTCTTCAGTTCATTGCTTTTTCTACTTCTCAAGGCTGTATGGTTTGTATAGGCAAACTGCTCAGGAAAAGTGAATTTATTTTTATAAAAGTCTAATTAGGTAGCTAAAACCCTAAAGATAAATTAATATTGAATCTTCAGCATCACTGCTTCTCCCCATTTATGTAGAAAATATAAAATAATTAAGGTCTTCATTTCATGGAGAACTCACCCTCTTCATTACTACTAGAATGGACCTCAGGAGATGATGAAAATTCTTCTTTCCATTTCTTCCGTTTCTTTGGTGGTGGCTCAGCCTTTACTTTTAGCTGTTTACCTTTGGGTTTCATGGAAGGGGCTTTTGTAGTTGTAGTTTTTGGTGTTGGAGGATCAGAAGTTTTACTGCTATTACTAGGTTTTGCCTGAACAGTTCTGTAATGTTAAAAACAGACTTTATTATTGAAATCTTGTCAAATTAAAATAAATTAGACCAAAAGAAAAACCAAAACCAAAAGAGAGAAACACTGGAGAAGAAAATTTCAATTTCCTCAATAATAGCTCCAAAATAAAATCCAAGTCCTGTACCTCTCCAATGATGAATCCCCAAATTCTCATGAAATGCATTCTTTAACTACTGACATTTAATATTCAGTTACTAAGGGACTATTAATTCAGTGCCTATTTCTCTCTCTCCACTACCCCCTCCCTTTATGAACTCATTTCCCCAAATATGAGGCTGTATAGCAGATGATAGTGGGCTTTGGGAAGCAATACATGATAAACCCTTCAAAGCTACATCTAGCTGTGAACATAAAAAACTCTCTCATGTGGCGCAGTTTTGATGTAGAGACCCAACTGCCCTCGAGGCCTTTAAGACCTGCTATAGCCCATGGCTAGAGCAACAGCCTGCGGACTGAAGGGTCCTGGGTTCGATTGTGGTCAAGGGCACATACCTGGTTTGTGGGTTCGGTCCCCAGTAGGGGGTATGTAGGAGGCAGCCAATCAATGTTCTCTTTCATCATTGATGTTTTGATCTCTCTCTCTCCCTCTCCCTTCCTCTCTGAAATAAAAAAAATATATATAATAAAAAAGGAGATCTGCTATATGCTAATACTAGAGATTTGAATAGATCAAATTCCATTATAAAAATGAGGTGGGCTGTTTCCAATAAGTTGGAATTTTAATCAAACTAGACCTTATTAGCACTAGATTGAGAGTAACTAGTATATCTCCTTTTCTATACAGACCACAGGGAATGTGGCTAGGTCAGTTTTCTTCCAGATTCATGCTGCCGACAACTCAGTTACTTTATTATAATGATAATTCTATTGTACACTTGCTTAGTAATATATAGGCCTTAAAGGTCTTTTTTCCCCCAAAATTTATTTCATTTCAAATTTGACACACCATTATCATTTTCACTTCATATATACAAAAGATTATTTTACTCTAGGTACAAAACGCTAGACTCAAACCTTGACTACAAATTCTTTTTCTTCTCACTCTATTAGGGTGACACCAAAAATACTCAGAGAAAGAAAAGGGTACCCCATCCCACCCAAACAGCAATGAGCTTCACAATTCCTGTCTCATTACTTCAAAAAGAATCAATTATTCCCTAGGGCTGAATTTTTAGACTTGTATATAATGGGGGGGGGGGGGGGTATTAATCTTTCTTAATTATATAATTTTTTTACAAGACATCACCAATAATAAGCTCTTTAATTACAGGCAGTCCTTGGGTTACGTCATTTCATGGTAACGTCATCATCTCCCATTTGCAATATTTTTATTAAAAAAAAAGTTCCGCCAAGACTGGTTTGGCTCAGTGGATAGAGCGTCGGCTTGTGGACTGAAAGGTCCCAGGTTCGATTCCGGTTGGGGGCATGTACCTTGCACATCTCCACTGTGGGATGTGCAGGAGGCGGCTGATCGATGTCTCTCTCTCATCGATGTTTCTTTCTATCTCTCTCCCTTCCTCTCTGTAAAAATCAATAAAATATATTAAAAAAAAAAAGAAAAAAAGTTCCGTCATTTCGACATATGTACATATGTGCTTTATAATTTTTATTATTTATTTACCACAAGTAAAGGTCAGGAATTATTATCTTGCTTTTAAATTGTTTTTACTGTTTCACTTCATTACTGCTGTGTATGTGCTCCATGCGAGTGATGTAGGTGCTTACGTAGATGGTTCCAACTTATGGCAAAAATCGAGGTACATCACGCCGTAGGAATGGATCTCTGACATAACACAAGGACTGCCTGTACTACACAAACATTTATAATAATAAAAGCGTAATATGCTAATTAGACCGGACATCCTTTAGGACAACTTTCTGGATGAAACCGGGTCTGCAAGGGAAGCCCAGGTCCCAGGTGCCTGCTGGGGGCCTGAGGGAAGCAGGGTGTCAGAGGGAAGTTGGTGCCGGCAGCTAGCAGGGAAGGAAGGCCTTCTCTTGTATGAATTTTGTGCATTGGACCTCTAGTCTCTATAGATTAGAGGCTAATATGCAAAGTGTCCCCTCAGGAGTTCCATTGGGAGAATGGGAGTCAGATCGCTCACTATGACATGCGCTATCAGAGGGTGGCGCGGAACATGGTGGGCGTCTGCAACACACTGCGATCTCTCGCCAGCTACTTGGGGGCGGAGCTTACTGAGATGGAGATGCGGTGAGAATGCGGGGTGTCTGCTGAGCTTACTCTCACTCACCCTGCTACCATCCCCTGGGACGTCAGGGCTCATATGCTGGAGAAGCTCCTGTGTTCAGGTGCCAGGGACCCAGGAGGAGCCTTCCTGGCACCTGTGCAGCGTCTTCCAGGTGAGCTGGGCTGCAGCCACCAGGACCACAGGGGCCAGTTGGGTTCCCCGTGGGTTCATGCAGGAACTGGCCTGCAAGGCTGACCAGGAGAGAGCGTGCTGCCCACCCAGTTTCTGTGTGGTGCCACTGGGTGGCCCAGAGGTCCATGCTATGCCCTGGCCCGCAGCATCTGACCACATTCACCGCATTGCTGCATGAGGCCTCAGGCACCGTGACGCAGGCGGAGTGGAGCGTGCGGGGAACCAGGTGCTGCTCAGGGCGCAGACGTCAGCTGGGACCTGCCCTTCCATGCCAGACACTTGTGCTTCAATTGCTGGCCAGGCCTAGGACTGTATCCATGCACAAATTTCGTGCACTGGGCCTCTAGTATTACGTAAAAAAATAAATACCTGCTAGTTTGTGAAGGCTTACTTCTTGGCTTTTTGGAACACACTCTGACATATTCCTTTTTGTTTGTGTTTTCAATGAACTTCACATATATCCTTTTATATTTACTCTTTGCATCTCCAAAATATCCAAGGTACTAAGAAAAACGAAACAAAACACTTTGAATTATGTAATTATACATTCTGTACATAGAATATTACTTTGTCAGCTTGAATGTCACGTAACCATCCTTCATGTTTTTCAAAATGCAGCTCAGGGCAGGCTAATTTCGCCCTCAATAAAAATGATCATAGGCTAATTTTTAACTACAGGCTCATACATAGAAGTAATTTCATTTGGTTAATTATTAGATGTTTACTTACTCAATATTATCAAACAAGTACACATAAGTACAAAAGAATAACCTCTGTACATCTTCTGGTAAAGTGGGCTAATCAACATTAGGAGACTGAGCCCTCTGAACTCTTAATTTCCACCAGCAAAAAGATTATGACTCACTTTATTGTGGTGTTCTGAAACCAAAGCTGCAATATCTTCGAAGTATGCCTGTACTCTGTTATTCAAATTTTATGCAGTCCTATATAATAAAAGGCTAATAATATGCAAATTGACCAAATGGTGGTATGACCAGTAGCTGTGACATGCACTGACCACAAGGGGGCAGATGCTCAATGCAGGAGCTGCCCCCTGGTGGTCAGTGCGCTCCCACAGGGGGAAGTGCAGCTCAGCCAGAAGCCCTGAGCCAGGCTTGCGGCTGGTGAGTGCAGCGGCAGTGGCAGGAGCCTCTCCCGTCTCCGCAGCAGCACTAAGGATGTCTGACTGCCCCACAGGGAGTGGGCCTAAGCTGTCAGGGTTCCCGGACTGCAAGAGGGTACAGGCCGGGCTGAGGGGACCTCTCCCCACCCCCCAGTGCACGAATTTCGTGCACTGGGCCTCTAGTTTTGTATTATACATGCTCAATATAAAACACTTTTAAATTTTAATATTCTATATTTTCCACAGGATCACTGTCAAAAAAATAGGAAGGCTAACATAAACAAACATTTTGCTTACACTATTTGTAGCAGCAAATTCTCTTTGCCCAACTCGAATCTCAGGAACAAACTTCTGTAATAAAGCTTTTTGTACTTTCCAAATAGCTGGCGGTTCTTTTCCTGTTTTTAAAGCCTCCTATAATCAGAATTAATTACATTTATAAACATTAGCAACATATTCTAGATTTATCAAATCTTAGCGCTAAAAGGAATCTTAAACCTATCTAGCTGAACTTTTATAATAATTCTTATAAGCTGGCTATTCAGTCTCTGCTTAAATTCTTCCAGATATAAGGAGCATACCAACATGCAAGTAGCCCAGTACCCTTTTGTACAGCTATTGGAAAATTTTTCTCTGATGATATTTTCATATATTATTTATGCAATTTTATAACAGTAGATATATATTCAAAGACAATAAACAAATATACTGAAATATTAACAGCAGTTAATTGTGAATGGCAATCATTTGAATTTTGTACTCAATGTACTTTTTAATGTTATTCCTTTCTACACCAATTAAAAAATAAAACCAAAACAAACAAACATAAGTTTCCTTAAACATAAGATAAAATTTTCTTGTATGAAATTGTAAGGTTCTACTCATGGTTCTATAATTTGAAATTATAAAAGTAAGTCTTCTAATTTTACTTTTACATGTTATTCCTCTTATTTTCTTTAAACTTTAAAATTAGATAACCATTTTCTCAACCTCCTAATAGTATACAATTTGTTGAGAGCCTTGAAAAAAACTTAACATTTTAAAACTGCTTTAATCACTAGTACATAAATGCAACATATTGACTAGTCAGAAATACATAAGACTCAGATATAAATTAAAATTATTTTAAGTTACTTTCTTTTATACAATATCTGGCATACACTAGTGATTTTATTATTGAACAATTATAAAGAATAATTGTGAAAATATAACTTTAAGCATTTCAAGCTAGGTACAAACTATTGAAGTCATCATGAAGACTATAATAGTACATTCCCACTAGACTATACATAGTCTTTATACCTGTGAACATTCACATCACCTTAAAAGTCTCTATGTCTTCTATCTTTACCACAAACTCATCACGCTCTCTGTATTGGCCTTCTCCTCCGCTTTCTGTATTCTCATCATCTGTAAGACCTTCTATGGCAATAGTGTCTTGTCCTTTTGCAAATTGGTTTGAAGGAAGACCATCAAGTTCGATGGGCTTTGAGAGTTCGGTAGAGCCTTTATTTTCCAGGGTATTTACTGCAGATGAAGTAGAGTAGAGAGGTTCTTGCTTAATTGTACCCACAGAGGTGGAGGAAGTAGTAGCAGTACCAGTAGTATTGGCAGTTAGGCTAGTAGTTACCACCTGTAGGGCTTCTGAAACTAGATTAAGCAAATACAAATAAATAATACAAATAATTAAACATAACAGTTTAAAAAGAAACAATTATTTTTGCCATTAAATTATTTGAAACGCCTGGCCTGTGTAGCTCAGTGATTGAGCATCTACCTATGAATCAGGAAGTCAAGGTTCGATTCCCGGTGGGGGCACATTTCTGGGTTGTGAGCTCAATCCCCAGTAGGGGACATGCATGAAGCAGCTGATCAATGATTCTCTCATCATTGATGTTTCCATCTCTCCCTCTTCCTTCCTCTCTGAAATCAATAAAAAAAATATTTAAAAAATTACTTGAAATAATCAAAAACTGCAGTAAGAAATTGAAAAATGGTTGTTAATTTTCAATAATCAAAGTGGTGAGCATTACAGACTGAGAACCTCCATTGATCTACAATGACCCTAAGTCCATGTAAGTAACATAAAGATATTTTAAAAAGAACAGAGACACAAAAGTGATGCAAGTTTAATAAGGGTCAGCTGACCAAAGCTGTGAAATATTCCTAGAACAGCCCATTGTATGTAGGAAAGGAAAACAGCAACCCCAAAGTATTCTGAATCAGCACTAGAAGCTATGAAATAAAAAGGATTACAATGTAATATGAAAAATCGTATGCTAACAAATAATTTACACGAAATGGACACATTTCCTAGAAAGATACAAACTACCAAAATAGACTCAAGAAAAAAACTGAACATGTGGATAAACCAGTGATTTTCAACTGCTATGCCATAAGAATTTTGAAAACACACTGTATTTAGTCAGGAGCACTGACCTCTTTTCCCTTAGATTATCAAATTTAAAAATGACAACAGCTGCACTAGTCAATGTTACTCAGGGGATTGAGCTTTGCCCCATACACTAAGAGGTCACCAGTTTGATGCCTAGGTTGTGGGCTTGATCCCCACTAGAGGGAATGCAGGAGGTAGCCAACAATCAATGTTATGTTTTTCGCTCTCTCCCTCTCACTTTCTCTCTCTTTCAAATTAATAGAAACGTTTTTAAAAATGACAACAGCCATTGGTGTGAACAAATCAAAATTATACCTATTTTTTAAATATATATTATTGATTTTTTACAGAGAGGAAGGGAGAGGGATAGAAAGTTAGAAACATCGATGAGAGAGAAACATCCATCAGCTGCCTCTTGCACACCTCCTATTGGGGATGTGCCCGCAACCAAGGTACATGCCCCTGACCATAATCGAACCTGGGATCTTTCAGTCTGCAGGCTGACGCTCTATCCACTGAGCCAAACCGGTTTCGGCTAAAAATTATACCTATATTTTTGTCAGATCTGCAAGAAATATACTTTTTGGTGTGCCACAGAATTTTAGTAATTAGTTTATGTGTGCCATGAGATGAAAAAGGTTGAAAATTGCTGGAATAGATCAATAACAAATAAAGAGAATAAAAGAAATTTCAAAACATCCTACAAAGAGCTCTGGCTGGTTTGGCTCAGTGGATAGAGCATTGGCCTGCAGACTGAAGGAAGCCAGTTTCACTTCTAGTCAAGGGCGTGTACCTGGGTTGCAGGCACATCCCCAGTAGTGGGTGTGCAGGAGGCAGCTGATCGATGTTTCTCTCTCATCTGATTTTTCTGGCTTTCTCTCTCTCTCCCTTCCTCTCTGTAAAAAAAAAAAATCAATAAAATATATTTTTTTAGAAACACAAAGATAAAGATAAGCACATGCCTAAATGGGTTCACTTAGCAGTTTAATAAGAATACGAATCCCTGCTAAACTCCAAAAAATAGGAGGAAGTACTTCTAGACTCATGAGACTGGTATTATTCTAATACCTATAACAGACAAAAATACCATGAAAAAAAAACTATAGATCAGTATCCCTCAAGAAAAATCCCCCCCAAAAACTATGAGAAAATCTACCAACATAAAAAAAAAAAATGACCCAAATGGTTTTATCCTAGGAATGCATGTTTAGTTTAACATCTGAAAATCAATCAATCATATTTATATAACAGAGTATAAAAACCAAGGATCATCTCAAAGAGCACAAAAAAAGCATTTGACAAAATTCAGTATCGTGAATAAACATTTTCATGACACAAATACAATCTAAAAATAGAAGGGAACTTCTTCAACCTGATAAAGGGCATCTATCTATAAAAAACCCAGTTGCCCTAGCTGGTTTGGCTCATTAGATAGAGCGTTGGCCTGTGGATTGAAGGGTCCCAGGGCTCCATTCCGGTCAAGGGCACATGTCCACGTTGTGGGCTTGATCCCCAGGAGGCATGCAGGAGGCAGCCGATGGATGATTCTCTCTTATCATTGATGTTTCTCCCTCTTCCTTCTTCTTCCCCTCTGAGATCAATAAAAATATAAAACAAACAAACACCCAGTTAATTTCACACTTATTGGTAAAGGAATAACTGACTTTCAGTCTTATTATTTAAGACTGGCTGGTATGGCTCAGTTGGTTGATAAATTGGTTTCTTTATATGAAGTTTTAAACAAGCCAAAACAAAAGTATAAAGTTTAGGGATGCATACACAAGTGGTAAAATGATAGAAGCAAGAAGTGATTACCATCCAACTCAGTGATTAAGTCTAGAGATTATGAGTTGGGTTTAATACTCAATTTATTTTTGTACTTTCTTATGTGTAGAATTTAACATCAAAAATTTTATTCTTTGCTCCACATTCTTGGTACATACCATTGGTTTTAAAATACAATATTGCTCCACAGTCCTTTCTAAGTGGTTTGTCACTTCATTTCTGGTTTCCTTTTTAAGCCTTTCAGAAGTTGTAACAAGTTATTTAGAAGTTTTTAAATAAAAACTTATTTTTATTTATTTCTTTTTGCTTTCTGCCTGGCCAGTATGGTTCAGCTGACTGATACATAAATTGGTTTAATTATGCCAATCACTGTACTTTTGTTTATGTTTGAAAATTTCCATAATTAAAAGTTAAGCAAGTATTTTTTAAAAGGCTGTATAACTTCCTAATTAGTTAAGGGAAAATTACATAATACTGTACAATGAAATTACTGCATATGGTCAGGAAATATGGCTTAAATAATGTCTGCATTTTCAAATTTATGGAAATTCTTATTTGTGTTTTCCCTTTGTGTGTTATAGTCCATATGTGAGTTTATTTCATAAAAAAAATATTCTGGAAGAAAGAAAACAGGTATATGGAAAAATACACTAAATATGCTACCAATAACAATAAAATTAATATGGCAATACTAAAAACAGAAATGGGAAATTAAATGGGGAACAGAGATTTTTTATTATGATAAAAGAAATTTAACTATAGTGAAACTGTATGCACCTGATTACATAGGTTCAAAACATATCAAGTCAACAGTATTAGATAAATAATTAAATGTCATTGGAAACTTTAACACACCTTTTTCAGGAATCAACAGATAAAGCAATCTAAAAACAAATAAGGATAGGGAGGATTTAAAAAAAAACTTTTATTATTAAACATTTCAAACATCCACAAAAGTAGAGAATATAAAACCTCATGGTACCATAACTCAGTGGTGAGAACCATGAACATTTTAGTATACTTCTTTCATCTTTCCATTCATCACATATTTAATATATGCAGGGATACTTTAAGCTAAGTTCTAGACCTGTCATTTACCTCCAACATATACACTTCCTTATAGAACCTAAGGTCATTTAGTACATTAAGTGAAAAATAAGGGAGGGAGGCAAGATGGCGATCGGCAGAAAGGTAGGGAGGGAGAGAGGTGTGTGTGGATGTGTGTGTGTGTGTGTGTGTGTGTGTGTGTGTGTGTGTGTAAAATAGGGACAGTTGGACCCTGCCCATCCAGGGGGCTGCCAATCTGGGTAGTCTTAGACGGCAAAAACCCCGTGGCCACCGCAAACAATCCAGGGAGGATACAGGCAGCACAGAGACCACACCATCTTGAAGAACAGAACTGCTTGAGACTAGGGTCCTACCCTCGTCACCACCCAGTCTGGTCTCGAAAGCAAACCAGGACCCTACAGCTGCTCTGGTAGAAGACCTGCCACCACAGCTGCAGACCCAGGACATCAGGATTCCACGCACCTGAACGCAGATTTCTGTGAGTCACAAAGCCAATCCCCCACCCCCGCCGCCTGTGCGGCAGTGACATAGAAACGACCAGACCCCAGCTGCACAATAAGGCTTTCTGCACATACAAAGCAGAGGCAACTCTGCCTGACTTTGAGCTTTGGTGTCAGACATGGGAAGTTTGTTTCCCGCAAATAGTCTCCCCAGACAGGGAGACTAAGCGGAATTCAAGCCCAACCGCTCATCTCTAGGGAGCTGGTCTTCTGCAACCAGATCCCATGCCCACACAGGGCAGGGAGACAGTGCTGAACTTGACCCTGGACTTGCAAACTTGGGGAATTTGTTTCCCGCGACTCGCCTCCACACCCAGGCAGGAAGGTAGTCCTGAATGTGAACATAGCTGCATGACCTTGGGGAGACTGTTTTCTGCAACTGGATCCTACACCCATGAATGGAGACAGCACTGAACCTGAGCCTGAGTGTGCAATCCCAGGGAGTAAGTTTCCCATAACCACACCTTGCACCTTAGCAGAGAGGCTAAAGTGAATTTGAACCTGGATGTGCAGTCTCGGGGAGTTTGTTCCCCATGACCAGACCTTGTGCCCACACAGGAAGACAGCACTGAATTTGAGCCTGGGTAAACAGACACAGGGTGTTTGTTTTTTACAGTGCACACCCCTGTGACCAGACCCCACACCTACACTAAGGGGCAATGCAACCTGACTTTGATTCAGGGTAAGTTCACACAGAAGACTGTTTACCACAGGGCATAAGTGGACCTCCTATCAACACAGTGTGACTGTGCAACCGGTATCCCAGGCAGATCGGGACGCTGAATCTCCACACAAGAGGCAGCATTTAATACCAGTGACTAGACTCCACATTACATGTGCCTGAGATCACTGATTCTCAGTGTGAGGTAGCACCAAGAAACAGAGACTCTGATACTTGAATTTCGGCATAGACACAGGGAGCCTCTGACTCCTGACATGCAATAGGGGACTTTGATTTTTGGCACATGGTAGCGGGTTCTCTGTTTCAGTGTGGCACAGGCAGCTTCCCTGATTCTAGGTGCACACATGAGGCCACACTTAGCGCCAGTGACTCTGCCCCAGGGTGACTGTGGTTCTCAACAACCCACAGCAAATGCACATCTTGGTATCAGAACTCCTCAGTGATACTGGGGGGTGCAAAACTCCCCACTGTACATGGTCCAGGCCCCTACAACTCGACATCTGAACCTTCTGGAGATAGTCAGAATGGGGAGACAACAAAGCAATCCCAAGAGGAAAGAAAAGGAGGAATTGCCAAGTAAGGAAGTAAGTGAAACGGAAGCATGCAACATGACAGAAAAAGAATTCAGAGCAATGGTCAAACAGTTCATACACCCAATGCATGAGAAAATCAACAACCTATGCAAAAATCAGAAAGAAATGAAAAATGATATAGCTACAATCAAAAACACTATGGAAGGCTTCAACAGTAGACTAGAAGAAGCAGAGGAATAAATCAGTGAGTTAGAAGATCAGGTATAGAAACAAGCCCAATCTGAACAGCAACTAGAGAAAAAAATTGAAAAGCAAGAGGAGAGCCTAAGGGAGCTTTGGACAATGCAAAACGAAATAACATATGTATAATAAGGGCTGCCAGAAGGATAAGAAGAGCAGCAAGGATTAGAAAATTTATTTGAAGAAATAATGACAGAAAACTCTGATATGGGGAAGAAAAAAAGTTATTCAAGTACAAAGAGTCACAAGCAAGATGAATCCCAAAAGACCCACACCAAGACATGCCATAATTACAATGGCAAATGTTATTGACAAAGAGAGAATTAAAAGCTGCAAGAGAGAGACAGAGAGTTACCTACAAAGGATCCCCCATCAGATTATCAAATGATTTATCAAAGGAAACACATCAAGCTAGAAAGGAATCGAAGAAGATATACAAAGTGATGCAAAGCAAGGGACTCAATCCAAGAATATTTTACACAGCAAGACAATCAATGGAAATTGAAGGGGAAATCAGGAGCTTCACAGACAAAAAAAAGACTAAGAGAGTTTATCACTACCAAATCAGCAATGCAAAAAATGCTAAAGGGAATGCTATAAAAATAAAAAACAAAAAGGTAAGAAGGAACACAGCCTCAAAAAATAAAAATGGCTACACACAAGTATCTTTCAATAATAACTTTAAACGTAAATGGACTAAATGCTCCAATCAAAAGACA
This sequence comes from Lasiurus cinereus, assembly GCA_011751065.1. NCBI lineage: Eukaryota > Metazoa > Chordata > Mammalia > Chiroptera > Vespertilionidae > Lasiurus > Lasiurus cinereus. The sequence goes on along the minus strand of JAAGEH010000043.1, from coordinate 3,370,629 downwards.
TTGAGTGGCTGAATGGATAAAAAAACATGACCCATATATATGCTGTCTACAAGAGACCCACCTCAGAACAAGGGACTCAGACAGATTAAAAGTGAAGGGATAGAAAAATATCTTTCAGGAAATGAAAAAAAAGCTGGGATAGCCATACTTATATCTGACAAAACAGACCTCAAGGTGAAGACCATAACAAGAGATAAGGAAGGCCACTTTATAATACTAAAGGGATCAATACAACAAGAGGATATAACCCTGGTAAACATATATGTACCAAATGCAGGAGCACCCAAATACATAAAAAATCTTCTGGAAGATATCAAGAGAGAGATAGACAATACAATCATAGTAGGGGACTTTAATACACCACTGACATCACTGGATAAACCCTCTAGACCAAAAGTCAGAAAAGAAACAACAATCCTAAATGACTCACTAGATCACATGGACTTGATTGACATCTTCAGAACATTTCATCCCAAAGCTGCAGAATATATGTTCTTCTCTAGTGCACATGGGACACTTTAAAAAATAGACCACATATTGGGTCACAAGCAAAGTCTACGCAAATTCAAGAAGATTGAAATCATACCAAGCATCTTTTCAGACCACAATGGCATAATATTAGAAATAAACTACCATAAAAACAATCCAAACACTCAAACACATGGAAGCTGAATAGCATGTCATTAAATATTGATTGGGTTACCAATGAGATCAAAGAAGAAATTAAAAACATTCTGGATACTAATGACAATAAAAACACAATCCAAAACCTCAAGGACACAATGAAAGCAGTCCTGAGAGGGAAGTTTATAGCTCTACAGGCATACCTCAAAAAACAAGAAAAAAATGGTAGTAAATCATCTAAGGTTGCAACTCAAAGAATTAGAAAGAGAGCAACAAGAAAAACCCAGAGTGAGCAGAAGGAAGGAGATAAAGATTAGAGCAGAAATAAATGACACAGAGACCAAAAAAACAATATAAAAGATCAATGAAACCAAGAGCTGGTTCTTTGAAAGGATAAACAAGATTGATGATCCTCTAGCCAGGCTCACCAAGAAGCAAAGAGGACTTAAATAAACAAAATCAGAAATGATAGATGCGAAATAACAACAGACCCCACTGAAATACAAAGGATTGTTAAAAAATACTATGAACAACTCTATTCCAAAACAACCTGGAAGAAATGGACATATTCCTAGAAAAATACAACCTTCCAAAACTCAATCAGGGAGATTTTAAAATCTCAATAGGCCAATAACTATGTAAGAAATTGAAGGAGTCATCAAAAAGCTTCCAGCAAACAAAAGCCCAGGCCCAGACAGCTTCACAGGAGAGGTTTACCAAACATTCAAGGAATAACTAAAACCTATCCTCCTCAGACTATTCCAAAAAAATTCAAGAGGAAGGAACACTTCCAAACTCCTTCGATGAAGCCAGCATCACCCTAATACCAAAATCAGATAAAGACAACACAATGGAAGAGAATTACAGGCCAATAACCCTCATGAACATAGATGCCAAAATCCTCAACAAAATTCTAGCAAATCGGATCCAGCGTACATCAGAAAGATCATACACCATGACCAAACAGGATGCAAGGATGGTACAATATCTGCAAATCAATAAATGTGATAAATCACAGAAACAAATTGAGAGATAAAAATCATAGTCATATCAATTGATGCAGAAAAAGCATTGACAAAATCCAATACCATTCCTTGATAAAAACCCTCAGCAAGGTAGGAATAGAAGGATCATACGTCAATATCATAAAAGCCATATACGATAAACCCACAGGCAGCGTCACATTCAATGGACAAAAACTAAAAACATTTCCCCTAAGAACAGGAACAAGACAGGGATACCCACTCTCACCACTCCTGTTCAACATAGTACTGGAAGTACTAGCCACTGCTATCAGACAAGAAGAAATAAAAGGCATCCAAATTGGAAAAGAAGAAGTAAAACTTTCATCATTTGCAGATGACATGATACTATACATAGAAAACCCTAAAGACTCCATCAAAAAACTATTAGACATAATAAATGAATTCAGCAATGTAGCAGGATACAAAATTAATGCCAAAAAAATCTATGGCATTTCTATACACCAATAGTAAACTTACAAAAAGAGAGACTAAAAAACAATCCTATTTACCATCATACCAAAAAAATTAGGATACCTAGGAATAAACCTAACTAAAGAGGTAAAAGACCTATATGCAAAAAACTACAGGACACTGAAAAAAGAGAAGAAGATATAAACAGATGGAAGAACATACCGTGTTCATGGATTAATAGAATCAACATCATTAAAATGTCCATTCTACCCAAAGCAATCTATAGATTCAATGCAATCCCAATTAAAATACCAAAAGGCATATTTTACAGACCTAGAACGAACTCTCCAAAAATTCATCTGGAATAAGAAAAAACCCCAAATAGCCGCAGCAATCCTGAGAAAGAACAAAGTAGGTGGAATCTCAACACCAGATATCAAGCTGTATTACAAAGCCACTGTACTCAAAATAGCCTGGTACTGGCACAGAAACAGACATATAGATCAACAGAATAAAATAGAGAACCCAGAAATCAACCCAAACCACTATGCACAATTAATATTTGACAAAGGAGGCAGGAACATACAATGGAGTCAAGACAGTCTCTTCAATAAATGATGTTGGGGAAAATGGACTGCAAAAAAATTAAACTAGACCATAAACTCATACCACACACAAAATAAACTCTAAATGGATAAAGGACTTAAACATAAGACAAGAAACCATAAAAATACTAGAGGAATCCACAGGCACCAAAATCTCAGACATATGCTGAAGGAACTTCTTCACTGATACTGTTCCTAGGGCAATGGAAGCTAAAGAGAAAATGAACAAATGGGACTACATCAAAATAAAAAGCTTTTTTACAGCAAAAGAAACCATCAACAAAATAACAAGAAAGACCACTACATGGGAGAACGTATTTGCCAATGTTATCACTGATAAGGATTTAATCTCCAACATTTACAGGGAATTCATACAACTCAACAAAAGGAAGATAAACAATCCAATCAAGAAATGGGCAATGGACCTAAATAGAGACTTTTAGAAAAAAGATAGAAGGCCAAGAGACATACAAAAACATGCTCAAAGTCACTAATTATCCAAGAGATGCAAGTCAAAATGACAATGTGATACCATCTCACACCTATCAGAATGACAATCATCAACAAATCAACATACAGACAAGTGTTGGTGAGAATGTGGAGAAAAAGGAACCCTCGTGCACTGCTGGTGGGAATGCAGACAGACTGGTGCAGCCACTGTGGAGAACAGTATGGAGTTTCCGCAAAAAACTAAAATGGAACTCCCATTTGACCCAGTAATACCACTGCTAGGAATATATCCCAAGAAGCTAGAAACATCAACCAGAAAGGATATATGCACCCCTATGTTCACAGCAGCACAATTTACCATAGCTAAGATTTGGAAACAGCCTAAGTGTCCATCAGCAGATAAGTGGATTAAAAAACTGTGGTACAGCCGAAACCGGTTTGGCTCGGTGGATGGAGCGTCGGCCTGCGGACTGAAGGGTCCCAGGTTCGATTCAGGTTGGGGGCATGTACCTTGCTTGCGGGCACATCTCCACTGTGGGGCATGCAGGAGGTGGCTGATCGATGTCTGTCTCTCATCGATGTTTCTGACTCTCTCTCTTAGATGTTTCTGACTTTCTCTCTCTCTCTCTTCCTCTGTGAAAAATCAATAAAATATATTTTTAAAAAACACAAAAAAACTGTAGTACATCTACACAATGGAATACTGTGCTGGCTAAAAAAGAAGGAATTTCTACCATTTGCAACAACATGGATAGAACTGGAGAGCATTATGCTAAGCGAAATAAGCCAGTCAGAGAAAGATAAGTATTCACATGATCTCACTCATTTATGAATATAAATAAACAACACTAACTGATGAACAAAAACAGTTCCAGAGACAGAGAAACATCGATCAGACCATCAAACCTTGAAGGGAAGGTAGGGGAGGGTTGGGGAAAGGGGGAGAGATCAACCAAAAGACTTACATGCATGCAAATAGGCCTAACCAATGGACACAGACAACAGGAGGGTGAGTGCATGAGGGGGTGATGGGGACTAAGGGAGGAATAAGGACACATATGTAACATCTTAATCAATAAAGAAATTTTTAAAAATAAGATATAAAGGATTTAATGAAACCTATTACCACTTGTTATTCATGGAATTTATAAAAATTGACCATTTAATTTACCCAGCTATTAATAAAGTTTCCTCACATTTAAAGATGCAGACATTGCCGAAACCAGTTTGGCTCTGGATAGAGCATTGGACTGTGGACTGAAAGGTCCCAGGTTCGATTCCAGTCAAGGGCATGTACCTTGGTTGCAGGCACATCCCCAGTAGGGGGTGTGCAAGAGGCAGCTGATGGATGTTTTTCTCATCGATGTTTCTCTCTATCCCTCTCCCTTCCTCTCTGTAAAAAATCAATAAAAAATATATTTAAAGATACAGACATTATTTAAGCCATAGTTCCTTGATGACAATACACTCAGTGTATAATAATAAAAGCATAATATGCAAATCAACCAAACAACTGAACAGAACTACCATCCAGACAACCTTCTGGACGACCAGGCTATGACATGCATTGGCCCCAGGCCAGCAAAGGAGGGTGCAATGCGATTGGTTGGGGGGCCGTGCCATCACCCCACAATCACCCTGCAGAGGAAGGCCCAGACCACTAGCCAGTGAAGTTGTGGCGGGTGTGTTGGACCAGCCAACAATCACCATGCAGAGGGAGGCCCAGGCCAGCTAAGCAATCGCACCTCACACCTGACACCCACAGAGGGAGGTGACCAGTGGCGGGGGGCAGGGGGTAGTGCTGCACAGAGGGCAAGCAGTGGCAGCAATGGGGTGGGATCAGCTGTGGGCAGCCAGAGGGATGAAAGCCCCAACAGGCCCTGATTGCTGGCCAGGCCTAGGGACCCTACCTGAGGGGTCCCAGATTGCAAAAGGGTACAGGCCAGGCTGAGGGGCACCCCCTCCTTCCCCACAAATTTTGTGCACCAGGCCTCTAGTTAACTTATAGAAGGCAACTGTATTTTTATGATCTACCAAGAATAACTGGAATTTGAAAACTTTTAAAAGTATAGTTTATAATTAATAGCACACCAAAAAACATCCAGAATAAGTTTAACAAAGCATGTACAGGATCTATATTCCAAAAACTATAACAAAAAAGACTAGTGAAAGAAATTTAAGAATGTTCATAAATTGTGAAAACCCAATAAATTAACAATTCTTTTCCTCAAAATGGTATAAATTTAAGGAAATCAAAATTAAAATCCCGGTAGGAGTTTTTATAGATTCCAACAGTTAATTTGAAAATTTATGTGGAAAAGGAAAGGAACTAAAATAGTCAAAACAAGTTTGTAAAAGGCAAATTTGGAGGACTCAACACTGCCTTACAATAAAGCTACAACAATTAAAATAGTGTGGTATTGGTGAAACCATAAATACATAGGTCAATGTAACAGAACTGAGTCCAGAAATAGATTCATATAAATATGACCAATTGATTCTGACAAAGGTGCAAAAACAATCAATGGAGAAAGGACTGTCTTTTCAACAAATGGTACTGGAAACACTGGACTTCTATATGTAAAAAAAAAAAAATTAACTTCAACTCATATTTCATATCTTACACAAAAATATAATCAAAAGGCATCATAGTCCTAAATGTAAAATGCAAAACTTTCAAACTTCTAGAAGAAACAGGAGAAAATTTCTGTAACCATGGGTTAGGCAAAAAGCATAAATCAGAAAGGAAAAGTGGGTTTATTAGACCTCATCACAATTTATAATGCTTGCCCTTCAGAATTATTTAAGGGCTGTGGGAATTTAGAAGACAGGAGCACTTATTCTGCCTGCAGTAACTTCCACAATGTGACTTTGAGAATGGTCTTCAAAGATAATTAAATGTCTGCTGGGCTAAAAATAGAGAGGCGGTAAAAGAAAACCTGTTCAAAGACTCACAGGTCTAAGGAACAATGAGAAGATCAGTTGTCACAGAAGAGGGAACATGGAAAGAGTGGGGCAAGAGAGTAACATATGGAAAAGGAGAATTTTTACATATTATTTGTCTTTCTTTCCATTAAGCACCAAATAAGAAATCTTTAGAAATACACTACCAGATAGTTATGCTCATAGATTATCTGGGATAAATTTGTTTCATGTCACTTTAGTAGTTAAAGGTAGTCTCAAGTCTGGAAAGAAACTAAGAACAAAACCACAAAACAAGGTTTAACGGTCATATTTATATGAATCTATTTCTGGCTCAGTTCTGTTACATTGACCTATGTATTTATAGTTTCACCAATATCACACTGTTTATACAAAAGAGCTAGGATCTACAACTAGGCAAACTTGAGTTCAGATTCCAGCATGCCCTTACTAGCTGCATGAACCTGGGCAATTCATTTACTCTGTTATATTATCAGTATATTAGAGGTAACAATGCATAGCTCCCACCATTGCTACTAGATTCCTGGCACAGAGGGGAGAGCTATTTTACTATTTTAAATTTTTTCCCCTTAGTATATTCTTTAAAATAGTAGTATTCATACTTGTCAATTATTTACATAAGATAGTGTTTCTTAAAATAGTTCTCCTAAATGTTCCCTTAAAGTGATTTGGACATAGTTTGGAGCCAGCTAAAAATTTTCTTTTATATTAATTGTACATCCTGCATACGATATAATCATATTTAATAATAAAATGTTAATCTTCAGGTAAAATTGGCATACCAAAAAAATATGTCAGTTTATACTATAACAGGGCCCTCAATACAATGCCTCATATTCATAAGCCCACCTCAAGATATCTCAGATTAGACAAGTCTGATTAGCATACCATGTAAGTTAAGTTGCATGTGGTTAAAAAGTCAAGGAAAAAACAAACCTACTCCATCAGAAATCTAGAAATTCCTAGTCAAGGAACACTAGGGGGGGAGTAAGTCCTTAAGGTACCTACCTGTGCATTTTTTCCTGAAAATTAATTTGCAGACCTGCTTCAAGCAAAAAAAGCTTCAAAGCCAGTCTTACAGCCAGAAAAGTAATAGTGTAAAGCCATAATTATGAAATCTAAATTTTAAAACTTTACCTGTTTCCTTTTTTTTATCAGAAGTAGCATCCAAAGTATTTAAGGTAGTAGAGGTGCTTTTATAAATATCATGACTGCATGCTCCAGAATCATCTTCATCAGATGAGAATGAAGATAAACGTTCTAAGTTTTTAAGTTCATTTTCAACTTTTTCTGATGGACTGTTACCCCCTGTTTCAGACACTGAAGATGTGGGTACTGTAGATGAAGTCTTTGGAAATGGTGGGGGACAAAACGTACGAACAATCTGCGTCCCTGGTCGTCTAGTCCTGTTAGGCATTCGTACAGCAAGAGTGGAAAACTGCTGCTTGGGCCCCGATTTCAGAAAATCTAAGAAGGAGGCAATAAATCCCGTTTTGACTTCTGGCTGTTTTTCCTCTACTTCTTTGATCTTCTGTCTCATTTTTTCTTGGTGCTGATAAACATCATGACAGCCTTCTGAGGGAGGAGGGGGAGTATATGGCAAATATATATCTGTTCCCCTTGAATTTTGGCGTTTGCCTTGGATAGGTCTTTTCAGCTGCTTCAGATTACTGTTTTCTTCCTCTTTAGTTTGCCCTTTCCCTTTAGTTTTTTTCTTCTGCAGGTTAAAATGCATTAAATCTTGGTTTTCTTCTTCAATCTTGACACTGATTGCCTCTCCAGGTTGGGCCATGGTCAATAGTGCAAGTGCACTCCTTGTCAGATTCACTGACACACCGTCATCACTCCCTAAGGTGAATTCACTCTCCGATGTAGCACTCTCTCCACTTATACTTCTACTGCTGGAAACAAACTCTTGGTTTCTGTTATTATTTAATGAACTATCAACAGGAACTTCACAATCATCTTCAAAGTCATGATGGGTAGCAGGCTGTTTCTTGAATGGGCCAGACCTTTGCTCTTGGACTTCATGACTTGGTCCAGTCACTGGTGAAGTTAGTTTAGATGCTTTATTTTGATCTGGTGTTTCAATGTGCTGTTGATCGAGAGTCATTTTCGACTGAAGGGTTGGTATTGGTGAAAGGTTTACCGTAACTTGACTTCCATTTAAGGAAATATCGTTTATATTCTGTGGCTTTCCTACTGTAGCTGTTATAGAGTTAAAATCTGAACTTACATGCCCAACATCTAATGACTGCTGAAAATGAGATTTAGAATCACCATCTTCAACAGTTGGAATGGTTTCATTTGAAGTTGACTTGGAAAAATCAGAAGGTGTAACCCCACAAGCTGCTGCTGTAGCTGCTAAGATATCATCCACATTTGATAAAATATTTCTTTCATCATTGAGAAGAATTGCCTCTGGGAAACATATTGTTCCAAGGGAAATAAAATGATTCTTTGAATCATGTTGATTTGTTTCACTAAAATGGCCCTTTGCTGTTAGATGTTGTTGTAAAGGTTTTGAAGGCTCAGAAAGGTCCATTTTCATAATTTCAGAGTTTTGAGTATGGAGTTGTTGCTGAGAATGATCACCATTGCTCTGAATAATATGATTATCCATTTGAAGAAAAGGATGCACTATTTGTTGAGGACTTGGAATATGATGTACTTGTAAAGATGCCTTTATCTGTCCTAAACCTGCCTGCAGCATTGACTGTTGAAGAATTGGTAAATCACAGGTCGAATCTAAAAGGATCTGTGTATTAGGAAGAGATGCCTGATGGCCCTGCCCTAAAGTCTGATTTGGAATTTGAATCTGAGATGATGCATTAATTATTTGATCATGCTGCTCCTGGACTTTGATATCATGTACCTTATGTATAAGAGAATGCTGCTGAGAGACCTGCTGGTTTAGGTCTTTAGTATTCAATGTTATTTGTGGAGTTTGCATTAAGTCAGTTGCCTTCTTAATATCAAGGGCTGCTGCACTACTGACTTGGCCAATTTGTTGGTTAAGTTGTGTCACTGAACCAACCATACTTTCTTCTTTTTTTGAACTTTGTAGAGCAATCCCAACAATGTGATCTTCAAGATGGGAATTACTTCTAATTACACTCTGAGAGTATCTGTCATCTGCCTTTGACACCTTATAAGTTGATTCTTGAACATTAATTTCCCCATCAGATAGCCTTTGGGTTGATGACTCAAGAGATACTTGTGGCTGTAATACCTGTAATTCTTGCATTGGAAAATCTTCTTTTTGCTTTGAAGATGTATACACATTTGAGTCAAGTTTCCTTTCAGCATAAGACTTTGGATCAGGGGAAGGCATGCTATTCTGTAAAGTCTGACAATGAGTAGAGGACATAAAAGATGATGACTGGATGGCAGGCAAAAACTTTTGGGACTGGGGAGATGATGACCCTTGAGCTTGAGCATTTTGGGAAGAGTGCATAGAAATAAAATTCTGGGTTGTGCTAGATTCTGGCAAACTCTGAGTCCGAGAGGCAGAAGAATAAGAAAGAGAAGGAGCTGTTAATGTTAGGGACTGCCCCGATGCATAGCTTTCTGAAGGACTAACAACTGACAAACCTTGTGACTGAGATGAATAATTAACCTGTGTCTGGCTAGCTGGTGATAAACCCTGAGAATGACCAGATGAGTAACTTTGAGACTGGCTAACTGAAGAGAGATCTCTCGTTTGAGCAGGATAATTCTCACTTGTAACTGAGGATAACACCTCTTGCTGATTAGAAGAATAATTAAGTGTCTGATTTTCTGAAGTTCCAGTCTGAGATGAGCCAGAAAAAGTCAATGTTTTATATAAGGATGGCAACTTTTCAACTTTGCTGGATCTATAAACCTGTGAATGAACAATAGATGGCACATTATGTGGTTGTACTAAACCATAATTTTGGGACTGGCTAACTGATAAGAGGCTTGGTAGTTGTGCTGTAGAATAAATTTGTGCTTGGCCTGATATTACAGAACTCTGGTTATGTAAAGGTTTGGAATAGCTTAGTGTTTGCACAGGAGGAATTATACTTTGAGGTTTGGGGGTCTGAGTTGATGTGAGTGGTTGCTTTGCAGAACAGCTTTTTACTGTTATGGTGGAAGGAGGATATCCCGATGATGGAATTACAGATGAATAAGATTGAGCAAGTTCCACTGATACCTGGGAGGTCTTCTGCTGCAGTCCTCCATTGCTCACCTGAGTGGACTCTCCAATTGGGCTACAGGATAAAGATGACTGCCTGCTTGTTTCCTGAAAATTAACTACATTTGCATTTGATAGATAATTATGTAAGGAATGCTGTGAACCAGTCAGTTGTGCCTGAATAGACTGGGTACCTGAAGGCCGCTGATGGTGTTTAATAACACTACATTCTCGAAGAGCTCTTTCAATGGAAGCAGTAGAATTAGTAAAAAGAGTTGAACTGTAGGCTTGAGGCATTTGCTGGGTTCCCCCAAGTGCTGAAGGCAACAAACTGAACTGAGGTTGTAAAAGATGGGGTGCAGACTCTTGAGCCGAGCGATATGTTGAGGACTGAGGTGGTACGCTATTACATAACACCGAACTGCCCAGGCGCTCAAATGCCAAAGCAGTTGGAACAGTTCCCTGGGAAGTTTTGATTTGTAGCAAAGGGTCATGAGGATTTAGAGTTCCATTTGATGTAGTGTTAAAACTTGAATCCTGAAGCACCAAAGGTGAGGTGGTAGCAAAGTTTCTGTTGTTGAAGGTGGTGGGATGCTGATAAGCAGAGAGGGCAGAAGGTGAAAGTGTTCCAGTGGTTGGCAAAGGTCCAGTAACGAACAGTTCAGTTGGTGCTGAGGAATGCATACCTATGAATAGAAGACATGAAGATATTTATGTAATTACTACACAAATACACATATATTTATGTTTTCATAGTAGATACTTATATAACATTTGCTCACTAAAAAGCATGTGAACAATACAAGAGTATATAAAATAGAAAGGGATAGCTTCTAACAACAGTCCTACTTTTTAGAGAAGATTCTGAAAATTACATTTTCAAATAGCTAGCTTTCTTAAAGCAAAAACAAAATTACAGTTATCAGCAACTCGTACATATAATTGTTACAGAAATGTGATTATAAGTAGTTAGACAAGGCCATTTAAGAAACCAGTAGCCCTAGCTGGTTTGGCTCAATGGATAGTCAGCCTCCGAACTGAAAAGTCCCAGGTTCAATTCCAGTCATAGCACATACTCGGGTTGTAGGCTCGGTCCCCAGTTGGGGGCATGCAGAAGTAGCCAATCAATGATTCTCTCTCATAATTGATATTTCTATCTCTCTACCCCCCACCCTGTCTCTCTGAAATCAATAAAAATATATTTTAAAAAATACAACAGTAAAAATGAGTCCTGGTTAGGTGGCTCAGTTGGTTAGAGCGTCATCCCAATATGCCAAGGTTGTGGGTTCGATCCCCAGTCAGGGGACATACAGAAAGGAACCAATGAATCATAAATAAGTGGAACAACAAATGGATCTCCCTCTCTCCCCCCCTCCACTCCTTACCACAATCTCTAAAAATCAATGAAAAAAAATACCCTTGAGAATTAACAAAAACCAACTGTGAAAATGCACAATCTCTAGTGATCAATTTACCCAAAGCAAAATAACAATGGACAAACTAAAATATTCATAACATTAAATTGAAACTAAATTATCTACATTTAACATGATAAATAAATCTCACAATTACAGTAAGTTAATATGCTAAAGTTTCTCTTATCAAAATATATGCACTTTAAAAATCTCTTGAAATTCAAGTTTTGATGCCCTATGAACAATTTCTAGTAACAACAGATGCATGCTTATCATAAAAGGCTAATCAGAAATTAATAAAGTACTGTCAAGAAGAAATTGTTAACATTTCAGGACAGCATTTTAGCCATACACAGCTAAAGTAAAAAAGTGCCCTTCTCATCTAAAAGTTTCACTTCTAGAAATTTATCCTATAGAGTGGTCACAAAGAAATTTTACAAGATATTCATTACAGTTATTGTACATAATGAGTAGAAACAATCTAAATGTCCATCAACAGGGGATTGATCAAATAATGATGGCATATCTTAATATTATTATTGCTGTAAATATTGATAGGTGGATATATGTTTTGATATACAAAGATATAAAGAAAGGGTAAATACCAAACTGTTAAATCTTCTCTAAAAAGTGGGATTGTTGTTAGAAACTATCACTTTACATTTTATATATCCTTGCATTGTTGACATGCTTTTTTTTTTTTAGTAAGAGTCCATTAAAAATATTTTTTTCCATTTTGGAAAAATTGGGGAAAACAGATTCGTTAGCCCTTCCAAAAACATTCTTCTCTTACTTCTTTCCATTAAATGTCAAAAAAGTATTACTACTACAAGGACAGAAAATATCTAGTTACACTTAAAAGAATAAATAACACTTATAATTAGTGGTTAAAATAATATTACCAAAGGAACTAGAACAGAAAGACTAACTGAATATGTAAAGTTATTCCAGGAAGGAAAGATGAAGCTATTGTGTTTTTTAATATTCTCTTTTATTTTACACTAAACATTATCTCCTTGGAAGCAGAAAAGACAATGCTAAGGCATATTAAGAAACTCTATTAATGTAATTTGCATCAGAATAAAATATTGTTTCCTATAGCTATCATTTACAAATGTTTTCTCAAAAATGCTATAATGTTTCTTATTCTTTAAAATAAAACCTTAAAAACTAACTTTCCTGTTATTCTGCAAAAAATAAAACCATACAAATAACTGGGAGTGAGAAACTGTTGAAGAATAATGAAAATAAAATTTAAAAGTATATATAAATGAACACAATACAGAGTGGGGCAAAAGTAGGTTTATAATTGTATATGAAAGTTTATTCTTGTATTATTATTTACTAGAGGCCCAGTTCATAAAATTTGTGCACTAGGGGTGGGGGGAGGGAAGGTCCCCTCAGCCCAGCCTGCACCCTCTCCAATTTAGGACCCGTTGGGGGATGTCTGACTGCCGGTTTAGACCCAATCCCCCGCTGGCCTGGTCACCTCCCAACTTGCCCCCCTGCCGACCTGGTTGCCACACGCATCCTGCTGTTCAGTCGTTTGGTCATCCTTCACTAACCCCCCTGCCAGCCTCGTCATCCCATACAGCCTGCTGTTCAGTAGTCCATTTGGTCATTTAGGTTGTGACAGCCCTTAGCTTTTTATATATTAGGATTAATTATTGTATTATTTTCCATACAAACAATTATAATACCTACTTTTGCCCCACCTTGTATAATGATTTTTATTAAATAGTGATTCAATCTGTTTAATTAAGGATAAATTTATATAACTTTAATGATGAAATCAGTACTGATTTTATCCTATCGTATCTGCTACCTAGCTTGTATTGCTGACATAAGTGAAATTTAATCTTTCACCAAAAAATAAAAAACACCAAATAATAAAAAGTGATGAATGTAAATTTACTAAATGAGAGGGAGTTTGTTTACAATGTAAATGTATATAAAGTTATTACAAGGTATATTTTCAATATCTTATAATTTTATAGTCAATAAAGCTAAAATTTACTAAAGAAATCTAATCTCTGCTCCTCTCAAGTACATAAGAACTACTGTTAGTCCTTAGACACACAGGTCTGAACTACATGGGTTCATTTACATACGATTTTTAAAAATAAATACTGTAAATGTATTTTCTCTTCCTTATGTTTTTTCTTAATAACATCTTCTTTTCTCTAGCTTACTTTCTTTTAATGTAGCACATAATACATATAAACATGTAAAATGTTTAATCAACTGTTTACTTTATTGGTGTGGCTTCCAGTCCACAGTAGGTTGTTAAAACTTAGGTTTTAGGAGAATTAAAAGTTTTTGCATGCCCAGCTGATATATGGCTCAATGGTTGAATGTTGACCTATGAACCAGGAAGTCATGGTTCAATTCCTAGTCAGGGCACATGCCTCGGTGGGCTCAATCCCCAGTGGGGAACGTGTAGGAGGCACCTGATTGATGATTCTCTCTCATCACTGATGTTTCAATATCTCTTTTCCTCTCCTTTTCTGTCTGAAATCAATAAAAACATATTTTAAAAGTTATTTGCAACTTAGCAAATATAATGAATATTGTAATAACTACATATGATGCCCGGTGAGCACTAGAATTATTAAAGTGATCACTTTGCAGATTATATAAATGTCTAATCACACGTTGTACTCTTGAAACTAATATAAAATAATATTGAATGTCAACTGTATTTGGGGGAAAAAAGTAAATTTTGCTCTTAAAAAAAAGTTTTACGTGGATTTTCAACTATGTAGGGGGGTCAACACACCCTTAACACCTATTTGTCAATGGTCAACTGTACTTAATTTGTCAGATAAAAACTACTTCTAGGGTTTATCTTTAATAATTATCTTCTTTCTTCAACTTGTTGGTTTTTATCAGAGTGCTAAAACTGAATTTCTGCTAGTAAAATTTATTGAATTTTGTCCACCTTAAAATTGTGAAAAATTCCAGGTTTTAAAGTTCACTGGAAAATCAATAATTAACTTCACTTTCAGTCACACTACTAAAATGACAAGGTCCACGCAAAGTATATTTTTACAAGACTTAAAAATTCTGAAAACAAAGAATCACCTGTCTGCCAGGATGGAGCCCTGAATTGTGGTAAAAGAGTAGTTCCTGAAGAAGCAGCCTGAGCTGTTTGAGATTCAACAGAAGAGAGAAAGTTCATTACTGAAGATTCCTTAGTGTTAGTGCTGGCACTGTTCACACCAGTATCAAATATTCCAGAAAGACCTACATTTGAAGATAAAATATATCCCAAAATAAAGATATTATTAATATAAAATTATATTTCTGATCATATTTTAAAAAGGATTCTCTGAAATTTGAGACCAAAAAGTTCTACAATCCTAAACTGTTTTATTTTGAAATAGCAAACAAATATTAATTTGACTATGCATAGTTATAATTTAAAATGTATAAAGATGCATGAAAAAGGTCTTCCAACGAATTAGTTACATTTATAATCCTTATTAATAAAAGACAAAGCTTTTAATCTAATTTTTATTTTAAAATTTCCCATGACACTGTTATGTCCTATGTATATATTCATAACCCAACATGTGAAAACTGATTTTTTTTCCTTATTCACTAAATTACCCAGATTCATGTTATATTTCACAAGAGAATTTTTACCGGTTGGCTGAGATGTGGTAGGATATCCAGGAAGTTGATGGGAGGTTGCAAAAGTCTGTTTCTCAAGGCGATTTGTTTCAGAGAGTGAGGGATGTCCTTCTTCATAGCTTAAACTAGAGGATAATAAAAGTAAGTGACCAAAATCACAATGCTCAAACCATATGATCAAAAAATTTCTAGAAAAAAAATTTCTAAAAGAGCAATTGTCAAAGGTAGAAGTCTTTGACTATAAATTCCTGATCTATAGACCAGTAGATCAAGCACAGTCTGACAATAATATCAAAGTGCTGAAAGCACATTGAAGATATATACAAGGAAGAAAGATGACACATAATATTTTCTTTAATTCAACTTTTACCTCCTAAAAAGTCCTTTCACTGGGAGAGGTAAAACATGGTACAGTGGGAAGAACAATATCTCAGAAAACAGGACAGCTGAATTCATTATCCAAGCTCTACTGTTGGCTTACAGTGTGATTTCAACAAGTGATTCAATTATTGTCAGACTAATCTCCTCATCTGTATGATTAAGGGACTAGACAAGATAATTTCCAAGGCCCCTCTAATTTTAACATTCTATGTAATATCAGATCATTCAAATAAATTGATCATTAATATTATTTCCCAAAAGCTTGAAATTACATTTTGAGTAATTCAGAAAAAGATGTTTCCTTCTCTTGATTTTTATTTTGAATATTTTAAACCCAGACAAAAAATTAAAATAGTATAATGAATATCCCACACACCTGTCACCTAAGATTCGACAATTGTTAACACTTTGTTATCTTTCATTACACACACACACACACACACACACACACACACACACTTATTATTTTTTTTACTTAACCACTTGAAAATAACTTGCAGACATCATGACATTATATTCTTAATTCCTTCGGTTGTATCTTCTAGGAATAGAATATTCTCCTATATAACCAGTATTAGACTTGAAGAACTTTAACATTAAGTCAATAATAGCATGTAATACAGAGGTCATAATTCAATTTCCCCTAATTATTAGCTAAATATTTGGAAATTTTAAAGCTGTTTTAAGGTAGGATCCAATCAAATTTAAGAATGGCATTTGGTTGTGTCTCTTTATATTTAGTTTATACACACATACATACACACATATGCGGGGTCCCTCAGCTCAGCCTGTGCCCTCTCGCAGTCAGTGAGCCCGCGGGGGATGTCTGACTAATGGCTTAGGCCCTAAGCTGGCATCGGACATCCTTAGTGCTGCTGCAGAGGTAGGAGAGCTCCTGCCACCACTATTGTGCTCACCAGGGGCAGCTCCTGTGTTGAGCATCTGCCCCTAGTGGTCAATGTGCATCATAGCAACCAGTCATTCTACTCTTTGGTCGATTTGCATATTAGCTTTTTATTATATAAGATGTTTTTATTGATTTCAGAGGGAGAAACATCAATGATGAGAATCACTGATTGGCTGACTCCTGTACACCCCTACTGGAGATCAAGCCTGCAACCTGGGTATTTTCCCTGACCTGGAATCAAACTGTGACCTCCTGGTTCATAGGTGGAGCTCAACCACTGAGCCAAGTTGGACAGGCATGTCTCTTTAAATTTAGAACAGTGCCTCATCCTGTCCTTAATCCCAAATCCGCTGTCTTAACTTCATGACACAGAGTTCTTGAATTGTATGCTATTGATCTGATTGCTATCTCATGAAAAGTACATAGTGATGTTTTTTAATTATCAAAAACATGAGAACACACAAATTGTCAATTTGTCTCATAGGTGATGCTAAACTGAAAGGTAATGTCAGGTCTCTCCATGATATGCAATTTTGAGGTATTACTTTAAGGCTGTGTAAATATCTTGATCCCAATAGCAATGGTTTAGATATCATTCACTGAAGATCTTTAACTCAATTATTACATTGAAAATTAGAAATGGTAGGTTTCTAATTATACCATTATTAAAAAGTTAGCATTCTTCTGTAAAATGAAAATGAGCCTTTCCTGCCCAGCCAGCATGGCTCAATGTTTGAGAATAAACCTATGAACCAGGAGTTCACGGTTCCATCCCCGGTCAGGTTGTGGGCTTGATCCCAGTGGGGGGCATGCAGGAGGCACCATTGATTCTCTCTCATCATTGATGTTATCTCTCTCTCTCCCTCTTCTTCTCCCTCCTCCCTTCCTCTCTGAAAGTCAATACACATATACATATTTCTTTGTTTTTTAATGAGCCTTTTCTGGATAGCAGAGGTTCACTGGAGAAAGATGTCCTCTGCAATGTGGGAGAATGACTCAGGAAACCAGGGTGGCTGCCCTCCTAGCTCCAACCCCAGAACCCCCAAACCTGTCTTCTTATTGACACAGTCCCAGTCCGCTCTGCCCAGGCCCAAGGGTCAATGGACTCTCCATGGAGCCAGATCCCACTGACAGGTGGGAGCCTGGATCTCAAAACAGGCACAACAGTGGACACTGCGCTTTCGACTGTTCCAGAAGAAACCTGCTTCTGTTGCTGGAGACAGAACACACCCAGCCCTCTCTGAGAAGCAGAGTCAGAGAAAAAGAGGTTTCACAATGTGGACAGTATGGGTTCATCACTGAGGAATCTGAGCCTTGCTTTTCATGTATCACGTGGGAGAGAGGCCTGCTGTGGGAAGAGGATATTTTGAAAAATTGTTGTGCAAGGCAACAGTTTAGGTGTTTACCTATGCCGCCAACTCGGTTTCTCCTTATGTCCTTTTTAGGACCTAAGGCTCCACCTAGCTCCAAAGATGGCTGGAGACTCTTTGCTATTGAATCAAGCCCAGGGGTGTGCCCTTTGCTCCCTCTGGCTCTTCTGAGAAAACCAGGATGGAGACCTGAGCTTTCAGCATTGTGGACCTGGCATGAATCAAAGAGAGACAGCCAACCCAAGTCAAGTGAGCGAGTGTTGAGCGGCAATGAAGGGACTCATGAGCATCAAAGGTGTATTTCACAGAACTACAGGGAGGACTTACAGTCAGGTCTTCAGAACAAACAGATTCCTGACATCTTTCTCTTTTTTAAAAGTGCTATATTGTTTCACAAGGAATTAGAAGATTTTTAGTTTTTTGAAAAGAATCTGTACAAAGCCCTAACAAAATCTCCGAAGGAGTATTTCTTATCCATGAAAGTGAGTATTCTCCAGATGGGAATACTGGTCAGTTTTATTACACAGACAGAAACTGAAGGCAAGCATTACTGTTTTGATCCTGACATTGATCTGTAATCAAAATGAGCACACTATCAAGCCATGTGCCTCTGACTCAGTACCAGCAGGAAATTCTCTGTCCTGTGCACCTGTAAGCCTGCTAGAAGGATGCGGTGGGAGCCACTGAGTCAACACTGTCAGGGGGGCTTTCTCTCTTCAACCTGATGGCAGCTCTCAGTAAGCAGGATTCTTGCCTTAGAATAGTTTGCTTTCCCTGAGCATAAAACCAGGGTCATTTTACCATTCCTTCCTGAGAGAGGTCACTGGGGCTACCATGTGTTGCAGACCTGTGAGCCGCCCACAAGGGAGGCATTTCCTCCTCACTACCTGGGTGGCAGAGTCTTGACTGGGTTGCCTTCTTCTTAAGGTTATGTCCTTTTTATTTATTCAGATTATTACAGGTGTTCCTCTCCTGCCCACCCCTCCACAGCTGCCCTCCATCCAGTTCCTACACCACCTTCTGCCCTTACCCCCTCCAAACACGGTCCTCATCCATAGGTGTACGATTTTTGTCCAGTCTCTTCCACACACCCCACACTGCTTTCCCCTGAGTATTGTCAGACCACTCCCTTCCTATGCCCCTGATTCTATTATATTCACCAGTTTATTCTGTTCATATTTTTTATTCACTAGATTTTTAAAATTCACTTGTTGATAGATATGTATTTGTTGTTCATAATTTTTATCTTTACCTTTTTCTTCTTCTCCCTCTTAAGGATGCCTTTCAGCATTTCATATAATACTGGTTTGGCAGGGATGAACTCCTTTAGCTTTTCCTTATCTGTGAAGCTCTTTATCTGATCTTCAATTCTTAATGATAGCTTTGCTGGGAAATCTTGGTTGTACGTTCTTGCTATTTATCACTTTGAATATTTCTTGCTACCCGCATCTGGCCTGCATAGTTTCTGTTGAGAAATCAGCTGACTATCATATGGCTGCTCCCTTGCAGGTAGCTGTTTTTCTCTTGCTGCTTTTAATATTCCTTATCTTTTGTTCTTGGTATTTTAATTATGATGTGTCATGGTGTGGTCCTCTTTGGATTCCTTTTGTTTGGGGTTCTGTGCTCTTCCTGGACCTGTAAGTCTATTTCTTTCACCAGCTGGGGGAAGTTTTCAGTCATTATTTCTTTAAATAGGTTTTTAATATCTTGCTCTCTCTCTTCTTCTGGCACCCCCATAATTCGGATGTCGGTACACTTGAAGCTGCCCCAGAGGCTCCTTACACTATCTTCATATTTTTGGATTTTTTTTCTTTTCTGGTTGAGTATTTTTTGCTTCTTTGTATTTCAAATCTTTCACTGATTCTTGTGATCCTCTAGTCTGGATCTCTGTATATTATTTTTTATTTCAGTCAGTTTGCTTAATTTTTAGTTGGTCCTTTTTTATATCTTAGAGGGTCTCGCTAAATTAATCAGTCTTTTTTAGAAAATTCTTGAAAAACCTTATAACCAGGGTTTTGAACTCTATATCCAGTCATTTGCTTTCTTCCATTTCTTTCATTTGTGACCTGTTTGTCTCTGCAATTTGTCTGCTTCCCTGAGTTGATAGAGTGGCTATATGTGCTAGGTGTCATATAGGGCCCAGTGGCTCAGTCTCCCCAGTTACCTGAGGTAGACACTCTTGGTGCACCCCTTTGTGGGCTGTGTGCACAGTGGTGTTGTAGTTAAGCCTTGATTGTTGTTGGTATCATGGGGTAATTGACCTCCAGGCTAATTGGCTGTGAGGATCAGCTGTGTCTACTATGGGAGAACTTCTGTGCTGGAGACAACCTTATGAGATAAGACTTGCTTCATTGGGGCTTTGGTGCTCACTGTGTCTCCCCTCTGACTCTGTCCCTTATGAATCTGAGTTGTTGTAATCTGGATGGTCCCACTCTGATCCCTGGGTACACTGGCTCTTGGATCTCCGAGGAGGTGCTAATTTAGCCTCTGCCTGAGGCCACCCAGCAGGAGCTATGGGGAGATCTGCAGATTCCTCTTGTTTGTTTTGGAGGTGCCCAGATGAGGCCCAATTGTGAAGCAATGCAAGCTGCTGCTGAGCCTTGGGCCTTATTTTGGATGTTTTAGGTCTCACTGACTCAGCTGTAGGTAAGTTTAAATTTCAAAGGACTAGGTCATTTATATGCAAAAGCATCTGTGCTCAGCTTGGATGGTGGGGGGAAGCAAACAGCTATGGCCTTGTGGGGTGGGATCACAGGGTGGGGCAAACAGCGATGGCTTCTTGTCAACCCTGCCCTAAGAGGCCCCTGGTTCTCAGTTCCCGTGGTAATCACTGCAAGCACCTCTGAGAGAAAGCCGCCCTTGGGTTTCGCCCGCCATCAGACAGTCCAGTTTCTCCCCGTATGAGTCTGGGTCCCCAGAGTCTCACCCAGAACTGGAGTTCAGAGCTGTTGGGAGCTTTTGTCTCCCTCCCAATTGAGAAAGCCCGCTGCGTACTCAGTTGCCAGCCTTCTCCACTCACACCTGTGTGCCTACCACTGCCTTCCACAGCTCCTGTAAGTCTCAGTGAGATTTACTCTTTCCTCCTAATGGTAGAATTTCCACTCAGCCAGCCTTCCTGTGGTTCTGGATGATGTCTGTTTTGTCCTTTAGTTGTAATTTTGAAATTGTACAAGGCAACAGTTTAGGTGTTTACCTATGCCGCCAACTTGGTTTCTCCTTATGTCCTTTTTAGGACCTAAGGCTCTACCCAGCTCCAAAGATGGGTGGAGACTCTTGCTAGTATAGGCCATTGTGGGGGCCTCGTCTTACCTGGAGATTGTGAAGTGTGGGTGGGTTGTGCTGATTCTGGCCAATGAAACCTGGGAGACATCTGATGAGGGACATGAGACAGGACACCGTGAGCAAACGGGAATGGCAGAGAGAGAAAATGGGGAGAACCTGAATCCTCAATGACATTTTTCAGCTGCTCATGTAAGTAATCTTGGATCCAGTTTGGAAGCTCTTATTGTGAGAGGGAATCATTTGTCCCTGTTGCCATTATTGAATCCTGGTAACAGGCAAATAAATCTCCTCTTCGGCATCTATACTTGCCTTACTGCTTGGAGAGCATTTGGGAGAAGATATGACCAAGCAAAGGCCCCCTCAGAGGGCAGCTCTTAAACCAGAGCCTTTTAAACCAGGACATGAGGCCGGGGGGAGGAGTGGCATACCCCACTCCCCCACAGGCCTGGGCACAAGGACTAAAGCCACCACCCGAGCTGAAATACACTTGACTTCCCATCTTCAACTTTGGAATTCATGGGTACTTTTCATTCTATTTCCTAGCATTTTTTTCTTCACATATAACTGACATTTCTGATATTTTTCCTACTTCCTAGTTAAATGATTTAACCCCACTCCCACTCCTACTCAGCACGTTGTCCACATAAAGCAGTTGTGCACGGACCCCGGCTGCACGCCACAGGTAACCCCAGAGTGTGTGGGTAGCACCTGCCAAGGTCCACAGTGATCGCTGCAAACACAAAAGGGGACAGAGCAGTAGAAGCACCTTAGGTGGATGGAGCAACTTTTGCTTCCCCTGAAGCCTCGGCCTGGAAAGTCTGGGAGGTGGTGGTGACAGAAGCCCAGCACAGACCACATTCCTGCCTCAGGTGAGGTCTGTGTAGGTGAATTCCCAGGTTGCATGAAAGGGCCCAGTCATCACAGCTAAGAGCTCAAACTTGCCCCAGGCCACTGTTCAACAGCAGGGACAGTGTCCCTTCCACTGGACTTCAGTAACCCTGGCTGGCTGTGATTCAAAGCAAAAGGATGAATTACTGACCTTATTGTGTGTGATTCTTTCTGTCTCTCCCCTCTGTGGTGATCTCCTTTCGTCAAAGTCCCTAGAATGTCAGCTTGGGGAGGCCAGGACTTTGCCTGTCCTGGTCCCCGCTGGTTTCCCAGTGCCCAGAACTGTCTGGTGCCTCGTGCGTGTTTCATAAGTATTTCTGATTGACTAACTCTGATGTGTTTGGATTAGGGATGCTTTAAAGGCCACACTACAGTGTGCGAGAGGAAAGTGCCCAGTGTATCTGGACTCGGAACAGAGTTTAAACGGCAGGAATAGAGAGAATAAATGAAGATGGAGCCTTGGAGGGTGGCAGGAAGGAGCTGCTGGAAAAGGCAGGGGGCCCCACTCAAGTTCTCAAGAACCATGTGGGAGAACACAACTCATCTTTACTGGCGTGGGAAGTTCTTCTAGCTTGGGCCCAGGACAGAACTGAGCTCCATCCCCTTAGCACCCTACTCATGGCCTGGCCAGGACTGAATCTGATGATTCAGATTACCCAAAAATTACCCAAAAATCTCCAGGGGTAGTTTCCAGATCCCGGAGGAATGGTTGTGAGTTTTTCCCAGAAACAGGAGGTGGTGGGAATACTGTTAGGCTCAAACACATCCTTCTAACACAAGAAGTTTTAGGCTCACCTTATTATTTTTCCTGTACCAGACCTGAAATCCATCATTTCTACTCGGAGCCCTTTTAGTGGGCATAGGCATTGAGAAACCTAGATCTGGGTGTAAGGTGTGTTTGATGCCTGAGGTTTCATTTGCTTTTAGGCCCTTTTGGTGGACAAAGCTAGTCCTTTAAAATACATGGATTCATACTGACAACTCTCATTCAAATCTAATATTCCTCATCTTCCCTGATTTCACATATGTATCTCCCTTTTCCTAAGACTGGAATCCTAATTCACAGCTACATCAATATATTTCTCATTAGCTCTGTTATACTATAATATAACCGCTACCAAAAACAAACCTAAGTAAAGGTCAGTATTTCTTCATAGTGCTTTCTGTCCCAAGATTATATCCCACTAAGTATATACAGTTAGAACACTGATTCAAGAGTAATATATTATTGTTACAGCTACTTTAGTAATTACTTATAGGAATTACATTTTGTTTGTTTGAAGATTCAATTTTAGGATTATTTTAAAATCTTCTTTTGTTGTTGTTGTTAATCATCACCCAAGGATATTTTCCCCTTTATTTTTAGAGAGAGTGGAAGGGAAGAGGAGAGACAGAAAGAGAGAGAAGCATCAATGTAAGAGAAACACATCAACTGGTTGCCTCCCATATGCGCCCTGACCAGGGCCGGGGATTGAGCCTGTAACCATGATACACGCCCTTGACCAGAATTAAACTCAGGACCCTTCAATCTACAAGGCAACACTCCATCCACTGAGCCAAACCAGCAAGGGCATAAAAATCTTTTTTTAACTTTAAAAATAAATTTTATTAAGATATAATTTACACACAATCAAGTACACCCGTTTTTAAAATCTTCACCTGAGGATATGTTTTTATTGATTTTAGAGAGAGGAAGGGAAAAGGAGAGAGAGAAACACCCATAGATCGGCTGCCCCCGACCTAGATATGTGCCCTGACCAGACTCCAACCCACAACCTTTTAGTGTATGGGTGATGCTCTGAGCTACCTGACCAGGGCAAGTACACCTATTTAAGTTCACAGTTCACTTATTTTGATAAATACATACACCAATATAATGACAATCCTAACCAACTTTTCCTTCACAACAAAAGGTTTCTCATGACTATTTGCAATCAATACCTTTTCACCTCATCCCCAGACAGCCACTGATAAACCTAATGCCTATATTCTTTTGTGTCTGGCTCTTTTCATTCAACTTGTTTTTTGAGATAAATTCATGGTGTTGCATACATGAATAATTCATTCCTTTTCAATGAGTTGTATGAAGACTAGTATATCATAACATGTTCATCTAGTCACCTGATGGACATTTGGGTTGTTTCCAGTTAGGGTCTACTATGAATAAACAAACCTGCTTTGAACATTTGTATACAAGTTTTTTGTGGACATACGTTTTCATTTCTCTAAGTTAAATATTTGAAGTGGGATTACTAGGTGAGAAGGCAAGTGCATGTACTATTTATTTCACATCATCATTAATGATGAATGAATATTCCATTTCTGTTTTCTTTTGACCATTTGAACTTTTCAGTCTTCTTAATTTTAGACATTTTAAGTAGGTAGCACTATCTCATTGTGGCTTAATTTGTATTTCCCTAATAACAAATGATGAGGAGCATCTTTTTATATTTTTATAGGCTATTCTTTTAGTTTCCCTTGTGAAGTTTGTTTAAATTGTTTGCCCTAAAAAATAAATAAATAAAAAGTGGTGGTTAGCTATCTTACGGGTTTTTAAGAGGCATGTATGTGTATTATATAAAGTCCATGACAAGGACTTGAGATTTTCCTCTGGAGAAACATTGGGAGGTTTTAAGCAAGGTAATGACATCACCTGATTTATATTTTAAAATACTAAATCTGACGGTTGCATGCTTAATAAATTCTAGAAAAGCTAAGGTGGAAGCAAGAAAAGCAAAAGGAGGCAACTGAAACATTCCATGTGCGAAACCATGGACATGGAGATGGATCAGATAAGCAGGATTTTCTAAGGGAGTGGATATGGAAGGAAAGAAATGAATCATAGATGGCTCCCACCTTTTAGGCCTGAGATGCAATAAAAGGTGAAACTATTTACTGAGGTGGGAAAGCTTAGAGAACCAGATTGGTGGTTAGGGTGATATCCATGTTTTGGACATATCTGTTTGAAATACCACTTCAGTATTCATATGGAGATAATAGTAAGCAACTAGGTATGAATCTAGAGGTATAAATTTGAAAGTCATCTGATACACAGGGTAGCTTCACTTGGGATGACTTAGAAGGCTACCATACTTATCCAAGTGAAAAATAACAGTACCTCGACGGGGTACAGTGGGAGCAGAAAAAAAGTAGACAATTTCAATATATATTTGAGAGATAAAAAAGGTAGTAGCACACACAACTCCCAGGTTCTGGCCTGAGCAACCAGGTGGAGAGAGGTGTGACTGAGATGGACCTCACTATACAAACAGGAGGTGGGGTAAGCATGAGCCCTTTACTAAATGCCCATCACATCTCAAGTGAAAGCTCAGAGAGAGCTAACTGGATATGGACTGGGTGCTCAGAGGTCTGGGCTGGAGCCACATGTATCCCCAGAGATGATATATAAAGCCATAAGCATGGATGTTATGTCCTTAGGAGAAAGCACAGAATGAACAAGAAATCGCATCAGTCCCAAGTCCTGAGGAAACGACATGTAGCGATTAAAACAGCCAGGACTAAGGAAGAACAGGGAAAGCAGTGGGCCCGAGAGGAAAATACAGTGCGACGGAAGGGAAAGGAAGCTTGTTTCAAGTATTTGTGTGTGTGTGTGTGTGGGGGGGGGGGGGGTAATGGTGACAAAGAACAGCAAAGTAAATATATTAATAACGGTTAGACTTCCAGGCCAGTTATAAAAAGCTCATTTAACCCATAATATAGGTAGATGTATCTTACCATGAAGTAGTTAAGTACAGAAATTAAACACATTGCAGGCTCCAGATCGACAATGCCCAGGTTTAAATCCCAGCTCCACTACTTACTAGCTATGTGTCTCTAAGTATATTAATGTCTCTATGCCTCAGCTTCTATTTCCACTAAAAGAAAGTAAAAATATGTTCCTCAAAAGATTGCTGGAGGACTAAATTGTGTGCATGTGTGTAATAATACATCACTTAAAACAGTCAGTAGTTAGCACACATTAGTTGCTCAGTAAATGATAGTTACTATTACTTACAACATTATTTCTATGGGAAAACACTTTCTGAACAACAGAAGTTTATTTAAAATAACCTTAGTAATTTGGGATTGTCCTTACTCCTCATAAATTGTGATCTTACAAGGTCTTTTTCAAAAGCCTTGAGGGAAACTCTAACTTTATAACTTACTCAAAAAGTCCTTAATATAGTAGCTGACCATTTTTAGAGAAGCTAATCATTATATTGTTTTTTGGAGGGATACCTATCACACTCATTACACATGCTATAATCAGAAAGAACTTAGGAAATTCTAAAAACTGGTGGCAAAATAACTCCCGGACTGTTTCAAGTTAGAAAGGCAAAAAATATAAATCATTGTAAAACAAAATATTTCCATTTAGTCACTTTCTGGTGCATATTCAAATACAAACATCTATCATCGCCATTATAAAACTGCTATCTCTTCCTGTTCAGTACAAAATATAAATAATAGAGAAGAGGCAGCAGGCCTGCAGTTTCCTGATGTCATCTTATTTCCCAAAGCCTGCGAAGGTATTTATAGTATCTAAAACAGTCCCACAAAAATATTTCCAATTCCACAGTGATAGGCAGAAATATGCTCAGTTGG
The DNA here is from genome assembly GCA_011751065.1 of Lasiurus cinereus. NCBI lineage: Eukaryota > Metazoa > Chordata > Mammalia > Chiroptera > Vespertilionidae > Lasiurus > Lasiurus cinereus. The sequence continues at coordinate 3,343,928 of JAAGEH010000043.1, read as the reverse complement.
TCCCTAAAACCAACTGAGAAAAGCACAAATAAATGGAGACTACTATGACCAGTTCTTACCCCTGAACTCCCATGTACCTAGCCTGTATTGTGTTAGAAATATTCAGAAAACTCTATACTCTACTTTAAGGTAAAATGCTGGTGTTTCCCATTAGCTCTTTATTTTTCAATGGTTAAAACAACAGAAATACCTATGTCTGATGGAGCAGCTATATCACAAAAGCATTACTTTAAACTCATGAAAAATTATTTACCATGCTTTTCCCTATCAATGATGAAAATGTTCCATTTCAGGACTAAGCAGACAGAAAGTAAGACGTTAGATCCCATGCCAGTAACAACTGAATGTCATTATCATCTGTAAGCTTCTGAATAGGTTACTGGAAACAAGGTGACAGACAAGCTAATTCTTTATGGATATGTATCCATATTACATCATCACAACTAGTACTCATTTGCACCTTCAAGAAGAAAGTGCCACAAAGGGAAACAAAAACATTCAACTGATAACCTGAATTATGAAAAAGCTCTTTAAAATGTTATAAAAATAGAAACAGGCTTCAGAAAATGCAGAATACGGAAAGACTTAAGGGCATTATTTCAGATTTAGTATTTTCTGTGTAACTGAAATGAAAGAGGGCATTGCACAGTGTGAGGAATAAAACGAGGTACAATGAAGAAGTGTGTGTAGCCCTGTACAGATGGCCTGATCCTAACACAAGATGTTAACAAAGCAAGTTGGTGGGGGAGGGGGAGAGCCTGCATTTTCTATGCTATGATTTTGCTGACCCCATCCCCAAAATGTATTTTAAAGGGGGGACTTAGCATTTAAAAATCAATAACTTCCAACAAACAGAAAATAAATTTATTTTAGATTATGTGTTCCAAATGAATCTACTTACTGTTTTCAAATGTGTTTGGGAAGTCATTCTTTGTTATTTTGATAAACAACATTTGGAAAATATGACAAGTAGGTTTAGTTTCTTGCCTCAGAAGTATTCTGCTAAAAGAAATAACAGAAATAACTAGGTAGCATTTGCCTAATAAAACATTTTTTCATTTAAAATATTAAAAAAATGCTGCACAAATACCTATCATTGCTGTTCGCTGAAGAGAAAGTAATTTTAATTTGTAAATTATCGTTTTCAATGCAAAAGCTACTTGAAAAATGATAGTTTACCACTAAAATAAAAGTAGTAATGGGAGAGGTACCAAACATCTTTCATAAAACTCCTTAAAATGGTTTGATTGTATATAATACAAAGTTATGACTGCTTATGACTATTTATTTCAGCATTTAAGTATTTATCTCCAAATTGGCACATCACTTTTTTTTTTTTAATCTCAGTTCTTTTAAAAAAAAGGCCCTAAAATTTTCTAAGGAAGCTGATTTCCCTCTTCTTGAACCAGATTTTTCTCAATTTCTCATAATCATCCCAAGGTACTATCTCAAGACAAAGATCAGCTGACTTTCAGACCTATTCTCCAAGTCGTGAACGTGGAATTTTCATAAAAACAACGATAACCCAGAACACTGTAATATGTAAAGGACAAAAACAAAAAAAAGTTCACTTCTATCTTGACAATAATGAAGAAATGTGATGAGACAAAGCCACGGAGCTTCCCGGCGGCGGTTGAGGATGAAGTCATTAGCAAGCCAGGACCCCCGACCCTGGTCCTCAGAAGCTGCACCTCCTACCGGACTCAGCTTTGTTCCGCAGAGGCGGCTCTGAACGGGGCGCCCCGCTCGCTCGCGCACTATCCCACCCGACCGCGCCTTCCGGTTATCGCTCCAGTGGCCGTCTGGCCGAGTGGCACTACCACGCGTCCCCCGGCGCTCACACGGCCAGTGAGAGTCACTGTTTGCGATCCCCTTGGTTGGGGCGCAGATGAACTCTTGAACCCCGCGCCACAATAAGGACCAGAGCCCCATCCAGGAGCCGACACGGAGAAGCGCGCCCCTGGTCCACCTCTGCGGCCCGCGCTGACGCCCCCTCCCGTTGCTTCCCAACTTGTAGTCCCCCCAAGACGCAGAGCGGTCCCTCCCTGCTGCTGCCGCTGCGGAAAGGGAAGCAGAACCCGAGAGCAACTCTGAACGCGTGCGAGAGCGAGAGCGAGAGAGAGAGAGAGAGAGAGAGAGAGAGAGCGCGAGCGAGCTGGGCCGGCTCCGCAAACATATGTCACCCAGCTCTGCGCAGCCTTCGCGCGCCACCGGGACCCTCCCGGGGCCCCACGTCCCCAGCGCTGCTCCCGCAGCCCCACCCTCCTGGGCGCCCCCCTGTCAGCCACCCGGCTCGGCGCCTCTTCCTCCCCGGGCTCCCCCACCCGCACCCTGCCAGGCCCCCCCAGACCACATCGCCGGTCCCGATACAATGGAATGTCACAGCCCCGAACTCCTCGGAGCCCCCTGTGCCCCCTCACCCCGGGGGCACTCCTCGGGGTCTCCGCGAGAGCCGAGTTCAGCCACGACCCCAAACTTCACCATGTGAGAGCCCAGGACCCGGGAGGTGACGGCACCCCCGGATCCCGGACCAGCCCTCCCTCTGACCCGCCGTCCCCCACCAGTCCCGGGCGCGAATCCCGCCCTGGCGCCCCCGCCCACCCCGCGACCACCGCCGAGGAGTCAGCCGCCGCCTCCCGGGCGAGGGGGAGGGTGGGGAGACGAGCGGAGGGCCCCCCGCCCGGCCCGGACCCTTGGGAGGCGCTGCAAAGGGGCGCAGGCCCCAAACGCATCCCCGGCCTTTCCTGGCCCACCAGCCCCCCGCCGCCCACCCGCCCTACCTGGCCTTGAGGCTGGGGCTGCCGCCGCCGCTGCCGCTGCTGCCGGCGGCGGGCGCCGCGGCGCGGGGTTCGTAGGCCCAGGCGGGGGCGGGGGGCGG
>JAAGEH010000043.1:3234865-3340650 GCA_011751065.1 Lasiurus cinereus | reverse complement strand
GGCGAGGAGGCCGCCGGGCGGGGAGGTGGCCGCGCGCCGCCGGGACCTCGTCGTGCGAGCCTTCGCCCTGTTCCGAGCGGCCCACTCAGCCCCGCGGCGCGCCCTCCTCCCCGGCGCCTCGTCCCGCAGCAGAGGCCCCTCCACTCCCTGCCTGCCCGCCCCGCGCTCGCCGGGTGAGGGGACCCTTTCCCTGCTGTTGGGGGCGGGGAGGGGGGAGGTTCTATTTAAAGAGATTCAAATTCAAATGTATTACTTATTTTCAGTCCTCGATGAAAGGCCCTTTCCCAGGGGTTCTTATTGACTGCCCCTGCCCCCCACCTAGGGGATTTTCCATTCTGGGTTTTAGAACCTTGTGTCCCCAGGCGAACAGCGCCTCTTCCCTCACGAACCCAGCTCCCCTCTGGACGGCTTTCCCCACGAGGGGGTTCCACTCGCGGGGCGCGTGCTGTGCGGGGGTGTTTTGTTTGCTGTGAGACTTGGGACCCTCAGCAGGACCCTTCACCCAGAACCAAGCATTCACCGTACGTTTGGGGCACGGTCACCCAATTGTTGTTTGAGGTTCGTCTGTTGTGCATGGGTTGTGTTTCTTCTACCCTAAGAGGGAGGTTCAGGGAACAGAGAAAAACATCGTTCGGTCGTGAAGGCATCAAGTAAAATGAAAAACAAGAGTAAAGTTTGTATTTATTGGCCATCGCCCTTAAAAATCAATACCGGTCTAACACCTATTATGTGTGGAGCACAGAAATCTCTCCCCAGGACCAGCCTCGCCTGAGATTTTAAGCACATCAGGCAGGCATGGTAGAAGACCCAGTAAACTGGACACACTCTCTCCGATCACCGTTTGAAAGGCCGTTGGAACTTGGGTAATACCGGTATTGGATCAGCGGTTTCTTTTGAGATTAATTTTGTCCTGCGAGATTGTTTTCCTCCCGGTGCCCCATCCCCTTTGTTCCTATTCATTCCCTTTTGTAAGTCTTCTGGCGCTGGCGATGCTCCCGAGTCCTGTCCTGGGGTGGGGAGGCAAGGAAGGGAGTGGTGGTTATTTACAAATGAATTCAGACGTGCAATTTTATGTTAATTCCAGTATGCATGTTACTGGGGACATCTTTGAAAAGTGGTTTTCCTTGGGGAAGGAATTTGCCAGAAAATCTGAGATCCTGCAGAGAAGTAAATCTTCCCTTGCAACATTGATTTTTCTTACTGCAGACTGGAGGTCTGTAATCTAAATAAACCCAAAAAAGTTTTCACTCTTACGTTCATGTGTATTTTTTTTTTCCGAGCACTAAAGGGTTGTCTCTGTGGAGAAGGTATAGGAAGCGGAGAGGCACGCTATAAATGTTTTATGGCACTTGGTTTGAGATACCCACAACTGTTACTCCGAGTGAGTTATGCCGTCAATACCAAACAAGGGGCAATAAAATCTTTATAGTCCCTCCTACCAGTATGTAGTTTGTTTATATCACATAGATCAGAGGGAAGAAATTAAGCAAAATTCTCAATGAGTATTTTAAAAATAATATTACTCCGCCACCATATGTGATGTTCCTTTGCCCATTAAGTGAAATTTCCTTAGTTTAAACCAGTACACCTATATTTCCAATGTTACATGTCTACAACTAACATCACTAAATCTTTTTTTGTTAAATGGATATCTGAAGAATGTCTTCTTCCCTACTGGAAATAACACTCCCAATGCTGCAAACTTGTCATGATCTCTTTTAAATAACCCGAAACTAAGCTGCTAAACTAGTCTGAGCTAGATAGTGTCAAAAGAGAGTCTTGTTCTTGCTTTAAGTAAAAATGGTTATTCCATTCTTGGCCTGTGGGACTTTGACTCATTGTTCGAGAATCCAGATCAAACATTCTGTCCTCCATGACATTCCCCCAACTGTCCAAAGCAAAACCAATTCTTCCTTTTCAGTTGCCCTGTCACAGGTGTTTATTATATTACATTTAACACTATCATGTTCGTTACAATTGTATCTGCCACTTTCCCTCACAGATGAGTTCCTTAACGGCACTCATCTTTGACTGGCTGCCTGCCCTCCCCCCTGGGAAACAGCAATGGAGTCCAAAGAGCTGTGGGTAAGCCACAGTCTCACTGGGAAGTGTCAATGGAAGACGGTGATGAGATACTCCTCTCAGTGAGCAGAGCTGCAAGAAGCATATTTGGTCATCAATTTTGGCTATAGAAGGAGTGATCTGAGCTATTGATGTGGATAGACTTCAGGGCTCTGGCGAATGGCTTAGCTGATGGGTGCTCTGGAAGGAACAAGGTTGAATGATTGGACCAGGAGGCCTGGGAATGAAACATAATCTAAGTAGTAGCTGTAAAAGATAGGAGTGTGGCCTGATGATAAAGTCTTTGAATGAGTATAGCTTTTATCTCTCTGGAACTTAAAAAGTATATATTTTAATTGATTTAAGGGAGAGAGAGAAACATCCATTTGTTGATCCACTTAGTCAGGTATTCGTTGGTTGATTCTTGTATGTATCCTGACCCAGGATCGAACCTGCAGCCTTGGAGTATTGGGATAACACTCGAACCCGGTGGTTGGCAAACTCATTAGTCAACAGAGCCAAATAGCAACAGGACCACGATTGAAATTTCTTTTGGAAGCCAAATTTTTTAAACTTAAACTTCTTCTAATGCCACTTCTTCCAAATAGACTTGCCCAGGCCGTGGTATTTTGTGGAAGAGCCACACTCAAGGGGCCAAAGAGCTGCATGTGGCTCGTGAACCGCAGTTTGCCGACAACTGTTCTAACCAATTGGGCTACCCAACCAGGGCATATTATAGGAACTTTAAACTTCATTCTGTAGATGATAGCTATTCTCATCAGAACAACCAATGTGTATTTGATTTATTTTTTAAATATATTTTATTGATTTTTTATAGAGAGGAAGGGAGAGGGATAGAGAGTTAGAAACATCGATGAGAGAGAAACATCCATCAGCTGCCTCCTGCACACCCTCTACTGGGAATGTGCCCGAAACCAAGGTACATGCCCTTGGTTGGAATCGAATACGGGACCCTTCAGTCCACAGGCCGATGCTCCATCCATGTGCCAAACAGGTTAGAGCAAGCAATGTTTATTTTAATACATATATGCTGGATCCTGTGTTATGGGCTTTACATGGATTGTCTCATTTAATCCTCAAAATATCCTTAAGATATGAGTATTGGTGATTAATATTTCCATTTTATAGAAAATTGAGGCTTAATGAAATTAAGTAACTCCTAAAATCATTTGAGCTAATATAAATTGATAATAACGCAGGTAGAACTTCAAACCAGCTATGTTTGACTCTGAAACCCAGTAAGTTTCAGCAATAAGGACTATTGCTTTCTCCACTGAAGAGTTACTATATTTTTCCACTGAGGAGTTACTATATTTTTCCTTATAATGAGTACGGATTTTTGTGGGTACTTTAAGAATTCGTAAACTCCTGAGGTATCCCTCTTTTTCACCAATGGTTTTAGCATCTGTATTAGTTTCCTGTGGCTGCTGCAACAAATTCTTACAAACCGGATGGCTTAAAACAACAGAAATTTACTGTCAGTTCTGGAGGCCAGAAGTCTGAAGTCAAGATGTCTGCAGGGCTGTGTTTTCCTCGCAGACTCCAGGGGAGAATTTCTCCCTGCCTATTCCAGCTTCTGGTGGCGTTCCTTGGTTTGTGGCCACAGTAATCTCTGCTCTGTCTCTGTCTCACATTACCTTCTCTTCTGTGTATCTGTCCACTGCTCTGCCTTTCATAAGAGAAAAACAGTAAGTATCTCTTACAGTCATTGGATTTAGGACCCACCTAAGTAATACATGATGATCTCATCTCCAGGTACTTAACTTAATTACATCTTGCAAAGACCTTTTTTCCAAATAAAGTCACATTCCCATGTTCTGAAAATTAGAACATCGACATACCTTTTGGACAACCACTAATCAACTCACTAGAGCATCCACCCATTAATACTTATTGCTTGAAGTAAGTATTATTATGGTAACCAAATAGTGATTATTCTAATCCATTATCCCTCGTATAATCATTCTTGGACAAGAGGGAACTTTTTCTTACCATCTATTTATTTATTTCAATGTAGACTCATGGATTCTTATGCAGTGGGTTTGTGCTGAAAGATTAACTCAGCAGATACAGGTTGTCCAAGCCCTGTACATTCCAAAGAAAGGTTTGTCCCTTGCCAGACTCCAGGACAGTAAGTTTTTAAATACTTTGATCATCATTCCTGTTAAGACTATCTTTGTTTACCTGAGGCCTTGCCCCACACCACATAGTTTATGCTCACGTGGTGATTTGCGGTGAGGGTTTTGGACCTCACAGTATCTTTTGACCTCTAAAGAAGCTAGAGAATTAAGTTCAGGGCAGTCAGCCACGCCTATGTGACTGACCACCAATAACCCCGGACACCGAGACTGAGGTGACCTTCCCTGGTTGGCAGTACTTCACGTGATCAGTGTCCATGGGACTCCACCGGGAGAGGACAACTGCAGACTTGCCCCAGGTTTTCCATATTCTCTACATTGCGTGCCTTTTTCCATTGCTGATTCTGATCTGCATTCTTTCACAGTAATAAACCGAAAGCCCCAGCACAACTTTAACCTGTGGGTCTTCATAGCAAGTCATTGAAAGTGGGAGTGGAATTGGGGGTCCTTGAACACAGGATTATAATCCATTACCATAGTTATTTATTTTGATATTCAAATAGTCCATATTTGGCCTGATATCCACACATTTGATTACTTTAGTATTCATCCTCCCAATAAGGAGCCAGGAGAATCTTTAAGCAGGGATTCACATGATCAAAGCCATGGAAAACATTCCCTTGCTCATCCTAATGTTCCACTGTAGTCTACATCTTCAGCCTGGATAGAACATTGATGTACCCACCTGAGACGCACAGTTCCTTCACAGGTTTATTTACACACACACACACACACACACACACACACACACACACCACCAATACCAACAAGAAAAGAAAAAAGCAGGCCCTGGCTGGTTAGCTCAGTTGATTAGAGCATCATTCTGATTGTAGGTTCGATCTCCAGTCAGGCTAAGTGTCTGTCCGTCCATCTGGTAGCTGTGATGCACACTGACCACCAGGGGGTAGGCGCTCAATGCTGGCACTGGCCATCCTATCTAATAAAAGAGTAATATGCAAATTGACAGTCACTCCAACACACAAGATGACCACCTCCTGTGGACACAAGATGGCCACCACAAGTTGGCCAGCAGGGGAGGGCAGTTGTGGTTGACCAGGCCAGCATGGGAGGGCAGTCAGGGGTGACCAGGCTGGCAGGCAGGCGAGCGGTTGGGAGCCAGCAGTCCTGGATTGTGAGAGAACAGTCAGACATCCCTCGAGGCGTCCCAGATTGGAGAGGGTGAAGGCTGGGCTAATGACACACACACCCCATGCATGAATTTCATGCACCAGGACTCTAGTTTGAAAATAAACAGCACCATGGACCTGGCCCTGACAAACCAACATTCAGCTTCCCCCAAGTGGGACACAGGCCCCACCACCACCCCAGAGTGACACCCCACCAAATCTGCCAACACTGCCAAGACTTCATGGTGCAAGATGCGGCCCACAGCCCAACCCAGAAACGGTCACTATGGATGCTGAGTAATCACTTCACATAGCGTACCAGGCTTTCGTAGCAATGCCTGGCTTCCTCTTCTTAGGACTAGCCTCCTTGCAGTTTCTTCAGCCCAGGAACACAACTTACTTTATAGCCAGGTGCAAACATTTTACACTTCAACCAAATGTCTGTGAAGTGTTTTCTCATTTGATTCTCACAGAAGTCCTGGAGCAGGTAGATAGGAGACTTGGTGGAATCCTATTTTCTTTTCATTAGCCAGAAAATGGAGATTTAGAAAGCTTACAAACTTGCCTCGACTGAAAAGAAGTAAGAAATGATGAAACTTGAAAATGACTTCAGGTTCTCACTGTGCAGAATATAGTCAAACACTGCTGCAGTGAAATATTCTACCCTTTGTTCTCCCTGAGTGATTTACAATAATAATCTCCGTGTTAGTATTTATTGCTGTGTTGCTGACAATTACCTGAAAGAGAAGTTGGGGTGCTTCACTGGGCTGGAAAAAGTTTAGCCAAATCAAAAAGCAGGTCTAATTAAGCAAGTTTATTCTGTATATATAAAAGGCTGACTTGCACATGCGTGATACATATAAAGCTCTCCCTGGTGCCAATCACATGCATGTGTTTCAATCTGTCATTGTCGATCATGAATTTGGTTGCCACTTCTATTATAGAGAAAAGGCGAATAGCGATATTAAAATATTTCTTCTAAATAATTTCCTTTCAATGTGCATGAACCCATGCACTGGGATAAACAAACAAACAAACAAACAAATACGGTCTAAATGCTTCGCTAAACTTTGGGGGAAAAAACACACCAAAAAGAAGTACAAACATTTCACTGTTGAGGAAAATCACATTAGTCCTGGTTGCCTGCAAACATTGAAGGAAATATTTTGCATTTGTTTTGCTGCTGGAGGGCTGAACCTCAAACTAAGGGCAACAGAGCATGTGTTCCGAGCCTCCAGCTTCTCCCAGCTACAGCCTACATGTAAGGCACTCTGCTGGTTTAGATCCTCTCCTTTCTCTTATTTCTCTGTTCCCTTTATCCCAAAGCCCCAGGTATGGCCTCGATAAAGGAGGATAATTAGTGTCCATGTTAATGTTATAAATATACTAAGTACTAAGCATGTCATGAATTGGTATTAGATTCCGTTTTCTCACTGTGCAGAATATAGGCGAACACTGCTGCAGTTAAATATGGCATTTCTTAGTTTCTTAAGTTCAGGATAAAGTAGTCTCAAACATCTTGTGAAAGTAAAAAACAAACAAACAAAAAAACCCTCTCCCAAATTTCCGCAGACTCTGGAGAAACTCAGTCTCTTGCTCCACACGTCTTCAAGTTTCTTCGGCTTCCAGGAGTGCGTTCTCTTTTCAGGGGAGAAGCTGAAATTCGGTCTCTTCGTAGAGTTCCACGCACAAAACCCACCCACATGGAACATTTATGCGAGTACCAACGTAAGCACTGGACTGTTCATTATCCCAGCCTCATTCTATTTACAGAGGTTCGTTTTTCCGCTGCTCACTCAGAACTTCAGGAACTCAGAGGAAACACTGCTGCATCAGCGGGTAGCACAGCCCTCTGGTGCCCACCTCCCACCCCCTGGCTTACCTGCGAGGCAGCTCTGACTGACTTCTTCGATGTTCTGGGTCTTTCTGGGCTCTGCTTTCCGTGATTCCCCTGAAGCTCCCGGAAACTCAAGGGAGTTTGCATCGCCCCATCAGGAGAAACCCTCATCCTACAGAGAGGGGGAGTCAGTGGGTAAACACTCCAGCCTCCTAGCTCCCAGGTGGGTTGCTATGGGAGGCATTTAGCACCTCTTTCAGGGGTCCTCACAGAAGCCAGCCTTTGTTGCCAAGAACTTTGATAAAATACCCTTTGCCTTGTCCTCCTGCCTTGTCTTCGGTGAGGTGTCTGTTCAGATCTTTTGCCCATTTTAAAAATGGGGTTGTTTTCTTATTGTTGAGTCTTAAGAGTTCCTTGTGTAATTTGGGTAACAGGCCTTCTTTATCAGATAACTTTTGCAAATATTTTCTCTTAGTCACTACCTTGTTTTCTCATTCCCTTGATTAAAGTAATTTTATATGCATAACTGTATTGGATCCCAAAAAACTTAAGGTAATTTAAATGTACAACATGGAAGTAATATTTAATAATAATCAGGGTTTATTCTACGTAAGTGGTACCTAATATTACTTAATGTATTTCTCTTAAGCTAGAAGTAATTCTATGCTATAATTTATCTTTTATTTTTTTGCTACACTATAATTTAGTGTAACATTACTATAGTCTCTTTTGATTTTTAAATTATGTATAGACATAGGCCACAGAAATAAATTCAGTTTTACGGAGTAATCTAGAATAAAATTGCCTCAAACAATACATTAAATATCAAAACCATGTTAAAGAGAATAGCACTTTCACAACTGCAGCTACATTGATTAACAGAATGTTGGCCCCACTGGGTGAGTTATATACAGCAACACCATGCTGTAAATGTTTTGAAAACATGCATCGTGTTGTTCACAGTTAATTTATATAGTTATATGCCACTAAGTGAGAAAAGTATATTTAATTGAAACAAGCAATAAATATTTAATATAAAGTTTATTCACATGTTTGAAAAGTGTCTGTAACATAACCAAGGTTGTGGGGAAAATGTTCATTTAAAAAATGGATTTCTTTTTCCAGATAATGAAAATACTGATACATTTGTACTGGGGTGCCTTAAGTTCTTAACCTATAGGAAAACATTTTTTTAAAAATATATTTTATTGATTTTTCAGAGAGGAAGGGAGAGAGATAGAGAGTTAGAAACATCGATGAGAGAGAAACATGAGCAACATCGATCAGCTGCCTCCTACACACCTCCTACTGGGGATGTGCCTGCAACCAAAGTACGTGCCCCTGACCGGAATCGAACCTGGGACCTCTCAGTCCGCAGACCGACACTCTATCCACTGAGCCAAACTGGTTTTGGCTATAGGAAGACATTTTTAAACAACAAAAAATGGAGAAATCACACAATTCAGAAGACTGAGGCATCAATATGTCATGTTAGCAATCTACAAAAGAATCTAGTTAGAAATTACAGAAATTCTAAACACTCTTTTAATAGTATAAGCACTATATGCAACATTTCAAATCAAGCTCATAACAATTAATTCACATTCCATTAGATCAAAAACAATATGAATGATATGAAATTGAGCTTTTGAACAGCACTAATAAACCTTTCCTCATTAAAGATTCTCTTGTACATACAGGAAAAGTGTACACACACCGAAAGTATCTGATAAACAGAAAAAAGTGATTAGAATTTTACAGGCAAAGGGGAAACCAAAGAGACAGAGGACACTTTTGTTCTACTTCTTAATTGTTCTGAGTTTTCACCCACCCTGTTTTTACACAGAGGGAATATTATTAACAGATGTAAAACTTTCATAGTCAGATTTTGTGCTCTCTTTAATTGTTTTCATTTTGAAAAGAGAATATTCCATGTAGAATTATCTATCTACCAAAGGTATAACATTATAAATGTGTATTTCTCTTTTTCTAGTCCAATTTCCTTTTTATACTTATATCCCATTCATTTCCTGATTGAAATAGAGGGGAAAACACCTAATTAAACATAAAACTGTGTATCAAAGTAGATTTAATGGTTAACTCTAATTGGTTACTAGGGAAGAAGCACAAACAAAACAGATTGATCAAACAAATAAAAATATCCACCAAAGAAAAACAAAACACAATAGGAATAGGAAAGGGTGGATATATGTCAGAAATATGTCAATAATTTTACATTGAGAGATTTTCCTTTCAAAATTTGTAAGCATTTGTCAATTGTGCCTGATGCTCTATCCATTAAGCCAAACCAGCTAGGGCTCATATACTAATATATACTTTTATGTATAGGTACATATATTACATATGACAAATGCTTATCAATTCCTCATACAGATTTAGAATTAAGCAACAAGAACCCTGGATTTCATAATTTCAGACAGTCTAATTCTATAGTTACAAATTGGGCCTAGGAAAGTGTGCTTGCTCATTCTAAACCTAGCTCTCACCAATATGTTAGATTTGGGGCAAGTTAGCCGATGCCTTAGTCTGACTGTTACAGAGTGAGCAAAAAGGTCGAGTTTGCCTCTGACCTGTTAAAATAAGTGCAAAGTGCAAGGTGCAGAGTTACATGAGAAAAAGTGCTTATTTGGAAAAGCCAACTTATGACTAATAGTGAAACTTTTATAGGTAATATAGGAGGCTTTATAAGGACCACTTTTCCTATTTATATGTAAATATTACTACCAGATCATTTCTTTGTGACAGACAAGCAAACAAAGAGACACCAGAATCTAAAAAGGATGCCTTTGGTAGTCTGTAATGGTGAAGGTATCGCTTTTATGTGCCTTAAGATCATGCTGTCTTAAAGGAGAGACACATACATATATGGTAACATGACTTATACTTTCTAAACATTCAGTTTGGAAGCCATTATCAAAATGATGTGCGCTTTAGTCTCACCTCTGTAAAAATTATAAAACAAGATACAATTTTACAAATGATCTTTAATAGAAAAATGCAATGGCTGGTAAAAACATGAACAGAATTTTCTACTTCTCAGGAGTGTGTTATATTTCTTTTCTTTTTCTTTTATGTGTGTGTGATTCTGGATCTCTTTATTACATGTAATGGTTGTATTTCTTGAGCTCCTGCAAGGAGGAAACAAATTACACATACATACACACTCACCTACATACATTTGTGCACACAGATTCACTCCAGAGGTTTATAGCTTATACTCTATCGAGTTCTTTTTTGTTTGTTAATCCTTACCCAAGGATTTATTTTTATTTTTAGAGAATGGGAAGGGAAAAGAAAGACAGAAACATTGATGTGAAAGAGACACATCAATTGGTTGCCTCCTGCACGCACCCCGACCAGGGCTGGGGTTGAGCCTGCAACCGAAGTACATGCCCTTGACTGGAATCAAACCTGGAACCCTTCAGTCTTCGGGCCAACACTCTAACCACTGAGCCAAACCGGCTGGGGCAACTCTACTACATTCTTAAGGAGAGACTGGTCACAAATAGGATTAGAAGGAGAGATAAAGTAGAAGTTAAAATGGTTACTGATGGTGTTTTGTGTCCAGACATTAAAAGATACAAGGGGTTGCGGGTAAGTTGAACCAATATTATATTTTAATAGCAGAAAAATAAAGTACTTTTTCTAGGTTCTCAAGCTATTACTTAGAAAAATCAATACATTTTCAAGATAAATAATTATATAAAGTTATATATAGATAATCCTATTTAAAATAAAAGCATAGTATGCAAATTGCCCCCTAACTGGAGTTCTTCTGGGAGTTTGACCAGCAGGAGGGCCTGCTGGGGAAGGGAGGGAAGCCCTGGCTGCCAGCAGCAGCTGCTAGGGACCCTGCCAGCGTGCCAACTTCATGCACTGGGCCTCTATTAACCATAGGTTAGTAATCTACTTAGTAATATGGGCAACTTCATCCAATTCTAGCCACTCCTAGATTTGAGGTCTGTTTATGTATTTGTTAGTATAACAACTCTTGCAAATTCTTGCTATTACAATCCTCTAAAGATCTAACTCCCTAGCAAGTGTTTTTTTTTTTTTAGAGAAAATTACTGATCCCACTCATAATGAAACATGACTGATAGCAAGAATTAACTTAACACTGGCAAAATATGGTAAATGACATTTTATAATTTAAAATATAAAACCAAGTGATTATATTAAGGCCATTAATTTATAATGAAGTATCAAATTATTTGAAGTTTTGCAACCAATAAGAAAGCCCAATATTATGACAAGATAATCTAATGATTACATATTGTTTTACAATATTCAACACACAAAAAAAATCTACGACCTTTATCTACACAAAGGATACAGATATTTTATCAGTTCTACTTATGACATCCATACTACAGATTTCTTTTGGAACCATTAAAATAAACAAGAAAAAAGTGCTCTCTTCTTAACTGCGAAATATGGAGTCCAAGCTTCTTATGAGGTTGATAATGATCAGGTTCAGGTTCAAGGTGCCAACAGAACTTCTGCGGTGTACTGCTCATGCTTACTCCTCCTTTACTTCTTGTAGTTTGTCATAAAGGGCTGAACTGACGTGTCTTTATGGCTCAGGAAAAATGAACCATTCAAGTAACCTGAATCTCCTCTACCACCAAGATGGCAAAGTGAGCTTAGTGAGATGGGAGTGACAGAGACTTTTTAAATGCCCTAAACCCTTTGGTCGGCCCAGGATATGGCGGTGGTGGCGAAATACTGTGTTTTCTGGTCAGTGCCACTGCCTGTTCGTAAGAAGGTAATTCTATATCCTCCAATGGAGGTGCCGATGGAAACAAGACAGCCTCCTCAGGTCTTCTGAAGATGATGGAGGGGGTCTGCCTTCCTCTTCTTACGTAGGTGGCTGGAGAACTGAACAGAGATACAGCATTTATGTCTAGAAAAGGCAGCAGTTTAAGATGGCAACACTTAAAAATTTGACTAACTTTACAAAAGTTGGACCTAATCCTAACATATAAAGAGCCAGGGTCCATAACGTCCAAAATGACCGAATGGATGACCCAACACCAGGCTGCACGGGCAGCAGGCTTGGGTGGGTGGGGACTGGCGAGGGTGCTGAACTGCTGACCTCTCAGTCCCTCCTGGGTCACAGGCGCTACAACGACCCAGCACTGACTGCCGCCACCAAGGCGGGTGCAGTGCGATTGGTTGTTGGGGGAGCGCCATTGCCCCACAATCACCCCGCAGAGGGAGGCTCATGCTACCCGGCCTGCAGTGGTGGGCGGGGCCTCCCTCTATGGAGCTATTGGCTCCAGGACAGCAAGAGGGTACAGGCCAGGCTGAAGGACCCCCACCTGAGTGCATGAATTTCATGCACCGGGCCTCTAGTTTATTAATATAACAACAGGTTTCTGACAACAGAAAGAGTCTTGCTTGGTCTAGTGGAAAGTCCAAGAGCTTTCAAGTCAGACATGGGGATGAAGCTGGATCCTGTCATTTCTCAGTCATGTGACCACAGGCAAGTTAACCTTACTCAGTCTCCTCCTCTGTAAAGGGGGAATAATAATAGCTACCTCTCCACAAGGACTCAAAATACGCTCATTTCCCTGGATGAGAACTTTCTCCAAGGATGGTGTGAAACCAAACCCAGGTTTGGTTGAAAGGCGGCTCAACGCCGAGTCAAGGAAACCAATGCCACCGATAATCACAACAGCTGATGTCTCTCTCCTTTGTCCCCCTCCCGCTGTCCTGCTGCCTGATGGGTAGATCCCTTCTAAACAGTTCTTTCATCGCGTCACTCTTCTCTGCGAAAGTCTAACCTGCAGCGTTCTTTCCACTGAATCGCCTTCTAACATAAGTGCCTCCTTTTCAAAGCCTCCCTTATTCTGGCCTCGTCCTGTTTTTACAGCTCTCTGCTCTTGCCAAGGTAGCCTCTTTATCACTGCTCAGTATGTGCAATGACTTCTGTCCCATCTCTGTGCTTTCACTGGTATGGTTCCCTTCCTCCGATTATGTCTTCTTCCCACTCCATTGATCTCAGCCCAACAATTAAAAAAAATATATATATATATATATATATATGGCCTAGTTCTACTCACAAAACTTTGTCAGCCACACCAGCCAGTGAAAACTGAAATGCAATATGGTCCTGATGTTTTGAACCTACCTTTTCCCTCCTCACTTGTAAATTACAAAATAATTTAAACATTAGTGAATGGATCTGTTTTAGACTGTGAAGCTGGCTAATCTATGCATAAATTAACCTCCTACAGTTATGGCTAACAAAATAATTAAAATTCATAGGTAATCCCCAACCTCTAGTCAATATTTACAATATCCTTCCCAACGAGACAGTTCAGCAGACTCAAAATTCTGTAAACGTTTCCAAACTAAAGCAGTCAATTTGCACCTTAAAACACCCTCTCCTTCAGAGTTAAGAATGAGATCTGAAATTGGAGGGAAGGAGAGAAGAAAAAGATCTGTGTAAATCAGATAATCAGCCCTTCAATAATTGAGAGGTGACTGAGATCATTACACGTTTCCTTAGAGGGCTAAACACAATTCCTCCTCTGTCAGAAATCTGGAATGTTTTCATGATAGGCTAGTCACTTGCCACGTTCACTAGCTTGTAACAGAAGGGAACAGAAGTTTTATTTGTTTGCTTATAGGGAACAGAAGTTTTATTTGAACAAATAAATTTTTCCACGTCAACTTTCAAAACTTGAGATATAGAAACAATATAGTAACTGCATCAAAGCCATTAAATATCTACACAGCTATTTCTTACATACATCTTAGATGAGTGAAATCAGAAAGTATGCACCAATAACATCTCAAATAAATGGACATCATATTACACCTATTTTACTCCATAAATAAGGAACTAAGAAATGAAAAGATCTTGTTTCCAATTTCTGGGCATGCTTTTCCAGAGGAATGAGACACACTTTTCTGCTAAGGATCTTATTTTTCACTCCTTTCTTTTTCAAATAGTTCCTCGCCCTTCCCCCATTTCAGACTTGCAAAAATATAGAAAGAAAACAAATAACTCTGCTGGAAGAATTTCTTGGGACAACAGATGAAATGTACTTTAGTAAGTGTCTGAGAGTTAATCCCAGCAAAGGAGAATTCTTGGTAAACCTAAAATTTAGTCCCCTAGCCGAGACCGGTTTGGCTCAATGGATAGAGGGTCGGCCTGCGGACTGAAAGGTCCCAGGTTCGATTCCGGTTGGGGGCATATACCTTGCTTGCGGGCACAACTCTAGTAGGGGGCGTGCAGGAGGCGGCTGATCGATGTCTCTATCTCAGCGATGTTTCTGACTTTCTACCCCTCTCCCTTCCTCTCTGTAAAAAATCAATAAAAATATGTTTAAAAAAAAATTTAGTCCCCTAAAATGCAAAGAGTCGCTGTGAGAGTTAAAGTGAGACAATAAATGTAAAAATGATGATCTGTGAACTGTACAGCACTATACTGAACGAACATTAAGTGTAACTATTTTTTTTAAAAAAAGCTGACATGTGTAAAGCCTTCTTGTATTCTTTTGAAGGACCAGGGTTTTTATAATTTTTTTAAAAATATATTTTATTGACCTTCTATAGAGAGGAAGGGAGAGGGACAGAGAGCTAGAAACATCAATGAGGGAGAAACATCGATCAGCTGCCTCCTGCATGCCCCCTACTGGGGATGTACCCGCAACCAAGGTACATGCCCTTGACTGGAATCGAACCTGGGACCCTTCAGCCCGCAGACTGACGCTCTATCCACTGAGCCAAACCGGTTTCGGCAGGACCAGGGTTTTTAATTTTTAATTTTAATATTTGGAAATACTTTCTGTCTGTTAAATAAGGGAAATTAATAGATGTCATACAGCATAAAAGATGGTGGCTTAAGAAAAATTAAACCAACTCTCCTTACATTCTCTCACTGCTCAGATATTTGCAGGATTTACAGAAGTCTGACACACTCCTTCGTCCATGTCCACAGGTCACATGAATGACTCAGGGAGCTTTTTGGGGAGTCCAGTTTGGGACAGAATTACAATTTATGTTGCCCCTGTCCTCTGCCCCCTTTGCTGGCATGTCTCCTGCCCGCACCCTTTCTGGGGGCATCCTTACAGGCCCAATTCTTTGCCTTCTGTTCTTTCATCTCTCACTCAGAACTGGCCTGTTCTCATGGCTTCAGCTTTTATTCTCCAACAGGTGAATCCTAATTCTACATCTGTTGTCCTAAACTCTGACCTTAACAATACAGGAAAAAATTTGATTGTGATAAAATATATATAACTTAACATTTGCTATATTAGCCATGTTTACGTATACAGTTCAGCAGTATTAATTATATTCACAATGTTCTGTACTCACCACCATTATCTAATGTCCATAACCTTTTCATCACCTGGTCACCATCATGCATTTGTTCTCTTAATTTGTAAGTGTAAACAGGGATATAGAAGCACCAGCTTTGAATAGTTTGTTTAGTATCTGGTGCTTTTTACATTAACATTATCTTATGCTTACTCGTCTATATTTCCTGAGAAGATAATATAGAAGCTAATAACTTTTTATTCCTATAAGTACATTGAGATTTTATTATATAAACAAGTACTGCTTTTATGAATATTCATGAGACTTTATTAATGTGCTATTATCTTCAAGTGGTAATCATTTGATTTTATTAATATGTATTTGATTGAAAGTATTAGTAACAATAACTGAACTTAAAAGCTAGTTACTCTTTTTCTATTTGGGCAGCCACATGGCTAGATCTGATTGCCACTGTGACTCAGAGTAAACTATGGGACTTCTTGCCTCTGGAAAGAATGTGGGGACACTGGTCTCTGCCTCCTGCTCAAGAAGGCCACATTGCCCAGCCCACAGCGGGGTTCAGTGTTGAGCATCAACCTATGGAGGTAAGGGTTTGATTCCTAATCAGGGCACATGCCCAGGTTGTGGGCTGGATCCCCCAGTGTGGAGTGCAGGAGGCAATCGATCAATCATTGATGTTTCTATCCCTGTCTTCCTCTCTAAAATCAAGTAAAAAAAATATACTGCATATATATATTTAAAAAGGAAACATTGAGCTGAAATCGGTTTGACTCAGTGGATAGAGTGTCGGCCTGCAGACTGAAGAGTCCCAGGTTCGATTCTGGTCAAGGGCATGTACCTTGGTTGCAGGCACATCCCCAGTAGGGGGTGTGCAGGAGGTGGCTGATCAATGTTTCTCTCTCATTGATTTTTCTAACTTTCTATCCCTCTCCCTTCCTCTCTGTAAAAAATCAATAAAATATATTTTAAAAAAACATTTTAAATTTAAGCTGACATTTGTGAATCTTCTTGTGTTCTTTTGAAGGACCTTAGACACAGCATTTTACAGTTTTTTATTTGTGTTAAATTAGGCAACCAAACAACTTATCCTAGAGGAAACTGGGGAGACACATGACAACTAAATGCAATGTACTGTCCTGATTGGCTTCTAGAGCAAAAAGAGGACAATAATGGAAAAATCTAAATAAGGTCTGGAATTTAGTTAATATTAATGTACCAATGTTGTTTTTTTAAACTTGTATTTATTTATTTTTATTTTGTTAATGCTCACCCAAGGATATTTTTCATTGATCTTTTAGAGAGAGTGGAATAGAGAAGGGAAGACAGAGAAACATCAAAGTGAGAGAGGCACATCAATGAGTTCCCTCCTGCACGTGCCCCAACCCGGGCCCAGGCCGGGAAGGAACATGCATCCTGCATCTGACGTACATGCCCTTGACCAGAATCAAACCCGGGACCCTTTGGTCTGCAGGCCGATGCTCTATCCACTGAGCCAATCCGGCCAGAGCCCAATGTTGTTTTATTAGTTTTACAAACGTAAGCTGTTAACAATGAGGGGAACTGGGTGAAAGATATATGGTACTTCCTGGAACTATCTTTGTCACTCTCCTATATATCTAAAACCCTTCCAAAATAAAAAGTTTATTTAAAAAACAGGCAGCCATTTTAAATCCACTTAAAAATAACAGTAGAGAATGTGTAACAGTGAATTAAATAGTATTTTCACTTGGTACTTACCCTGCATGCTCTTGCTGGTTACACTTAGTGATACAAAGATAGTAACCAAGTAATCCAAAAATAACCAAAAATACTCCAGCAGCAATTAGTCCAGTCAGAAGGCCCAAAACGTCAATTTTCTCTCTGTTACCACCTTAAGAAAAATCATTAAAATAACATAAATATAACATCTGAAAAGCCCTACTTGTGATTTCAACAAATCTAACCCTGGGTATTAAGCATCAAATAATTCATATTAATTTTTAAAAAATCTTTGTGCTAAACATATGACCTAAAGAATTTTAAATAACACTTCCCGAAAGTCCTAGTTATGGTTTTGTTTCTTTTAAATAGGTCATATGACATGAATAATATTCAAGACTAGGCGGGATAAACTTTGTTCCACTGGGCACACTTTGATATTAACTGTAAGATACATGTATTGAGCAACTCTAGTGTAGCTGTGTAATATAGTCTCCCTATAAGCTGGGGCCCTACGCACAAGGAATGAAAGAAGAGCTGGCAAAAAACCTTCCTGACTAAAAGTCCACTAGAGATGATCAATATGCTAGTAGGTAAAGACAGGATGGTCCCTCTCTAGAAGCTACTTCATTTTACCTAACCATCTTAACTTACCTAGCAACATATGATTTCCATTCACTTGTAATGGTAAAGACAAAACAATTAAAACAGTTTACTTGAAAGCAATGGAGTACAACTTTTATTCTGTGCAAGTCTTGACTTAGCTGAGCTGGTTAAAGCAGCTTAAGCCTATTATCTCATTTCCCGAGTATCTCACCAAACTTGATTTTCATTGTATAAATAGATGAATGGGGCCTTTCTATCTTAAATAGCCCAGTGTATAATGGAGAAATTTTCCTTCCATCGACAAGGTAAGTATGGTGAGCAACAGCCAAACTCAAATAATGAAACGAAATGTATTATCTTAGAAAGGGTGTGGGGAAAACATTCTTTAATCAATTCTGTCTTACCTGATTTTGTGGTTGATCCTTTAACTGAATAGTCCTGCCAAAATGCCAGCTAAGAGGAAGAGAAATTTCCAAGTCAGCTTCATCTCATTGTCATTTTATTTAGTCCCCCACGACCTAGACGAGGGGCGGTAAGTTTTTGGCAGGTGCCACAAGGAGGATACCAGTTCATTCAAGCTAAAGGGTGTGATTCGCGCTAATTAAAGCACTACCATGCACTGCTGTTTCTCCCAGCTCCGGGATGGTCAGGGGGTTATTGCCAGTGCCAACTCTCCACCACTACACCCCACCATTCTCCCCTCACCTGCCCAGGGCTCCCCCGCAGGCATCAGGGACACTATTGCACTGCAGAGTCCGTGAAAGTACCAAAGGTAGAAGCTGAGGCAGGAGACTGATTTTTGAAAAGGAGTCTGAATTTTTCGATGCTAAGTGGGCCCTCGGTTTGCTAGACTTCACTGCAAGGTATTTAATGACTTAGAAAGACATCCCCAAGGCTGTTCAAGTCCAGTGTTAACTTGAGAGAAGGGGAGCGATTCTAAGGAACCATGATAAAATTACAAAATGGGTTTGTGAAAAACAGAATAAAACCTCAACAGGCACCCTTACAAAGTGTAGACTTTGTTTTCCTTCTCGAATACAGGCGGCAAATATTAGCCCGGAGGCTGGGCACAGTTTTTTGGGGAAAAGAACTACATGCCATTAAAACCTGCATCTGAAGGATACCAAGTGAGATTCCTTTGGACCAAAGAGTAAAATGGAACTTTTGAGGAAGGGAAAAAGGAGCCGGGGTTATTTAATCTACAAAAGTAAAGAATGTGGGTCATTCAACCTTCTTCGAGAATATGCCAGATTATAACAAGGCCGGTGCTGTCTCTGTCTGTGCCTTTACACGATTAACAGACAGGATTTAGTTATATTTTAAGGGAGAACGTCTAACAGTTTCGCCCTTAAATTTACGCACTTATGCCAAACAACCTACTCCTGAGTGCAAGGACTATCTATTTTGTACCTCCAGGCGCTAGCCGAGCACTTGGCACATAGCAGATTGCCAATACTTGAAATATAAGTATTAGTCACCCAAAAAGGTTAGGTCGCCGAGACCGGTTTGGCTCAGTGGATAGAGCATCAGCCTGCGGACTGAAAGGTCCCAGGTTTGATTCCGGTCAAGGGCATGTACCTTGCTTGCGGGCACAACTCCAGTGGGGGGCGTGCATGAGGCAACTGATTGATGTTTCTCTCTCCTCGATGTTTCTGACTTTCTATCCCTCTCCCTTCCTCTCGGTAAATAAAACTTGGGTTCTAAAAAAAAAAAGGTTAGGCCGCTGTCAGCAAACCCAGCTCAGAGTCACGGATGAAAGCTGTGTCAGAGAACTAACTCAAATTATATCCTGAAGTTTCATTCATTCTGCTTCCTGATTGTTTCTGAAGATAATGAACATTAAACACACAAAATGACAGCTGATTACTCCTAGGCCAGTGAAGTAAGCATAAAGCCACGTCTAAAGTAAAAGCGAACTCGCTTTTGAAGCAAGTGGAAAAGAGATAACAGATACAGAACCCTAATCTTATTTAAAGCGTTAAATCTCCAATGACCGCAAGTGCCATTTTCTTAAGCACGATTTCTTAAGTTTCCAGACAGTGAAGAGCATCAGCCAAATTACCGTTTTATCTTCATCCACAAAAATCTCTCTGGCTTCTTCATAATTGCAGAGTTCTTCGATGCACTCTCTTTCCAGATCACCTGGCGTGAAGAGTTCCAAATCAAACCTATTATATAGCAGGTGTCTATGTATGAAAGAGCTGGCTTCTTCTTTTGATGTAAAAACTAATAAAGAAATAGAAAGATTTCAAATACTGATCATGAGGAAGAAAATCCCCATTTAAATTGTGAAAAGAGTGAATAGTTCTCTTGATGTATAGCTAAATTACACCAAACTTTCTTGTGTGGTTTTCAAAGTTGCCAAAAAGAAATGTCAGTAAAAATAATTCTATCCATAGATATAGTCTGGTGTTACTCAGCTTGGCCTGGGTTGAAAATCCTAACCCAGTCACGCAGTACCTCAACGCCTGCCTAACTTAGCTATCGCTACATGAAGCCTAATTTCAGAAAGGAGAATCAGAAATCCGCTTCTGTATTGCTACTTCTCAGATTTGCCCAGATCTTCACATTTTATCGACTAAAAAGCCGTGCCAAATTTCTCACTGTCGGTCTTCTGTTCGAATAGGTTATCTGAGTTATAAAAATATCCCTACCTTCCGAATGGCACTCAGTAAGGCTACTTTCAACTTGAAAGGAATACAAGGGAGGCATAAACGTGTTTTATTGTTCCTCGAGTGACAGTTAAGCCGATACAAATCCTCACCCAGAGCTGCCTGCCACTTCCTGAGTGTGCAAGTTCCAGTTCGGTCAGTGCCTTGTCAAACTTTCCCCTGCCTCCCTGACAGTCTTGGGAGCAATACTGCCTTTCATTGTTTGGGTTCTGAGTAACCCTGAGAGTGCTTATATCTGAAAGAAGCAAACTTGCTTGCTCTGGATCATCCTGAACTTCCACAAGAGATTCTCTTTTCCCTCTGGCCTTTGCACTTTGGATCTGCCTCCTCCGATTCTCTATCCATCTCCATTTCTCCTGCCTTCCACCTTCTAGGAGGCTCTCTGTGCCTTTCACCATTTCACACCCACCAGGCCAAATATTTCACTCTCTTCCTCTCTCCTGTCTCCCCATGTTTTCTAAGTAAATTCCTTTTAAGTCGCTGGCCTTTGTCAGAATATCCTAGTTACTTTTCATAATCCCATTTATTATATATCTTTTCAAATATCTTATTTGCATATAGAGAGCATTGGCTTCTGTGCCATACAACTCTAAGACAGAGTTACTGCTACACACTTTCCTCTGCTCTGCAGGTCTCCGGTACTACCTCTGAGTTTACGGGGACTTCCTGTTTACACCCTGCCTCCCAGATCAATGAAGAGGCCCTCCAGGGCAAAGATTACACAGTTATTATGAAAATTACAGTCTTTCATCTCTGCCACTCCAGTACCTAGCATAGGGCCTGGCACAGAGTGTGTGTTAACAAAGTGGTTAATAACTGAACAAGCTGGCTTATTAAACACAGAGGATTCCTCTCTTACATTCCCCACAGATGTCCCCAGCCTTTGGCATTCAAGTATGATCTCTAAATGCCTTCCAGAGTGTGTGATATTTTTGAGAGTGTCTTTCTGACTGTTATTGTGTACATACATGAACACATTCACAAGGCTTCTGGGGATCAGCCTCTGGTCCCACTGAGAATGGATCATCAACCTCATATATGAGTGAACTTACCAGTACATATATGAGTGAACTTACCAGTACATATATGGTACAGCTTGGGAGATACCAAGAAGGATCTCCTTCCAAAATCTGCCCTTTTACCCCGAGCTAGCCTGTGCCTGTCCAAATGCCTGGAATTCTGTCATCAGGATTCTCTCTCTCTCTCTCTCTCTCTCTCTCTGTCTCCCCACCCTCAGACAGTTTAACACACTAAGCTATATTAATCATTAATAAGTCATCCAGGAGTGTTAGTGTAACAGATCCTTCCCAAATGAAAATGAGCTGAGAGTAGGATCTGATGAGAAGGGAGAAGGGACAGGAATGTGGGGGAAGCAGATCCGAAGTACTGGCGCTGGGTGGGGAAACACAGTGACAGGGCAGTGAGAGGGATGCTGAGAACCAAAGCATCCCCCCCACCCCCTTTCTGTTTTTTCTATGTCAGGCTCTTAAGACATGGGCAGGAACTAGTCTATTTGTGATCTGGAACCCACAAGGTGTGGAAATATAGGTTAGGAAGCCCCCAAACTAATCTCCCAACCCTCTGACTATATCCAGAGATTTGAAAATCAAAAAGGACCTCAGAGATCGTTCCACTCCTCACCCCCATGACTTAACACATGAAGAAATTCAAGCCAAAGGGCATCGAGTTACTTGCTTAGGGTCTCAACCAATCCAGACCAGATCGTGGACTCTCTCTCTTTCCAGGAAGAGCAACTCATTATGCTCATTATAATTTCCACATAGCCTCATGTAATAAAAAAATAAATAAATAAAAAGTAAAGAAGAGGAAAGGAAAGAAAAGCAAAGAAAAAAAGAAAAGAAAAGAAAGGAAGAATGGTACTCGCTGATTTTAGAAGTTGAAATAGGTTCTCCACTCAGGTTAACCACAAACCAGATCTTAAACGCGCGCGCGCATGTGTGTGTGTGTGTGTAATCAAAAGTAACTCAAAATCAGTTTGTATACATGGCATTTAACAAACCGCAACATTACCAAATAAGCCACAAATAAAACTAAAGACTATTTTAGTGCTCCTGTGATCGACGAGGGCATGTCATTTCAAACACTACGCTTTCTAATCTGCGATCTATAGCGGGCGGCTTGGGGTCCCAAGCGGGTTTGGGGGACTGGAGCGGCGCTCACCTTCTTCCCCCGCATGCCCACACTCCTCTCCACCCCTCGCGCACAGAGGCAGCGCCAGGGCAGCTGCGGGCAGTTGGCTGAGTAGAAGGAGAAGCGTCAACATCATCCAGCAGCCGTCAAACCAACTGAAACAGAAACGGAAAAGCACGTCGGAAAAGCCCCCGCCTCAGCCGTCTGAGTTTCCTTAGGACCCGAGTCTCGGCCCTGCTGCGCTCAAAGCCGCCGGACGATTGCGCCCAGCGCGCGGTTTCGGTCACCCCGCGCCCCGAACGCGGCCGCCAAAGTGCCTGGGGGCGAGCGCCGCGCCCCGAACTTGGCCGACGCCCGGGCAGGCACCTGCCGCCGCCACGGGCGACCCTCCGCCTCGAGTGGCCAGGGGACCCGATCTGCGGGGTGGCCGCTCCGAGAAACCCCCCCACACCCCGCCCCGCCCCGTGCCCGCGCCAGCGCGGGGCAGCGCACCTGCCGCTCGGGGCGCATGTGCCCGCCGCTCCCGAGCCGGAGCCCCGTCGTGGGGGCGTGTCTGCGGCCGCCAGACCCTCCGTCTCGGCGCGCCCCCCGAATCGCGGCAACGCTCTCTGCAGGGCGGGGTGGCCCCCGCGCTTGGGCCAAGGAAGCGCCTGGGCTCCGCGAAGAAGTGCCCTGCCCGGCCCGGCGACGCGCGCGGCGGAACTTCCTGCCTGGGCGCCCGGAGGCCGCGGAGCCGGCGCGGGGAAGGGAGGCGGCGGCGAGCTGGGCAGCACCTGGCGGCGCCGCTCCTCCCCGGGGCCGGGCCGGCCGTGGCGGCCAATGGGCGGCGCCTCCCGGGCTGGCGCTGCGCTTTCTCAGGCCTGAACCTGCGGTCCGGAGCCCCCGGCCCGCCGGCCTCCGGCCGCGCCTGGGCGCGTGGGTGGCGGCTGCTTTACCTCCACTCGGCTTTTTCTTTCTTTCTTTTTCTTTTTTCAAATGCATTCATTGATTTTTTACGGAAAGGAAGGGAGAGGGATAGAGAGTTAGAGACATCGATCAGGTGCCTCCTGCACGCCCCCAAGGCGATGCCCGCAACCAAGGTACATGCCCTTGACCGGAATCGAACCTGGGACCTTTCAGTCCGCAGGCCGATGCTCTGTCCACTGAGCCACACCCCTTTCGGCTAGACCCGGTTTTTTCTGTGACTTTGGGGGCGGCATATTTTCAGTTCTCAGTGGTCAGAGGAGCGCCCTCGCGGCGTCCAGAGGTTTTCGGGTTCCACTAGGTTGGAGGGATCTTGTGGTTACCTGTGACTCCACATTCCTAAAAGGGTGATCTGGGAACAAAATATGCATCAGAGAAAATTCACTTTATTAATAATATGGAATGGGAAGTGACATGGAAATTATCCGATGGCATTGGTTCTCCAACTCGCTACATCTGGGACGTCTCCAAGATCTTTTCAAGGACTCTCCGAGATCAAAACTATTTCCATTAGGATAATAAGACAAGTTGCCTTTTTCATTTTCTGAATTTATCAAATTAAGCTTAGCTGAAAATGGTTTGGCTCAGTGGATAGAGCGTCGGCCTGCGGACTGAAAGGTTCCAGGTTCGATTCCGGTCAAGGGCATGTACCTTGGTTGCGGGCACATCCCTAGTAGGGGGCATGCAGGAAGTGGCTGATCAAGTCTCTCTCTCATCGATGTTTCTAGCTCTCTATCCCTTTCCCTTCCTCCTGTAAAATATCAATAAAAAATAATATATAAATTAAGCTTAATTTTATTTTGAAAAAAATCAACAAATACGTATTCAGATCTGGTTTATCTTCAACCACATATTTGTTTGTTTTTTGTTTGTTTGTTTTTACAAACATGCCAGTTTATTTGACATGCCAAACTTCAAGTTTTACTAACAGTATTCACTGAGAGCAAAGAAAAACTGCATTGCTTGATCTTTGGTAATTAGCAGTATAATTAAAAACTTGTAATTGTTTTTAAGATAAATGCTTTGAAGGAAATTTAATAAACCTTGTTTTTGCTTTTCTTTTCTTTTTTTAAAATAATATATTTTATTGATTTTTACAGAGAAGAAGGGAGAGGGATAGAAAGTCAGAAACATCTATGAGAGAGAGACATCGATCAGCTGCCTCCTGCACGCCCCCTACTGGGGATGTGCCCACAACCGAGGTACATGCCCTTGACCGGAATCGAACCTGGGACCTTTCAGACCGCAGACCGACACTGTATCCACTGAGCCAAACCGGTTTCAGCTTGTTTTTGCTTTTCAAAGGAGCCACTATACCAAAGCATTTTCTTTTTTTAAAAATATTTTATTGATTTTTTACAGAGAGGAAGGGAGAAGGGATAGAGAGCCAGAAACATCGATGAGAGAGAGACATCGATCAGCTGCCTCCTGCACGCTCTCCAGTGGGAATGTGCCTGCAACCAAGATACATGCCCTTGACCGGAATCAAATCCAGGACCTTTCAGTCCACAGGCCAACGCTCTATCCACTGAGCCAAACCGGTTTCGGCCCAAAGCATTTTCCTGGACCTCTCAAGTTCCTGCTGGTAGAATATTACTTCAACCTATTTAATTAGCTTTTCTTCCTGTAGTCCCGTATATGTTCCCCTCCCTCCACTGAATGAAAGTACAGAAAAAAAAGTAATTTATTTCTTCTTCCCTCCCCACTTCTAGAATCATGCAAGGGAAGACAACATCACAAGTCATAACATCTGACTTTACTTTGATTATATTTTACTTCTTATACTTAAAACTAG
Source organism: Lasiurus cinereus (assembly GCA_011751065.1). Taxonomy (NCBI): domain Eukaryota; kingdom Metazoa; phylum Chordata; class Mammalia; order Chiroptera; family Vespertilionidae; genus Lasiurus; species Lasiurus cinereus. Next base: position 3,315,268 of record JAAGEH010000043.1, on the reverse strand, counting down.
AGGCCCGTGCATGAAATTTGTGCACAGAAGTGTGTGTGTGTGTGTGTGTGTGTGTGTGTGTGTGTGTCCGAGCGCTCGTGCCTTAGCCCAGCCTGCACCCTCTCCAATCTGGGACCCCTTGAGGGATGACCAACTGTCCATTTAGGCAATCCCATCCCTCTCACAATCCAGGACTGCTGGCTCCCAGCCCCTTGCCTGCCTGCCTACCTGCCTGATCACCCCCTAACCACTCCCCTGCCAGCCTAATTGATCCCTAACTGCCCTCCCCTGCAGGCCTGATCACCCCCAACTGCCCTCCCCTTCAAGCCTGGTCAACCCTAACTGCCCTCTCCTGCTAGCCTGGTCGCCCTCAACTGCCCTCCCCTGCAGGCCTAGTCCCCTGCAACTGCCCTCCCCTGAGGCCTGGTGGCTCCTAACTGCCCGCCCCTGCAGTCTTGATTGCCCCCAACTACCCTCCCTTGCAGGTCTAGTCCTCCCAAACTGCCCTCCCCCTACTATTTTACCTTAATTTTTTAGAATAAACTGTATTCTTCCTTAATCTTCTAAAGAAAATTTGTTTTCACTGTTTCCTTTAGACCAGGTATGGGGAACATCTGGCCCACAGACCAGATAAGGCTGGCAAAATCATTTGGTCTGGCCCTGCCGAGGCATTAAGGGTGAGTTAATTAAATATTTGACCAAATACAGCAGGCTAGTTTTTAAATTGATAATTTTGTATGGCCCATGAATGATGTTAAAAATATCCAAATGCCCCTTGGCAGAAAAAAGTTTCCCCACTTCTGCCTTACAAGTTCCAACTCCTGTTCACCTTGTTCGCTAACCTGGTCCTATCATAGATCCTTCTTCTTTCACTCTTCAATTCTTTTATTGTCCTCAAGCAAATGGGATCAGACTAAAGAGGCTAGAAATGGTTTTTTGTTGGTGGACATCTTATAACCAAAAAATGTCTTCATTAGAATACCCATTCTTCTATTTAATTCACTCGTTTAGCCAAACCTCAACACTAACACCTAAACATGGAGAGATAATCACTGTCCTTATTTTTTGAGAAAAATGTAATCTAAGATCTATCTCTAAGAATGTGGGCCTATAAAGTTCTTACCAAGAGCAAGACCTGACTTACTCAGCTTTATATTCTACACAGTACCCAGCGGAATGCTTTTTACGTTGTTTGTGCTCAATAGAATTTTCTTTGGTGGAAGCCATTTCTCTTCAGGTGGGAAAAGTACTTCACACTATTTTGGTCAGACCCTCATGCTGGGGAATCAGCAGATAGGAACTTCAATGACATTCCTCGGTAGAAGGCATCCACCCACATATCTGGATATTTGGACCAAAATAAATGAGGCTTTGTGTTCACGTGAAATATCAGAGTTTATAGTCTGAGAGGGGAGGCAGATACAGAAATGCATCTGTTTCTCAGTAGTGAAGTGCATCCTGAATGTTTCTCTGTAATAGTGGATCCTACAGAATATTACATTTGGCAATATGCACATAAACTTCAGCCACTATGGAACTGCAAGTAGATATCATCGAGAATAGATAGCAAAGAGAAGAACATAGTCAGAAACAACATTGTCCAAGAGAGTTGATTTCTTCTAATTACTGGCAGTATTTATCTTCTTATTTTGTACCATTTGCTTGTTAAAATCACAATATTCTTATGCCTTTCTTCCAAAGCATGTTAAGTGCTCATATTCTGGCCATCTGTGGAGTTGGGCAAGATATTATCATTCTTACTTTACAAAGAGAGAGCATGGAATAAAAGGTCTTGGATGGCCCTGGCTGGTTTGGCTCAGTGAATAGAGTATCAGCCTTCGGACTGTGAGGTCCCAGATTTGATTCCAGCCAAGGGCACATGCCCGGGTTGTGGGCTCAATCCCCAGTAGGGGGCATGCAGAAAGCAGCTGATGAATGATTCTCTCTCATCATTGATGTTTCTATCTCTCTATCCCTCTCCCTTCCTCTCTGAAATCAATAAAATATATATATATACCTATATATATGTATTTTTTAAAGGTCTGAGATGGTCATTGGCCAAATAGGAACCTGGCTTTTGACTCTTTGCAGTACTTTTTTTGAGTTATTACCAAGCAGTGGAGGGCACTGGGTAAAGAACTATTTAATTTAAAAAGAAATAAGAAAAAAACAAACACCAGAACAAGGAGATTAAAATATGTGGGTTAATGTGATAATATCTCTTTGAGTTGGAGCACATAACCCGCCCACTTACCTGTGTGAACTCAACTACGAAACGGAAACTTGCTTGACTTTTCATGCCAACTGTGGGCATGAGGGTTGACGCAAGGGCTGGGCCAGGAAATGTTAAGGCTGTGGTCATGAAGCTCCTATAGCATGAGATCACATTGACGTTCTGACTGTGCCATTCAACTACATGGAACAGGAGACGCAACTTTCCTGAACTTGATATTTCTGTGACATTTCAGCCTTGACATTTCAACATCATTTGTTTGCCATTTTAATTTTATCCTATTAAAATCAGCAGGTGGAAAAAGAAAGATACCTAGTGTTCAAGGGTGATTATATGCTCGTCTCCAGGCATTTTCAGATTCAGCAAATAGGTAAATGTTTATTTTAAACATTTGGTTAAAGTCCACTAAAGGAATATTTGACTAGAGTTCATATTTACTTCTCTCATTTAAGAACAATGACTGCTAATAACAAAGCAAATAATATCAAGAGCAGTGTGAGGGGTCACCTGGTTTCACGTGACACTGGATAATAATAAGAACTACGTGTCATGCTTTTAAAAATGAGTAATCCTTAAAATCCTTACAGAGCATCTAAGAATCACCGCGGTTCTGAGATGCCCACAGGGGCCTGTGACAGGGACTCGTGTCACAGTTGGTCACAAAACTCTCGCTCTTTGTTCAGGTCTTGGCATGTTTCCAACTCTAATTAATTCTTTGACTCATAGACGCATTTTTATCATCATAGTCTTACTGTCTGATTGCCACACATTTTTTGGCCTCTGTTTTGGAAACTCATGTTCAGGTGTTCTAAGAAAACATAGATAATTATTTTTATACATAAGTTTATTTGGCATCAGTTGCAAAACTACATTTTCTATCCACAACGTGAGAAAGGAAGGTTTAAAAAATCATGCATTTTGTTAATTCTGCATGGAAGAAGGTTGATAACGCAGTGAGCTGATATGATTAAAGGCACACATTACATGCAAGAACTGTTAGGAAGTCCATAAGCCAGGCTTTCATTTACTCTTCTCTGGCAGGCACGTCTCCTTTGTTATTTTATGTACCACTCTGGTTTGAAGGTCTCAAATAAGAGTTCTCGAAACATTGGTTTTGAAATATAAAATGTGGGGTTTTAAGCATTGTTTCTTCTACTGATGTACTCTAATAGCTTTAGTAAAATTCATGGCGCTCCTTTACCCACTTTCAACAATGCCTCCCTGACATTTCCGAGAGCCAGGAACAGAATCTTCCAGTCTTTGAATCTCACCTGGCACATGGTAAGATTTCCCGAGTGAATGCAAGAATTAATAAATTCTAATCCTGAGTCTGCTTCTCTCTAGCTAGATGACTTTGAACAAATCACTTCTCTATTGTTCCCTTCTGAGACATTGAGGGCGTGGTCTGAATAAACTCTAAGATTCCTTCCTATGCTAAAATTCTATGGTTCCTTGACCATCCTAATAGAAGAGTAAAGCAACTCTATTTAAGTAAGTTTCTAATTATTCTTCCCTGTCTGAGTAGTCTTAGATTGCTTGCTATTATATAATTTTTTAGAGGCCTGGTGCACATGGGGTCCCTCAGCCTGGCCTGCACCCTCTCAAAATCCAGGACCCTTTAGGGCAGTTCTCAACCTTCCTAATGCTGTGACTCCTTAATACAGTTCCTCATGTTGTGGTGACCCCCAACCATAAAATTATTTTTGTTGCTACTTTATAACTGTAATTTTGGTATTGTTATGAATCATAATGTAAATGACTGATATGCAGAATGTATTTTCATTATTAAAAATTGAACATAATTAAAGCATAGTGATTAATCACAAAAACAATATGTAATTATATATTGTAAAATATTTATTTCTAATTACAAATAAATGAAATTTTGTCTTGAAGCATGGTGTAGCATGGGTAACAGTCTTAATATAACAACCGTAAACTACATTGCTTCATTTTGTGACAGTATGCATAAAAAGCCAACATCAGTGTGAAGGTTGAGATTGCTTCTTTCTCAGCAGATCAGAAATTCTTGGGGCAGTCTTTGCAAGAGCACAACGAAGATCATCTTCCACAACAAGTCTACTTCTGTATTTAGACTTGATAACAAGCTGCAAAACCCTGTTTCACAAAGATATGTTGTTGGAAATGGAAGAAGGTGCAACACAGTCTCAAACAGAACAGGATATGACTGCAAACATTTGATCCAGAGTTTTGTAACTGGCATTGTAGAGAAATCAGTTCTCGCTGCATTGCCGTTAATAAGTTCAATGAACTCCTCTTGTGCTGTCTCAGGAACATCTTCAATTTTGACTGTGAATGGGCTTCTGGCAAGTGCAAATGGGGTGTCAGGTAGATTTGCAAAGAACAATGAAATTTTGTCTGAAAGCATGAGCAAGTGTTCTTTCACAGCAATTATCATCATAATCCTTTTGTCTGGTTCAATGTCATGTTCCTCAAAAAAAGCAAATACGATAGGCAACATGTAAATTTTATTTTCATCCATTTTTTTTTTTTTTTGCCAAAGCTCAAGTTTCATTTGCAATGATCGAATCTTTTCAGACAAATTGAGGCATGCTGCACTTGGTCCTTGCAGTGATAAATTTAACTCATTCAGTCTGGCAAAGATGTCAACCCAGTAAGCTATTTTCTGCAGTTCACTTTTATTGCTGAAAAGTGCTTCAAATTGCAGTCTTGCTTTCTGATTAAAAAACATTTGGAGTTCATCACAAAGCTCAAAAACACATTTTAAAACTTTTCCTCTCGACAACCACCTCACTTCAGTGTGAAATAGCAGAGAATTGTTTGGAGCATCCAACTCGTTGCACAGTTGCGAAAACAGTCAACTGTTTAAAGTGCTTGATTTTACAAAATTGACAGAACTTAGGACGCTTTTCATTACTTCTTGTAACTCTTGTGGCAGTGTCTTCGTTGCTAATATTTGCCAATGAATCATATAGTGAGTTCCGATGACTTTTGGTGACTCATTCAGTACCAAATGTTGAAATCCAGATCGACATCCTAGCATAGCTGGAGCACCATCTGTGCAAACACCACAAACCTTTCCCAAGAGATCTTATATTCTTTCAGAAATGAACCAACTGTGTCAAATACATCATGTGCAGTAGTTGTTTCAAGAGGTTTGCAAAAAAGAAACACATCTTTAAAGTTGCCATCATTAATATACCTCACGTAAACCAGTAACTGTGAACAGTTTGCAATATCTGTAGATTCACCAAGCTGGATACTAAATATTGGAAGTGGAGCAGATTTAATTTCCTGGATTACCTGATCAAGAATATCAGCAGACATGCCATCTATTCTTCTGCAGACAGTGTCGTTAGATAAGGAAATTGTACTCAATTTCGTAACAAATTCATCTCCAATCGTAACATGAACAATGTCTTTGGCTGCTGGCCAATGGTATGAAGCTTCATAGCTCTGGTGATTCTGAGTGCCACGAAATATGGAGCTTCAACAGCTGCTACGTTTTGTTTGTAGTACTTGCCACCAGCGTCAAGTCTGGCTTTCTTGAGTCCATCAGCTTTGCTTCTAAAATAGTTGGTATCCTGGCCAGCAAAGCTCCATTGCTTACTATTAAAATGGCATTTAAGTTTGTTTGGCTTCATAGATTCGGCTAGTAGAACTTCACGACAAATACACATTGCGGTTTCTCAATTCCTGCTGTAATTATTGAGGTAAAACCATATTGAAAAAAAAATCCTCACTGTATTTTCTTTTCTTAATGTTCTTCTCTACATGATCCATTGTCATGAGTTGGTTTGCTAATGAAAATAATATATAGCAATAGCTTTAATAATACAAAAGATGATACATGGCATAGTTCAGTCAACACAGCTCATTAAAGTTTCCTATGATTTACCATTCTGTGTTGTTTTTTTACATACCTGTTACTGTCACAAGGGGGCATTATTCACATCAACCACAGCTGAATATAAAAAGACTGATCAGCATCCAGATTAAGTTCCCATGGTACAGATGTATTTTTGCAGTAGTTGATGATTTTACAGTACATGATTTTACATTTACCCAGTAATTATAATTCATGAAATGTTGTTTTACCTCCAATACTGCTGCTTTCAACACCACAGCTGCTTTCTACACAGTAGCTACTCTCTACACAGTAGCTGCTCTCTATATATGTGTGACTGGTCCTCATAAGTACATTATGGTGCCAACACTGTCACATACACCTGTATTTGTTTGGGGTGTATGTGATGGGGTTGGTGCGATGTTGTCATTACGCCAGGTACTTATATGTGGGCGTATCTGCATGTGGATGGACCCACCTGGAGACGGATAGAGGAGCAGTGTCTCGGTTCCTAAGACCACCAGAAATATGTGTTTTCCGATGGTCTTAGGAGCCCTGTAAAAGGATCATTCCATCCCCAAAGAGATCACAATCCACAGGTTGAGAACCGCTGCTTTAGGGGATCTCAGAGAGCTGGTTTTGGCCCCATCTCCATGAGCCAAGTTGAGGGACCCTACCCGTGCACAAATCCATGCACCAGGCCTCTAGTATGCATATAAGATCTTTGGTTAGCCGAAACTTGTTTGGCTCAGTGTATAGAGCATCAGCCTGTGGACTGAAAGGTCCCAGGTTCGATTCTGATAAAGGGCATGTACCTTGGTTGTGGGCACATCTCTAGTAGGGAGTGTGCAGGAGGCAGCTGATCAATGTTTCTCTCTCATTGATGTTTCTAACTCTCTATCCCTCTATCTTCTGCTCTGTAAAAAAATCATTAAAAAAATAAAATAGAAGATCTTTGGTTAATCTCTTCCTTCCCTCTCCTCATCCCTTTACCCTTCCCCCTTCCCTCTAAGATTCATCAGTCTGTTCCATGTTTCCATGCCTGTGGTTTCCGCTCCTGCGTTAAGCGTCTGCCCCCTGGTAGTCAGTGTACGTCATAGTTACTGGCTGGTCAGCCTGTCAGCCAGTTGATATGACTAAAAGGAAATTAGTCATATCAAAATATAAATAAAAAATGTAAATTTTAGAATTTGTCTGTCTACACATTATGTATTTTATAATTTGTTCAGCCACAATTATTCAAAATGGGAAATTAATAAAATTTTCTGTGTCACAAAAGATATATTAAACATTTTTAGATTTACCTTTATTGGCCTCTCTACTCTGATAACTTGATGTATACTTTTCATTTTTGTGTCATTACTGCAAAATCTTTTTTCTGTTATTAGGACTCTATTTCTTTCCATCTTTACTATCTTCTTGGATTTGTGTTGAATTTATATATATATAAATCTGCTGCTGTTTTCTTTGTTCTAGCTCTCTGATTGCTTCATTATTATTTTTTTCTCTTTTATCCTCAGAATTTAAAAATATAGGTAACATTGATCTGTCTTTCATCTTTAAGGAAAATAATTTTTTTTTCTTTTGAGGCTCTTATTGTGTCTACTATTAAATTATCTATATAGTGCTGGAGATTCAATAAATACTATATGAATTACATTAATTATTAATACTTTATTAGTTTTTATTGTTCAATTTTTGTTCATATGTTCTCTTCCCCCATTTTCCAGTTCTAGCTTTTTGTTTTCCTTTCATTCTATCTTATTTCTTCTAAATTATCATTTTGGAAATTTTTTCATGATTCTTAACTCTTTTATTTCTTTTCCCTCTCTAAGGAATTTTTGTAATTTTCTTAGGTTGGACTAAAGGAAATTGCCATTTTTGTAAGTCAAAAATACTTAACTATCAGCAATTTCATATGGTTCAACCTGACAATTTTCCTCAGTGTTTAGCAGCACAGCACCTGGCAGATGCTCAATTAATATTTGTTGAAAAAATAAGTAAATCCTCCTTTTCACTGGTTTCTCCGAGGGCCTTGATAACATTAGGCAGATAGCTTTTTATAAATTGTGGACTCAGAAGTCTTTAATCACCATTGACCTTACCAGATTTGCTCATTACCTGATTCTATTACTCTTTTTCATCAATGTGCTAAAGATAAACCTGAGGATATGCTTGTGAGCAATCATGTGATTACCCACATCAATGTTATTATTATATATACTAGAGGCCTGATGCACGAATTCATTCACTGATGGGATCCCTCTGGGTGGCCTGCAGTGATCAGGCCAAAACCCGCAGTTCAACACTGCTTGCAGCTCCTACCTGCCGCTCCCGCTCATCCCGGCCCCACTGTGCCTGCCTCAGGTTTGCCCCAATCAGTCCTGATCAGGAGAGTCTCGAGCTGCCTCAATAGCACTCACAGGTCATGAGCCCTGCATCTGGCACCCTCCCAAGGGGAGTGGCTTGTGGAATCAGGCTGAAACTGGCTCTCTGACATCCCCTGAGGGGTCTCAGATTGCGAGAGGGCGCAGGCCAGGCTGAGGGACTGTGAGAGGGCTCCAGGGCATGTCTGGCCCATCTTGCTCAGTCCTGATTGGCCTGATTCCAGCAGCAAGCTAACCTACCAGTTGGAGCATCTGCTCCCTGGTGCTCAGTAAACATCATAGCAACTGGTCGACTAGTTGACTGTCTACCCCCTCATGGTCAGTGCATATCATAGCAAGTGGTTGAGCAGCATTAGCATATCCTATTTAATAAAAGAGTAATATGCAAATTGATAGTTACTCCAACACACAGATGGCTGCCCCCATGTGCTCAAATATTGCTGTACCCATGCAGACACAAGATGGCCAGCAGGGGATGGCAGTTGGGAGGGAACAGGCCTCCAAGGGAGGGAAGTTAGGGGTGACCAGGCTGGCAGAGGAGGGCAGTTGGGGGAGACCAGGCCAGCAGAGGAAGGCAGTTGTGAGGGAACAGGCCTGCATGGAGGGAAGATGGGGGGGACCAGGCCAGCAGGGGAAGGCAGTTGGGGGGGACCAGGCCTGCAGGGGAGGGCAGATGTGGGGGACCAGGCTTGCAGGTAAGGGCAGTTAAAGGCAACCAAGCCTGCAGGGAGGGCAGTTGGGGGCGATTAGGCCTGCAAGGGAGGACAGTTAGGGGTGAACAGGCCAACAGGGGAGGGCAGTTAGAGGTGACTAGGCTGGCAGGGGAGGGCAGTTAGGTGTGACAGGCTGGCAGGGAGGGCAATTAGGGGCAATTGAGCCAGCCAGGAGCAGTTAGGCGTCAATCAGGCTGGCAGGGGAGTGGTTAGGGGGTGATCAGGCTGGCAGGCAGAAGTGGTTACAGGCAATCAGGCAGGCATGCAAGCGAGTGATTGGGAACCAGCAGTCCTGGATTGTGAGAGGGATGTCTGACTGCCCATTTAGGCCCTCCCAGATTGGAGAGGGTACAGGCTGGGTTGAGGGACCCACTTTGATTGGTTGTTCGGTTGTTTGGTCTATTTGCATGTAACCCTTTTATTATATAGAATATTTGCATGGATGTTAGGAAACAAATTTATGGAACATGCATCTTTTTCATAATATCATTTCAAAAAGCTGAAATATATTAAAAGGGAAATAGTTTGTTCAGAAATAGCAGAAATTGAAGGAAGGCTAGGTTTCTTAAAACACATTACTCTTTCAGTGTTATTAGCATTAATGTGAAATATCTGTTATCTCCCAAATGGTCACCTCCAGTGTTCTACCTGCCATGGGCCTAGGAGAATTTATGCACGCTGAAATCACAGATGAGCCTTGGAAAGGAGACGTATAATTGTGGAAAGATTTTAGGCTTCCTGAGTAGATGATGACTAGAATTGCTGACACTGTCCCTGAAGATTTTTAGTTCAAGCTGCTTTTAATACTTTTTATATGTCATCACATAAGCCCATTTTTTTTCTAACAACTAAGATCTTTGTTTAATGCATTGACAAATAGGTACAGACTTTTAAGCAATTTATCTCATGAGATTTAGTAAGTGAATCAAGGTATTAGGGGTATTAAAACTAGGATTTCTGGTTTCTACCCAATAGGATTTCCACTTCACCCCACTGGCATTACACTTCTATTTAATCACTCAGTAATTGCACTTATGATTCACACCCCATGAGTTATGAAGAGTTTCTTTTGTTCTCTTTTAGTCATGAAAAGGTGAAGTTCAAGATCTGACTCTGACATGGTATCAACCTCTCGTGCAAGGAAGGACATACTTTTTCTTTCTTTTTTTTTAAAGATAAAATTATAATACATATTTTTTTGTAAAACATCCAAATAACATAGAAATCAGTTAGTAAAAAAAACACCTTTTACAAAAGAAAGCTGTTAAAATAAGTTTTTTTACACAGCCCAGTCCTTTAATGAATTCTGAACTGTTTAAATACTTCTCTCATAGTACATTTTGTTGTGCTGTAAGGACTCTTTGGACACATTTAATATTACAAATGTTTTCTTTGCACAAAGGAGGAAATACAAACAGCTAGTAAATAAGCCTCAGAATTGTTCAGTTTCACTAATCATCAAAGATATGAAAAGTAAAATGAGGTTCATTTTTTGCTCAGTATATGTAGTGAAGGGATGGTAAAAAGGGCATTCTCTATTCCCTACAGTACTAACCATTTTAAAAGGCATTTTAGCAATCCGCTTTAATAAGTGTGAAGATTCTGTTCTTAAACATTACACGAGAGCATTGCCCAACCCATTTTTATTTACCTTACTATTGCACTTCTGCATCGCTGACTTGCAAAGATACCATCTCATGAGTCAATCTCATGATCATGATCTCATGTATCATTCTCTAATCACAGATGTAATGTCTCCTCAGCTATTTCTATATTTTATTTATTTATCACTTTCTAGATATGCCACGAAGAAGCTCAATCAAATTCTAGTTTATTCATATAAGCTTTTTAAAAAATTAATAAATTGACTTCAACAAAGTGAACTGTTTCCCCTTGATTTAAAAAAATCCTTATGTTTATTGAAAAATGTAAGGGACAAGAACAAGGAAGAAAAATACCTAATTCCACTTCCTAATACCTAATACCACTTGGAGCACATCATCCGGGCTTTTTGTCTGGAGTAGACATAAATATGTGTATATATTATGCATGCTGTCAAATTAACTTCCAGAAAGGGCTATAAATGTATATGCCCATCTATATAAAATGCAAAATGACAAGCAAAACTATAATTTCTCCTTGTCAGTAGTGGGTATTAACATTTTAAAAATGTTTTAAAAATACCCTCTTGTTCTAACTAGCTTTCTTTTTTTACATATTAAATGAATATTTATAGTTCTCCCTTTTCAGGTTCTCTATTAGTTTTTTTTTTTTTTTTAGAGTGTATTTTAGCCAAATGTAATCCCAAGATTGTTGGAACTGTTTTGTTTCAACATTTGAGTATATTTTATAGAGCTCTTTTATTCAATTGGGCTTAGTCTATTCTTGGAATTTCTATGGGACATTACATTACCATATATCTGGTTTGTTCTGCATGCAAATTGTAATCACTATAATTTATAGAAGTTACTCGAATCATTTCACTTTTGCAGTTAAGGCCACATTAAATGTCTTTCCCTTTAAAAAATCATTTTCTTTTTTTGTTGTTGTTAATCTTTACCCGAGGATATTTTTCCATTGGATTTTAGAGAAAATGGCAGAGACAGGGAAAGACAGAGAAAATCCTTGATGTTTGTCTCACATTGATTGGTTGCCCCCTGCAATGGGGCTGAGTAGAGAAGGAGCCTGCTACCAAGGTACAAGCCCTTTACCAGGGACTCTGGTTCGAATGCCAATGCTCTGCCCACTGAGCAAACCCAGCTAGGCCCATTGTAAATTTAAAAAAACTGATTTAGTGCTCGAACTGGTTTGGTTCAGTGGATAGAGCATTGGCTCGTGGACTGAAGAAGGGCTCCAGGTTTGATTCCAGTCAAGGGCATGTACCTTGGCTGCAGGCTCGATCCCTGTAGGGATTGTGCAGGAGGCAGCTGATCGATGTCTCTCTCTCATAGATGTTTCTCTGTATCCTTCTCCCTTCCTCTCTGTAAAAATCAACAAAATATATTTAATAAACAGCAACAACAACAAAACTGACTTAGAAAAGTTGTTTCAAGCCACATTTGGTCAGAATATGAATTTGTTAAATAAATCTGATCAGAAGAATTTTCTTCAGAAAATTGCCTCAAGTTGGCCTTATGTTTTATGTTTTTATTTAACTTAGATCCACATTTTTGGATACAGTTTCTTACACTTGATTTGACTTACTGAATTCTATGATTTAAGGAGCCCAACAAACATTTGAGTATATTTTATAGAGCTCTTTTATCCTTTTCCTTCTTATGTGGAATTCCTATTAATGAGAGAAGGATTTACTGTGATTGAAATAAAGGGAGTCTGTATCCTTGAAAAGTTTGTAAGCAGGCTTTGGTTATAGAAATTGTATTATGCTAATATGCTAAGTGTCTGACCGCCCAACCAGTTACTATGACATGCACTGAGCACCAGGGCCAGACACTCATCATAGGAGCTGCCGTGATGTGCCCTGGTCATTTACAGACAAATGAGCACCATGGACCCGGGAAACGAACCAACACTTGGCTTCTCCCAAGTGGGACACAGGCTCTGCCACCATCCCACCAAACTGCAGCTGATGCTGCCGAGACCCCATGGTGCAAAATGCAGCCCAGAAATAGTGGCTGTGGGTGCTGGGTAATGACAGCACTTAACAATGCTCGGCTTCCTCTCCCTAGGACTAGTCTTCTTGCAGTTTCTTCAGCCCAGGAACACGACTTGCTTTACAGCCAGGTGCAAACATTTTACACTTTAACCAAATGTCTGTGAAGTGTTTTCCCGTTCCTCATCTCATTTGATTCTCACAGAAGTCCTGGAGCAGGTAGATAGGAGACTTGGTGGAATCCGATCTTCTTTTCATTAGCCAGAAAATGGATATTTAGAAAGCTTACAAACTTGACTGAACTGAAAAGAAGTAAGAAATGGTGTATCTTGACAATGACTTCAGGTTTTCTCAGTGCAGAGAATGTTGTCAAACACTGCTGCAGTTAAATATTTTACCCTTTGTTCTCCCTGTGTGATCTACAATAATAATCTACTTCGTATTGATATTTACTATTGTGTTGCTGACAATTACCTGAAAGAGAAGTTGGGGTGCTTCACTGTGCTGGAAAAGTTTAGCTACATCAGAAAGCAGGTCTAATTAAGCAAGTTTATTGTCTAGATATAAAAAGCTGACTTGCGCATGCATGATACCTATAAAGCTCTCACTGGTGTCAGTCGCATGCTTGTGTTTCAATTTGTCATTGTCAGTCGTGAATTTGGTTGACACTTCTATTACAGAGAAAGGGCAAATAGTGATATTAAAATATTTCTCCTAATTAATTTCCTTTCAATGTGCATTAATTCATGCACTGGGTCACTAGTCTATAATAATAGCATAACCAAACTAAAGAGGAGGCAAAGAAGATAAATTATATATTTTTTTTAATTTTTAAAAAATGTATTTTATTGATTTTTTTACAGAGAGGAAGGGAGAGGGGGAGAGAGTTAGAAACATCAATGAGAGAGAGACATCAATCAGCTGCCTCTTGCACGCCCCCTACTGGAGATGTGCCCGCAACCAAGGTACCAGCTCTTGACCAGAATCCAACCTGGGACCTTTTAGTCCGAAGACGATGCTCTAACCTCTGAGCCAAACCCGTTTCGGGTGAGGTTGAAGATATAAATACGAATAAGATACAACCCCTTTTCACAATCATGGAAACTAATAACCATAATGAAATATGATAAGTATTATGACTGTAACAAGTTATAAGCACTTGTTTTCCTATAGCATTAACGTAGGCTGTGGAAACCTGTTCACTTACTTTATGCATATAACATTATTCTTCAATGTAGATATTATCTCCTGTTATTCTCCTAGGTAGTCATTGTGCTTATTCATGACAAATTCTAAGTAGCTCCAGGCTCATTAATATAGGATGTGAAAACTGAATTGCAGAGAACTTAATTTGGGAGACATGGAAATATGCTCACGCCCTTAACTACTGGTATAATAAGTAAACATGTCATACTTACACTCTATGGCGATTATGGCTACAGTTGGATTAAGACATTCTGAGGCCTTAGCTGGTTTGCCTCAATGGATAGAGAGTCAGTCTGCAGACAGAAAAGTCCCAGGTTCTATTCCGGCCAAGGGCACATGCCTGGGTTGCAGGCTAGATCCCCAGTAGGGGGTGTGCAAGAGGCAGCCAATTAATGATTCTCTCTCATCATTGATGTTGCTCTCTCTTTCTCTCTCTCCCTCTCCCTTCCTCAACAAAATATATTTTAAAAAAAAGACATTTTGAGGCCTTAACCTAAGTCAAATGTAAAAATGATTCCACATTATAATAAAAATTCATAATCTATTCGTAAAAGAAGAACACACACTTCATAGTGAGGAAAGCTTTTACTTTGCATACATGTGAAGTTAAACCAGATTAACTGAGAGGAGGCAATGGGAACAGAGCTGACGGAAAAAGAGTGCAGAGAAAGAGGAAAGACTTCCCATCAACTGGGCTTGGACTTAGATGCCTGATAGCCACCTAACATATAGCTCACTCATTCGTTAATTCATACAATTAATTAATACTTGAGTTCTTAAAAATAACAGTCACAACAATAATAATAACAATGAATAATAACAGTCATCACATGGAACACTTACTATCTGTCAGGCACAGTATTAAACACTTCATGCATCTTATCTATCAGATGTATATCATAGAAGTAGGTACTATCATTATCCCTATTTTCCTTACAGATGTGAATTTTGAGGCACAGAGAAATAAATTGCCTTTCCCCAAGTCATCAGCTAGTGAACGTCAGAGTCAGGATTTGTATCAAGCCATTTATGCCTTAAATATTGTGTGTGTGTGTGTACCAGCACTGTGTTAGCCTGAGGATATTTTTTCCATTGATTTTTAAAATATATATATATTTTATTGATTTTTTACAGAGAGGAAGGGATAGGGATAGAGTGTTAGAAACATCAATGAGAGAGAGACATCGATCAGCCGCTTCCTGCACGCCCCCTACTGGGGATGTGCCCGAAACCAGGATACATGCCTTTGACCGGAATCGAACCTGGGACCTTTCAGTCCGCAGGCTGATGCTCTATCCACTGAGCCAAACCGGTTTTGGCTTGATTTTTTTTTTCTTTTAGAGAGTGGAATAGAAAGGATGAGAGAGAGAGAGAAAGAAAGAGAGAGAGGGGGGCGGAGGGCTACCTCCCACATGCTGGAATCAATCTGCAACCCAGGTATGTGCCCTTGACCAGGGATCGAACCCATACCCTGCCAACGCTCTAACCACTTAGCAATCGGCCGGGGCAAGCATTTGGGGATTCAAAAGCCTACATGACCAGAGTCCTTGTCCTGAAGCTCACAATTTGTTAGGAGAAAGAATGTGCAAATCATTGCAGTGGAGTGTGTGATAAATACTCCAACAAAGATTTGTAGAATACAGTGATTATACCAAGGAGGAATGATTCATTCTGCTTAGGTGGGAGTGGAGGGTTCATGAAATTTCAAAGAGGACGTGGAATTTAAAGAAGGAGGGTTGGAGTTTAAAGAAAGAGAAGATTTGGGGAGCAGGTAGAGTGACAATAAAGGTAAGGAAGTATCACGTGCTAAAGCTAAAGGGATTTCTGGGTGGGATGTAGTACTATGGAGGGAAAAATCTAAAAAAGGAGACTACCAGGATATCACAGGCAAGTGAAAGAAGCATAAGGAATTCTAAACAGTTTTAATATATCTATTAATTTTTAGATAGGGCATGACTCTATTAACAATATATTAAGAGACAAAATAGCCAACCATTCAATTAGAATTCACTATAAAATGTACCAACTTTCGATTCAAAATTTTAAAATTAAAGAACTTACCCAACCATTGTTCTCACTTTGGGGATATCACTTTTAGGCCACTGTACATATGGACATTTAAAAAATATATAATTTCCATATTATTATGCGGCATTACAGCATCTTTTAGATATTTGTACAGAGATATGTGGACCAGGTAGTTTCTATATGGCTACTGGCATAAAAATTCTGGTGTTCAGAGAGGAAAACATATCTTACAGAACGAGAATGAAGTCTTAAGGCTTCTATC
This sequence comes from Lasiurus cinereus, assembly GCA_011751065.1. Lineage (NCBI taxonomy): Eukaryota > Metazoa > Chordata > Mammalia > Chiroptera > Vespertilionidae > Lasiurus > Lasiurus cinereus. Next base: position 3,299,018 of record JAAGEH010000043.1, on the reverse strand, counting down.
TGTGAGGTATTCTGCTTGAGGGAAGGTGTCTAGCTAAAAATTGAATCCTTACTTCGGTTCTCTAAGTTTTACAGGCCCTTCCATCAAAAGCCCTGGGCTGGGGTCAGAATAAAGCTCTCCTTTAGCATTTCCCCTTTCAGTCTTCAGGCTTTCTTTCACCTCTTCCCACATCATTGACTAATACCATGAATTAGATCATCCACAGATACAGAAGTGTGGGTAGTCTTGTTTCTAGTATGAGTCCATTACGTAATCATATGTTAGTCAGGTAATTAAGTAATGATGGTAATCCTATGATAAATACAAATTATATACAATAACAATGTTATTATTGCAATAAAAAGAGATTTGTTCCCTCACAATAATTTTTCAATTACTTTTTGTGTAATCTTCAAAATGCCAGTTTAGTGTACTGTAATTTCCTCAATCATTTTTTCTTTTATTTAACAAAATTTTTTTTTATAAATTTCAGAGAGCAAGGGAGAGTGAGAGAGTTTGAAACATCAATGATGAGAGATCAATCATTGATCAGCTGCTCCTGTATGCTTCCTACTAAGGATCAAGCCCACAACCCAGGCATGTGCCCTTGACTGGAATTGAACCTGGGACCCTTCAGTCTGCCAGCTAATGCTTTACTCACTGAGCCAAACTTGCTATGGCTCTTCTTTGATTTTTATATTTAGATGATTTCCAATATCATTCTATTATAGAATGTGATAAGTATCTTAATATACATAATTTTTTTCCTCATGTTATTTCCTTTGTACAAATTTCCTAGAGTCAGAGGGGAAAAATAACATTTTCATGGTTTTTTTATGTGTGTTACCCTATTGTTTTCCAAAAAGGCTGTATCAATTATAAAGGCACCAGAAATTGTATCAGTTATAAAAACACCAGAGCATTATAATTCAACAACAACAAAATTTTGCTATATATAATTGGAGCAGACTAGTACTTCAAGTTTATTTTGATTTGCAATCCTTTGAAGAACTACAAGGATAGACATTTCTATGGATTCTGTCATTGTATGTAAAAGAAAATGTCAACTTTGGCTTAAAACAAGTCTACATAGTTCTAACTTAAAGGAATAAGGAATTAGAATTTATCACATTTTATTAAATACCTTCATACTAAAAAAGGAATTCTCTGAATTTAAATGAAGTTACATCGTGACAAAGTTTTCTATGAGCCTTTTCAGAATTCAAAGATATATTTAGTTTCAATTGGTGTATCCATTTTTGGGTCCTGTCTTTTTCATTTGAGAGTGCACTTTTATCCATTGAAACAGAATACTTATTTTTAAAAGGTGATGAAGGGTATGAATTTGTTGATCTACTATGTTGTTTTCCACATATCCAACTACTTTGGGATGGTTATTTAAAATTGTTTCATTGCCATAAATAGCACTGCTATAAATACCTTCGTACAGATTGCTATTCTTCCTTCTGTCTCCATTTAATCATTCCTCTTGGAATGCTCTTTCAAACATGAAATTATGGCGTCAAAGGATCCACTTAATTTCACTGTTCTTGTTAACATAACGATGATGTTATGGTGATGCACCAAACTTTGATTGTAAAACATTTCCCATGGAAACCAAGGTGTTTTCCCTTGAACAACAAATATCTACTGTGACTATATTAGGAAAGGACAATAGCAAAAAAAAAAAAATTCTAGAAGTTATTTCAAATGAACGCTTCTAGGCATAACTTACCTAGGTATATTAAAGGCTAACGTGCTGAGTGTAGCCTGTATCTTTAAAGAAAGTCCATGGCATTTGCTGCCCTTGATCGCCCACCCACGCCCAGCTGGGGCTCTTCAGGCCCGGAAACCGGAAACGCCGGAGGGCGGGGGAGGGCGAACCGGAAGTCCTCCCGGGAGGAGCCCCCGGGGCCGGGCTGAGGCACCTGAGCAGGTGGCAGCTCGAGGCGGCCCGTGCGAAGCGGCCCATCTTCCCCGCCAGGTTCATCTCAGGGTGTCGCTGCCTCTGCGGTTGCCTGACCTTCGCCCTCCTGCTGGGGCTGCTGGGCCCCAGGTTCCCTCCCCGGAGCCTCCTGACGCGGCGCTGGGGTGTCCAGAACCTTCCTTCGGGGAAGCCGTCGCCCTCCCGCCTCTCTGGCGGGGCGTCTCTGCTCGGGGCCGCCGCTGGGGAAGGTGAGTCTTGTCTGGTCGTTAGAGAAACACAGCACCGAGGCTGTCTGTAGTTTTTCTTTTTCCTTTTTAAGGTTTTGTTTCGAGAAAGTTCGCGTTTTCGTTATGACTACAAGGCAGTGAGGTCGGTCCTTCTTGTGAAACGTTTCAAACGAGGCTGGTGCTCCCCGAGGGCAACGTTTTGACACTGGATGAGAGGGAAACACTGTGTCTGGACCCCTTTTTTTTAAAAAATATATATATATACTTTATTGATTTTTCACAGAGAGGAAGGGAGAGGGATAGAGAGTCAGAAACATCGATGAGAGAGAAACATCGATCAGCCGCCTCCTGGAGATGCGCCCGCAACCAAGGTACATGCCCCTGACGGGAATCGAACCCGGGACCTGTCAGTCCGCAGGCCGCCGCTCTGTCCACTGAGCCGCCCCGGCCTCGGCTGTGGGACGGTTTAGCTGGGCCGTAATTCGCAGACGTTGCCGGTGTGAGGCGGGGCTTTGCTCCGGAGCCGGGCGCAGTGCGGGAGCGTGCGAACCCCCGAGGAAAAGGCCCCCCGTTTTCTCCATTCCTGCGGTGAGTGCGTTCCTTTGGGCGGCCCGGCCCCGGCCGCTGGCACGGGTTTCCCGCCAGGTCTGAGGTCGCCCGCTGTGGGTTTCAGCGATTCCTGTCCTGGTTCTCATCGGCCCGCAGCTTTGGGGAACAGCCGGACTCCCGAGCCATTTCTGGGAGCCCATCAGGGGCGGGGGGACCCTTTTTGCTGCCCGCGGCCACTTGAATATTGAGAGCAGCGGTTCTCAACCTTCCTAAGGCCGCGACCCTTTAAGACAGCTCCCCATGTGGTGGGGACCCCCAACCATAAAATTATTTTCGTGGCTACTTCATCGCTGTCATCTTGCTACTGTTATGAACTGTAATGTAAGTATCTGATATGCAGGATGTATTTTCGTTGTTGCAAATGGAACATAAAGCATAGGGATGAATCACAAAAACTATGTAATTATATATTGTGAAATATTTATTTCTAATTACAAATAAATGAAATTTTGTCTTGAATCGTGGTGTAGCATGGGCAACAGTCTTCCTAGGACAACAGTAAACTACATTGCTACGCTTTGCTACACCGAGGAGCGGTGTGTTGGTTCCTAAGCCCATGGGAAATAGGTGTTTTCCAATAGTCTTGGGCGACCCCTGGGAAAGGGTCGTTGGACCCTGCAAAGGGGTCGCGACCCACAGGTTGAGAACCACTGATTTAGAACATTTGCCGGCCATACGAAATTACCAGCTTGAAAATGAGCTTGCTGCATTAGGTCAGACGTTTCATGAAGTCACCCGCACGCCTTGGCGGGGCCAGGCCTAACCGGCGGAGGTGCCTCGGAGATGTGGGGGGCTGGTGCCGGACTTGTGCAGGAGAGCGAGTGGCGGTCTTTCTGCTGGTGGAGGGTCTGGCCTTCAGTTTGTAAAAAATAAACTGCAACATCTGTGAAATACAATAAAACAAAAGTCAGCCTGACTGGTTTGGCTCAGTGGATAGAGCGTCAGCCTGCAGACTGAGGGGTCGGGGGTTCGATTCCAGTCAAGGGCATGTACCTTGATTGTGGGCACATCCCCTGCAGGGGACGTGCAGGAGGCCTCTAATCGAATGTTTCCCCCTCATCAATGTTTCTCACTCTCTATCCTTCTCCCTTCCTCTCTGTAAAAAATCAAAATATATTAAAAAAACAACAACCCACAAAAGTCAATTAAATGAGGTGTGCCTGTGATAGGTATACTCCATTTAGAAAGAAAATGTGAAGATTCCACTATGAAGGCCTTTCACTTTGGATTATTTGCGCTGCTGCCTTAGTTGTGATAAATGCCTATGGCTGTGTTTGTGCTATACTTTTTTTTTTTTAAGGAAAAACCCTTTACTGAAACGGTGGTCTAATCTATGTGAGTGGAATTGTTTCTGCAGCCCTTCACATTTTTCTCCTCTACCCATTTTTTAAATCAATTTTAGTGTTTATGATAATCTTTCCTGGTTTCAGGGTTGGATTAGAGTAGTATTGCTTAATTTTAAACGTTATATTCACTATTTTGATGATTTATAAGCTGTGCTGATGTAATTTGAGAAAATGTTTTTGTTTTTATACTGCTCCATACCAAAATATCAGGAAGGATCCTACTATCAATTTTTATATCATAGTTCCCACTGGGTGGCAGCATAATGTTTTTAGTTTCTTTAGCTTTCACTGGATTTCATAATTACTGATGCTGTAACAGTGTTATTCTGATAGCGATCAGTATTTATCATGTGTTGGATGCTTATTACATGCCAGGTGCTGGACCAACTCCTTTATGTGTATTTTCACATTCAATGCTAAATAAATCCCCAAAACTGTGACTTAAATATTCCTATTATTCTTTTTACACCATACTAGAGGCCCAGTGCATGAAATTTGTGCACTGGAGGGGAGGGGTCCCTCAGCCTGGCCTGCCCCCTCTCTTAGTCTGGGAGCCCTCAGTGACAGGAGGTGACCCAGCAACCCGGCGATCAGGGAAAAGCAATGCCCTCATCACACCTCTGTTGCTGCCACTGCCAGCAGCGCAAGCCTCGGCCAGCCCCGGTTACCTGAGCCTCTGGCCAGCCCTGGGAGGCTGGTGGCTGAGGGGACTGGGGGACTCTGGAGGCAGGCATGCGGAGCAGCCAGACCTGCCTGCTGCTCCGGCAGGGCTGAAGGGACTGGGTTCCACCAGTTTTGAGGGTGTGACAGTCAATTAGCATATTCCCACCTTATTGGCTGTGGGTGTTGCCATCTTTGTGAGGGCACGATGGTCAATTAGCATATTCCCTCTTTATTAGATAGAATGAGGAAGCTATGGGAAAGACAAATAATAATACAAAGCCAATAAGTGATAGAGCCAGCACTAAAACACAGGTGCTAACTACTTTGTGCTAATCTAATTAAAGCCATTGTAAATTTGACCAATTAGTGAAGAACCAGCAGTTAATATGAGAAATCTGGGGATATTCTGAAAGAAGTGAAAATATATGGGTTTTACATAATGTGCCTCAAAACAGTAGGGGTGCATGGTTTACAAAAGGCAGTATTTCTTAAATTGTGTTCCAGGAAACATCAGTCCTGTGAGATGCTTCAATAAAAAGAGGTTCCTTTGGTTACAAGCGCTCTTGATGACTCATTAAAGCCTCTATCCTGCAGTAAAGGAGCCTGTTTAACTGTTTTTGAACTCATAGCATTAAGGTTTTTTTAATCCTCACCCAAAGATATGTTTATTGATTTTAGAAAGAAAGTGGGGGGAAGAGGAGGGGAAGTAGTGGATGAGAGAGAAAGAGAGAGAAAGAAAAAAAAATTGATGTGTTAGAGAGACATCGATTGGTTGCCACCCATACCCACCCTGACCAGGGATTGAACCGGTATCTTGACCAGGAATAAAATCAGCAGCCTTTTGGTGTTCAGGGCCAATGCTCCAACCAGCTGAGCCACCAGCCAGGGTGCATGCTTACGTTTTTATGATTACAATCCATGTTAAGAAACGCATTTTACATGCAGACTAATGTAAATATGTGTATATACAACTTAAATAAATACACATGAGGCAGTGCTTACCTTCATACTACTCTTATGTTTTCTAGCCTAGCCTTCCATTTAATTTTTTTTATTGATTTTAGAAAGAGATATCGATTTGTTGTTGCACTCATTCATGCATTTATTGGTTGCTTCTTTTAAAAGTATATATTTTTATTGATTTTAGAGAGGAAGGAAGGAGAGAGAGATAGAAACATCAAAGATGCCAGAGACTCATTGGTTGGCTGCCTCTTGCATACTCCCAATTAGGGATCGAGTCTGTAACCCGAGCATGTGCCCTTGGCCGGAATCAAACCCAGGACCCTTCAGTCTGCAGGCCGACAGTCTATCCACTGAGCCAAACTGGCTAGGGTGAGATAGTGTTAAGAAATTATTTTTTCATAAATCAGGCCAGTAGCAAAGTGAGAACATCTTAACAATTACAGATTAGAATTTTCAGATTACATTCTTTAGAACACAGGTTCCCGAGTATATTAATTTACATTATGATTTTTTTAAAAAGTGTTCCATGGTCAAGATAAACTTGGGAATTTTGGGTTAAAGTTTAAACAGCTTCTAACTATGCTGATGGTACTGTTAATCTCTAAGATGGGGAGTTAGTATGCAGCATTTTCCAGATTTATTTGATCAGGAAACCTGTTTTTAGAGATGTACCTTGTGGACCCTTATGCCCTTTATTTATTTATGTATTTATTTATTTATTAAATATATTTTTATTGATTACAGAGAGGAAGGGAGAGGGGTAGGAAGAGGGATAGGGAGGGGGGAGGAGAGAGACAGAGAGAGAGAAACATCAATGATGAGAGAGAATCATTGATCCACTGCCTCCTGCACGCCCCTCACTGGGGATTGAGCCCGAAACCCAGGCATGTACCCTTGACAGGAATCGAACCAGGGATCTTTCAGTCTGCAGGCTGATGCTCTATCTAATGAGCCAAATCAGCGAGGGCACCTTGTGCCCTTTAGAATACACTTTGGAAAATGGTTATGTAGATAATTAAATTCTTTTGTTATAATATGAATATTTTAGGTGAAAAATTTTGTAAATTAATGTAATTTTCATAACTCATTTATTCTATTTGCTCTACAGCAACGGTTCATGACCCACAGGTTGAGAACCGCTACCTGGGTCACCTAAGACCATCGGAAAACACAGATATTTACATTATGATTCATAACATTAGCAAAATTACAGTTATGATGTAGCAACAAAAATAATTTTATGGTTGGGGGTCACCACAACATGAGGAACTGTATAAAGGGTTGCGGCATTAGAAAGGTTGAGAACCACGGGCTTATGCTATTTTTCTACTTTAAAATATACTTACCTAATTTTTCGGTTTGCTAACTTCTTAACTTTTAAGAGTTTTAGCCCAGAAGTCACTTTCTCCAGATAGTTGCTAATCTTGCTGGACTAGAAGCCCCTTCTTTTTCCTACCATAATACTCACTGGGATCTCTACCACTGCAAATCCTATATAATAAAAGCCTAATATGCTACGTGTCTGCTCATCCATTCAACCAATCAAAGCATAATATGCTAATGATATGCTAACGCCTCTAAATCACTTATTATGACGTGCACTTACCATTAGGGGGCAGGTGCTTGGACTAGTAGGTTAGCTTGCTGCTGGGGTCCAGTTGATTGGAACTGAACCAGATGGGCTGGACATGTCCTGGAGCTCTCCCACAGTTCGTCCCGGCTGGCCACTCTTCCGAGTCCCTCCCTGGCTCAGATGGTGCACCAATGGGGTTCCTCGGCCTGGCCTGTGTCCTCTTGCAATCCAGGACCCCTTTGGTGATGTCAGAGAGCCAGTTTTGGCCCGATCCCGCAGGCCAGGCCTAGGGACCCCACTGGTGCATGAATTCGTGCACCAGACCTCTAATTGTATTATAATTATCTTTATATATTTGTATCTCTTTCTACATACTTCCTTGAGGATAAGGTCTCTCTCCTTTTTTAATCATTACGTTTTGAATATAGAGGGACTCAACAAATGTTGGTTGAGTGAATGAAAATTTTTTTGGTTTATTTGTTTACAATAATATTTTCAGACTCTTCTTAGTTCTTGTATTTTGAAATTTATTTAATATCAGGTTTACACTTGATTTTATAATATTCTATTCCCTTCTATAACTCAACAATCTTTGTACATTGGCCCTAACATCTTATTCATCACTCTTTCTAAGAAAGAAAAGAGTGTGTTCTTTTCTTTTTTTTTCTAAGGTTAATCATTCAACAATGTGTTTCTGCTCTACCTAACTCCAAGACCTCACTTCTTCAGGTACTCCTCTTTTCATATTTAATCACTTGATCTTTACTACTTCTTAATGTTTCCATTTCTCTCTTATCCCCTACCTTTCCTTGATTTTTGATGTTAAACTACTACCTGTATTTCATTTCGTATCTCATTTTGTGAGAACTGCTCATCAGGGATCTCTTACTTTCCAGGTCATTTTGTGTCAATAAGAACTACCATGTTATCCTTCTGCCAAATTCGATTTCCCCTTGAACTATTTCTTGAATACTCCATAGCCTAAGAATTCTTCATAGCTCAATTAGATCAGAATTATACAGCTACAATAGCCTTGATACCGTTTACTCCAATCTGCTATTGCACTTACCAGTATTTCAGTTAATGAGCTTATTTACAAATTAACAAATAAAAATTTAAACTTAATTTACCATTCTTATTTTATAGATAGCATAAATGAGGCTTTGGCACTGTGTACTTTGAAATCTCTGAACACTTAGAGCCCCCTTTTAAATCTATGGTGTGTTTTTTTTTTTAATGTGTTTTTATTGATTTTAGGGAAGAGAAGAAGGGAGAGGGATAGATAGAGGAAAACATTGGGGAAACATTGATGGGCTGCTTCCTACATGCCCCTTTCTGGGGATGAGCCCAAAAGCTGGGCATGTGCCCTTACCGGGAATAGAACCAGTGACCTCTCAGTGTATGGCATCATGGTCAGCCAACTGAGCCACACCATTCAGGGCTATCTCTGATGTGTTTTATATCATGCTTAGTGTTATCATGTCTGGGTTTACACTTACAGTGGTACCTCGAGATACGAGTTTAATTCGTTCCGTAACCTTGAGGCGTGGGAAACTATGAGATGCTTGAGTCGCGGTAAACTGGTGGGTCGTGTGCAGCTGGCCGATCCGTGCAATTACTCCTATCTCAAATGTTGCTCGTATTTCAAAGCAAAAATCGCTAGCTCAACGGCTCGTATCTCAAAAATCTCGTATGTTAGGGTACTCGTATCTCGAAGTACCACTGATTTGAATAAATGCTTTATTCACTTTTCCAGATCTTGAAGGTAAACACCATTAACTCAATTTTGTGTCACTTCAGTTTCTAGAACGGAGAGATTCATTAAATTATGTCACTTTTTTTACTGTCTCTATACAAGAAGTCTAATTTAAAAAATTCATATGTTGCCTGTCCAGCATGGCTCAGTGGTTGAGTGTCGACCTGTGAACCAGGAGGTTGTGGTTCAGTTCCTGTTTGGGGCACATGCCTGGTTGCAGGTTCCATCCCCAGTATGGGGCATGTAGGAGGCAGCCAATCAGTTATTCTTTCTCATTATTGATGTTTCAATCTCTCCCCTCTTCCTTTCCCTCTGAAATCAATAAAAATGTATTTTAAAAAATTAATATGTGGATGCTTTTCCATTTTCCCTCATTAGATAATTATTCTCTAGGTCTTTTCTAGTATTGTGATATCTATCAAAGTTTATCTATCACAGTTACAGGAAACACTCTGTTTACAAATGTGACTTTATTTGACTCAGTTTTCCAGTATCCTTCTCCCCAGTTGTCCAGAGTATACAAGTGATCTCTTAAATTCAGTGCAACAAATATTGAGTGCCTGACTTTTGTAAATTATTGTATTGGGCAGTGTGAGGATATAAAAGTGAATGAGATTTGGACACTAATTAAGGAACTTACAATATAATGATTAACACACCATTGCTAATACAAGATAGAATATGTTATGTTTTGATAATTTTTCTCAGTCTTTTAAAGAAATATATACATTAGCTTATATATATATATATACTTTTAAAATACATTTACACTCCTTTAAAATATATCCATATATACACTAGCTTACATATACATTAATACAATTTTCACACAAGGATTCACTTTTTTCTGACAAATATCACCCATATTTTACATCTAAATTTTATATTTATAATTACTTATGAAGGAGTTACACTTATAAGACTGATTTAGCATTTAGTTCAAGATTTAAGAGTATTTCTCAGAATAAAGTAATATGATGACACCAACTTATAGGCTATTAAAAAAAAGGAATCTTGGAAGTTATAGCTCTTTCACAGAATTTTTGAGGAAAATATTTTAGTCACTAAAAAATCAAAATTTTTTTGTGTTTGTAAAGCTATTGTTGATTTTGTTTATATTCCTTGAATGTTTTAGCTAATGTCAAAGCTCGCCAATCATTACATGAAATGATAGTGTGAAATTGATGCTGTTATAACAATAAGGACCTGACTCATGTATTTTATGTACATATGCATTCAATTGTAGTGACAAATGGCTTCATGCTGTGTGATTAAATGCATATTAGCATTTGTCTTAGCCCTTTGATTATTGCCATCTTTACTTCATTACATCACCACACTATATAGCCATATAGTTTACAAGGTAATACACACATCACTTTGTTGCTAATAGGAATTATTCTGATTTATGGATGGTGTACTTTAATTTTGCCTTTCATGGATTATAAAATTGGTTAATATCTGCTGAAGTTAATCACTGAAGAAGCAAATAAAGATGCTGGCCTCAGGTCACGGTGTCATTTGTGACACTGGCAAAATCTTACCGGCTCATTTATGCCTGTACATGATTGATAACATCATGGGTTAAATGGAGAAAGCTTTAAAGGACCATCATGAATGAAGACCTCCCATTTGATAGTCAGGCATAAAAGAAGTGCTGTTTTAAGAATGTCCACAAGAGGGCGCCATTGTAACGAATCCTCTGGAAGATCTTTCCAGTGAAGTCAGTGAGGTACTAGAAGTATTGTCAATCTCTCCCTTAAAAGTCCTCAAGAAGACTTTTTTTATATATTAGGTGCCTATATGTTTACCAGGATTATATCCTCTTGTTGGATGGATCACTTTAGCATTATGTAGTGTCCTTTATTGTTTCTTGTGATGGCCCTCATTTTAAGGTCTATTGTGTCAGATATGAGTATTGCTACATCAGGGTTTTGTTTTGTGGGTTTTTTTTGTCTCTATTTTCATAGAAAAATTTTTTTTCCATCTCTTCACTCATACTGTGTGAGTCTTTTATTCAAAGGTGAGAGTCTTATAGATAGCATACTGTTGGGTCATATGTTTGTATTCATTAAGCTACCTCATGTCTTTCTTTTATTATTTATTTTTTTTAATTTAATACATCTTTATTGTTCAGATTATTACATTTGTTTCTCTTTTTCCCCCCATAGCTTCCCTCCACCCGCTCCCACCCCTCCCTCTACCTTACCTCCCCTCACATTGTCCTCATCCATAGGTATATGATTATTGTCCAGTCTTTTCCTGTACCCCCTCAGCCCTTTACTGATTCTATTATATTCACCAGTTTATTCTGTTCATCAGATTTTTAATTCACTTTTTAGATTCACTTGTTGATAGATATGTATTTGTTGCTCATGATTTTTATCTTTACCTTTTTCTTCTTCCTCTTCCTAAAGAGTACCTTTCAGCATTTCATATAATACTGGTTTGGTGTTGATGAACTCCTTTAGCTTTTTCTTATCTGTGAAACTCTTTATTTGCCCTTCAATTCTGAATGATAGCTTTGCTGGGTAGAGTATTCTTGGTTGTAGGTTCTTGCTATTTATCACTTTGAATATTTCTTGCCACTCCCATCTGGCCTGCATCGTTTCTGTTGAGAAATCAGCTGACAATCATATGGGTGCTCCCTTGTAGGTAATTAACTGTTTTTCTCTTGCTGCTTTTAATATTCTCTCTTTGTCTTTTGCTCTTGGTATTTTAATTATGATGTGTCTTGGTGTGGTCCTCTTTGGATTCCTTTTATTTGGGGTTCTGTGTGCTTCCTGGACTTGTAAGTCTATTTCTTTCACCAGATGTGGGAAATTTTCAGTCATTGTTTCTTCAAATAGGTTTTCAGCATCTTGCTCTCTCTCTTCTTCTGGCACCCTCACAATTCTGATGTTGGTATGCTTGAAATTGTCCCAGAGGCTCTTTCCACTATCTTCACATATTTGGATTCTTTTTGCTTTTTGCTGTTCCAGTTGAGTGTTTTCTGCTTCTTTGTATTTCAAATTTTTGACTTGATTCTTGCCTTCCTCTAGGCTGCTGTTAGGTCTCTGTATAGTATTTTTTATTTCAGTCAGTGTATGTTTAATTTCTAGTTGGTCCTTTTTCGTCTCTAGTTGGTCTTTTTTCATCTCCTCTTGGGTCTTGCTAAATTTATCCACCTTTTCTAGGAAATTCTTGAAAAACCTTATAAGCGTAGTTTTGAACTCTATATCCAATCATTTGTTTTCCTCCATTTCTTTCATTTGTGGTCTGTTCCTTTGCTTCTTCATTTTCATTATGCTGGGAGAACTTCTATGCTGGAATCAGCCGTATGATGCCAGACTTGCAAAACTGCAAAAGCCTCTCTGTTCAGATTGGGTGGGGTGGAGTCTCAGGGCTGAGCAGAGACAGCCTTGGCTTCCAGTCAGCCCCACCCTAAGTGGCCCCTGGGTGTCAAGTGTCTCTTGGTAATCGATTATCACTGTGGCCCTTTCTGTGCACACGTGCAGGTGCCTCCAGACCTCTGCCTTTCCAGTTCCCTTGTGCTCCGGGACCCACATGAGTCTAGGTCCCCAGGGTCTCACCTCATCTGGGGTTCAATGCAGTTAGAAGTGGCACAGTTGAGAGGCTCTGTCTCCCACCCACCAGAGAGAGCCAACGGCACAATCAGTAGTCCATCCTCTCTGTGTGCATTGGTTTGTGCGCCCCAGACTTCTGCGGCTCCCCTAAATTTCCGTGCATTCTCCCCTTTTCACAGTCCAGACTCCCCCATATGAGTCTTGCCCGGAGCTGGGATTCAATGTCGTAGGAGAAGGGGTTCCATGCAGTTGGGAGTTTCCGTCTCCCTCCTGCCAGAGGAAGCCAGCCAGGCACACCACCGCCCACTCTCTCCACAGGTGCAGTCTCCGAACCTCAGTTTTTTACAGCTTCTCTGAGTCTCTGTGAGCCCCTCTCTTTCCTTCTAGTTGGAGAATTTTCACTCAGCCAACTGGTTCTGGATGATGTCTGTTCTGTCTTTTAGTTGTAGTTTTGAAATTGCTGTGTGAGGCAGCAGTTTAGGTGATTACCTATGCCACCATCTTGGTTTCTCCCTACCCCATGTCTTTTGATTGGAGCATTTAATCCATTTACATTTAAAGTTATTGATAGATACTTATTTCTTTGTCATTTTATTTTTTTTAGAATGAATTTTCTTTTTTAAAAAATATTTTTTATTGATTTCAGAGAGGAAGGGCGAGGGAGAGAGAGATAGAAACATCAGTGATGAGAGAGAATCATTGGCTGCCTCCTGCATGCCCCCTACTGGGCATATTCCCTTGACCAGAATCCAATCTGAGACCCTTCAGTCCTCAGGCCAACTGAGCTAAACTGGCTAGGGCACTATTTTAATTATGTATGCCTAGGTTTCTTGATCTATTTCTTCTCATTACAGTAGTCCCTTTAGTATTTTTTACAATGCTGGCAATAAACTTCTTTAGCCTTTTTTTCTTTTTATTCTGTCTGCAAAGCTATTTCACCATCTATTTTGAATGATAGCCTTGCTGATATAGTAATCTTCGTTTTAGATCCTTGTTTCTCATTATCTTGAGTACTTCATTCCAATTCCTTCTGGCCTGTAGAGTTTTGGATGAGAAATCAACTGAGAGTCTTATGGTAACTTCTTTGTAGGTAACAAATTGCTTTTCTCTTGCAGGCATTGAGATTCTCTTTTTGTCTTTAATTTTTGGCATTTTAATTATGATGTGTCTGGGCGTTGGTCTGTTTGGGACTCTCTATGCCTCCTGAACTTGTGTGACTTTTTCCTTCACCAGGTTAGGGAAGTTTTCTGCCATTATTTCTTCAAACACATTCTCTATCCCTTGTTCACTTTCTTCCCCTCTGGCACACTTATTATGCAGAGATTATTACATCTCATGTTGTCCCATAGCTCCTTTAAAATGCCCTGTTTTTTCATTGTTGTTGTTTTTTCTTTTTGGTTCTCTGATTGATTTTTTTTCTATCCTGTCTTCTAATTCACTGATCCAATATTCAGCTTTTCCTAATCTGCTGTGTATTCCTTCCAGTGTATTCTTTATTTGTGCTGTGCCATTCTTTATTTTAGCCTGTTCTTTTTTTCATAGTTATTATATCTTTTTTTCTTATGCTGTTGAGTATCTTTACCATCATTATTCTGAACTCTATCTTATCTAATAAAAGGGAAATATGCAAGTTAATCATCACTCCATCACAAAGATTGTGGCGTCCATAGCCACTGGGCGGCACCCAGTCCTCTCAGCCCCGCCAGAATCCCCCAGTCCCGGGGTTGGGGGGCAGCTGCTGAGAGTGTCCTAGCAGAATGCTGCTTTGTTCCTACTATGGATGGGCCTCTGGCCAGGCTGGGGCGCAGATGGGCCATGGAGATCTCTGGGTAGCAGATTTGGAATGGCCGGGCCCCATAGAAAGCTACTGGTGCACATATTCATGTGCAGGGCTACTAGCATCAGATAAGTTTCTTTATCCTCATTTCATTTATTTATTTTCTGGAGAATTCTCTTGTTCTTTGCTTTCTTTTTTTTTTTTTTTTGTCTCCCCATTTTGGTTGCCTGCTTGGGTTTGTGACTATGTATTAGGTCAGTCTGCTATGCTTTCAAATCTCTAGTGCAGGATAGTCAAATACTGTTCTGACTAATTAGATCAGGCAAAGACTCAAATCCTCCAGAGATTCACCTCTGTCTACAGACTGATTGGATTCAGTCTGGAGTTGTACTCAGGCAATTGTTCACAGGTGTGGTGAGAGGTTTTCCAACAGGGTGGGACAGGTGCTTCTGCCTGGCGGCTAGTTGTTATTCTCAGTCTCTTAATGGGTCTCAGAAATGCCACATGGTGGGACAAGGGGTTTTCCAGTAGGTGGGTCAACTGTCTTTATCTCCCCTCCTCCAGGCAAAAAAACCCACCTGATAACAAAATTCTGCCTGAGAAAGATGACCTCTGCAGTGTGAGGAATGACTCAACATAGAAAACCAGGCTTTCTGCCTTCTGAGCTCTAACCCTAGAGTCCTCAATCCTGGCTTCTGCTCACAAAGCTACAGTCCACTCTGCCCTCTCTGCTGGAGCCCAAGGTAAGTGCCTACCTTGAAATTTTGTGTGTTGGGCCTTTAATAGAGTGCCTGCATTTCTAGGCATCTTTCCCTGGAAGACAGCAACCCTGCTGCTTTTCACAGCCAGATGTTTTGTGGGCACCTTTCTCAGTTCTGGTGTTCTCTGCCGGGGGGCCCAATTGGGGATTAAACCCCAGAATTCTCAGCGGCAACCTCCCACAGCTGAGATCTCTCTCTGGAACTTCAGTTGCTGTCTGTGGTGCCCAGCTAGCCCTTTCGTGCCTCTGCTCTTCCTACCAGTATCTATGTGGTCTCCACTTTCTGTCCTTGGTTATCGGGGTTCTCTTCAGCTAGTCTTCAGTTGATTATGATTTTTTTTTTGTATTTTAGTGTAATTCTAGTTTGGTCCTGGGAGCGTGTCTGCGTAGCTTGTACTTAATCCGCCAACCATTTTTAATTTCTTCAATTGGGTTTTGTTTTCAGACACCCATAATTCAGTACTAGGGTGTGTTCTCATAATATCCACCATAATTGCCACACCTCCTTGCAAGGGCAAGAGCTCCTTGTTGTCAGTTGGGCTTTGTCTTGGTGAGCTAGAGACCAGAGGCGCTCCCTGCGCCCCCACCCCCACCCCCCACCCCCGCCCATTCCAGACCTTTCAACTCCTTTCTGCTCTTGGTGTTGGCCCCTGGGTGCCTAGCCTTCACCGCCTGGCTCTCCCGCGAGGGCCTGCCCTGCCCCCACAGCACCACTGTTCAGAGGGCTGCCACAGGGGTTGCTGGCGGCTGCACCTCCTGGTGCCCAAAGCAGCCCCAGCCTGGTGACTCAGTCTGAAGGGCGTCAGAATTGTTTCTGCGTGACTTCAGTGCTTTGTTCCAGAAGGTTCCATCATGTGTTCTGCTGGACTCATGCATGCTGGCAGCCCTGGGCAAATGCTTCCCACCCTGCATGAAGGCTCCTGGGCTCTGCTTTGCCCCTTGGGATCCACTGCCTTCAGGAAGCTGCTCCATGGCTAGGAGCCAGCACCCCAAGAGTTGGGTAACCCTGTGCCCTGTGAGAGTGTAATCACCACATTCCTTCAACCTGTTTTCTAAGCTGAAGTTAACAAGACACTATGCAGTCGAGCCTTTGCCATGGAGCCTGGTGCCCTCTGCGTCTCCAAGACACCTCTGGGCACCCACCCTCTTAGAGGCAAGCCGAGTTGTCAGTAGGCTCCCCACTGAGCCAGAGAAGCAAGGCACCCTGGGACTGGCCCCTGCAGCAGGGGTGCAGGAGATGAGGGCAGGACTCAGGGCTGATCCTGCCCCCAGGGCACCTGTGGCGATGTCTGGGGACAGGTTTGATCGCCACCCAGGAGTGGGTGACCAGGGCAGTGCTGACATGGTACAAGGCCCAGGATGCCCCCACCACAGAGAGCCACCATAGGTCTGTGCTCCCCCCAGCCCAGGGGACAGGGCGGGTGCCGAGGCGTTCCCCAGCCAGCCCCATGGCTGTGCTGTGCCCCGCATCCACGTATGGCGGAGTGTGCTTGTCAGGGACCTCCAAGGCGATTGCTCTCTGCTTGGACGCCGTGTGCAGGCTGCTTTCCCCGTCCTATGGCTGTGCAGTGGTCCCCAAGCGCTGCCCTTGTGACGGGGGTGGGCCTGCCCTTCCTGGTGCAGCAGCAGAGGGGTGGCTGGCTGAAACGTGATCCAAGTGCCTGCATCCCTGGCTGGCGGGCGCTGAGGATGTGGCTGGGATTGCCCCCCTTCCCTTCCAGGGTTGGGCTACAGAACCCCATTGGCTTCTTCCCAAAAAAGGATTGAAAAGATCCCCCAGTAAGAAGCCCAAGTGCTGGGTGACACCCTGAGGTCTGGGGTGGCAGCAATGGCTGTGGTCAAGCAGGGGGTGGTGCTTTGTCGCTATGGATAAGGCTTCCCTGTGCCCCAGGCTTCTCTTCCCACCCAGCCCAGTAGGCTACCTAGCTCAGCCTGGGGCAGCCCCCACCCCCTGCACAGGGTCTGTCCTCTTCAGCTGAGACAGAGGCCGGACCACCCACCCCTGCAAAGCCCTGAGCAGCACACGTGGGGGACACAAGCTGGGGATCCCCGGCCGCCCGTGTCCCCGTCCCGCCCACCTGGACTGAGACTGGTGTCAGTGTCTTTACTGAAGGAATTTATTGTTCCGGAACTAAAGTTGCTCACAGTTATTTGACAGGGGTACATGGGTGGGCTTGTTTGTTTCCGTGACGTCTGCATGTGTCCCAAGTACAAAAGAGGAAGGCTGACGAAGAGATATTGCTTTCGGTGTCCTCTGCCTCTTGAGAAGCCCCCACTTGTACCTGTGGCTTTGCTGTTATCGGGCGCTTAATAGTTCTGATGTGGAAGCCCCAGCCTGCGGTGGGGCCAGTGTACAGAAGCGTTAAAATCTATCCTCGACCGAGGGCGGGCAGGCGGGTGGGCTGCGGGGAGACACCAGAAGCAAAGTGGACCCATCACAGCGGAGGCATGCAATCAGACCTGCCCTCCCGGCTTCCGGCTGCCCGGTGCCCTTGACACCACGGTCGGGGTCTGTGCCGAGCTGGCCGTACCCACAGGAAGAAACATAAGCATTAGCTGGGGACGGGCAAAGCGAGCGGCTGCACCCGCCCGGGGAGCACTGCAGAGGACGCCGCTGACTGTTCTTGGTTATGTGGTGGTTTTCTTTGTGGGGTTTTGTTTTTTTTTTCACTTTTTGTCATTTTAGTAAAAAACTCTGCGGTGCCCCTGCCATCCTGTGAGTGAGTGGGGGCCAGCCCAGGACCTTCCTCCTACCCTGCTCTCGGACACAGATCCAAGAGGGTCCCCATCCTGGACCTGGTGGAGGGTCCCTGGGCGGTGGCGCCCAGGGGACTGGAGTTGCTTCTACCCAGGACGGACAGAGCAGACAGAGTGGCCTGCGCCGTTCTTTAAATATATATATGTGTGTATATAGAAAGAACCAAGAGCAAGAACCGAACACAAAACCTAGCCCTGCCCAGCGGCTCCCCTCCCCGACACCCTTTTCCAAAAACAACCAAGAAAAAAAGTTTATAAAAATATCTTGCAGGAATTCTTTAAAGTTTACAGTAGCTTGCCGGCACTGCACCCACCGGCCTGCCCCCCGGTGCCCCATCGGCTGCGTCCTCAGGGCACCTGGGCCCAGACCCACCCTGCCCGAGACAGACAGACAGACAGACGGCAGGCAGATGCTGCTGCTGCCCCTTCCCTGAACAGAGAAGTAAAGAAACTCAATAAGTTAAAACAGCAAATAAATAATACTGATCTCGGCCAGCCTGCTGCCTCTGGGTCCAGTTCCACCCGAGCCAGGACAGGAACGCAGGCCCAAGAGCACCTGCAGCGACAAGCCAGGAGGACTGGGTGCCAGCGAGCAGCAGCGTGGGTGCCGAGGTGTCGATGGACTGGGGGGGAGGGGATGCTGCAGAAGGAAGGAGCTGAGGAGGGGCTGCAAGTGCCCTCTGCCCGCCTCTCGGATGCTTTGCCCACCGCGGCCCCCGTTCTGGAGGCGGCCTGGGCGACAGGACCTGCCGAGGGCTCTAGTCACTGCAAGTCTGTCGGCAGGCTGGAGGCAGCTTCCCCTCGGAGCCAGGTCCTCCTCCCCACGGCCATGCGGAGCAGAAACCGGGCAGAGTGCCACACGGGCAGGTGGACGGAGGCAGTGGCGCCGGGCACGCCGCAACAGCAGGAGAGGAGAGGCAGGTCCACGGCAGCTGCCTTCAGCGGGCCGGTGTCCGGCGCGGAGCCCAGAGGACGGCCTCGTGGAGGTGACATGTTGACATGTTAACTTTTCGGGATAATTCCTGGTATCAGAGCGGAAACAGTGACGTTGTCAGAGACAGGCAGAGAGAGAAACAGCGAGAGAAAGAGAGAGCAGGCACAGGTGGACCGGCCACAGGCCTGGCCCCCGGTGCCCCTATCCTTTCCTCCCCCGCTTCACAGCAGTCTAGATGGGTAGGTGGGGGTGGCCCCGGGTCCACTCTGGGCGGGCAGGTGGCTCGGTAGCCTTGGTGGCCACTGCCAGGGCCGTGCTGGGGGGGAGGGGCTATGTGTCTAAGGCTGCTCGTGGCGGGCGGCGGGTGGCCCCGTCTTGGCCGTGTCCTTGCCCGTTGGGTACTCGGCATCCCCTCCAGGGCCAGGGCCAGCGGCCGCCGAGTCACCGAGTGGACTGTGGGCACTCCGCTTGGCGGGCGTGCTGGGGGCCTGGGCCGCCTGCCCGTTCTTCTCGTCTGAAAAAAGTTGTTTAATTACGTCAAAGAAGTTACTCAATGGGCTGCCTGGGTACACAGAACAGAAGACAAAAGAAAAGAAAAAAAAGGGGCGAGAAAGAAGAAGGGAGGGAAGGAGAGAGAAAGAGAACAAACAAACAAATGAACGAAAGGGCCTTGGCGAGAGAAAGAAAAACCCAACGAGATGAGGTCTGAGATGGGCGTAGGGGGAGGGGACAGGTGACAGCAAGCAGGGTGGGCAGGCGGCCGGCCGGCGGGATAGCCTGTGCCAGGGGTTCACTGGAAGGGACATGAGCTGGGACCTCTAGGCCTCTGAACTGTGGGGCGGGAACCCAGGGCAGGTGGAGAGACCCCTCCTCCCACACCAGGCCTGGCCTTGCAGGTGCGGCGCCTCCCTTGGCCTCCGCCAGACCCGGAGCTCAGACACCCGTCTCAGAGTCTCCCTTGTCAGCCCCGGGCCCTGGCCAGCTGGCCAGCCACTCTGAACTCAGAGCCACACAGACAGGGCTGCCATGTTCCCAGGGAGCAGGACCCTGGGGTGGGCGTCTGGCTCTTGGCAGGAGGCCACAGGGTCGGCTCTGGGTGGGGAGGCTGGAGCCAGCGCGTCTGCCATACTCCTCCCCTGGCCAGCCCAGGCCACACAACATGGACACAGCGGACAGACAGATGGGAGGATGGATGGACAGGCATGGAGAGCTGGGGTGTGGGAGGGTGGCGGCAGGCAGCCAGAGTGGGAATGTCCTGAGGTCAAGAGGAAGGGGTAGGGATGGGAGGACCACCCTGACCTGGGGCCCGTGCTCTCTGTCCAGGGCACTGATGGGGCACCTTTGCTCGAGTTCCTAAACCTGAGCCCTACCAGGTCCCTCCTCTCCCTGCCGGTACAGTGGGAGGGGAGTGTCGTGTGGCCTGGGTAGCTCACAGGTCCCTGCACCCTTCCAGTGGACAGAGGGCGGGCCCGCTCCAGACTTCAGTCCACCGTGACCCCCGGTCAGAGCCTGCACGTGTGACCCTCACTGGTCTCGGGGCATGCTCTGAACACTGGGGCCCCTCCCTGGCCCACCCTGATCCTAGGGCCAGGCCTATGGCTGCTCTTGGGTGAGCGACAAGGTGTTCCTAGCAGAGGCAGGAGGCTGAGCGTGCGGGGGCCTACCCTGAGTCACTGGTGTGTCTGGGCCCCAAGCTCCACACAGACCCCAGGACAGCCCCAGGGGTGGCAGGCGCAGCACCCAGCCGGGAGCGGGTTGCAGGTGGGGTGATAGGCGGGAGGCCCAGGCGATGGGGGTTCTTACCACACTTGGAAAGCCTCCCCGTCATCATCTCCACACAGTTAGTGGTGTCTGGAGCATAGAACGGAGAGAGGGGGATGTGAACACGGCTTCCCACCGGCCCCTCGGGGACAAGCAGAGACTCAGGGCAGGGAGTGGGGTGTGAGGAGTGGAGCCCAAAGCGGGTAGGTGTGGAGTGGGCGGACTCGGAGTGCAGGTTTTAGGTGAGGGCCACCTGGGCAGTATAGGCTCCTGCCGCAACCAGAGCCTCTCCCCCTGTCCTGCCCTGGGTCCAGGACAAGCTGTGGAGCTGAGCAGCCCACGACTATGGCCACCACGTGTCCTCACCCTGCAGGTCTGCAGGGCCCTACCCTGACCCTCCCACCTGCTGCTGGGCCTGGGAGTGTTGGTGCTGGCAAAGCCCTCGCTGCAGTTGGGACGTGCTTTCGGGGGCCCCTCTCTGTAGGCCAGGCTGGGGGCCCTGTTGGAGTGGCCACCGGAGGACTCGGCCACCATGATGGCCCTGGGACTGAGCTTGCTGGACGAGAGCATCCATGTGGGAGGGAGGCCAGGGGATGGAGTCAGGGAATGGGCTGGGGCACCAGGTTGGGCTCCCCAGGAAGAGAACTGGCTGCAGGAGGGTGAGGGAGATGGGCGGGGGCCCAGAGCTCATTGGTCCAGGCCAGCAAGGCCCCTGCTCTGGGATGGCTGCAGGCACAGATGCCCGCTGGGCATGAGCATGCCAGGCTCTGGTCTTGGCTCCCCTTCCCGGACAAGCTCTGTTCTTTCCCAGCCTCAGTTTCCCTGTCAGCACTGCACTGCTCCAGACGGGGACCTTAACCGGCTCAGGAGCCAGAGGCACCTGGCCTGTCTGCTCCCCACCCCAACAGCCAGGAGAGCGAGCCCACGCCTGGGCTAGGGCAGGGTGCTGAAGGACATGTGGGGAGAAGAGGGCAGTGAGAAACAGACAATGGAATGAGGATGGCAGGGTGGGTGGACGCTGGGCCGGCCTGCCCTTCAGAACTCCACATGGAAGCACAGCAGGTCGGGGGAAGGGCCCACTGAGGCCCCAGCTGGCCGCAGGGGGTCAGAGAGGCAGTGAGGGCGGGACACTCTGCTCCTCAGGTCCCAAATGTCAGAAGAGGCCTCACGACAACCCCGCACCTCACCACCATCCGCACACACTGTACACCCTCACCAGCAGACGGCGACTCACGCAGGCTCACACACCCATACAGGTGCAGCACCCCCGCCAGGCATGACCCTCGGGCCTGGGAGCCCTTCCCCCGGATGGCTTCTCTAGGCCCAGTCGGGGAGCCCTTGCTTTGATTGGGGCCTGAGGCCCCCTCTCCTGCTCAAGGCCAGACAGTCTCGGGCCTTCTCAGGGGGGGCAGGCAGCAAGCAACCCCACCACACGTCCCGGCTCCAGGGCCACAGCCCTCACAGGGCGCTGCTGCGGGGCAATCGGAGGGGCCAGGGCTCCAGGCAGGACCTTGGCCACCGCTCTCCCGGGGCCTACTCTCGCTGGGGGTGCCGGGGGCAGCCTGCCCTGTGCCCCGAGACTCAGCCTGGGTTTGGGGCCTGCACAGCTTGTCAAGGGCTGGGAGCCGGCCACTGGCCATGTGAGTGGGCACAGGGTGCCCTTCTGAGGGCCAGCCTGGCTCTTGCCAGAGGATGTGACTGCAGCCCCCTCCTTGCCCCGGTGGTAGGGCGGGCGGGACACCTTACCTGCCAGCGTCAGAGGCTACTCTCGTAGCTGGTGGCCACCTTCTGGCCTTTAAGCCCAGCACCCCAGCTTAGTCCTGGCGCTGGCGGGGAGGGTTCTACAGTGGACAAGAGGTGCCTTTCAGTGTGGTGTGCTGCGCCTGCCTCCCTGGTGTGCAGCCTCGGGCGGGCCCACTGTGCTGGGGAGACCCTGCTCCCTGGGGGGCGGCGGAGGGGCCACGCCCACTCGATGGCCCGCAGGGCGGCCGAGCCGCGCGCCGCCTCACCTGACAGGTGCTGAGTGGAGGGCTGGTCGTGTGTGCTCAGTAGCTGTGTCTGAATGGTCTCCACAACCCTCTTGAAGCGGCGGCTCGGGCCTGGGGGAGACAGCGGGGTAAGCCTGGGCGGGTGGCCGGGGCCCGCGCCCGGAACCCAGCAGCTCACCTGATAGGAGCGTGAACGTTACGGAGTAGATGCCGTTCTCCTTCTGGGCCGCCCCACCCTCGCTGTAGGTGATGTCCACCTGGAACTTGACGGGCTTCTGGAACACGGCCGGGCCCCCTGTTGCCTTGTACTCGGCCCGGAAGCTGGTCTGGGAGATGACGCTGTGGCTGAGACTGGGAATCTGCAGAGTGGCAGTGTGATGTGAGCAGGGACCCAGCCTCCACTCTGAGCCCCTAAAAAAGGGACCCACAGGCCGGCCCCTCCAGCCTCATCTGTGAAATGGGTGCAGCCAGCCTCTACCCAGGGAGGCCACATGAGCGGGGCCCTCAGGGTGTGGCCATGAGAGCCGAGAGCAGGACTGGCCGAGACGCCGGGCCAGGACTTTCTAAGGAGCCATGAGGAAACATGCAGGTGGGAGGGGGGACTTCAGAGCATCATGAGGACAGCGGACCAAGGCTGAAGCCTCTAGTGGCACCGAGAACAGCCACCACCCGGTTGATCCCCTCTTCGTATTTGGGTTGTGGGCAACAAAGGAAATGGTCACGACAAACCCAGCAGGTGGTCTTGCTTTAGGGTCCCCGAAGACAGGGTTCTGTCCCCAAGAGTGCCCAGCACCCGAGGTCAGAAGGGCCAGCCATTATGGGAAGCATTAAGGGCGGTGGCTGAGTCCATGCCCCACGGGGAGGAGGGACTCTTGGTGTTCCAGGAACAGCAGAAGGGGCTTGGGGGTCATGAGGTGGGGTCAGGGGAGAAAGAGGCCCAGACATGGGCTCTAAGGAAGAGAGCAGGGTACAGGGGAGTGAAAGGGGCCAGTGTGTCTGTGTCCAGCGTGAGGCTGACCCCTGCCTGGTTCTGGGCTCTCCTGGCCCCGGAACCTCTGGGAGGAGTGCCCACTGTCCTCATAGCCCTAAGGGAAAGGGAACCTGGGCGGAGCCTGTGACAGGGGCGCTGAGGCTGGGCTCAGAGAAACCCCTGGCAATCTCTGCCCACCTGGTGGTGGGGCTTGAGCTGGAGCTGCAACAGCTAGACACTCCCCCCTGCCCAGTTATCCTGGGATCCCCCCTAAGCTGTGATCCTGGGGAGACCCAGCACAAGGCAGGTCCCACACTGGTAGGTGGGACGCCCTGGTGTGACTCTGGAAGAAAACCCTCAGGGCTTTCTGCTCCCTGTGCCTGGTGATCTGGCAAAGAACCCATAGAGGCCCAGCATAGCCTCCTCAGCACTATAGGCCACGGTGGGAGGCAGGGCTGCCGGAGGCCAGCAGCATGTGGGCAGGTAGAGGGCACTCGGGAAAAGACAGGCCCTGGGGACTGTTCCCGAGGCCTTGGCACGCCCCCCGGATGGGCAGAGGTCCCTGTGCATCAGCCCTCAGGGTGTGTCCCTGTCCCCAGTGCCGCCCTCTGCCACAGCCCACCTGGGACCTGTGCACAGCATGGCTGGCTTTGTCAACCCCTCCACCCTCCAGCCACACATGCCCCTGCCTGGCCCACACCTGCTCCTCCAGGTCCCCTTCCCCTCCCCTGGGGCAGGCAGAGGCAGTGTCTGTCTGTCCAGGGAATGGGCCCTCTGGGGCGGGACAAAGCTCACCGACAGGAAGGCATGGACGATGTCGGCTTTGATGGAGCTCAGGGGCTTGTCCTTGATGACCAGGAAGATCTGCTCCTCCTTCTCGAGGCTGATGAAGTTCCCGAACCAGGACTTCTTGGCCAGCCTGCGGGGTGGAGCGAGGGGCTGCTCACACCTCAGGGACAGGTCTGCCCTGCCCCTGACCCCACCATCCTGACCTCCCGACTTCCTCCTCAGTTCTGATTCCTCCCGCCCCTTATCACCCTGATATTACCATCCTAGCCTCGACCTGCCTCCTCCATCTCCACTCACACCCTGATCTCTCCACCCATGCCTAACTCCATAACCCTGCCGCTGATCCCACAGCCTTGCGCCTAACACTCCATCCTCCCTCCTTGTCTGGGCCCAGCAGCACGCACTGGAACCCAACCAGAAGGGGAACCCATCCTGACCCAGTGGGGTCCGTCTGATACGGCACCATGACCTTGGGGTGATTTGCTGTGTGACAGTCCCATAGGCTTTTTGAGGAAAGTGGGCCCTGCTCAGGGAGGGCTGTGAGGGGAGCAGGAACATGCGGGAGCTGGGGTGGGACTGGGGCAGGCCAGGCACCCTTGCTTGGTTATAAATGGCCAAGACATGGCGCAGAGGGGCAACCTCAGCTTCCCCAGGCCGCCCTCTGTGTCTCTGCCCTCAGGGACTGGTGGCCCGCAGCCACTCCATGGGATGGGGCTGCTGGGCAGAGTGCGGATGCAGCCCACAGAGCCCCAGGCTGGCAACACCTTCTTACGTGAGCCCTTACCCCACTGCGCTCAGGGCCATCATCCCTCCTTGGTTGTCAATGCTGACCTGGTCACCGTGTCCTGGTCTGGGGCTGCCCCTGAGGGGACCCATCCCTGTGTCAGTGTGGGACAGACCCCCACCACCCTGCCTCCTGGATTCACACCTGTGCGGCCCTCCCTAGGGTGTGGGCAGGCCGGTGACCAGCTTCTGACAGAAGGTGGGAAAGTAGAAGTCATCTCCGCAACCGGGCCACAAAGGCTGACTCCCCTCACCATTTTGTTAAAGCGGACCAATGGGTGAGAGGCCCATCAGGACCTGAATCCTGCCCACAGCAGCTCCTGTCATCCCTAAAGCCAAGCACCCAGCTGGGCGTGGCGGGCCCTGACCACCGAGAGGACAAGCATGCACCGTTTACGGTGCAATATGTTGGATTCGTTTGTCATGCAGCCATAATGACTGGCATACCCTGGCTGACTTCTTGCTGCGTCCCTTGCAGCTACAGTGTAGACACATGACCACTCTACCCGTCCAGTGATGAGCAGCAGCAGCCAGGCCGTGTCTTCCCCATGGCATTAGCAGGGCACTCCAAGGCACTCTACACTGGCCTGGGCATGGCCAACAGATTTTCTGGTTGTGTGACATCTTCCCTTTCCTGCCCATTGCCAGAGCCACTCTTCAGCTGCAGTGACAATGACCAATCCACCTGCCAACAGAGTGCCTGCCCGCCTTCGTCAGCCTGGCTCAGGAATCCCCACAGAAGCCACGAAGAGAGAACTCTGAGGAGCCCACACCCTCATTCAGCCACCTCAGCTCCTTGGCTGTCTGCCATGTTGAGCTAGTGCAGGCTGCTGGCCTCAGCTGCACAATGTTGCGCCCAGGACTAGCCGGGCCTGGAGCCCACTGCTGGGGCTCGTGCCTTCTGCTCCTTGATGAAGACAAACGACTTACTGTACAGTGAAAACTGGCTTTTTGTACTTTGACACCAGGGGTTTGGCATCTGGCAAAAACAGTCCCGATTCTGAAAGAAGTCTGGCTAGTGAGTGTGTGGGGACAGGCCTGTGACGGTAGCTGGAGGTGTCAACTTGGCCTGTCTGGTCCAACTTTGGGTGTTGCTTCTTAAAAGACATCTCATTAACGTGGTAGTTGGTACCAGTGAGGTCCTGCAGGTCAGCCTGTGCCGTCACCCAAGCTCGATTTCCCACCTGCTGACCCGTCTCAGGCCCGCTAGCACTCATGTGCATACCCACCCGCACCCTCCTGGTTTCCTCAGGGACCCTGACTGATGCAAGGGTCCTAGAAGCTGCAGGTGGAATGCCCTGGGACCAGGAGCATGTCTTGTGCAAGAGGCGCTGGGGGGCTCACTGCACCCTGCTTCCAGGGACATCTGCACTGCTTATTCCCACCAGGCTCGTGTGCAGGGACAAGCCCCATGGGCCTCAATGGAATGGAGGGTCACAGGCCATCGGTTACAACACGGGACGGTGTGTGACTGTGTAAATTCCCTGAAAACCCAGCAGTTACACTGCAGGTACATTTGGGAAGCTTTTAGGGCAGCAGAGACTGGCAGCTGAAGGGATGTGACCATTGGGACTGCAGAGACCCCTGACCCAGCATCTCAGGGCTCGCACCTGTGCCCACATGCACAATGACAACTTCTCTCCCGCATACAGCTGGCCCCACTGCCTTGACTGCCAGCGCAGCCCCCACATCCTGCCCTGTGTCCACCACATTTCCTGTTCACACCACCACCCAGAGACTAGGGAGCCGAGGCTTCAAGGAGGGCGGGCACTTGGCAAGTCTCTCCAGGACCTTGGCTGGAGACCTTAGTGTGGGGCATCTCCGTATGCACACCTTCTGCAGGGTGGGGTGTGGCCGTTTCCCCATCGCTCCCACAGCCCCTGCATCTTCCTCTCACGTGACGATGATCCCAGGGTCATTGTGCACCTGTCCCCCTACACGTGTTCCCTCGGGCTCTTGCTGGCTATCCCTCCTCGGCCTGCACCGTGACTTCACCTTGAGATCATCCTTACAACCCGATACGTCTGGCCACCTTCTGGGCTCTGCTCTGCCCAGCACCCCACCCCGGTGGAAACCCCTGTCGCAGGCACCATAGGCCAGTCCTGAAGGCCTCCCCACGCTCAGCACATCCAGGGCAGATGCCTTGGCCAGGGCAGATACCGGGCCCCTGTGGCTCCCTCGTGTGGAGGTCAGGGATCAGCAAGTGTGCAGCAGTCCCTTCGAGGAGTGGCTGTGCCACACTGTCTCCAGCCAGCATAGGCCCTTCCCCAGGGTGTGGCTCAGAGCAGAACTGAACTGTCCCCTAACTGCTCCCCCACCATCCTAGGCCCTGCTCCCCGCCTGGTGGTCAAAGTGCAGGAGGCTCCGCGATGCGCGCGCTGGAGAGGAAGTGGCTGAGGCAGGAGGTGGCGGAGAGGACCAGCGGCAGCAGGGGCCACAGGGAGAAAGGCCGAAGGACCTGTGGGCTAGGTGCTCAGCCGGAAGCCCTTGTGGATTCTGCGGCCTGTTACGTGGGAGGGTACTCTGCGCCCCCGGTGCTTGGCATTCCAGCACTAGGCGGGCGGTTGACAGATCCCGCCTGCTCATGCAGGGCCACTTACTCTGGGGAGGACTCCGGGGTCAGGTTGGACATCTCCTCTGGCGTCGGGACTGTGCACACAGGAAGGACAGAGAGAGAAGGTGTGGTGACCACTATGCCCTCCCCACAGGCCCTGCACTGTGGGGTCCTATGCAGCACCCACATACTGTTTACGGGCGCCTTCCTGGCGGGCCTTGGGAGCCTTGGGAGCTGTCCTGACCTCTGGTGCTGAAACCAGGCTAGGCCTGCTCTGGCTTTCAGCCAGCCCTGCTGTCCCCACAGCTGTTGGGTGTGCTGGCTGGGCTCTCCTTGGGTGTGTGCACAGCAGCCCCTTGGGGTAGAGAGGGGACTGCCCCTTGGCACTGGGCCCATGCCTCACCCCTTGGCTGTGCATTGGGCTGATGAGCCCAGATAGCCAGGCAGTGCCAACTGACCCTCGGCACCCAGCACACAGGGGCAGGCTTACCTCCATTACTCTGTGGGCTTCCTGACCATCATGTCCACCCCCACCCAGTGGCGATCTCTCCTCCCGGGGCCTCAGGCAGCCTATACTGAGGAGGCCACTGGGCTAAGAAGCAAGAGTCCCAGGAGGGCTCCCGAGGCTGTGCCCACTGGGTGCCAAGGTCTGTACTGTGTGGGCCCGGGCACAGGTTGAGCAGGCTGGTAAATATTGGAAATCTGTAATACTGCCTAGGCTTGTGCCAGTCTAGCAGACCTGGGCACGATCCAGTGCTTTTGGTAGGGTGACCCCTGCCTGGCTCCACTTGCCTTGCTGGCCAGGATGGGCAGTGCTCCCCAGGCCCTGCCCACCACCTGTGCCCTGCCGTCACTGAGCTCACCCTGCAGTTTCCGGCGGTGGAAGCGAGGTGACCCCAGGAAGCTGTTCTTGATGGAGTTGAGCCTTGTCCTCCAGGGCACCCCTCCGACGCTGGGGCTGGACGGCGGTGTGGGGTTGGGTGTGCCGGCTGGGCTTTCCTTGGGCGTGTGCACCGGCGTCCCCTTGGGGGTAGGGAGGGGACTACCCCTTGGAGAGGGGTGAGGGGTCACCTGTATGGTGGGGACAGATTTAGTGTTCGGTTCAGTCCCAGTGAGCGGAAGCCGGGTGAGGGCAGGCAGAGGGGCCAGCCCCAGGGGCGGGGCCAGCTGGGGGCCAAGGCCGCTGGGGACAGGGTGCCGGGCCTGGGTGCTGGCTGGGAATGGGTTGGACTTGGTGCCCTGCAGAGGCTTGTCGGTGAGCTTGGCCTTGCTTGGCAAGGTCTGGGTCTTGGGGTTGGGCCGCGGGGCGGCCTGTGGAGGGAGGACGTGTCCCGGCCGAGAGGTGCTCTGACAAACTTCAGGCTCCACGGAGGTGGCCAGGGTGCAGGCCACGAAGGGGCGTTCAGGGGGAGGGGGAGGCAGGACAAACTTCCTAACAGGCTACAGGGCAGGCACCGAGGGCAGGGGGTGGAGTGCGGGTCCGCCATGCAGGAGGCAGCCATGCATCCGTACACCCACGCACATGCGCACAGAACCCCAGGGGGACCCACGGGTGCAGGCATGAGGGGGCGGAGCATTTGCCACAAAAGAAAACAAGTAACACACAAGAAAACACACAAAACAAAACAAAAAACGTGCAGTTAGCAAGAGCAGCCAGAGCCGCCGAACAGCAGCACCACGCGTGGCCCCAGCAGGTGGGAATGGCGAGGGCCTCTTCCAGGGCCACCCGGCCCCTCCCGAGCACCTTCGGTTTGGGAGCCTGAGTGGAGGGGGCGTCACTCACCCGGGGGCTGCTGAGTGGGCTGGTGGAGAGGCCTGAGGAAGCGCCGCTGATGGACCGGGACCTGGGGACACAGGTGCAGAGCGGGGCTCAGCTGGGACGGGCCACAGGCGCACAGCTTCTCTTCCCACAGGAGGCCTGGGTGCCCAGGACTGTCCTGCTGTCCCCACCCCGCCTGTCCTCATCAGGAGGGATCCTGCAGCCTCTTTGGGACCCCGTCGGAGTCCCATGGTGCAGCCTTGGAGCCCTCTGCCAGTGTCTGCCGGGGCTCAGGTGGGCAACGGGATGAGGAAGGTTGCAGATTCCTGGCAACTGAACCCAGCCTGTGCCAGGCCCCTCTCTATACTCCAGCTGCCAGGAATCACCTGACTGCCAAGGCTGTGCTGGCCCACAGCTGGGCATTCGTCAGCCCCTCGACACCCACGACCCACCAGCCCAGTCCAGAGCTGCCCACAGCAGGCCAGCCCTGGGCCCTCTCCTCACTTGCACCAACAGGGCCTGGGCAAGACAAGGCTGGGGCGGACACATCTTTTCAACCACAGGCCGCACTGGCCCGCAGGCCTGGCCTGGGCATGGCTGGAGAGAGACGGTAATCCCAGGGTGCCCAGCTGATACCAGCACACAGCTGTGCCCCACCTGGGGCAGACATGGCCTGCAGGGACTTACCACACCTGCAGTCCTTAGGGAGAGGAATGGGACTGGGGCCGATGCAGCCCTATGAGAGGGCGGGAATGGTGGACTGCCCTGCCGCCTGCCCACCCTGGCCAGCATGGCCTGGAGAGGGGTGTCGCCTGCCACACCTTGGCCTGGCCCCGGGGCCTGGGGGAGGGATGGAGCCCATGCTGGGCAGACCTTGGCTCCTGGCCACTCCACCAGCACCTGGGAGCTGGGCCCCATGGCCAGGACCATCCTACTCCCCTACCTGACCCAGGCTCGGAGCCGGGGGCCCAGTCCCCCAGCCCAAAGCTTTCCGGTGCCGAGTCCCAGTTGGTGCCCCCCAGCAGCCACAGTGAAGCCCAGTGCCTGGGGCCTCCCACCGAGCTAGTGCAAGCTGGTCGCTTGGCACAAGGAAGCAGAGAGCAGCGAGGGGAGGAAGGGGTGGGAGCCGTCCACACGCCCTCCTGCCCAGCCAGGCAGCTGCTGGAGACTGAGCCATGGCTGCCTAGACAGGACAAAGCCTGCACCCCAGAAGCAGGGGCGGCGAGACCATGGGGGGCCATGGGGCAGGCCCAGCCATGTTGTCCTCAGGCAGTGGGCCCTGCAGGTGCAGGGCAGGGGGCTCACAAAGGCCAGGTGTGACCAGCAACCTCCTGCCACCAACTTGGGAGGCTGCAGTGGGCTCGGGATGGCGGAGCCGCCTCTGGCTGCCACTTCCACTCAGGCCCTCGTGGGCAGCATGGTGGCCCCAGGACCCAGGGGACAGCGCTGGCCCAGGGGAGGTTAACCAGGACCACCAGCCACATCAAGGTCGGCCAAGTGGGGCCTCATACCTGCAACCCCTCAGGGGCCCAGGGCAGGGAGAGCAAGTGGGTCTCCCAGCTCCTCTTGGGCTGGCCGTTGGGCTCGCCCAGTAGCCCACTCCTCCTGGGCCTCAGCCTGGCCTAACCCAGCCTTTCCCCCGGCTTCTGGAAGGTTCCCTTGCCAAAGGGGAGCAGGCCAGAGCCTCAGGCCCAGCCCTGCCACCAGGCCCGAGTCGCCTGGGGGGCTGGGGGCGGGGCGGGTGGGCAGGGTGTATACCTGTCTTCTTTGCTGAATTGGGGGTGGGCTTCAGCGATATCCAGGCTTTTACTGAACATTGCTTTACTACAGCGGGAACAAAGCGAGAAAACAGAGTTACTGCCACAGCGCCGCCAGACGGCCTGGAGGCCAGGCCACACAGCTCCTAGCTGTGCGCAGGGCACAGACGCCAGGGGACGTGAGCAGGAGAGCTCCAGGGGCATAGCACCCCTTGGTGACCTGCAGGGTTCTCAGCATCAGCCCCAGCAGGAGGCCCACTGTCACTCAGCACCCTATGGCCAGAAGAGGGGGCAGCCCGGGAGCTGGGCTGGGAGGAAGGGCCTTTCAGGTGACCATCAGGCTGGGTCACACCAACCCCACCTTAGCACCCAGCACCCCGTGGCAGCCAGGCCTGGAAAGCAGAGTAGAAGCCACGGCAGGGTGGTCTCCCACGCCCAACCCCTACCCCAGGCCCAGGCGGGTGGGTGGGGTGGGTGGGGGTGGGGAGGCTGGTGCAGGGAGGGCCAGGTCAGCACTCAGCCAGCCCCGCGGGGTTCCAGCCAGAAGCCAAGGGCCGGGCGTGGGGAGCTGGGCTGGGCAGAGGTGTGCCCACAACAAGCAGGGCAGGTGTGGCACTGGGCAGGAGTGTAGCCAGCAGGGAACCTTCCCCCTGCTCTTCCCCTTGCCCACCCGGTGCCCGAGTCTGTGGGCGCTGGGCCACAGCTGTCTGGAGGCCTGGCTAGAGGCTCCAGAGGCTGAGCCAGCCTGGTTTCCTGGGAGGACCCAGGACCACTGGGCGCTGGGGGCCATCAGCCCAGTTTAATTACGATGGTGGCCCGGCTGCCCTGCGGTTCACCATTTGACAGTAAATTCCTTGGGAGGCTTGGCCGGCCTCAGCACCCAGCACCCAGCTGACCAGAGATAGCCGGGGCTGTTTGCACCCCCACAGTGCTCCCCAGGGGGGAGGAGCAGACAGCTGAAGCTCCTTCTGGGCAAGAACATTTGACCTCAGAATGTTCAGCGCCAGGTGAGGATTGGCCACGGCCTCACAGCTGTGGCTGTGGGCGTGGACGTCTGCTTCCTCCAGGGGGATCTGTGGGGACAGCCTCGATCTGCTCATCATCCCACTGAATCCCATTTTCATGCCCCTGGCACCACACGGGACCAGCGGATAAGTGGGGGCAAGCCTGCTAGGCTGCTGGCTCTGAACGAAGCTGGACCACGATCCAGTCTATTCCACCTCAGTTCAGCCCAATCCAACTCAGCCCAGCCCAGCCCAGCCCAGTCCAGTCCAGGATGGCCTAACAGCCCAGGCCAACAAAGCAAAGCCCTGCCCAGCTCAGCCGCGCAGCCCAGTGCAGCCGGCCCCGCCCCAGGGCCAGGGGGCAGAGACGAGTTAGACCCAGCACAGCTCAGGCCAGGGCATCAGCAGGTAGGGCACTGGGTCCCCTCAGAAGGCACGTACCTCTGGCTGTGCTGGGCCATCTCGATGGCCCGCCGAGCGGGCACCGGGGAGCCGCCGTCTGTCACACTGAGCACCTCCATGGACTTGCGTTCAGGCCGCCGCTTGCCGTGCCGGTTCAGCATTGGGGAGTCCACGCGCTTCCGGGGAGGGTCTGTGTGCAGACGGGGGTCAGGCCAGGCCAGGCAGCCTGCTGCATGTGGCAGGGCGGGTGTGGGGCCGGGCTTCCCTGGGGCCTTGTACCTATTTCGTTCCTGGGGGGCAGGTCCTCATCCTCGTGGCTGGGGTACCTTTCTTTCCGGTCCAGGAGGAGGAAATAGATCATCTTCTCCTGGTTCTCCCTGTTGAGAGGCGGGGTGGGGACCGAGAAGGGTCAGCGAGCACAGTGTCCACTGGCGGACAGTGGTCCGGGAGCCACAGCGTTCCCTCCCACAGCCCGCCGTCCCGCCGCTGCCTGCAGGACCCCGCGCGGGACATACTCCTCGGACAGTAGGTCCTGCAGCAGCTTGTTGCGGTCTCGGAAGCAGCCCAGCGAGTGCATGCTGTCCAGCACGTCGGGGTCAATGTCCTCCAGGCTGGGCAGGGAGCGGATCTGCACCTTTCGGGGGATGGGCTGCTCTGGCTCAGGCTCGTTCTTGCCCCCGCTGTGGATGACAGACAGGGCACCACCGTGGTCACTGACCGCGGCAGGCCTAAGGCTCCTTCCCCCAGCCCTTCCGGGGACCCTGAGTCCTGCTGCTCTCTCCCTGTCCCAGCCCCTGCACACCTCCTGCACGCTGCTGTGCCCAGCGCAGGCATGCCGGGAGTCCCTGAGCGCCGGCCCGAGGCTGGGGGCAGGCCTGCGCTGGGCTGGGTCCTCCCCCCCGCCTTCCCTAGCAGGCCCTCCGGCTGCAGCGACAGGCAAAGCAGGCGATGAGTGGGAGGAAAAGCTACTTACATATACCATATGTGTTTCTGAATGTGCTCTAGCTACAAGAGAGAGAAACAGGAAGTTAGTATGGAGGGAGCAGGGAGCCCACGTTAGGAGGCCAGAGGGAGCAGGAGCTGGGAGCACTTGGGGGAGGGGGAGGACCACCGTGGAGGAAGATAGCCAGCAGGAAGAGGGAAGGGAGTGGAGGAGGAGGGATGATGGGGAGAGGGTATGGGGAGGGAGGAGGAGGGGGAAGGATGAAGGAAGGGCAGGGTGAGGACGTGGAGGGAAGGTGGGGGGAGGAGAGGGGAGAGGGTGGGGATGGAGGAAAATGGGGAGGGGCTGCGTTCCCAGAGGCTCCAGACTAGCCCCCTGACCATGCCCACCCAGTGGAAGAGGAAAGGCTGGTCTAGGGAAGGGATGGCGAGGGCTGTAGGTAGGGGTGGGAGCAGGGGACCCCTGTGGCTCAGAGAAGAGGCCTGAGGGAGGAGAGCAGAAGGCAGCCAGGGGTAGCCCACGTGCGGGGAGGGGCTGGGGTGCAGGTGAGAGCAGGGGGCTCAGAGGCCTGCTCTCCAAGTGCCTCTCCACCAGCCTGGGGCCAGCTGGATTGGGGCGGTTGGGAGATGGCCTCTTGGGCACCAGGCCACCCCTGTCCTGGAAAGACCAGTCCAGGGGGGTCCTGCTGCCCTTGCCCCGGGACCTAACATCCTGGTGCCCCCTAAGCCCTGGCTGCCTACGGGCTTCTTGCAGAAGTGGGGCTTCCCTCAGAACAGCACCCCGCCCATGGT
This sequence comes from Lasiurus cinereus, assembly GCA_011751065.1. Taxonomy (NCBI): domain Eukaryota; kingdom Metazoa; phylum Chordata; class Mammalia; order Chiroptera; family Vespertilionidae; genus Lasiurus; species Lasiurus cinereus. The sequence goes on along the minus strand of JAAGEH010000043.1, from coordinate 3,264,680 downwards.
CAGTGTCCTGATGAGCTGTGTCCACTGTCAGGGCTGGCCTGGAGGCTGAGGGGCTGCTAGAGTTGGTGAATGCTAGTCTCCCAGGCACACCTGCTGGACACAGCCAGCAGGAGGCCCCTGTGCACATACCCACATATCCGTGCACACATTCACACCTGGGCACATGCTCACACATGTGACTACTACCTGTGCATTTGTGTACATGCACACATGTGCACATACCTGTTAAATATAGTTATGCAGACACTCCCATGCAAGGGCACACACATCTACGAACAGCTCTCATGTGCATGAGTACACATACCTGTGTACACGTGTATGTGCACACTGCTGTGCCTGCATCATGCACTCACAAATAGGAAACGAGCAAACAGCTGCGTGCACTCTCACAGATGTGCACATTCATACCTGTGCGCACACACATGCATACACCCGTGCACACACATAGCATTCACTCGCGCATGTGTACAGCCCGCACATCCAGGGCTCCCTGTACCACACACGCAGGCACAGGTCTCCCTTCTCAGGGAGGTGGCCAGGAGACGGAACCTCTACCCCTGGGGGCCCTTGAGTCTGGCCTGGAGGTGTAGGCCCGCACCCTCTGACCCTCCCCGCCCCGCACACACCGTCAGGCGCCGCGCCGCATCCACTTCGATCATGCCACGCAGCAGGCTCTGGCAGTCGGGCGGGATGAAGTGCGGCATGTGGAACACTCCCCGCTTCACCTTCTCCAGCAGCTGCCGCAGGTTGTCATCGTCGAAGGGCAGCGCCCCCTGCCGGCCGGGGACGGGGTCACCGTGGGGCGGGGGACTAGGCGGGAGGGGCGGCACAGAGGGGCGCACAGAGATGGAAGGGTGAGGGGCGGGCGGGGCGAGGCAGCGAGGGGGGCGGAGCAGGGTTGGACGGCGGGGCTCACCACCAGCAGCGCGAACAGGATCACTCCGCAGCTCCACACGTCCGCCTTGCGCCCGTCGTACTTCTCTCCCTGCGGAGGGCGCTGTGGTTGGCTTCGTGGAGGAGGGGGGCCCAGGTGGAGGGTCTGGGGTTCGCGAGGGAGGGCAGGGGTGAGGCCCCTTGGACTGGCAGGGACAGGGGCGCGTGGTGACTACTTACCCGGATCACCTCGGGGCAGGCATAGTGGGGGGACCTGAAGGCAAAAGCAGCAGTCAGGGCGCAGGCTGGGGGCTCGCTGTCCGCCCAGCCATGGCCTCGAAGGCTGCCCCCAGGACCACAGCAGGTGGACGCTGAAGAGAGGTGCCGTTCCCCCAGCACACCCCGCCCAGAAGGAGGCCCCACCAGCAGCCTAAAGGGGCTTTGCTGCCACCCCACCCCCTACTCAGCGGGGAGACCAGCCTAGGAGTCTAGGGGCTCCGCCACATCGAGGCTGCTAGACGTTCTGGTCCACGAAGGCAGGATCAGAGGAAGGACCGCGTTACGGGCTGGGGTCCCAACCAGCCCAACCAGCGCCGCCGCTGCGAGCGCACAGAGCAGGAGGCGGGGACACCAGTTTGCTCGCCACGGGTTCGGACCCGCCTGCCTTCCAGGGCCTGCCGGGTCCCTCACAGCGCGCACATCGGAGCCACCGCCAGGAGCCGAACCAGGGGTCCTGCCTGCAGCCCAGGCTGTGAGGTGCTGGACGGGGGCTTGGGGCCTGGCCACTCGCTATGGGACCCCAGCACTGAGCCACCCGCGGGCCTTGCAGCACTGGCGGTGGCCGGGAGAGGGCGCGGGTGCGGCGGACGGCGGGAGGCCGGCCGGGGCGCCCACTCACCCGCAGCTGGTCTCCAGGAGGCTGTCCCCCACCTGCAGGGACGCCATGCCGAAGTCCGCGATCCGGATGTTGTTCTTCTCGTCCAGCAGGAGATTTTCTGGTTTCAGGTCCCTGTGGCTGCAGGGGAGGCGGCGGAGGCTGACCTGGGTCCCGCCCCCGAGCCCCACCCACACGGCACACGGCCAATGGCAGCACAGCCTAGTGATGTCACAGGCGGCCAATCGGAAGTCGCCTGCCTGGCGGTTGGCTGCAGGTCCGGGATGGAGGGACTGGGAGCTTCAGGTCGCAGCACGTGCTCCCCCCGGCTCGGGAGCGGGGCGTCCCTCCCCCTCCCTGCTCCCCCCACACCTGCTCCGGGGCCCACAGAGGGGCGGGTCACGTGGGGGGCGGCTCGCACCAGATGGAGTGGCTGTGGCAGAAATCCAGCGCTGAGATGATCTGCCGGAAGAACTTGCGGGCCTCTTTGGGCGTCAGCCTCCCCTTTTTGACCAGGTAGTCAAAGAGCTCCCCACCGGACACATGTTCTAGCACCAGGTATCTGCGGGGACGGGCGGGCTTCAGGTGGGCGCACACGCCCGCTGGCGCACCGGGGGCCATCCCCGGCATGAGGGCCCCTCCCCCTCCGTCCCCGGCCGGGCAAGCCCGCCTCTAGGGCAGCGACTGGAGGCGCCCGTGGTGCCCGGGGCGGGAGCAGGGCCACACCTGGCCCCCTGCTGCGGGACATTGGGCCGCAAGGTGACGGGCCACTGTGGCTGCGGACGGATGGCCCTCCAGGAGCTGGGGCGTGGCCCTTCCAGGCCCTGCCCAGCCCAAGTGGGGCTCCCCGAGCAGCGGACAAATCAGACACGGACCCCCAGGGGCCCGGCCAGCAGGTGGGAAAGGGGCTGAAGGTAGAGGACAGAAAGACGGGGGGATGGTGGCGGGAGACCCCGAGCCTCTCTGAAGGTGGTGAATGAGAAGCTCGGTCCGAATGGAGCCTGTCGGGGCTGGTTTTGGGGAGGGGGGTCCTGGGACTCGTGGGCACTGAAGCCTGTGGGGCCTCAGGAGCTTGGACCGGGCTGTGCAGACGCCCCCAGGACCTGCTAGTGGGCAGCAGTGGCTGGCAGGGGAGAGGCGCATGTGGGCCACAGGGAGCAGCTGTCTCCAGAACTGGTCTTGCAGGATTTAAGGGGTGGGTGTGTGTGTGTGGGGGGGGGCACCCTCGGCATAAGGAGTCTGAGGAGAGGAGAGGGGGAGGGGCTGGAGACACAGGGTGGGGGCACTGGGTGGCACCCAGGCGGGGCGGGAAAGCCAAAGCACAGCACAGGCTGGGGGTGCCCTGACTCGGTGACCCCCGCTTGCTCCTGCACCTCCAGCTCCCTGAGCTGTCTTGGGACCTCTGACCCCTTGGGTGGGGCCTGGCCCCCACAGGACCTGGACTGGCCACCTTCGTCCTGGGCATCCTGCTCCCGTCACCAGCCTTTGCCCGAGCCGCGTCCCCTTCTCAGGCTGTCCTCCTAGACCCCTCCCTGCCTCCTGCCCCCTACCCCAGTGGCCTCCTCAGAGCCGAGTGCTCTGCCCCTCGCCCTCGCGTGTCTGTCCTGAAAGGCATCTCCCCAGAAGCGAGGAGGTGGCCAGTGTCCTGCACATGTGCGTGCAGGTGGACCCGGCCAAACTCCTGGGACATCACCAAGATACTGCAAGACAAGCCGCCATCAAGCCAGCGGGTGTGGCCCCTGTCGATGCCCTTGTCCCGTCTGGTGGCGGCCGAGCTCCTGCGGCTCACCGCTGTCGGGGCCCAACACCACGACCCGCCTCCCTACGGCATGTGGGGACAGTGTCCCTGCTCCTCAAGGCCCCCCACCTGGGCAGCTCCATCACCCAGTCTGTTAACACTGGAGCTGGGCATCTGTGCCATGTGGGGACCCCAGATGGCCCTGCCCCTTGACCCCCACCCCAAGGTGGCTCAGGTGGTGGCTGAGGCTCCAGTGTCTGGTCAAGGAGCTGTGATGCCACTGCCCGGCCTGTCCTGAGACGGCCCTGCCTGGCCCACCGCCTGTTTTCCTCCCACCCCCCCCCAGCCCCTCGGCCTCCTCTCTGGCCACCCCAACTCTGCAGGCCCAGCAATACCTACAAATATTTTTTGTTTTCATAAACGTCGTGCAGCTTGAGGACGTGGGGGTGTTCGATGAGCTTCAGGATGGCGATCTCCCGCTCCACCTGTGGGGGAGGAGGGTATCACACGGGGGCTTCACCCCTGGAGACCCCTGCATCCCAGCACGTGCCTGCCTGTGTGGGCGGGACTGTGGGGCAGGAACCCCGACCTCACCCTCCCCAGGAGCCTTGGCTGCTGGGAACACAGAGGGGGGTGTGGGCTCTGGGTGCCGCTGGGGTTTGGGGCAGAGCCAGCCTAGCGCCAAGGTCTCCCCCTGTGGGATGGCCCGGCCTGCACGGCATCACCCACAGCCCCACGGGTGTCGGGGCCACCTCCAGGCCTTAGGGGGGTGGGCCCAGTGATACCCCATCCCTTCCCCAGCGCCTCTCTCCACTTGGACACCTCAGCGTCCCAGCCGGAGTCCAGGCCCTCAGCCAGGTGCTAGCAAGGCAGCGTCAGTCCGCCTGGCCACCTGCACTGCCCTCCCACCCAAGCAGCTGCCGCCTCCCCCGAGAATCACCCACCTCGGGTCCTCAGGGTTCCCCAGGCAAACCCGCCCGGGGCCCCCTCTCCTCAGCAGCCAGCGGGGTCCTCACTGCTGTCCCGGCCCTCACACCCCGGTTCCCTTCGCTGCCGCAGAGCCCCGGCCTGCCTGTGGCGCCGATGGCAGGCCAGCTCCCACCCATGCCTGCCTGCCCCTCGCGCTCACCTTCATCAGCACAGACTCACTGAGCTTCTCCCGATTGACGATTTTGATGGCCACCTTCTGGCACGTGACACAGTGAATCCCCAGCTTCACAAGGCCTGTGGGGGGAGGAGCCCGTCAGACCCACCCGGGGCCTTGGGGACCCATGGCCGTGCCGCACCCCACAGTGGCCTGGGTGGGGGGCTTGACCAGGAGCGGTGCCACTCACTCCCGACCACAGCCCCTCATCCAGGTCCAGCCTCTGCCCCTTCCGTGTGCCTCGAACTGGACTCCTGTGGCCACTGTCTGCCCTCGCACACTGCCTGTCACCGCCCAGGTCAGCTCTGCCCCACCCACACCCCACTCCCATGTGGGTGACACCGAGTCCCTCCCCCGGCCTTCAGCTGCCCAGATGCCGCCAGCAGGGGAGCTTGGGTACCCGCAGGCCCAGGAGGCCCCACCTCCCCGCACACCCAGGCTCTGCCACCCTCTCAGCCTGGACAGAGGCAGCGTGCCAGGCCACGGTCATCCCGGGCAGCACACCTCAGCCTGCCCTGCACTGTCCGCCCCGGAGCCCCCACTGGGGGACTCCGATAACTGCCCTCCTGGCCATACTTCAAGGACCTGGCCACGGCCCCTTGTCATGTGGGCAGAGCTGGGCGCCTGCCTCTCCTCCGGCCCCTCCGTGCTGGGCCCTGCCAACACCTGCCTCTCCCAGCAGCACCCAGCCCACTGCCAGCCGCCTCCTGCTGGACTGCTCTGTGGCCTCGGGCCCCCCACACCCTGCACCCCCCTTCCTGATTTGGGGGGTGGTTAGCCCCAGTACCACAGCCTGACTGTGACGTAGGCTGTTTTAAGGGGTGCAGACCACGTCCGGACTCCCCGCTGTGAGTGCTGAGGGACACCACACTGTCACTCCCAACTTCAGAAGGCGGCCCCACCGGCCCCTCCTCATCATCGTCACCTGGACACCCCAGGTCCCACATGCCGCTGCGGGAGAGTTGTTACCAATTCAAGAGCCTTTTGTGGCTGGTCCTGCACCGACACCTCCTCCCCAGCCCCTGCAGGGAGCCGCCTCCAGCTGCCGCGGCTCTGCCTGGTTGTGGCCAAGAGCGGAGGCTGCACCCGCCAGAGGCCCGGCCCAGGCTTGGAAGGGGGGGAGCGCGTTGGGGGGGGCCCTGAGGCTCGGATGCCCACAGGGTCTGCATGCTGCGCCAGGCCCCTGCCGGGAAGGGGGGCCGGCCCCGGGGCCTCTCCCTGGCGGCCTCTGATCCGCTCGGTGGCCCTGTGGCGCCATGTCGGCGGGAGAAGGCGGATCCCCCATCCGTCCATCCGTCAGAGCCCGTGGCCTGGGGACTCCGCTGCCTCCAGGAGGAACAGGGCTGCACCGACTCGCCTGGTGCTGGGCCCAGACAGGGGGGAGCGAGGCAGCGTTAGAGAGAGAACGTGTGGCAAGTCCCCAAACAGGCTGACAGGCGAGAGGGACCAGAAGAGCGGGGCCAGGAAGCAGAGGCCACTAAGGACCCTGAGAGCACCCTGCTCCTACAGGTGCTGAGCGCCCAGAGCGGTGCCAGGCGAGGCGGGCTCCTGAGAGGCCCGCAGGCAGAGGCAGGCGGCAGGGCCCCAGCCAGCTCTGCAGGGCCGTTCATGGAGCAGAGCGTCCGGACAGATGTGGAAATTGACACCGACACGGACAGACCAGGACCGGAGGACGCAGGGTAGCGCCCGCCTGCGCAGGAAGGCACATGCACACCCCGCAGGCACACGTTCCACGTGGGTCCTGGAAGGCGGACGTCACAGGCGAGTGGGGATTTCCAGCTCCAGGGGGAAGCGCGGGCCTCAGACTGACAGGGAGACAGAGCAGCGCGGGGACCCTCCAGACGCAGGAGCTGGACGCTGCGGCCGCCACTGCCGCCGAAGACGGCTGTCTGCCGAGCGGAGCGCACCTCTGCACCCCTTCACAGGCCGGGGAGTGCGGTGGCGGTCACCACTGGTGTCCAGAAAGGTGGGAGGGCGAAGGGCACAGCGAGTGAGGTGCCGTGACGAGCCCGCGCCGTGGGCACCTCCGAGCTGCTCGTGGGCAGGGGCACCGGCGGCCAGGACATGGGGCCGGGTGGGTCTGTCCTCCCGGCTTCACTCTCATCCACCTGCTGCCTCCCGGCCCTGCGGACTCAACGTCCGGCACGGAGGGGTCCCTCTGAAGGTCCAGCCTTGGACATGCTGGTCGCCCACAGCTGGGGTCCCTGGGGACGGGCCGCGTGGAGTCCCCCGCAGGAGCCTGGAGTCGCTGCGCCTCAGGCAGGCAGAGGCAGCTCCTGCGGGGAAGCCTCAGCCGCCCTAACGGCCGCCCTCGGAGCGGGGAGCGCGCGGGCTCATTATCCAATTGGCGTTTCATCTCTAATTAGAGCCTCCGGAGCGAACAGGGCTCACCCCGGGAGGGGAGAGCGTGCCATGTCACCCTGTGGGAGGGCGCGGCAGTCTGCGCCAGGGGGTGCTGGGCAGAGGGGTTTTCCCATGCTGGCCGCTTCCCTGGGTGAGGAAGACGGGGGTGCGGCTCCTCCAGGGACTGCCCCCCAAAAGACATTCGCGGTAGCTCGCAGCCCGCTGCCTGGGCCAGGCCTTCGATGGCCCGTGTCCCCGGCCCCCCTGGACCTCCCGGCTGCCCCTCAAAAGGTGCGGGAGGAGGTTCTCTGGCTGGAGGTTAGTCTGTCCAGTGAGGGCTTCGTATCCCTAAAGCTAATAGCCGTGTGGAGAGGGGCCTGACCCCCCTCCTCTCCTCCCTCCTCTCATCAGGGCTTTGAGCTTCTGGTGCCTCCTGCCTGAAGCCGACCTGTGTCCTGTCCTGCGTGACAGCCTGCAGGAGCAGTGACAGTACCGCTCGGCGACTTGGGACCTTCCCCTTCAGGTCCCCGGCGTGCTGGGTGTCTGGAGGGTCCACACCAACCAGCCCTGTGACCCCGAGACACAACCTGGGGACCCACCGCCCCGCCCGGCCCTGTTGGCAGTCCGCACGGTGCCCACAGGGGCCGAGGCTCCTCCACAGCTGGCCCAGCCCCTTCCCATTCGGATCACCGGACTCGACCACGTCTCCCCGAGAGCCCACTGTGGGGCGTGGACCCGCTGGAGGGGGAGCTGGCCCTGGAGTCTGAGGCCTCCAGGAGCAAGGGCAGACCTGGGGTGCCCTGTTTCTGACCCAGAGCTCCACAAGCCTGCCCCTTGTCTCCCCCTTGTCTCCCCGACACAGGTCCCCCTGACAGCCCAGAAGAGGTCCTATCACTACTGGCTGGCCCCGCTGCAGCCCTTCCCCAATCCCTCCACCTCCCCTCCCCCCAGCCTCAGACCTCCCCTCCCCCAGCGGGGTCTGTGCTCCAGAGCCCTGGAGTCCCTGTTCCTAAAGTCCCTCTGGCCTCTGCACCCCCTTCATCCCCCCGTTTCCTCCTGTCACAGCAAGTCCTGCCCTCCCTTGGGCCATGCACTTCCACACCACAGGACACCCCGCTGTGCAGTGCACTAGGCACCTGGCTGCGTGGCAGCTGGTCCTGGGGCACGGGTGACTAGAGGGCAGCACCCCAAGGCTTCTGGGGGACAGGGTGTGCCAGAGTCCGGCTCTGAGGCCACTGCTGAGCCAGGAGGAGGAGCAGGGTGGCCTCCAGGTCCTGCCACTGTGCTCACAGGACCTCTGAGCGCCACTGACTCCTGGGACAGAGAGTCCCGTCCTCCCCCTCCGCTAACAGCGGTGCCTCGGGACCACGTGGCCAGCTCCCCGGGGCCACGGGCACAGCTAACAGTGACCCACTTTCCGCACCTCACGAGCCTCACCGTGGGGGTGTTGGGGGGCAGTGTCTGCGGCCGAGCGCAGCAGACACCCTCTTGCCTGGGCTCTCCTTGGAGGGATGACCGCACTGGCTCCTGGAAAGTGAGTCAGCAGAGTGGGCCGCCCTGAGCCGGTGCGGCCTCCCCGGCCGGGCAGTGCGTGGGCACTGTGGGCGCCGGGGAGAGGCTCCAGGAGCAGGCGGGCAGCCGCAGCGCGATGAGGGCCACGGGACTGCGGGCAGGACCGGCCCGTCCCCACCCCCACAGCCCCTGCCGGCGACCTGGATTGGAGCGCCCGGCCTGCGCGCTGCCCTTGGCCGTGCTGGGATCTGAGTGTCCCGGGAGCTGCTGCCGAGGGCACTGTCCCCACAGGGACCACAACCCACGGCCTGGCCAGGACCCCCACACCAGCCGGCTGTGCCCTCACTAAAGTGGGCCACTGAAGGCCTCCATGCAGGAGTGGCAAGACCCCTGCCTCTGGCCAGCTCCCCTCAGTGAGAGGAGTGGGGGAGTCAGCTGCTGGGGCAAAGCGAGGGCCTGCCTGGCTCCCGGGACTCGCTCCTCCTGTGCCGGACTGGAGTGGGGAGGGGGGGGGGGGGACAGCCAGTTGCTGGAGCTCCTGCTGGTCCTGCAAAGGACCTCCAGGTGACCAAGCTCCAGATGATGGCCGAGGGCTCTGGCAGCTGAGCCTTTCCTAAGCCCCCGGAGACACAGAGGGATCCGCCTGGGGTCCCAACCACAAATGGAGTGTGTGGCCCCCAAAAGATGCGTCCCCGTCCTCGTGCCTGGCCTGCCTGAATGTGACCTTGTTTACGGAGTTGGGTTAGGAGGTCCCCTGCACATGGAGGCCCCACCGCAGTGAGTTCTTCCAGGAGAAGGATGGGGAGGTGGGACACAGACTCAGGGCGAACCCCGGGAGCTGGCACGGGCCTCGGCCAGCCTCTCCCTCACAGCCTCAGGAGGAGCCAGCCCGCTGCCTGCAGCCTCTGGCACAGCAAGGCTAAGGCTGTGTGCGTCAGCGACCAGGTCTGTGGCCGTTTGAGGACGTGGCCGAAGGACTTATGTGCAGGTGGCTCACTGAGATCGGGCTGCCGTCTGCCCCCACAGCCAGCAAAAGTGTGTCCCAGGCTCCTGACAGCAAGTGGGCTCTCCACCAGCATCAGCCTGGAGGCACTGAGGGCAGGATGTGGGGGAGGGGTGTGGTTTCGGCCACCTTTGTAGGAGCCTCAGTGTAGGTCCAGCGGGTTCTCACCATCGCTTGGCCCCAGAAAGGGTGGCTCTGAGCCTGGGGGCGGCCGACCCCTCAGCCTGGAGCCCTGGCTGACCCTGGGGCACGTGGGCTCTGGCCTGGATGGGGCCACCTGTTCCAGCAATGTCTGGTCAGAACTAAGGCTCCCAGTATCCTCCACCTGAAGGCTGGTCCGCACCACAGCCCTGCTTTCTCGGAGGGGAGGCAGGCGGGGCCGAGCCTCTGAGACACGCAGGCCCACGGCCGCCCCTGCACAAGGGTCAGGTGGGAGCCCGCACAAGCCCTGCCCTGTCGCTTCCCCAGGGGGTGCAGGCACGAGCTCCGCCCCTTCGCCCCTGAGTGCAGGCTCCAGGCTAGGGAGTGGGTGAAACGGAGAGCCCAGGCCTTAGGGGCGGGGCGAGCCCGCGGGAGCCCGTTCAGCACCACGGACAGGGGCGCCGGCGCGGCCCGCCCACCGGGCGCAGGGACCGCGGGGACTCGCTCCGGGCGAGCAGCTCGGGGGGCGCCTGAGCCTGGGTGCCCTCGGGACCCGGTGGTCAGCGCTCCTGGGGCGCCTCCTGCGGCCACACCCCAGCTCTTCCCTGGGCCTGAGGCTTCCCGAGCCTTCCTGGTCCCGGAGGACACAGCAAGGCGATGACCTGTGCAGCCGGACACCCCCCTCCGACAGGCGAGCGGCCCGAAGCCAGACAGGGCCGCCCTCACCCGGCCCCGGCGGCGACCTCTCCCCGCCCAGAGCCGGTCCGGGCCAGGCGCGCCCCTGCGGCTGCAAAGCCCCTGCACCCAGGCAGAGGGCGGACCCGGCGCGGGGTGCGGGGGGTGGGGGGAAAGGGGGTGAGAAAGGCGGAGCCTGCGGACCCGGTTCTGGGCTCCGCGAGCACCTCACCCCGGGCTCCCGGGCCCCAGACCAGGGCGCCCAGCCGGCCCGCAGCCAGCACCGCAGCCCCGGCTTCGCCGACACACGTGCCGCGGCGAGACCCCCCTCCCCACCCCCAGCCCAGCCCGGCCGCCGCGGGACCCGCCGACTCTCCGGCCCGCGGGGCGGGGCCGCCCATTCCGCTCATTAGCCGCCCCGCCGGCTCCTCTCCAGCGCGCCCGCCCCAGCTCTCCGTCAGGGGCCGAGCAGGGGCCCCGCTCTCAGCCTCCCCCCCCCAAACCCCCTCTCCGCTCCTGGGGGTGCGGGGGGTGAGGAGAGGGTGGAGGGGACGCCTGGCTCTCCCCGCCCCCAGCCTTTCTGGGCGTCTTTCTCCACGGATCCTCGCAGTGCGCCCACGTTCCCGCTCTCGGGGAGCCCCCCCCCACCGCCCACCGCTCCCGGTTCACGGCCACGCACGCTCCTCTGTGTCGGGAAGGAGAGCCCGCGAAGGGCTGGGGGAGGGGCCGGGCCTCCCTGCGCCCCGAGAGACTCTGTTCACGCTCCGCGAGGAGCCTCTCAGATTGAATTAATGAAGCCCTGGCTGCTCACACCGCTCCGGCCGCTGCGCTCCTGTCCTCCCGCCCCCAGCCCCCAGCAGGACAGACAGACACACACACACACACAGGCGGCCCTGGACCCCAGAGAGAAGGGAGGGGAGGGAGGGAGGGGAGGGAGGGGCCCTCTGGCTCCTCCTTACATAACGGGCTGTGCCAGGACCCAGGCCTCTCCCGTGGAGGTGGAGGGAGCCATCCCTGCAGCCCCGGGATCGGGAGGGGAAGGTGGCTGTGGTCCCCGCCCAGACCTGGCTCCCTGTCCCCTCACGGGTGGGGGCTCACGGGGCCCCTCCGGCCCCAGGAGTGTCCTCGCGCCCTCTCCTGCGTGGGAGAGACTGGACGAGAGCCACCGTCCGTCCGCACATCCGCAATCCCATGCACTGCTCCCAGCCAGCCTGGGACTGACTGCACCAGGAAGAGACCCAGCTGTGGGCCCAACGGCCGAGAACCAGCCCCCCTGACAGAAGACATCACCCCTGCACCCCCAAAGCTCCTCGGTTCTGCACCCAATTGGAAGGTGCTGAAAGGAACCACCAAGGGGAGCCCCAGGGTTCAGAGCTCACTTTCCAGGACCCTGTGTGTGGAGGGTGGGTGGGGGCTGTGACAGACCCCCCTCTGCCCAGTGGGACTCAGGCCAGGCTCCCAAAGCGGAGAGGGGCGAGATGCTGGGCACCAGCCGAACAGCACGGGACGCCAGGCCTGCAGGCTCGCCACGGGGCAGACCTCCCCACCAGCGGCTGGGGCGGGGACAGAGCATCCCTGCCATGGGAGGGCACAGTGCCTGGCGGGGTGTCCCCAGCGGGCTGCCAGGAGGTGCAGGTTCAGGGAGGACGGGTCCCAGAGGCCTTGCTGCCCAGGCGATGGAGGAGGCGGAGCATGGAGCTCTGGGGAAGGGGGGGGCGGTGTGGGGGGCCCTGGGAGGAGTGGAGCTGGGGCCAGTGCCCACCACCAGACAGGCTCAGGCCCTTGTGCTGGCCTCCTAGTGAGCCCCCTGAAAAAGAGGCACGGCGAGCTCTCCCAACCTTCTGGAAACCTCTGGGGGAAGGAAGGCAGGGGCGGTGACCCTAAAGAGGCTGGGGTGTCAGTGTCAGGCCGGATGATGGGGCTGCAGACGCAGTGGACGCTTACTGAGGGTGTGTGTGTGGAGGGGGGCGGGCAGCCTGGGTCGGCACCCCCTCTCCCTCCCCCGTCTTCCCGCCAAGACCAAGAGACCAGCCCCGGTTCTGTGGCCTGAATGGCTGTTCTCTGGGGTCCAGTATGTGAGGTGGGCCCCGCCCCCAGGAAGCGGCCCAGTCTCCAAGGGGCCCTCCAGTATGGGGGGCACATGTCCCCCCAGGTGGCCAGGGCAGCCCCACTCACACCCAGGCCCCAAAGACGAGCCTCTGGCCAACAAGGTGACCCAGTCCTCTGCCCTGCAGCGGGGTCTGCCCTTGGCCTTGTCTCCCTGGCGAGGTTCACTCCAGGCGGCCATGTCCTCTCCCGGCCTCTCGCCACGGCCGGGACCAGCCGCCCGTGCGTCCTGGGCAGGATGTCCCTGTCCCTTCTCCGGAGGGTCACAGCCACCAGTGTTTCCAGGCATGGCACGAGGGGCCAGTGCCATGAGGGTGCAGCAGGTCCTACTGACCCCGAGCTCAGGCCGGGAGCCCTCCTGGCCCCCACCAGCTCTGCCCAGAGGGGCAGGACGTGGGGACAGCAGATGGTAGGACACAGCCCCAGGCAAGGCTGAGGCCCGCCTACTGGCCTCGGAAGCCCCACGCCTTTCCTGGCCTAGGGGGTCTCTCATGGAGCTGGGCGCCAGGGCCCACATCTGGGTTGAGGGGCAGATGTCAGCACAGCTGGGGTGAGGGGCAGCGAGGGGAGGGGTGCAGCTGGTGGGGAGCACAGGGCCTCACCCAACCCCTGGCCTCCCGCTGCCCGGTGCTCCAGGAGCCTCAGGCCTCCCCGGGGTGGGGGTGAGGCTGCCCCCCACCGGCCAGGCCCTTGAGGGAGAAATCCCGTCCTGGGACATCACCCTGGAGGAGTGCCTGCTCCCACCTGCAAGGGCTGCAGGTGAGGTAGCGGCGGGGGGCAGAGCAGGGCCCCGGGCTGAGGAGAGAGGGTCACAGTACCTTCTCAGAAACGGCTGCCCCTGCGGGTCCCAAGGAAGTCTCAGGAGACCCCGGCTGAAGGCCGCGGGGAGAGGACATTGCTAGGTGTCGCGATGGCCAGGGCCCCCTGTGCTCGGGGCCAGCACATGACCCCGGGAAGGCCCCCGGCCCCCCACTCCCGCTGGAGAGCTGACGGCGCCTGAGCCCATGTCTGGACTGGGGGCAGCTGTCAGCACAGCTGGGGGGAGGGCAGGGCGGGGAGAGGGCCACAGAGACACCAGCACAGGGCCCCTCCCCGCTAGTAGGCCGGCAGCGCAGGCTCCCCCCGGGCGGCACTGCACGGGGTCTGACACCGGCACGGTGAGCGAGACCCGGGGCCCGGGGCCGGGCAGGAGGAGAGATGGCAGCGCAAGCCCGGGGCTGCCCTGGGCGAGGGGAGCACCGTCCCCGCTCCACCCGGCCCCTTGGATGTCAGACTGGCGGGCGGGTCCCTGCAGTGGCCGGGCAGGTGGCCAGCAGCCTTCACCCCACGGGTGCCGGGTGCCGGGCCCCGGACTCAGCTCAGGGAAAGACCCCCACCTGGGGGCCTCGCAGCTGGGCCTCGCGGTGCGGGGGGGCGCGCACAGGATGTCTCTCACACGCTCACTCCTGCACACACAGACTCACACTCACACTGTGCACACACAACCCCGTCACACACGCAGACTCACTCACACTGTGCACACACAACCCCGTCACACACGCAGACTCACTCACACTGTGCACACACAACCCCATCATACACGCAGACTCGCGCTCACACTGTGCACACACAACCCCGTCACACACGCAGACTCGCGCTCACACTGTGCACACACAACCCCGTCACACACGCAGACTCGCACTCACACTGTGCACACACAACCATCACACACTCATTCTCCACACACGCAGACTCGCAGCTGTGCACACACGTAAACTCACTCACACAGGTGTGCACATGCGCAAACCCACACACAGGGCTAACTGGGGCAGAGCGAGGGGGCAGAGCCAGCCTGGCCTGGAGGAGGGCTGGTGCAGGGGTAGCGGAGCTGGGGTGGGGCGCAGGGGGTGGGCTCAGGCTCTGTGGGACCCCTCCCACCGGCTGGGCCCCGATCTTCCAGGCAGGGCCGGTGCCAGGGCGGGTGCCCTGCAGTGTGGCCGCACAGGGGTGAGGCTGCGGTGCCCCCACCGTGCCTTCTCCCCAACCCCAGGGCGGGGAAGGAGGGGCAGAGCCACGCCCACTGCCCCGCTGCAGCCCCACGCTGCCCACTGGCCAGGCTGAGGGGTGCCCGGTGGGGGCGATGGCCTCTGCCCCAGCCTCTGGCCAGAAGCAGGGAGGAGAGGGGGGGGTGAAGGGGTGTGAGGGGCCAGGTGGCCTTGTGGCTGCTCGGATGGGTTTGCGTCTCAAACCTGCCCTGCAGGGAGGGGGGCTGCTCGGGGCCCCAGGGAGGAGCCGTCTTAGCCTGGCGGCCAGCTCCCCACCCCTCCCCGCAGGAGCCCCAGCTGGTCTCTAAACCCAGAGCCGCCTCGTACAAAGCCCTCCCCCTCCTCTCTCCTGCCAAACCGCCATCTGTTGCCATGGCAACGGAGCAGAAAAGGCAGGCAGCACTCAGCTCTCCCCACCCCCTTCTTTCCTGCTCCCTCAGCTGGGCTGTGGGCTCAGAGCCGGCTGGTGCAGCCCCCCTGGTCCTGGAGCCCCTGGCACGAGCAGAGGTCGGCTGCGGCCACCCACGCCGCGTCCTGCACCGGAGTGGGCACAGCCTCCCAGGCTCCGGCCTCCCAGGCCTCCTCGGCCGGCGTCTGCGCCCCCTGCCCCGCAAGGCCAGTCTTGCCCTGGGGAACGGCTGAGGGCCTATCTGGCCAACCCCCCTCCCCTACCTCCCCCCCACTCTGCTGTGCACCCACCAAGGAGCAGCCCCAGGCCAGCCAGCCACCCTGCCTCCCTTAGGCCAGACCCAGGAGGAAGGTCCCGTCCTGGCTACTGACAGAGTGGTGCCCAGCTGGTGGCCTTGCCTGCATCTGCTGCCCCAGATGAACTCCTGAAGGACGAAGAATGAGGGATGGCAGAGGCTGGGGAGCGGCAGAGGCTGGGGAGTAGCACAGGCTGGAAAGTAGCACAGGCTGGGGAGCGGCAGAGACTGGGGAGCAGCACAGGCTGGGGAGTAGCACAGGCAGAGGCTGGGGAGTAGCACAGGCAGAGGCTGGGGAGCGGCAGAGGCTGGGAGTAGCAGAGGCTGGGGAGCGGCAGAGGCTGGGGAGTAGCACAGGCAGAGGCTGGAGAGTAGCACAGGCAGAGGCTGGGGGAGTGGCAGAGGCTGGGGAGTAGCACAGGCTGGGGAGTAGCACAGGCAGAGGCTGGGGGAGTGGCAGAGGCTCAGGAGTAGCAGAGGCTGGGAGAGCAGCAGAGGCTGGGAGTAGCACAGGCTGGGGAACAGCAGAGGCTGGGGAATGGCAGAGGCCGGGAGAGGAGGAGCCACCACACACCCTGCGGTCGGGCGGCCACTGCCCCGAGGTCCCAGGTGACAAAAAGCACAGCCTCTGCGCGTCAGCAGCTGAGGTGCCATCGTCACAGAGCCTCTCACCCGTGAGGCTGACACGCAGGCGCCCCTTTGGCTGAGAGGCCAGGCCCAGAGAGGGCGGCCGCTGGCCTGGAGGTGACCGTGCCCAGCGGCACAGCCTGCACTCGCCGTTTCTCTCCCCTTTTGTGTGTGAGGCCTGGTTCGCTCCCCGAAACCTGCGTCTCCAGCAGCCCCCCCAGCTGCTTCTCCGCACTCGGGGAGGTGTCCCTGACACGCAGGTTCCGGAGCGGTGGCCGTTTCTACCGGGCGCACACCATTGGACACGGGCCCTCCTCCAGCCCCAGGGTGCAGGCGCCCCGCCCCACCTCCCGCAGCCTCTGCTCACGGGCACTCTCCAGCCTGCCCTCTTGGACTGTCACACAGACGCACCACCGCCCAGCGCGTGGCCGCGGTGACTCCCTGTGGCCCCGAGGGACAGGCGGGCGGGTCCATGGGGGAAGGGCCCTTGGACGGAAGGAGCTCGACTCACCCACCCCGACTGTCCTCAGAGGAGCCGAGGAGGAGCGGGCTCCTTTCTCTAAGAACCCGCGTGCCCAGCCCCCACCGGGATTCGGAATCGGTGGCCATCCGCGCAGGGCAGGCTGGGAGGGCTCACCTGCAGAGTTTGAGGACGGCCACCCGCAGGGCCTGGGAGAGGGAGGGAGGTGGGGTTCGGGGCAGAGCTGTGGGGGCCCCAGAAGCAGGAGGCACCAGCCTGCCCCTCCTCATGCCCAGCGCCCAAGGGCCACCTCCCCAGGGATCCGGGAGCCGGGCTGGCGCCTGGGCTGGGGGTGAAGTCCCTGTGAAGCCACGTCCGTCGCTCCTTCCCAGGGGGCAGTCCCGGGCTGGCGCACCGGGACGTGCGGACACTGGGCTCGGTCCCGCGAGGTGGGGCTGCAGCGCTGCAGGAAGAGCAGGCTGGGCCTCCTCCCAGGCCACACCGGGCGGCAGGGACAGAACGGGGGCACCGGGGGGCGGGAAGCAGGCCTGGCAAGAGGCCACGCAGATCCCACGCCCTCAGGTGCTGAGGGGGAGCCCTGGTGGCGAGGGGGCGGGGGAGGGGATTCCCTCTCCTCGGCAGAGAGGATGCCCAGCCTTAGCAGCTCCTTGGTTGCCATGGCGACCACAGAGACAGCAGTAGACCCAGGGGGTGTATGATGCAACAGGGTACCCTTCCTCCTCCCTCACCACCCCACTTGGTTTCCTCCCAACCCAGTACCTTCGCCCCCAGAACCAGGAGCCCCCAAACAGGCCCACCCACTGCACTCACCCTGCTCCCCTCTGCTGCGGTCCCCATGGTGTCACCTCCAGGCAGGGCCTCCCCCAGACATAGCAGGACCCACCGATCCTCCCTCAGCCTTGGAAGCCCACCCACCAGCTGGTGACCAGGGGGGCAGGGTGCCTGCCTACTCTGTGCCCAGCCCCCCATCCTACGGGTACAAGCCCCCGTGCTGGTCATGGTCAGGCAGCCCGAGGGCTGGGCGGGGTGAGCTGGCAGAGGGAGGGGGAGGCGGAGGGCGAGCACCAGCATCAGGGCACCCCCTCCCCCAGCCACACCAAGGCATGGGTGGGTGCCCCAGAGGCCCCACCACCTTATCTGGGGGCACAAGTGCTGTGAGCCCCCCAGTTTCAGGGGTGCCCTGGGCAAAGACATGGCAAATGGCTGCCTGGCTCCTGGGTGCCCCCCTCAGCCATCCCGCCCAGAATGTCCCTCCCCCTCCCTGGAGGAGGGGCCGCCCCTCTCGAGTCCCTGGGGGCCCAGGACCACATTGGATCTTCAGGAACTGGCTTTAGTCCGAGGCCGGAAAATGGGACCCTGGGCTATCCTGATTGGACCCAGGAGCTACGCCGTAATCCCATCTGGTAAACGGTGCTCTTTTTAAGCCGGTGGCCTAGTTTCAGGAGCCGCAGGTCTGGGGGTGGATGCAGGCTGGCCCGCCAAGCCCTGCAGGCTGGGACGGAAGGTGGGCGGCGGGCCCGAGGGCCGGGAGGGAGGGGTCGGACGGCTGGTGGGGAGCAGGCAGCCGAGGGCCGGTTTGGGGGCGGCTGAGAAGGAAAGGCCGAGGGCCGGCTCAGGGGACCCATAGCGGCTGTGTGAAGGCGGAGGTGCGACTGGGAGGCATGACCAGCAGCCATGCCCTGGCCAGCAGCTGGCCAGCCCCAGGGACGGGCGGAGTGTAGGGGGGCGAGTCGTGGAGGGACCGATCCGAGGTGACAGCAGAGTGACTCGGTGCCAGGGACCCAGGCTGGCGGGGAGGGCAGGAATGCCCGGCAGAGGTGGACAGCCGTGGTCCAGGCCCAGTGGCCCCACACAGCTCTGACCCCTCCAGGCCCAGGGACGGGGGGTGGTGATGTGTGGGCACCGCGATGAGGTCGGAACCTGCCCCGGGAACCACCCTGCGACGGAGTCTCTGCCTGTCAGGACACCGACAGACACGCACCAGCACAGACACCTCTTTGGTGGACGGCTGCCACCCCGCCACCTCCACGCAGGCTGGTTGGACAAGGGGGAACGTCCCTCAGGCACGGAGCCGGGCCAGGCCTCGTCCCATCTAAGCCAGGTGTGGAGACACTTCCCAGAAGCCTCTGGGGCTCCCAGCAGCCTCTGCCCTCTGGAGCAGGGGCTGCGGGTCACCAGACCCCAGAGGCCAGACAGCCTCCCCTGCCTGCCTTAAGCCCCTACCAGCACATTCTGGCACCCCGCCCCCACACAGAACACAGGTCCCCTCCTCAGCCGGCCAGCTGCGTCCCTAAGCAGCCTCATCACCCGCACCCTGGGGAGGGCCAACAGGGAGGCCAGGGAGGGGGTGAGGGGGACCCGGCTGCCGAGCAGGCAGCCTTTCTGGTCCGTGCCAACACTTCCTGTCTCCCCCTGGGGGTTCCATGAGGATTTCACAAAAACTGGGCATCTCTGCAGGGGCGGGCTGAGGGCCTGCACTGTCAGATTTGGGTTCAGCTTGAATGAAACCCCGGTCCATGTTTAATAAACTATCTGCTAACTTGGTTTCCCCAATGCTACGATGGTCTCAGGCCCCACCTCCTGCCCACCCTGCGCGTCGGTGGGGGAGTTGAGGGGACATGAGCCACAGCCTCGCCCTAGCCCCTCCCCAGAGAGCAGCCCTTGAGTTGCCCTGGGCAGCTCTACCCGGAGGAAGGGTGGGCCCTGGGCCTCGGTTTCCCCCTCTGAGCCACGGCCCAGGCATCCCGACCACAGCCTGAGAGCTGCATGTGGGGAGCACCTGACCTGGGGGGCGGGGCTGGGGGATGTGCGGGGCTCGGGGAACCCAGCCAGAGCTGGCATGAGCCTGCAGGCTGGGACAGGAAGGTGGGCTGAATGGGCAGTGTGCTGGGCACTTCCTGTCTGGCCCAGGCTGGTCCGAGAGCCCAGGACACAGAGCTGGGTTGAGGTCCCCAAACCCAGCACTGCTCTTGGGGGGCGAACCCGGACCCTGATTGGGTCCCTCGGCTGGACCCAGACAGCCGGGCAGCCGCGGGCCCGGAGCCAGGAGAGCCGCCTCCCCCGGAAGGGCACCTGCGACGTAATCTGCAGCCTGGGGTAATAATAGAATCTGTTTAGCGGGCAGTGGGCAGCTTGTTCAAAGGACGGAGAGAGAGGAGAGGCACCGGCTGCCCACACGAGTCCTCTGGCTGTTCCCGGGAGCCCGCGTGTCTGGAGTTGTCCGTGGGCACCGAGCCGGGGGGGGGGGAACCTTCCCCCCCGGCCGCCTTGTTCCCTCTGGGGGTTGGCAGTCGGGGGGCGGGGGGGGGGGACCCAAAAAAGGGGGGGCACCCCTTCCCCCCCTCCGCCAGCTACACCCCAACATACAACCTCCGGCTGCGGCTCCCTGCCCCAGAGGTCTCTGCTCTGGGCCCCAGGGCCTACCCTGACCTCCTGACCTTCTGGCCCTGGACCCCGAGCCTCCCCTCTCCTCTCTGCTGCAGGTCAGCCCCAGCACGGCCTGCCGGGCACAGGCCACTCTGTGAAGGCCTGAGCCCAAATGCCACCAGAGGCCACGGGTCCTGAGCCACACCTGCCACCAGAGTCCTGCAGCACAGGCCCCTGCTCTGCTCCCCATGACAAGCCCCAGCACTCAGCCACACCGCTCCTTGGCCCCGAGCTGGTGGCCCCACCCGTTTCCGGGGCCGAAGGCCCCTCTAGGGTAGAAGCCACGTGGCATCCATGAGATGAGGTGCTCACGTGGGGGTAAGTGCAGCCCCAGTGGTGAACCCCCGAGGCCCAGCAATGAACCAGAGACCCCAAGGCGGTGCGTGGGGACCTGGCTACCTGCTGGATGCCTGCAGCCTGCTCCAGGGCCAGTCTCACGGTGGCTGAAGACAGCCCTCAGCAAAGAGACCTGCACCCTGCAGTCCTGCCACTGGGCAGACCGGCCCGTACCTCTCCTTCCCGGGGGCTCCTGCAGGGGGCAGGGGCGGTAGCCGGAGCCCCAGACCTGGCCTGGCCTGGCTGCTCCTTGGTCTCTCAGCCCAGGGGAGGGCTGTCCCCCACAGAGCTGGGCCAGCTCCCTAGAGGCGCCCTCCCCCCAGCACCAAGAGAGACACGGCTGCTGACCAGACCTGAGTCAGCACAGAGCCAGCGTGAGCCACCTGGGCCCCGCAGGCCACCTGACTGGTGACTCGGGACTCTGTGGGCGACACTGGGTGGTGGGGCGGGAGGAGAACTGAGAGGCCCAGAGCAGCTTGGGGGCCCACAGCCCTGAGCGCAGGCGTGGTCCCCAGGTCCTGGCTTCAGACTGACTCCCTTCCTGGCCATCTGACCCCGCCTCCACCCCCCAGGCTGGCTCCCAATGGAGGCAGCACCAGCGTCGCCCACAGTGACCCACGGGCCAGGCTGGCATGGGGTGAGGTGAGGACCGGCCACCTTCCTGGTGTCTGG
Source organism: Lasiurus cinereus (assembly GCA_011751065.1). Taxonomy (NCBI): domain Eukaryota; kingdom Metazoa; phylum Chordata; class Mammalia; order Chiroptera; family Vespertilionidae; genus Lasiurus; species Lasiurus cinereus. Next base: position 3,244,001 of record JAAGEH010000043.1, on the reverse strand, counting down.
GGCAACTACTGCTGACTCCGCGACCCGCCTGGGCCCACGTGCCCCTCTCAGTCCCCCAGGCAGGGGCTCCGGAGGAGCATGTGCACTGCAAAGGGGGTGGCACAACACAGGGCCCTGAGGTCGGAGGGCCCAGGACTGGCTGACCCCAAAGGAAGCACCCCACAGCTGGAGGCATCAGGAGGGATGGTGCAGACATGGGCCTGTCCCCAAGTCTGGGGGCATCACCCAGGGATCCCCTGCAGCCCCAGCAAGCTGAAGGCACTTATGCCCCCGGGCCCACAGCCCTGGTCCGTATGCAGACTCCCCCACTGCCCCAGGATCTGCTTGGAGAGGCCCTATCTGCACCCCCCCTTTGGGATTTGGGGCTTTGAGTCAGCAAGCCTCCTATCGGAGATGATCCTCCGCCTCGGAGAGAAGCCAGCACCCAAACCCTCAATGGTGCCCTCACACCCTCCCAACAGGAAACCAGCCCCCCCCCCCACAGCCTCGGGCCTTCAGTGGGAGACCCTCCAGCCCAGCACTTAGCCCAGGATGGTGATTTGGGGGGAAGGTTGGGAGAGGTTGGCTCCCTGCATCCAGTGCCCCAAAGCCTGGCCCACAGCTGGTGGTCCCTGTGGCCTCCCCAAGGCCATGCAGGGACATTCCCATCTTCTGCACAAACATCCGCATTTCTTCCACGTCAGGCATCCAGATCCCGTAACAAGGGTCTCAGAGGGAGCCAGGGGGCCTGACCCTCCCCAGGGAGCCCCCGGGTGCAGAGCACGGCCCAGTGGTCAGGGCCTCCTGGGTTACTCTGTGGCACGTGGCACCCACATCTCAGGCCCTGGCCCCCCCTTCGCCCCCAGCGAGTCAGTGGCAGCCCCCGGAGACCTGGCCGCCGGCTTTTCCGGTGGGGCCAGGGTCTCCCACTTCCCACCCCTCCTCAGCACAGAACCGAATCCCGGGGTGGAGGTGGGGGTGGGGGACAGGTGCGGGGACTTGCCTCAGGTCTGCCCGGCTGCTGGCAGGTCAGCACCGCTGTCCACACAGCCTCCCTCACGGCGGAGGGAGCCGCCGACTTCAGCACAGCCGTGCTGGACAGCTCCCGCCCAAGGCCCAGGCCGCCAGGAGAGGGGACCGGTTCTTCCCCAGCCGGAAGCCTCGTCCCCACCTGCCTCCAGAGGCAGAGGCCCCGTCCTCGGGCCTGCACTGCTCTCCCTGGAGATGGGGGGGTAGATGGGGGGCTGCCAGTGCGGATCAGAGAGGGGCACTCCTGTGCAGAGAGGGCAGGGGTCCCAGGCGGCCTGGCCGGGCCCCAGCTCCCGCTCCAGACAGCCCCCTGGGTGCCAAGCCACGATCCAGGGACACCGCTCCGGTGCCCAGGGGAGAGCAGGGTCGGCCGAGACCACCCGCCTGAGCTCGACCACCTCACGCTCTGTCCCCCCCTTTCTGCGGGGCCCCGGGCGGCGGTGAGCGCGGGAGCTGGCACTTGGTGAAAGGGAGAGGCTGTGCAGGGAGCCGAGGGCCCCTGCGACAGAAGGAAGCTCAGAGGTATCAAGCGCCCCGGGGGTCAGGGGTCAGAGGTCAGGAGTAAGGAGGGGGAGAGGTCACTGTTCTCTCCACCTGGGGTCCTGCCAGCATCAGCATCCCCAGGGGCACAGCAGGTCCTCAGGCCCCCCTGGCCTGGGCCCGGTCCCCCAGGGGCGGCAGGCCCCCAAACCGCCAGGCAGAGAGGGGACCCACCATCCGGCGGGGCTTGTGCGGGTTTGGAGATCGTGTTCCAGTCTCGGGGCAACGAGGATGGATGGTGCTGTGCTTTTTAAGTTCCTCTGAGATGCAGGCGCCAAAATACTTAGCTAAAAGTGCCTGAGATTGGGGGGGGGGGGGGCGTGTAAGTGGGTCCGGCCACCTGTCCTGGGGCTGGGTGGGCACAGGGACCTGGGGCCTCCTCTCTCTGTGTCTGAAATACCTGCACGAGGGACAGGGGCGCTGTGCCCAGGACAGCCTGCCTGCCTGCCTGCCTGCGTGCCTGCGTGCGGCCTCGGAAACCAGAGTCCCCACCCGGGGCCCCAGGACAAAGGGAGCCGCAGGCCAGATGCCGTGAGAGGGGCCAGCCTGGGAGGGACCGGGCAGGGCAGGGCCACGTCCCAGGCCAGGGGGGTGCCCTGTAGCAAAGGAAGAGGCAGGGAGCCCCTCACCCACCCGGCGCCTTCGGGGCGGGGCCGCCATCTGTCTGAGGCCTTGGGACCGGCCCCGCAGGCACAGCTGGCCTGGCCCGGCTTTGCCACCATCCCCCCCCCAATCCTGGAACCGAGCTCCACGTAAATCCCGCCACTGAGGAGAGGAGCACTCACCACTCAGCAGCCCTGCCCAGGTGGGGGCCGTCCCAGGCCCCGGGGCCCACCGAGCCCGAGGGTGACCCAGATCGCCCGCTCAGCCCCACCCACCGTCAGGCCTGAGCTGGACAGGGACCCGGAAGCACGGACACATGTGACCGTCCGCAGTGGAGTGTGGGCTCCTCACGGAACCCCCGCCTCCGGGCTCTGCACACAGCCTGCCGGGGACCCCACAGTCACAGGGTGGAGGGGCGGTCAGGCCTGTCCAGCTCCCTCCTGACTCGGGGGGCTGGCCCAGGGGCTGCAGAGGAAGAGGCAACGGAGTCCCTCACCGCCGGGACTCGCACCCTGTCCAGCAGAGGCCTGCCCCTCACCCAGGCATCGGGCCGTGCTCACTCCCCGGGGCTCCCTGTATCCCACGGGCACCCAAACAAGCGGGAGAGGGGCCAGCAGAGCCTGTGCTCCCAACCCAGGAAGGGGCTTCAGCGGGTCCTGCCCGCCTGGCACCAGCTAGGGGCAGTCACCCCCGAGGAAGCTGGACACACTCGGCCGACTGCCGATGGACCGGTCTCAGACGGAAGGACCTACCCAACCCCGCCCCGCCCGCCCCGCCCTGCGGCCACCCCTGGCCAGTGCCTCTCCTGCCTCCGCCCGGCCCAGGAGAGAGGTCTCCCGCCCAGGAAACAGCCAGCCAGCGGGTCCCAGCGTCACCCAGTCTGGCCTGTGGCCCACGCTCCACGCCAAAGCCGGTCGGAGGAGAGACCGTCAGGCTTCCAGACGGCCACCCCAGCACGCAGGGACCCTCCTGTCCCAGACAGTCACCCCAGCACGCAGGGACCCTCCTGTCCCAGACAGTCACCCCAGCACGCAGGGACCCTCCGTCCCAGGCGTCGGCCCGAGCCAGCCGGCTGCCCGGCGGTTCTGGAGTCACCCAGGCCTGGGCCAAACCGCCCCTCACAGATGCCACATTCCTTGCCGGGCAGCCCTGCTGCCCCCACAGACGCCCCGGCGCTGAGACGAAGCCGCAGCCGGACGTGTCCCAGGCCCAGCCGCGTCACTCAGACCCGCGAGCCGTTCAGGCTGCCTCCCACCTCCGCCCCGGCCAGCCCTGCCCTCGGGACCCTTCCACCCCGCCTGAACCCGGAGTGGGCGACAGTGGCACAGGGGCCCTGGGTGCCCCCAGCACCACGCCGGCCGGGGGCCCCCGCTCCCAGGCCCTCCCTCGCCCCAGCTCACAGCCCGGAGCCTCAGGCCCAGAATCCTCCATTCACCCTGGCCAGGCCCGTGGTCACGGCTGGCACGAGATGCAGGCGGGCAGCCAGCCCTGGGTCCCTGGGTCCCTGGGTCCCTGGGTCCCTGTGCAGCCCCCAGGGAGGGAAGCAACTCTGTCCTCGCGGGCCAGCACCCAGCCAGGAAGCCTGTCCCCAGGACCCGGGCGAGGGTCTCTGCACCGGCCTGCATGACCCTGGAAATCCACCGGAAGGCGCTGTCACCCCGACGCACAGGGAGGAGACCGAGGACCAGCCGTGGCCTCCCAGGGATGAAGCGGACACTCGGGGGGGGGGGAACCCCAGGAAGAAAGGGGTCCTTCTCTTGAGCCACTCCGCCAGGGCTGGGGGGGCTCCCAGCTGCCGGCTCAGAACACTGGCCCTTCAGAGGCTGCCGAACAAGGCCGGGGCCGCCTCTGAGGGCCCGGCCCGCACAATCCCGGCTTTGTCCCCAGCCCCAGCCCAGCCCAGCCTCCATCTTGTCCTGAGTCCGAGGCAGCTGGCCAGCGGCGTCCCGGGGCCCAGGCCTCGGGCGGCTCAGCCTCCCCTGGCTCGGACCAGGCCTTCGGGCCCGGCTCAGGGAGGCCAGCCTGGACCTGCCAGCCGGTGCTGGGACGGCCGCACGCAGGTAACCGCGGAGCTGGCCAGGCCTGGCACCAGGGAGGGTCGGCAGGTCTCCCACAGCAAGAGGGCTTCCCGCAGAGACCTGAGCAGCACCAGGCACCCCCACACACCTAGAGGGGCCAGGGGTCCTCCCCTCCCCCAAGACCCAGATGGGCCCTGACAGATGCCAGCTGCTGTCCCCCTGCCCGACCCCAGGCACAGTGGGGGTGCCCACCTGGTCCCCCGCCCTCAGAGCCGCACAGAAGCTGCAGGGCGGCCTTGGCTCTGAACCCCTCAGCCGCCGAGAGCCGAGCCCGCAGGCAGCCCCACGCTGAGCCTCCAGGCCCAGGACACAGACCTGCCCAGTGGGCCGCCCGGGGGCCCTGGGCCCTGGCCAGGTGGCTAGAGAGACCCCGGGCCCAGCACCTCCACTCCCCTCACTCCCTGTGTGGCCACAGGCCCTGGGAAGTGCAGCATCCTGCCTTCAAGGAGCCCTGGATGGGGGGACACTACCCACCTCAGATGGGGGGGGCAGGAAGAGAGCCCTGGGAGCTGCAGGCCCAGCCCCCGGGGTGCACACGGTGGTCGGCACCTCCTCTGGGTGCAGCCACCAGCGGAGGGGCCGACGTCAGAGCAGCCGGACCCTCTCAAGGCCCCGGAGAAGCCGGTTCTGTGTCCAGTGGCCTTGAAGGCACAGGTGCTCGCCAAACCGGGCACTGTGCAACCTTGAAGGCGCCCCAACCATCGCAGGCGCCCCAACCATCGCAGGTGCCCCAGCCATAGACACCCCACTGTCCCCGAGATGCGGGCCCCACAGCCACCCCCAGCCGCCCTCGGCGTCCGGCCTCCGACCTGAGAGGGCCCGTCTGCCTGCTCCAGGCCCGTATGCCTGCTCCAGGCACGCTGGCTGAAGGGGCTGCCACACAGCGGGAGGAGGTGATGGTGCTGTGACCTGGCCCACACCTGCCTGCCTCCTCCTCCTCCTCGTCCCCCTCCTCCTCTCCCCGCTCCCCTTACATTTTCAGGCCCAGGGGTCACCCCACAGACAAACCCTGAGGGCGGCAAACAGGAGGAACAGCCAGAGAAAGGTGCGCCGGCGGGGAAGGTGCATGCGCTTGGGCCCAGGACCAGGAACGGCCCGGGACAGGGCAGGGGAGCCCGGTGTCCCGCCCACAGTCAGGGAGGGCCTGCGGGTGGGGGAGCACCGGGAGCCGGCCCTGGAGGCCCAGTCCACACAAGCCACTCTCGCCGGGCCACCAGCCATCAGCTGCCAGCGAGGACGAGGTGGGACCTGACTCTCAGGCCCCAGGCCCCTGTGCCCTCTGGGCCAGCACAGCCGAGGGTGGCTGCCTGCCCAGCAGCGGTCACCCCTGGCGCCCCGGGATCTGCTGGAAGGGGTGGCCCTTGGTGAGAACCTGAGGGCCCTGGGGGGCTCAGCAGCCTCATGCGGAGAGAGGGCCGGGCCCGGTGCTGCCTGTGGGTGCGCGGGCGGGAGCAGCCGCTCTGGGCGGAGCTACAGACAGCTCTGCGCCCGGGCACCGGTCAGGGCAGAGGCTGAGCCTGGGCCACCTCAGAAGGCTCCCAGTTTCTGCCTGTGTCATGCGGGGCGCCTGGGGGGCGGGGTGGAGGGATGCTAGGTCTCAGGGATCCTGCGGGGAACCCACAGCCAGAGCTACACTCAGGCAGCACCTGTTCCTGCAAAGAGCAGCTCTCACCTCTGCCCGGGCAGTGCCCGCTGCCTGGCAGGCCCTTCCTGGTATTCAGGTCCCTGCAGAGCCAGTGGTGAGCCAGGGGGGACTGTGATAACTCACAGGTGCTCAGAGCCAGGGCCAGCAGGGGCCACGCCAGGAACGGGGCCCTGGGCTCTGCCTACCCCAGACCCCGCCCGCAGGGAACTGCCCCTCCTTCGAGGCGGGAGCCCATCACCCGAGATGGACAGGGGCAGCCCACCCAGAGCCGCCCTGCCCCCGCAGAGGGCTCCTGTGCCCGGGAGGGGGCTGGAGCTGTGTCCGGCACTCAGAGTCGTGGGGCGGGCGCCGGGGACAGGGCGCGGGCCGCTCCCACCACCGCGCTCCCCCAAGCACCGTCAACCACGGTTGGGAACGGGTCCTGCTCCGCGGGCTCTGAAACCAGCCCGGGCGGCAAGCAGGCTGTGTCTCCTCCCGTCGCCAAGGAGCTGCTGTCCTTGGCCAGAGCTCTGCGTCTGCGCTCGCTTCCTGCCTGTAAAGCAGCCGGACAGACCGAGGCCCAGCCGACCGATGCACCGAGGAGCGGGCTCGGGGCCCACGCAGCACGGGCCAACGTGGCCTGCCCGAGCCGTGGCCGGCAGACACCGCAGGCCGCCCCGTGCACCCTGCTCTGCCCTCGCCGGCCCCCTCCCCACGTCCAGCCCCTTCTCTGGGCCTCAGCACCCGCCGGGCACCCGCACGACCCCAGCCGGACTCTGCCTCCTCCCCGCCCGGGACCGCCCCTCCCTCTGCGGCCCCTGCCTCCCCACCCTGCTCTGAGCTGCGTGCCCGCCTGCTCCTGGGCTCGGTCACCCCGGTGCTGGCCAGACCCTCACTCTCTCCCCGGTCCCTCCCCAGAACCCCCAACCCCAGGGCTCCTGTCCAGCCTGCTGCCACCAGCACCCACATTGCTTCTCCTAAAGGTCTCCTGAGAACCGGGAGGGGGACGTTCCAGGTCCCTGGACCTGCAGCCCCGGCTCCTCCCCCAGGCCTCCCCTCACTGGCCGAGAGCCTAGCAGGTGAGCCATAGGGAGGCCTCCCAACTCCTTCCTCTTCTCTTCAGCTCCCCGGACCCCTGAGCCCCACGAAGCCACCTCTCTCACCTCCCGCCACGAGCAGGTGTCCAAGGGCAGGCCGCACTACTTCCTGTGGACCCAGCTCCCCGAGCCCGCAGTCCCCCCTCCTCCCAGGGACCTGCCATCTCCTCCCAGGAGTCCTCCTGGCTTACCCCCATCCTCGAGGAGCTGAGCCCACCGGGCTTGCTACACTCTGGTTTGGGCAGGACCGCGCCCTCCTCCGCCTCCTCCGCCTGGAGGGAAGGCGGCCTCCGGCCTGCGTGACCCGCCCTCCCAGGTCGGACGGTGCCCGGGTGCCTCCCACCCCGGCTCCAGAGGAAGAAGCCTTTTCCGGCTGCGGGAGAGGCCGGGCAGGGCCGGACCATGGGTTCCCCCAGCACAGCGACGCCTGCCCATCAGGCCCGAGGCCCAGCCCCCACCAGAACCACCACAGCCTGCAGAGGCCACACGGGGCCACGGAGGACGGCCGGGCGGAGGAGACAGGGCAGAGGGAGGCGATCCCACGACCACGCCGAGCCCACACTGCATACGCCAGACAGGATGGCCCACCGCCACCAGCACGCAGTGGGGCCGACTGGGCCCTGCTGGCCAGCGAGGAGGGTCCGGAGGGCCGCAACTCTGCCCTCACCTGCCCTCCACACCTGTCCTGCACCCCCACCCCTCGCCTGATGCCCCAAAGGCAGCGTTCTGGGGCCGAGCAGCGGGCCCACCTTCCAACAGGCCTGGCTCGGAACGGAAGGCCAGAGGCCCAGCTCGCACCATGGAACTTGGGCAGAGACAGGAGGACGGAGGTGACTGGGGCTGCAAGACAGGAGAGCGGCCTGGGCAGAAGGTGCCTCCCTCAGTCCCCGCCACGGGCTCCTGGCCCCCCGCTAAGGTCGGCTGTGCCTCTCCCGAGGCAGAGGCTGGGCCGGGGAGATGGCAACTCTCGGCATTTGGGGAGCCCAGTGGCCGGGCCCACGTCCACCAAACGCGAGGCCCCTTCCACTGAAGGTTGGAGAGACGGCACCAACGGTCCTCCCGGGAGTCAGGCGCTCCGTCCTCGCGGCCAGCAGGGACAGGGGGCCCCGGGGGTGGCCGCTCCCCCAGACCAGCCAGGTTTTCCCCGCGCGCGGAGCGGCTGCCGGCTGTGTGCGCCCAGCGCTCCCTCCCAGCCGCACAGGGTGGGGTGCTGTTGACACACACACGCAGCACCCCCTTTGTGTTCGTTATTGTTAATTACAGGGGAGCCCTCCTATAATTAACCGTGTGGCGGGTAACTGCACGGAGCGCGCGGGGACCGGGCCGAACCATGGAGGCCGCCGGCACGCGCACACGCCGGGGGCAGCTCCTCTGTCATCACTTCCACGCCGGCGTCTCCATAGCGCGTTTCACTGGCACCATAATAAGGTTATTCCACGGCCTCCACGTTGTGCGCCCCGGCCCCTCCCTCCCGGGCTTTCACCACTCCAGCTGTTCCTCCCGGGAAGCATGCGTGGTCCCGGCGCCCGGAGCCCGGGTTGTCCGCCTCGAACCCAGGCTGTGCCAGCCCTACTCCCAATGTCGCTGCCCTCACGGCCAGGGGCCCCATGCTGCTTCGGCAGGGGAGACGGGGGGAAGGTGGTGGAGCCAGGGTTGGGACAGGGGCGGCCCCCACCCCAGCCCCGATGCCTCGGGCTCTCTACTGACCTCACCGCCACTGCCCCCCCGGAGCGAGAGCCGGACTGGCCCACTTTCCTGCCCAACATCACCTTCCAGCTCCACCGCCAGGCCACGGGGTGGGGGTGGGGGGCTGGGGGGAGGCCTGCAGCACCTGGTGAGAGCAGCTGCCTCCCGCCCCCCCCCCACTGCTGCACCTGCACCTGCACCTGCACGGGTCGGGGGCCCAGTCCTGGCTGCCCCAGGTTTAAGGGCCGGCCGGCCTGGGTTGGCAGGGAGACCACTGCCAGGCGGACCTCGGGCGCCAGGAGAGGCGCATCCCGGGAGAAGAAAGAAAATGGCTGAGCCCAGCTTCCCACAAAGCGACCGGGAACATCCGCCAGAGGAGGGCCCGGGCCGCCTGGCTGGGATGCTAACCGGTCCCCGAGCGCCAGCGGCGGCCAGGACGCCCCTGCTCCCCCGCCCCCACCGGCCCGGGGCCAGCGCCGCAGCGGCCGGGGAGGAGGAGG
>JAAGEH010000043.1:3093005-3223996 GCA_011751065.1 Lasiurus cinereus | reverse complement strand
GTGCGCTGACCACTAGGGGGCGGTGTGGAATGAAGGAAGGCCCCGGCCAGCAGCCGGCAGCTGCGAGGGACCCTACCCGTGGACAAATTTTGTGCACTGGGCCTCTAGACCAGTGGTTCTCAACCTTCCTAAGGCCACGACTCTTTAATACAATTCTTCATGTGGTGGTGACCCCCAACCATAAAATTATTTTCGTTGCTACTTCATAACTAATTTTACTACTGTTATGAACTGTAATGTAAATATCTGATAGGCAGGATGTATTTTCCTTGTTACAAATTGAACATGATTAAAGCATAGTGATTAATCACAAAAACAATATGTAATTAGATATTGTGAAATACTTATTTCTAATGACAAATACATGAAATTTTGTCTTGAATCGTGGTGTAGCATGGGTAACAGTCTTCATAGGACAACAGTAAACTACATTGCTACATTTTGCTACACCGAGGAGCCCTGTGTTGGTTCCTAAGACCATGGGAAATAGGTGTTTTCCAATAGTCTTAGGCGACCCCTGTGAAAGGGTCCTTCGACCCCCAAAGGGGTCGAGACCCACAGGTTGAGAACCACTGCTCTAGGCGATAATCAATGTACAGGGGACAGAGTTCCATGTGGGGTGATGAGAAGGTGCTGGAGATACGGTGGTCTAGCTGCACACAATGTGGGGGTGCTTAACGTCACCGACTGTGCCCCTCAAATCTGTGGAGATGGTAACTGTGTGTTCTGTACCTTTTACCCCATAAAGAAAATCGATATACAGGACTCAGTTGTTCGCCTGTCAGCCGTCAGACCCACGGAAATAGAACTTGGGAACTGAAACCAGAGCATCAGGAAGGTCAGACAATTCTTAGCTCGGCAGAAGACGTGGGAGGCCTGCAGGACATGTAAAGAGGGTCGCTCAAACCCTGGCGGGGTGACTCCGTTGGTGAGAGCATCGTCTCAGATACCAGCAGGTGGTGGGTTCCATCCCCGGTGGGGGTGCCGTATGGGAGGCAACCAGTTGCTGTTTCTCTTTCTCCCTCTCTCCAAAAATCATTAGAAACACATCCTCGCCGAAACCGGTTTGGCTCAGTGGATAGAGCGTGGGCCTGCGGACTGAAGGGTCCCGGGTTCGATTCTGGTCAAGGGCATGTATCTTGGTTGCGGGCACATCCCCAGTAGGAGGTGTGCAGGAGGCAGCTGATCGATGTTTCTCTCTCATCGATGTTTCTGACTCTCTTTCCCTCTCCCTTCCTCTCTGTAAAAAAAATCAATAAAATATGTTTAAATAACACACACGACACATCCTCACGTGAGGACTAGAAAAGAAAAAAAAAGATGGTCACGGAGAGGCAGACCCTGTTTATCGATCAGATGACAGTGTTGTTAGGATGGCGGTTCCCCCAGGTTTGCTGTGGGTGACTCGGGGCGAGCTGAACGGAATGCTTCTGCCGTTAACAACAGTCAGGAGCGTTGCTTCTATGTTAACAACCATCAGGAGCGTTGCTTCTGCCGTTAACAAGAGACTGGAACGTTCTGCGGGCTCCAGCTGCAGGCGGTTAAGGAGGCCTCTGCGCTCCTGATGCTCAGAGCGTCATCACCTGCCGGCGGCCGGCCGTGCTGCGCGGCCTTCCCGGCGCGGAGGTGAGTCTGGCTCCCACGGAGCCGCTGCGGTAGCCCCGGCCGCGGCCTGTGTGCTGGGGTTCGGTCAGGCAAACGCGAGGAGACGGCGCTCTGCTCCCACAGGTGGGTGATGACACACTTCCCAACCACGAGGCCGGTCCAGCATCGCCTGCTGGCGGGGGGTGGAGTGGGCGGGAGGTGGCGTGTGCCACTCGGGCGAACTGGGGAAGCCGGTGTTTGCCTCCCCCTCTGTGTGCTGCGGCCCGCGGTCGGCTGTCTGCGGTCACGGGACGTCTGTGTGTGCCGGTGAGAGTGTGAGCGGGGGTGCGAGTGCCGCTGTGTGTGGCAGAGAGTGCGGGCGCCGGGCTGCGGTGGAGCGGTGCGTGCCGGGCTCTGCTCCCGGCCGAGGGGCGGCTCTCCGCCTGGCTCGGGGCCGAGGGAGCCCCGGGCAGAGGGGCACCGCGTGGTGCCCGGTGAGGGGCGGAGGCTGCTCTGGGGTGCCCAGGTGTCAGTGGCGGGCGGTGGCCGCCTTGCATGCTTTCCTGGCTGTGTTCCGTTTTTTTTGCCTCCTGGGTCGTGTGGAGGGCAGGGGTTCCTGTCCGTCTGTCTGTCTGTCAATTCCCAGCTGAAATGCAGCACCTACATCACAGCCTGGCTCACAGGAGGTGCCCCCAAGACACCGGGGGGTAAAAAGTGCATTTACCCTGTGCGCCCAGAAAATGGCCCGTTCCCCTGGGATGCGGGCATCAGCACCACACCAGGCTCTCTCACGCTTAGAGCCTCTCGCCTCTGCCATTCCCTTCCCTTCGTCTTTTTCATTTATCACAATTGCATCCGTTCCTTCCCGAAAACTGGGCTTTGGGTTCTGTTGAGCAGTTCTGGGCTTTAACTCCCCGCAGCTGGCCGACTCCCGAGCCTGACCGTTTGACCGTTGGACCGTCTGACCGTGTGCGTTCGTCCTCCCTCCCTCCCCCGCTCACACAGGCCCAGAGGCTGAGCTGCGAGGACTCAGCACCGGGCCATGGTCTCCGTCAGGATGTCAGGGCCTCTGCCACCAGGAAGTGTGGGGACCGAGCGAACACATTGCGCACTGAACCGGGCGCAGGGGCTGGCGGGGACTTCCTGGCGGCCCCGCCGAGGTCTGCCTGGCCGATGGGCGCCTCTGTCCGCGCCTGCGTCTCCGTTTCCTCCCGCTTCGGCGGTGTCTGCGAGCGCTGTTACCGCGGACCAGGTCTGTTCGGGTCCCAAAGGCGGGCTCACGTTCTGTTTCCAGGTGAGGGTTTAGCGGTGTGACCCCCACTCTGTGTCTTTTGGAGGACAGCTTTTGTCAATGTACCGTCTTCCTCTTTTCCATCTTAATTCTATTTTATTTACGTGTATCTATACATATTTATAATAGCACGAGAGGCCTGGTGCACGGAATTCGTGTGTGTGTGGGTGTCCTTCAACCCAGCCTGCTCCCTCTCCAACCTGGGACCCCTTGAGGGTTGTCCAGCTGCCCGTTTAGGCCCAATCCAGGACTGCCGGCTCCCAACTGCTCACCTGCCTGCCTTCCCGATGGCCCCTAACCATTCTGCCTGCCAGCCTGATCACCCCTAACCACTCCCTGCCAGCCGGATGGATGCCTAACTGCTCCTTTGCCAGCCTGTTTGCCCCTAACTGCCCTACCCTGTGGGCCTGGTCACCCCTAACTGCCTTCCCCTGCAGGCATGATCACCCCAACTGCCCTCGCTTGCAGGCCTGGTCCCTGCCAACTGCCCTCCCTTGCTGGCCATCTTGTGGTGGCCATCTTGTGTCCACATGGGGGCAGGATCTTGTGACCACATGGGGGCAGTTATCTTGTGTGTTGGAGTGATGGTCAATCTGCATATTACTCTTTTATAAGATAGGATAGAGGCCTGGTGCATGGGTGGGGGCCAGCTGGTTTGCCCTGAAGAGTGTCCCGGATCAGGGTGGTTGTTCCCTTGGGGTGTGGGGTGGCCTGGGGGAGGGGCCTGTGGTGGTTTGCAGGCCGGCCACGCTGCCACCCCCCCCCGCCCACCACAACCCAAGCCAAGGCCCTGGTATGTGGGGTTTATTTATCTTCTACAACTGAAACTTTGCAGCCTGGAGAGGAGCCCAGCCTTCTGCTCCCACAGCCATGGAAACTCTGTTGCCTTAACCTCCCCAGGCCAGGCTTTGCGAAAGCTTGGCTTCCTCCATCACCAGGGGCAACCCAGGCCTCTCTCCTGCTCTCTGTGGCCGTAGCCATCTTGGTTGGGTTAATTTGCATACTCGCTCAGATTGGCTGGTGGGCGTGGTTTGAGGGTAGCGGAGGTATGGTTAATTTGCATATTACTTTGATCAGAGAGGATGGCTGTTTCGGTCTGGTGGCTCCTTTAACCTCTGTGCCGGTCTTTATGTTAGAAGTTCTCGTGTGTGTCTCATCCTCCTGCCGTTCCCACCAATGGGAACTGGAACCCCCAGCTCCTCTCTGGGGTGCGGGTAGCTGCACCCCCCTGGCATCTGGTCTGTGCTTCCTGTTTCCGGAGGGTTTTTGTTCCGGAGCCCCATGCCCCACCTCTCGCGGTAGCGCCTGAGTTTTCTTTGTTCTGTCTCCGTCTCGATGATAGTTGGGGACTCCTGTACCCTTCCAATCCGAGCGTGCACGTGGGGAGGTGTTTTCCTGTCCGTACTTGGAATCGGTGTCCCCAGGCCGGGGGTGCAGAGCAACCGATCCTCAGGAGGACCATTACCGCCGGCAGTTTGGGGTCAGCGTGTGGTGGCGAGGGAACACAGACCGTGTACTTTGTCTGGATTCCCTCATGCCCCTGGAGTGGGACCCCCATCACCCCCTCACAGGCCTCACCCACCAAGCTTCCAGCTCTCCTTGGAAACGAGAGAAGTCCCTCCTAGGCTAGGTTTGAGATACAGAAAACCCACATGTACATGTATGCATGCACACCCCCCGCGACAACACCTGCACACATGTACCCAGATACACCACACAACCATAGACAGCTGCATATCCACACCACCTACCTGTGTCTCTACATACACCACATATGTGCACTCACATATGTACACTCTCAAATGTAGGCACACTCACAGGTGCGTGTGCACATTCTTAGATCTGTGTGCTCAACATGCACACATATGCACACACACGTGTACTCTCAGACATGCCCACAATCACACAGGTGCACACCTGCATGTAACACGATCACAACAGCCCCAGGGTTGCAGGGTGGGCCCCCTTTGCTCCTGCTGCATCCCGGATGCTGAGCGGGGGACCCTGATGACCCCGAGGAATGAAGGCCGAGGAACAGCTTGGGATGTGCAGTGACATGGTTTCACGCTTTCGGGAATATTGTGCGAGTGTCCACAGATGCACACATGCTCAGCACAGGGAGCAGTTTCCGGTTGGTGGCTGAGCAGCTGGTAACTGGCCGTCTTCCCGGTGGCGCCCTCTGCTGGCCCAGAGTCGCAGCGGGCCGCGGTCGCTGAGCGAGTCTCGGTGCTGGGGCTGTCCTGGCCGTGAGACAACTTGCTGCCTGGGACACACGTGAACTTGGGCTGAGGCGCGGAAAAGGAGGTGGCGGAGAACCCGGGCAGGACAGGACAAGGACGGAGCCGGCATCTGTGGGCAGGCTCGGGAGAGAGACCCGGGCACTGAGCACAGAGCTACCACGGCAAGTGGGGAGAGAGACGTGGGCGCCAACTTCAGAGAGAGAACCCTGGGAGGGAGGGAGAGAGACAGAGGCAGAGACAGAGACAGGGAGAGTCACAGAGACAGGGAGAGGGAGAGAGAGAGACAATGACAGAGATGGAGACAGGGACAGAGATGCAGAGACAGGTAGAGAGAAGGGACAGAGAGACAGACACAGCGAGAGGCAGAGACAGGTAGAGAGAGAGAAGGGACAGAGAGATGGACACAGTGAGAAGGGCAGACCCACAGGGAAATTGGGAGACAGGTACAGATAAAGACTGACAGTGGAGCCAAAACCAGTTTGGCTCAGTGGATAGAGCGTCGGCCTGCGGACTGAAAGGTCCCAGGTTCGATTCCGGTCGGGGGCATGTACCTTGCTTGCCGGCACATCTCTACAGTGGGGCTTGCAGGAGGCGGCTAATTGATCTCTCTCTCATCGATGTTTCTGACTTTCTATCTCTCTCCCTTCCTCTCTGTAGAAAATCAATAAAATATATTAAAAAAAAAAAAAAAGACCGACAGTGGAAATGGCCTTGGAGGGAACCTTCCAGATCTGGACAGCGAAATCGAAGGGCAGATGGAGCCAGGGATGAGAGTGTGGGGAGCCCTGACTGCCCAGTCACTTACCCAACTGGAGGGGGGCTGGTCCCCACTGTCCAGTGTTGGCACTGGGCTCTCAGGGTGAGACCGGGAGCCGGGAGGCCGGATTTGCGACTCTCTCTCCACCTGTCTTTCCTTTCTAGCAACATTTCTCAAGGGCCGGGGAGATGGAATGAAAACATGCTTGGAATGGAAGTGGGGGGAAAGAATCTCTAGCTGAAACTGGTTTGGCTCAGTGGATAGAGCGTTGGACTGTGGACTGAAGGGTCCCGGGTTCAATTCTGGTCGGGGGCATGCACCTTGGTTGCGGGCACATCTCCAGTGGGGGGCATGCAGGAGGCGGCTGATCGATGTCTCTCTCTCTCATCGATGTTTCTAACTCTCTAACCATCTTCCTTCCTCTCTGTAAAAAAATCAATAAAATATTAAAAAAAAAAAATCTCGACAACAGGCAGGAGCTGAGTTAACGAGAGCAGGAGGCAAAGCTGGGGTAGGGTTAGGGCTGGCTCTGCTCTGCCTGCCCCTCAGGACTGGCTCTGCAGGACCAGGCTCGGCCCTCGGGAACAGGCCGGGCTCTCCGGGCAAGGTTTGCGCCTCTGGACGAGGCTCCGTCTTGGGGATGAGGCTTGGCCCTTGGGTAGAAGGCTCAGCTCTTCAGTGTTGGTTGGCTCTGTGGCAGTGGTTCTCAACCTTCCTAAGGCCGCGACCCTTTAATACGGTTCCCCATGTTGTGGTGACCCCCAACCGTAAAATTATTTTCGTTGCTACTTCCTAACAGTAATTTTGCCACTGTTGTGAATCGTAATGTAAATGTCTGTGTTTTCTGATGGTCTTAGGCGATCCCTGTGATGGGATTGATGGACCCCCAAAAGGGTCGCGACCCACAGGTTGAGAACCACTGCTCTATGGGTCGAGGCCAGCTTTTCCTAGCTTGGTTCGTCTCTCTGAGGCAAGCATCAGTCTTTTTTTTTTTTTTTTTTTTTGGTTAATCCTCACCTGGCAATGTTTTTCCATTGGCCTTTTAGAGCAGTGGTTCTCAACCTTCCTAATGCCGAGACCCGTTAAATACAGCTCCTCCTGTGGTGGTGACCCCCAACCGTAAAATCATTTTCGTTGCTACTTCCAATAACTAATTTTGCTCGTTAATGAATCGTTATGTAAAGATCTGTGGTTTCCGAGGGTCTTGGGCTCTCCAGGAGCGGTTCTCAAGCCGTGACCCACAGGTTGAGAACCCCTAGCGGGGTCGGACCCTGAAGAGAGCACAGCTGGTGGTTGAGGGCCGCTGAGTGGAGGGAGAGGCACCTGTGCAAATCGCTCCGCCACAGGCCGGCTCCCTGCTCCTGTGGGAACCAATGAAGGGAGACATCCCGCAATGGAGCACAAGCTTGTGGCCTCAGGCTCTGCCCTATGGGACCAGCTCCGGCTGTCCAGGGCTGGGCCGGCCTCTGCCCTTCGGGCCGGGGTCCTGTCTGTTCGGGTCTGGGCCCGCGGACTGCTGACATGAGCCCACATTTCCACCCGGCTTCATTCCCCCGTGCCTGGTCCACCCAGCCAGTACTGGTTCCCCTGAGGATGGGCGAGGTCATCTCGACCTCCAGGGCAAGGACAGGGACCGCCCGGCCCTCCTGCCGGTGACTCCTGAGCCCTCCCACTGGCTTCCGTCATAGTTTTCATTGGAGGACAAGGCCCAGAGGTGAGGCGCACGGGGCAGGCACCCACGCCCACTGGCAGTGGGAAATGCTTTATTGAAAGAAAGCAATAAATAACACTGTGATAAAAAGAGTTCCAAAGTGGACTGTACATACTGTGTTACATAATCCAAGTTCACAAAGGGTCACTAGAAAAACAGAAGGGCGACAGCCAACTGTCCAAGTCGCTCGGAGCGGAGAGCGAATGTCGGGACACGCCATCCTCCGTCTCCGCAGCGGCTGCAGAATAAATAACGCACCGTGATCCGCACGCAGCCCCCGCTGGCTGCGCCACGTACATTAAAAAAGGGCCCTGGCTACTCAGATCGTCCAACATGGCTACATCATCAACCCCAAAAGTGCACGACGGGGTCCATTCTTTAAACAAGCTTACAAACAAAGGTAAAACGATGTTCTAAGTAAGAAAAATAAGGCCTTTATTAGTTGCGCAGCATTATTCTCAGGAGCCCGTGCGTCATCTCTGCATCCGAGTCTCTGCGATGTGCGTGGGGCCGCCGTGATTGGTCCTCGTAGGGGGGTGCCGGCGCCTTCCCGGGGGGAGGCTCCCCACCTGCTCCTTCTTGTCCAGCAGAGCTGCCTCCAGCTCCCGGCTCTGGCCGCCCCTGAAAGCGTCCTCCAGTCCGCAGAGACGAGGCTGCAAAGCACCGCGCCGGGCCCAGAGCGCGTAGTGTTCGATTCGTCCTTTCACAGTCCCAATGTCCGACGCAGGCGTGTGCACGCTGCAGAAGAGGCATTTCTTGCCAGAAAAAGTTCAGCAAGGTCAGTCATTGAGCTCCAGCAGAAGCTGCCGGAAACGTCTGCCCGTTTCACAGGGATTGTTTGCAGCTCGGAGAGGCCACCGCCCGGCGTCAGGCCGCCTTCACAGACCAGTGAGAGCCTTTTCTCTGCTGGGGCTTATTATCAAAAAATTAAACAGTGATAATTACAGTAAATGCATCATTTACAAAAGCCCTACATCTGTTCACAGGATTTATACATACAAGCATTACAGTACATTCGTTGAAGAGACTAAAATTAGACATCGGGACATGACTTGGTCTGATAGGACATTTAGAGCCCAGATACATATGAAAAAGTAAGTAACTGTATAAATGAAGGCATAAGTTTACATAAATATAAGAAACATTAGATTCTAAAATATCTTCTTTACGGGATTTGTGAAATCTTCACCGATTAAAAACTCTGTAATAAAATATCTCAGGTCCATATAACAAGTATTGACAGACGGAAGATTCCATTGAGTCCTAAAAGGCCCCTGTGCAGGGCTCGCGGCCGCAGAGTCACCTGTAGAAGTAGTGTGGGTACACTGCAAGCGAAACAGAGAGCCAGCGTGAGACCCCCACAGAGGAGGAGCCGCCCGCCAGGCCCCCCCCCAGGGCTCCGCTCCCCCACCGCCTGCACTCCAGCTGCCCAAAGCTTTGGATAGGACACCAAGGACCGTGCATGTCAGTGAGACAGTTTCTTGACGGACATCATTTTGGCATTTGTCTGTAAGTTGCGGATTTTTAAAAAAGATAAACCCTGGTCAGGGCACACGCTCCCATTTCAAGCTCGATCCCCAGGAGGGGCATGCATGTAGGAGGCAGCCGATTGATGTTTCTCTCTCACATAGATCTCTCTCTCTCAATAAAAGCAACCTGGCCAGTGTGGCTCAGTGGTTGAACATTGACCTATGAACCAGGAGGCCATGGTTGATTCCTGGTCAGGGCCCATGCCTGGGTTATGGCTCAATTCCCATTAGAGGCTGTATAGGAGGCAGCCAACCAATGATTCTCTCATCATTGATGTTTCTATTTCTCCTCTCCATTCCTCTCTGAAATCAATAAAAATATTTTTAAAAATAAAATCAATAAAAGGATATTTTAAAAAAGTGACGTAATCAAATAATCCGGCTGAGAGATGGCAGCCAAACAGAGCTTCTCCATGCAGCCCTCAGAGCGGTGACAGGGCTGGTTCCCCCGGGCAGGGATCCGGCCCTCAGGAGCTGACTGGTGACGCCCCTGCGGTTCTGTTTTTAAAGTCAGCCTCTAAGCCGAAAGGCTATCCGCAAGTGTCACAGCACAGTAGTCATGGAACAGTTCTTTAGGCTTGTCACCAGGAATGTGTATGACAGCCAGCTAGCACCAAGGCCGGGGCCCACACCGGCCTACGTCACGGTGCACAGGGACCGTGCCTGGCACTCCGGGCCACCGCCAGCTGCGAGCTGGGTTCCTGTTTCCTGCCGGCTCTGCCTCCCCACTCGGAAAAGGACGTGAGCAGACACTCAGAATGAGAGACAGCGGAGGAACTCTGCTCCCTTCAGGAGCGCGAACACTCTGGCCCCGTGGCCACTGCCAGCGCGCAGCGCCAGAGGCTGCACCTCGCTGGGTTCGAGGGCCTGAAGGAACCGGAATGGCTCTCCAGGCGGAGCCGCCTCAGCACCGGCCGCAGGATGCTGCTCTACTCACCACAGGAGGCGTCAGCAGGAGTAAGTCCTGACTGTGGCGGAATCCAGCCTCTGCGCTCCTGACACACTGCCTGCGCGACGCCCCAGGAAGAAGCATGCAAACACAGCGTGCAGTTAGTGTGGGCATCACACGAGGGCACTGGCGCACACACTGGCACACCTGCTACGCGACTCGGAGGGTTCCCAGGGAGCCTTCCAGAGGGGGACGTGATGGGCCTGGGAACCTAAGTATCACCAACTGCGGGGCCCTAAGTGTCTCTCTGTCTCCCGAGCAGCCCTGCAGTCACTGCAAGCTCACCCCAAACAGCACTGATGCGTCAGTGACAGACAACTTCACCATGTTCGTCTACGTGCCCGACTACCTAATGTGGTGTGACTACTTAAACAGAGTAACGGGATTTCCCTTCCACCTTGCATCTGGAAGGAGGTGGGGGGAGCCCAGCAGTGACTGAGCTGTTACCAGTCCACTGAGGGCGAGGCCAAGTCCAATGCACACCTCCCAGCACCCTCTGCGTCCCTGCCCGCCGAAGGACAGTCTGCTCTCCCGGGAGGCCTGACAGGCAACCTACGGGGCCCAGGGGTGTGGTTTCAGGGGTGGCTAGAGGACAATGACTTATCTAAGGAGCTGAAGCCGTGTCAGTTTCTATGGAAACCGTGCACACCACGGACTTTTGGTTAAGAAGCACACTGCATGGCCCAATAGGTAAGCCCCAATTTTTCCTTGCAAATCTAAGGAATTTTCAAAGTATGTGAGCAGATACTCAAGGTTCCCGATGACACACTTTTGGTTCTCCACCAGGAACACATGTTAGTGACATTCTGCTCAGGTTCCAGGAAGGAAGCTAAGACGGCTGTACTGCTGCGGAGAACGGACAAGCTTATAACCCTCCCAATTCCAAGTGCCGGGAGATGCTGCGATTCATCTTGAATACCCAGCCCGTATTGCAGCAGCCCGTAAAGCAGCCCCTTGCAGCAGGCTCTGCTTTCGTTAGCAGGCAGGCTGGAAGTCGTCTTCCATATAACAGACTCCCTGTACCTTTTTCTAGAAATCGTTCAGATCCATCTAAATTCTAATCTCAATACTGCTGCTAACATTTAAAAGGAAGAGGTGAGTTGTAATGCGGAAAATGGGAAAGCAGCTCTGAGGAAAGTAAGGAAGCACTCAGAGTGTTTAAAGTCAAGGCCAAATTAAAATTTATGAACATTATCTGCATGCTCCTTTAAGAAAATGTGACTTTGTAAAAAGCTACTGGCTCCCCCTGCTCAGGGCTCGTCCCCAGGAATGGGTGTGACAGCCAGCCAGCTGTTACTCAGCTGCAGCTCTGACACACTTGCTGCCCTGCGGCCTGCCCGGGCTCGGCTGGCTGGAGCGCCATCCATGCCTCGAGAGGCGATGGGCTTGATCCCTGGCCAGGCACCAGGGTGCGTACGAGAAGCACAGACTGATATTTCTAACATCTGTGTTTCTCTCTCCCTACTGCTTTCCTCTCTCTAAAATAAGTAAAAAATAATGACAATTCTGCCCACAAGCTATCCTCCTTCAAAGTGTCCAACTTAGCAAAGGCCTTATTTATATAAATGCACTTTCCTCTGATTTTTACACAGGCAAGTGAGACAAAACGTCTAAACCCACCTACGGGCAGGGCGAGTAACGTGAAAAATAGCAAAAACCACGTCAGTGCCATTTTTCACTTTCCGAGGGCGCCCCTCCACTTCAGAGACGAGAATGGAGCCTCTGTCAGAGGAGCATGAATACTATGTGTGGCTGGGCACACCCTTCCTGTCAGCTTTTTGGGGATCACTCCTCTGGCCATCGCATCGGGCTGATGAAGACCCACCACCACGACCCTGTCAGAGATGGGAAGCAAGTGCAGTGCCTGCCATGGAGCGGGCAGAGAACAGTGGCCGTCATAGTCCTGACTGGAGGCCATGACGCAGGGGCAGCTGTCCAGGGATGACTCCCCAGACGCATGGTCTCCATCGTTCTGTGACAGGCAGTGTCGTGGGCGGGTCCCAGCAGGGACGGGAGGACAGAAAGTAGCCTCCCGGGGTGTAGACTGCTGTTAGGGGGACTAGGCCGTTGCCCGGTGTGGAGAGAGGTCCTGGGAGTAAGTCCTTGGGCCAAGAGCCACCACACTGCTGCTACGGTGAATTCTAGCACTGCCTGCAGGCCACCCCCACATCTTTACACGCATGGATGTCCATGTACACAGAGGACATGCGGTGCTCAGCATCATTCATTGGGAGAATATGAATATTCAACCAGACATGAACTAAATAAAAATTGTCTATTGTTAAACTTTTATAAACAGATGTTAGGATTAATTTTAAAACGTTTAAGCCGGGGCATGCAACAGTACCGGAATGTCTCCTAGCGCATTAAACAGGCCGTGCTCCATATCACCCACACTACAGCCACCCAGCGTCCACCTACCGTCCAGCTGCATCTTCTTCGGGGGCACGGAGGGCGAGGACAGGGAGGAGGTGACCCGGAAGTTTGCAGGGAGAGTCTCTGCTGATCCAGCAGCTAAGCCACGAACGTCCTTTGGTCTAAATTTTTTTCTCCAAGAAGGTGCTCTCCTAAAGGTCTTATCATCGTCCTGGGAGAGTAACGGACAGAAAATAAAATGACTGAAAACACCGTGGATTTCAGCCCTTTGAAATGAAGGCTGGACTCTCATTCTCATTCACGACCACATGGCTCAGGGACGGAGCTGGGCACCTCTGGATGAGAGGCGGGTGGTAGCACGTACACAGGGGCCCTAAATGGGCAGAACTCAGCACTGTCCTGGCCACCTGGGTGGATGCTCCTCCCTCTATCACGTGTCACTTCTTATCTCGCAAAAATCACTCTCTAACTATGTAAGAGAATATAGCTTTGTCTTAAAAATAGCCACCGAGCTGTAAGGATTCTGTCTGATGCTGGGGTAGAACCAGCAAGTGCTTCAACCTCAAGTTTCCTTCAGACCCGAAGAAAAGAGGAATAACAGTGTGGAACTCAGTGAGTCATGGCTTTGTATAGGAAAAATGAACATTTCTCATGTTGAATGTACTTCTGAGTCTCCCAAACGTCCCCAAAACACAACTTATGGACTCCATTCCTAAGCTACACCCAATGTCTTCTGAACATTTTTGAGGATTATCAAAGGATAAATAACAAAAACAACCTATCTCACTGAAAATATTAGTTCTTAATAGCTCATCTGTTCCTGAAGTTTTAAGAACGACGCTTAAACACATCGCCACCCTTAGAGGCGACACCAGCCTGAACTCGGCAAGTCTGACACAGTCATTGGCTGAGACTTACTTCACTGAACCGCCTGTCAGTGCCCACGACCAAGAGGTTGTTGAACTCTCTCTCCAGGACGGTGCGAGCCTGAAAGGATAAAACACGCGAATTCAGTCTCACTTGGGAGTCAGGGGTCAGCACTGCACAACTGTTCTTTCAACCAAGACTTTAAAAACCTCTGAAGAGAGGGAGGGGGGGTAAAGGGAGACAGCTGTTATATTTTCAACAATAAAAACTAAAACAAAATAAACCTTTGAAAAGAGCTCTGAGAGCCCTGAGCAATGACAGTGACCCCCATCAGGGTTTACTGCGGGTTCCAGATGGGCTTCTAGAAACTGCAGTGGGAAGGGTGCTGTGTGGGTGGTGCGGCCAGGGGAGCGGCCAGCGGGAGGGGGCGGAGTACTGGCAGAGCACACGCATGCTCAGCAGAGGAACAAAGACTGTCCCGGCTCTCAGATGAGCCCGTGAGTCAGAAAGGATCAGGCAGGCGGTGGCGCACAGGAACCACTGCCCTCCGTCCGGCCGTGGAAGGAATGGAAGGGTATTTCTCTTCCATGTGAGGCTGGGTACAGATGTGGCTTCCATGAGCATAGGAACCTGAATGAAAACTTCCCATTATTTTATCATAAGACTCATGCAACAGGAAATGGAAAGAGGACTAAAATAATGAGAACCAAGCCTTGCTGATCTGAACTGCCACGTCCGGGTTAGGTAGGGGGAGAGTATGCGCTGCTGGAGGGTTTCAGTTCTGTCTCCGTTTAGGTAACTCGCTGACGGTCTTGGTCAGGAGCCGAGGGGACACGGGCTGAGTGGGGCCGGGCGGGCGGGCGTTACCTGGGTGTTCTGCGTGGGGATCTGCAACAGGAGGGCCAGCACGTTGAAATCGAAGGTTTCGTCTAAGGCTATGAGTGCCCCGTGCACCCCACTCTCCAGGAGGTTGTTTGCGTATTCTTTCAGACCAATAGACAGGATCCAGCGAATCACACGATCGTTGCTCCAGACCAGCACATCTGCAGGGAACAACAGGAAGCAAGTGACTTCAGAAGGCTGTCTCCATCACGTGTCCCCCAAACCCAGGACCAGGGCTCCTGCAGGGGTCCTGATCCTTCAGTGCCTGCCTCACCAAAGCTCACGGGCCGGGAAACGCAGCCACTCACTGACCAGGGATCGAACGCCACCAGGACAGACAGGAACCTGAGTGCTCACCAGGTGCCACCACGTCTCACACAGACTTCAGAATGTACTTGAGATACGCTCCTCCCATCACAGGAGTTGGCACCAACATGCATGCCTTGCTCACTCAACACAAACTTCCTGCTTATGATCTTGAAGCCATTTTTCTCGTCTCTCTTTTAAAAAAGAGAAATGTAAAGAAATTCTCCAGAATACTAAGATTTTGGAAGTGGGGGGAGGGAGGGCGGGAGGGACAGAAGATCTTACATTATGCAAAGCAATAAATTATTAAATTTGCTCTAAAAATACCTCTCTAAAATACATGATCATCAACTGCTTTCAAAGACAGCTTTTGTCAATTGTAAAAAGATTTAAAATGACTGGAGAAAACGAGACAGATTTACACATTTAACTTCTAAAGGACACCACACACACACACAATGTGAGTGTGGGCTTACAGTTCTCATGAGTCACACTGAAACTCAAACACAACTGGACTGTACTTCCAATGGGCATCACCCCAAACACACATTCATCTTCCATTTCGTAATAAGAGTTGGGCACAGCAGCATTTACAGGGCGGTGGGAGGAATTAAACCCATAAAGAAAAGCATTTTAGCCAAGACTGGTTTGGCTCAGTGGACAGAGCATCAGCCTGTGGACTGAAGGGTCCCAGGTTCGATTCCGGACAAGGGTATGTAGCTTGGTTGCGGGCACATGCCCAGTGGGGCGTGTGCAAGAGATAGCTGATCAATGTTTCTCTCTCATTGATGTTTCTAGCTCTCTATCCCTCTCCCTTCCTCTCTGTAAAAAAAAAAAAAAAAATCAATAAAATATATTAAAAAAAGAAAAGCATTTTGGTCTCCCACTCCAGCATCTGCATCGTCTCATACTTCCCTACCTGTTTTTCTTTTTTTTTTAAATTTTTATTAATTTTTTATACATATCTCCCCATTGCCCCCCCTCCCTCCCAGGCATACCCCGACCCCCCAGTGTCTATGTTCATTGGTTATGCTTATATGCATGCATACAAGTCCTTTGATCTCTTATCTACCTCACCTAACTTTAATCTTCCTGCTGTAATTTCACAGTCTGTTTGAAGCTTTACTGTCTCTGTATCTATCCTTTTGTTCATCAGTTTATAATGTTCTTTATTGTTACCTGTTTTTCTTAAAAATATTGTTTTTATTGATTTCAGAGAGGAAGGGAGATGGAGAGAGAAACTGAAACATCCATGATGACAGAGAATTACTGATCAGCTGCCTCCTGCCTGCCCCACACTGAGGTTCAAGCCCACAACTCAGGCACGTGCCCTGACCAGGAATCGAACCGTTACTCCTGCCGGGCCCGCCTGTTGTCTATCAGAAATGCCTTCGCCTTCCTCTCCATAGGAAGTTCCCACTCCAGCCTCCAGGCTCAGCTGGAATGATAGGACCACCCGCTCTGTTTGGGGCTCAAGTCCATGGGTCAGTGGCCAGAGCAGCATTCACACCTCCATCAGGTGAGTGAAGACAGGCTCTTGCCCGCCCCGCTACAGCTCTGACAGCAGTGGGGAGCACCTGCGTCCTCCCAACAGGAAGTGCTGAGTCAGAGGGAGAACGTGCACCTCGATGCCCCGAACCACAGACTAAGGGCGCACAAGAAGCCAGGCCAGCTTCTCCGGCCGCAGTGGACTTGACAAGCCCTCCCTCCCTCTCTGAGAGACTGCAGGCTCATCGCCCTCACTCGGAGCCTCTCCTGAGTGCTTTAAACAGGGAAGCAGAGACATGGTGAGTCCATTAGACACGATGTACTAGCCTTTTACTTCGTTCTGGCTTTCTTCTCTTTTCCTTTCCAGTTCTTTTCGGTCATAATTTAACCTTCGCAGGCACATAATTCCGCACTGGAAACTGTTTCTGTTTATTAAAAAAATAATAAGAAAATTTAAGAAAAAGAGAGAGAGAAAGAAATGGCAACAGTCCCCGCAGTAAGCGCTCCGGCAGCGACGGACCTGTGGAAGCTGTCGACCATCTTGAGCTGCCCGCGCAGGTCCTTCTTGGTCAGGTGGTCGAGCATGCGCGCGTCCACCAGGCACTCCATGAAGTAGCTGCGGTACTGCGGGAGGCCCAGGCTGGGCAGCCACTCGTTGCCGATCCACTCGTGGTTCATGTCCCCGTACGCGAGAGTCTGCTTTCAATGAGTGAGTACAATCAGTTCAGAAAAAACCAGGGGAGAGGTCGCACGAGCAGTTTAAATAATCTTTACCCTGGATGTGGAGTCTATGACATACTCCCAAAGGCTAAAAACTAAGGACAACATTCTCCTTTGTAACTTCAAAATTATTTGCTCTCCTGTGAACTAACTTTGGAGTGTTAGTAAAACTTTATGTATTTATAAATTTAATCTATTTATGGAATGACAACAGAACTGTAACCGACTACATATTATCTTTCTGGAATACGTTTTATGCGTAATAACATAAAACCAAAGAATCACCATGACTCATGAACAAGTTTGAAGGACCTACCCACCTCATTAAATATATCTCCACTGGCTTTAATACTTTGCTTTCTAAATTTTCTTAATACAACACGTTAATTTCAAAATCAGTTAAAAAAGTGAAGAAATCGTTTTAAAAGAAGAGATAAAAGAACTGATGGGTCTGAAAGGAGAAAGACACACGCACAGGCCCACTTTCAGTTCACCACCCTCGACCCCCGTAAGGATGTGGACACCTCCAGTACCAACCCCCGACCTGTCACAGAGAACTCCACAGCCACAAGGACATATGGAACATTCTCCATGGCAGACAGAGCTCAATGTAGACACAGAGAATAAAACCATAAAAATTTCTCTGAGCTCAAAAGAATTAAAAGTCAGTAATAAAAAGGTAAATGGAAAACTCTTGAATATTTGTAAATCAGCATACTTTTAATAACTCATGTGTCAAAGAAGAAATCATAAGAGGAATGAGAAAATACATTGAACTGAATGAGTGAGAACACAATATATTAAAGAATTATGGTATGCAGCTAAAGCAGCACCTAGAAGGAAATTTATAGTATAAATACTTGTGATATAATTGAGGAAAGGTCACAAATCAATAATCTAAGATTCTACCTGAAAAACCTTGAAAAGAACAAAGGAATCAAAAGGAAGCAAATGAAGCAGAATGAAGAAAAAAGAGCAGAAACCAATGCAACAGAAACCAGAAAAATAATTAAAAATAAAATGAAACTAAAATCTGTTTTTTCATAACTATCAATAAAATTATCTAACCCTTCGCCAGAGTAATAAAAACAAAAAAGAAGATATTACCAATATCAAGAATGAAAGGGGATAAAGGTACATATCCTGCAGACATTGAAGGGATAATAAGGGAAAATTGTGAATAACTTTAAGCAACTCAGACAATCTATGAAAACCACTGAGTAGGAAGTGTATGACCTGTATCTACTAGAACTTTTTTGTAGTTACAAACCTTTCACACCCAAAATCTGTCCTAAATGGCTTCACAGGAGAATCCTACCAAACAAACATTTATGAAGAAAGAGTAATTCTACAGACTATTCCAAAAAAGTGAAGAAATGCCTAACTCACTCTACGAGGCCAGCATTGTCCGGACATTGAACCCAGACAAGTGCATATATACAAGAAAACTACAGACCAATATCCCTCAGAGACACAGGTGCAAAACTCCATGTAAAACATTAGCACAGCAAATCAGTAATATATTAAGTAATAAAATAGGACAAGTGGCGTTTTTCTAGAGAACTTAAATGTGGGTCAACGTTTGAAAATCAATGAAATTCACCATATCAATGGACTGGGAAGAAAACCACACCCTAAAAGATGAAGGCATTTGACAAAATTCACCCTTCACTTATGGAAGCCTCAATGCTCTCGGAGTGGGGAACACTGCCTCGATCTGTGTAGGGAGGGCATCTCCCACACACTCAGCGCTGCCACCCCTCCATGGGGAAAGACGGCTCCCCCTCTGCTGGGGACAGGAAGGACGTCTCCTGCAAAGCTGTGCTGCAGCTCCAGCCACTGTGACACGGCAAGAAAAATGGATCGCAGCATGTAACTGGTGAGGAAGAGAATGACTTTCTTTGTAGGTGACCCAACACCCCGGGAAACGAATCTACAAGACAGCCGTTTCAACTAGAGAGTCAAATTGCAGGATGCGAGGTAAATATATGAAAATGAACGGTATTTCTAAACACTAGAAATGAACCGGAAACTGAAATTTTAAAAATGCCATTGACAATGCCATCAAACACCACGGATGCCTTGGATAAATCTAACAGAACAGGTAAAAGCTTTGTCCTGAGAAGAAAGGAGCACATAGTATGTATGTGACACATGTCAAAGAAGACACTGGAGTTCTTCCGCCCAAGACCAAATTAATCCACAGGATACTGCATGGGCCCCTGGAAACACAACTCTACCCACCATGTTGTTTTGAAAAAATGGTCTCTAAGCTATTATTTATACCGACCAAGCTGAAAGGAAGGACTCAAACAAGAACGCTCAAACCTAACAGAAAAAGCGTTATTATTTGCTGTAACCAACCATGAGTGAGAAACACAAACTTTTTTGGACACGGTCACAATATCATGTTTTTCTCAGTCTTTCAAGCCTCACTTCACCTCACAGGCACTTGCAGCATGCATATCTGGTGGTGTTTTCTTGCCTGCCGAGTACGTAATTCTTAAAGTGACACCAAATGCAAAGAAACTTCTAAGCAGAAAATTCTACGCAAGCAGACCCTCCTTATTCTTGTCTGCTCCCTCTAGACTAGTCCCCCTTCCTCCTGTCAGTGAGGTGAGCTCCTGGGAGCACGCTCATCCCGGGAGACCCCCATCTCCTGGGTGGCCGTCACAGGCTTCTGAGAAACGCACGCAACAGGGTCTCTCATGGTCAGAGACGGGGCGACAAGAGACAGCCCCAGCACGGGGTCTGTTTTCCCATGGCTGGGATGATCACAAAGTCCATTTGGATGGTTGAGCTTGTAGAAGGGGGTGCTGGAAGGGCCCAGGGCCATCCTGTCCCCTCCTGCGTTCCTGGAAGCAGCAGTCTCGCGGGTGGACACGGATGCTGCCTGCCCAATGGGCTGCACCTGGCCATGTTCTCCCCCAGAGCCCTGGACCTCACACTGCCCCGGCTGCAGAGCTGCCGCTGTGGGGCGGCATGGTGAGGGCACCCAGCGACTGCGGCTTGGCGGCACCCGGACCCGCCGCTCATCAGAAGCCCAGTGGCCGTGGCTCACGGCGGAGACCGCAGGCTGCTAATCCTGGGGCACCAGCGCAGCTCACCCTGCTTCCATTCCACATTCATGTCCGGGCCGCGCCTCCCGTGAAGGGACTTCCTCCGACAGAGCGCTCTGCTTCCTCCCGTACACTCCCCGACACGTAAGTGACTATGGACCCCCTTGTTAACTCTGGTGGTCACTGCTGACGGGGTGAAGGTTGATGGGGCCTCTGCCTGGAGAAGCAGCCAGCCCAGAGATGGGGCGGGAGCTCGGGGAATCCTGCTGGAGCTCCCCTCTTTTGTTTAGGAAGGTGATGTACCTGGCTTTACTTTAAGGGGACCAATAGGGGAAACAGGAGTTTCAACCATCAATTGTCATTAGGAAAATTCTCATTTAAAGTGATTGATTTTCAGATACACAATTCACCTCCAGACCCGCGCACAATGCCTCTAATGTGGACCACGCAGCGCTGGCCGACTCAGGAGGGCGGCCACTGCTTAGTGCAGCTGCAAACCAGCTGAGCTGAGAAGCGGGAAGTGGAAATCTAGCTGGGCACTAAGCGAGAAGCAGCCCGACTGAGGTTCCACGGGAGGAAAGCGTTAGTTAGCTCACACCGTGTTAGGAGCGCGCCCACACAGACTCAGAGGTGAGCCCCTGAACCTACTTGTGCAGTTAATTTATTAGAACTGTTTCTCCATCAGCAGATCTTTTAACTACAATGACCCTACTGGGGCTGAAATCTAATCTCAGGAGCTGCTGAGTCCACAGCGCTTTGCATAAAGGCCGCACGCCACGCAGAGTGGTCTCTGTGCATGAGAGGGAACCACTGAGGCTCCCTACAAGAAAGCTGGGAAATGTTCAAAATTGTCCATGAGACATCCTCTTTGCACTCTTGAGTCCTATACGTGGCTCTGACCGATGCTTTCAAATCGTTAACATTATGATGAATAAATTAAGATGTTAAAAATGTCAAGAAAAGTAAATTACAAGTTTTCATACTCCAATTCTTTTTGTTGCTGTACATATAGTGAAGAATAGATTATAGAAAGTCTCCAACCTGAGCCCAGCTTCCCTCCTCATCCTCCTGAGGTTACGTGGTTAGGAATGCAAGAGAACATACACATCCGGTTAGTACTGGGAGCTCGGGAACGCGACACAGTGGACGCGGGCAGTGCCGCTTCCCCGAGGGAAAGCACAGGCTTCATGCAGGACTCATGCACGCCCCTCCCCCCCTCTCGCATGCAAGGAGCCGCGTCCACGCCCCGTGCACCCACTGAGGAGGACACTTGGGTCAGGCCCTCACCGTGGGGACTAACCTGAGGTCCCCCCTCCAGAGAAAAGAATTCAATCTATGCTAAACAGAGCTGGTCTACCAACTTTAAGTTCACGACAAAGAGCAAACAACTAAAAGAAGAAAAAATTCGAGTTCTATTGCACACATTGAACCCAGACCTAAGAGAAATGCTTATCGGGACAGTATGATGCAGATGACACTTGGTCCCTGCTCTGAACGGGATGCCCTGAGGGACACAGGCCCGGGCGGCACTGACCGTTCGTGGCGTGGCGGTGAGCGTCTCCATCTCTTCATGCGTTAACCAGACATTTCCTGTGGTCTAGGGTGACCCCGGGACCAAGCCCATCCAGGACAAGGGAAGCAGTGACAAAAAGGAAAGGTGGCAGACATGTAAGCCACAGGCACTAGAGAGGAGCGGGCGAGGCAAAGGGTGTTCTTTCGCCTTCACTTTAATGTCCACATGGAAAGGGACATGTTACCATCAGCTCCCCCTTTCACAGAGCAGCCACACCTGACCCTGTGCTGTCAACGCAGGAGAGCAGCCCACGCCTTCCGAGGGTGCCTGCCTCGCTTCCCGCCTGAGGTGTGTGACAGGAACCGAGGAAACACGTCCTGCTCCTAGAGCTGTGCCTGTCGATTCCATAGACCAAGTACAGTCTGACCGAGTACAGTCTGACCGCACAGCACCAAGCAGGCATCGGGAAGACGATTCTCAGCAGGTGCCCGCCCTGAGTGGCCTCTCCCCTGGACAACCCCGCGAGGGGGCATCAGGAGGCTGGGAGCTGGGCTGTGTCCACAGAACAGCGCCCTGCCCTGAGCTGGCCTAGGAACAGCTCGCCTGGTCTTGGGGTGCACCGAAGGCTCCCCCAAGGGAAGTGTGCTCTCACTGTCCACTCAGGAGCTGTCTTTGTCGCGAGTTTCTGAAACACTGGGGAACCACCGACCCCTTCCTTTCTAGAAAGGCCACTCTGAGGTGAACTGGGACAAGCCCACGGGACAAGAGCATCTGGGCAGCAGCTGAGACAGGGGTGCTGTTCACCCCGCCTTCCCCTCCACTCAGACGAGTGTCTACGTGGCTCCGGGGCCTGACCAGGTTTTCCTCCAGAGCAGACTCAGAGCAGAGGCCCAGAGCCAATGCCAGAGCTGCCTGCACCCCGGTTACTGAGCCTGTGCCCTGAGGTATGTTTTTAGCTTTTCCTTCTGAAGGATGGTCAAGGTCTCCCCGGTGCGGGAAACTGAGCAGACCATGCCGGCGCCCCTGCTGGGTCAGGACTGCTCACACTCCACGCTCCCGGGGCTCCAGCCCCCCAATGGGCAGCACCGGCAGGCCGAATACATCAGCAGAGAAACACTGGGGATCTAAGCTTTTTCCTTCACTTTTCATAAATGTCTATTTAAATGTGATCACCACATTCCTACGTTTTCAAACTCCTTCCGTATTCCATTGCCACTGTAGCAAAGCTGCTGTAAAAGCATTTAATGAAGTGTCTTTTAACCACCCAATTGTCACCAATAAGAAGCTGTAATGTTTTTGAAGGCTAAGATCTGAAACTGGAACCGTGGGTGTATTTGTAAGGAAGCAGGGGACTGACACGTACCGTTCTGGACGTGGGTGGGGCCGACGGGCTGGTGAGGGACATGATCTCCTGGATGGCCAGGCGCAGCTTCAGCCGGTGCAGAGGGTTGCTGATGCCGATCTCCCGCTGGATCTCCGTGTCCGACAGGGCCGACATGATGGCCCCGCTCTTCACGTTGGCTCGGCACGCAGCCACGTACCAGGCCGGCATCCCCACCCAGAGCTAGAGACAGGAAGAGTCAGGGCCGGGTTAGGCTGAGAAGATGGTGGGAATCACACGCAACACTCTCCCCCACTTCCCCCCATGAGAAGGAGGCGTACCTCCAGCCACACGACCACCGTGGGCCCGTCCCATTGTGCAAAAGGCAGACCTTGTCTCCGGGCTTCCTCGAGCAGCTCGTGCCTGCAAATAACAAGACACTCGAAATCAGAGTCCCTACTATCACCACACACAACCCGCGATGACAGAGTTCTCTCCGTAACTGCTCCGAGGGGCAAGAGCGCATGCCCATCACTCCTTTACTGGTTTGCTGCAAACGGCGAAGAATGCCTGGAGGATGAAATGCTGGCTGGCTCCCCCAGCCCCACAGCGTCGCCTCCTTGCGGAATGAAGAAAGAATTATCACCAACTTATCAACCCAGCCGGCTCTATCCGAGGCAGGGCGTCCACGTGGAAGCCCCTCACTCCCCTCCTGAGCAACGAGGAGGAGGAGGAAGAGCAGCTGGTCTGAACAAAGGCGCCGTCTCTGGGACAGCGCCACCGACGTTCAGCTTTACCAACAGGAACAATGCAGGTTTCTGAGCCTAATGGGCTCACGGGCAAGCCCGCGATGGACTGGATGGGGCTATTTGTATTCTCTACTGCCATTTAGCTAACTAACGAGGTGCTTGCAGAATGATGGCAGTGGATCATCCCATGCAGAATGATGGCAGTGGATCATGCCATGCTTTACCCCACAGGCTTCATATCCAGAAAACCACATCCCCACAACTTGCATCTGTACACACCAGGAAGAAAGATACCGGAGGAAACACAGAGGCAATGCCAGCTGCCACGGGGCAGTCAGCAGGGGGAGCCCTAGGACCTGTGGGGTCAGAAGTTCTCTGCAGGCCTAACTTCAAAGCCCCCAAACCCTAAGTTTACTATATTCACATCTTTAAAAACGATTCTTCATCACTGGTGTTTCCATCTCTTTCTTACTCTTCCCCCTCCTCTGAAATCAGTAAAAATATATTTTTAAAAAATGATTCTGTCATATTGGCTGGAATGGCTTAGTTGGAGTGTTGTCCTGTGAACCAGAAGGTTGTGTGTGATCCCTGTCAGGGTGTATACGGAAAGGCAGCTGATCGATGTCTCTCTTTCTCCCCCCATCCCTTCCACCTCTAAAGAGACGTTTTGTCTACTGTCTACACAGATGTGTTAAGAGATAGCCACCCATTATGAGCCTCATTTTGCTCCTTGGGTGTCTATTTACAAGACTCTCTAGAAGACACTTTATTTATTATTATTTTTTACAGAGAGGAAGGGAGAGGGATAGAGAGGTAGACACACTGATGAGAGACATTGATCAGTTGCCTCCTGCATGCCCCCTACTGGAGATGTGCCTGCAACCAAGGTACATGCCCTTGACCGGAATTGAACCTGGGACCTTTCAGTACGCAGGCCGAAGCTCTATCCACTAAGCCAAACCGGTGTTGGCTCTAGAAGACACTTTAACGTGGAAGTCTGGGAGAGAGGACAGGACAAGTGGAGGAAATAGGTCCATCTACCCCCTGTGCCTGGACATCTGAGTCACCTTCAAATTCCTGGGTCATTTTCACTTACTTTCCTGTAACCATTTCCAGAGAAACCTACCTATCGCCATCACATGCACATGTACACACACACATACACACACTCTCTCTCAAGTGAGATCTAATCACACGTTGGGGCAAATAACTCAATAAAGGCTGTCTTCTACAGCCAAGTAGTCAAGCACTTCCTGAGAATACAAAGTGAGTAAGCCTAGAAAACAGAATGAAAGCCAACTTCCGGGAGCAGGCTGGGGAGGACCACGCTGCACCGCCCAAACCTTAGCGCTTTCATTCCAGGAGGAGGATGTGAAATGAAGCGCACAAGAACATCTAAGGCGCGAGAACTTCCTAGCATGGCTCCGAGAGGTAAAAGGCCCAGTTCCAATGGCAAGTGTCAGAGCCGAGTGGCAATTCCCTGCATCACTGTCCAACTCACAGACCCCAACTTCCAATCAGACTCTGCTGGCCAGTGCTTTCCACACATCCCACGTAAAATCCCCAGGGCTCTGTGAGTGGTCACCGAGACAGCAGCATTCCGCTGTTGCTGGAGTGCTGGTCAGGATAACTGTTCTGACTTCTGGGAGAACTAAAATGAGGTAAAGGAAGTCAGCTGGCAAGTGGAAGGGCTGATGGCAAACAGTCCTGGGTGGAAAGGTCGACTGGCTCACGTGCGATCCTGGGCCAGTGCCCAGAGGCCGGGCTGGACTGGTGTTGGCTTCCCAGTGGCCAGATGTGCCACAGATGCCACCAGGTTTCCCCCGTCCATGGCCCCGTCTCACCAACTCAGCACCACTCTCGAGTGGAATTCCTCCGTTCCAAGTCTAGCGCTCACCTCAGACCACAAACCTCGTTTCCTATTGCAGTAGGTGGTTTGGTTTCCTTGCTCAGCCCACTGGGACCCTGGCTCAGCCTACCTGGCTCACCTACACACCTGGATGTAGTCAAACCAACACACACCCTGCTCTGAGGCCCAGAGAAATGCGCACCCATGATTCCTTGGTGCTCCTTTCCTGGGGTATCACAGTGCCTGGGCTCCCCTATAGAAAGCTATTCCCACAGTTATTACTTATTTTCAGAACCAGACAATTCAGCATTAAAATTTAATAAGTAGGTTATAATACTGAGAGTCTACTTAAGATAATCAAAACAGAATCTGGCCCTGGCTGGATGGCTCAGTTGGTGAGTATCATCCTTATACTGAAAGATTGCTTGTTTGATTCTGTCAAAGCACACACCTACAATGAGGACTGGGTCCTCAGGATGCACAGAGGAGAATCTGATCAATGTTTCTATCTCACAGCGATGTTCCTCTCCCTCTCTAAAAATCAATAAAATCAGTTCTAGCTGGTTTGGCTCAGTGGACAGAGTGTCGACCTGCGGATTGAAGGATCCCAGGTTGATTTCAGTCAAGGGCACATGCCTGGGTTGCAGGCTTGATCCACAGTTGGGGGTCATGCAGGAGGCAGCCGATCAATGATTCTCTCTCATCACTGATGTTTTGGTCTCTCTCTCCCTCTTCCTACCTCTCTGAAATCAATAAAAATACAGTATATTTAAATAAATAAAATAAGATCAATAAGAACATTAAAAAATAAACCTGAAGGGGATAAAAAGGGCCACATAGCACACTTCCTGCTGGTGACTAGAGTGAAGAACCAGTTCTGAGTGCTGGCCAGCAGTCCCCGCAGTGCTGTGGTAGTGCACACAGTGAGATCTATTTCCGGATGCGTCTTATGAACAGCTATGTGGACACGTGTGTAGCTAACACTTACAGGCTATGAGGCACACAGTAACTTTCCTGACACCCTGTGTGTGGTGAATTCAGACTGAGATGCCGAGGCTGAGCCCCACTAAATCATGACACGCCCTCGCTGGACAACTTCCTAAGATAGACTGGGAATTCACACAGGAGTCCTTTTAAAATTTCATAGATGCTCTAGGCCAAGCATGTCAAACTCCAAGGCTAACACGGGCCAAATAAACAAGGTTTAAGTTTATGTGGGCCGCAAAACAAAAGCTTCAATTTTCATAGAAATGCAGGTTTATTTCGATAGAGACTCGCTGAATACAAAGGGCTGAAATAAATGAGTCATTGTTAACATAAAAGAGCACTTTAATAAAAATATTTTTTCTTAAACTTTTAACTTACCAGACACTGAATAGCTGCACAAATGAATAAGCGTAAACGCAAATAAACCTATTTTTCTTGTTCTCCGAAAGCAAAAATATTTCTTGTTACGCACACCAAACAAGTCAGAACAAGACTAATGACGTGGCAATCAGCTGCTGAAACATTCGCTGCTGGTATCAGTGAGGAATGGTGCGCCTGCGCTTAAGGCGCATAAAGGAAATGAATGCAGCACGATTATAGTAACCGGTCATTAGCGAACGTTTTAGTTCGTTACTAATAATTATGTATAACAGGATATTGTAAAAATTAAGTTACAAAGTTTTTATTAAAACGTTTCTCACATGCCATTATATTGGCTGGGCCGCAAAAATATTCCTTGTGGGTCCACGCGGCTTCAGAGTTTGACATGCTTGCTCTAGGGTCTAAACCCTTAAAAAGTACAGTTTAACAGAGGCTTTAGGTTAATCTTTAGAAGATAATATACACACGTAGCCAGATGACACATTTAATAAATAAACATTAGGTAAAACTCAGGCACAATTAAAAAAACTTTTCAGTGAGTTGAACAATAAAACACTTACTTTTTCTGAAGTTTGCGATTTTTCTCAGCCTGTCCTCCCAATTTGCTAAGTCCCAAGGCGTCTTGAGATGAGTTTTCTGTCTCTGAAATGCCAGCTACGAGGAAGCAGAGTGGTCGAAAGAGGAAATCACTATGGCCACCTTAGACAGTTTCATCAACAGGCGGACAGTGTGAGCAGGTAGAGTGGAAAACTCCACAGGCTGCTTCTGATGTCACGAAGATGCCCAGAGAAGTGAACCGCTTACTTCCACCAAAGGCTGTTGTTATTCAGGACAAGGAAATGTTACCGTGGCTCTCCGGTTTGTATGTATGCATGGAGGAAATGTATGTCCCTGGCCTAGGCCCCAGGAGAACACCCAGCTGGCATGGCAGACCCCATGCAGGATGGACTGGGCGCACCCAGCAGGCACACCTGCAGACCCTACCCTCACGGCTGGGGCGTGCTGAGAACACCGACCTTGGCCCAGCGCCTCCTTGCCGATGTGCCCAGGGCGCATCTTTTCCTTCTTGCCAAACAAGCGGCCGATGGAGGACTTGATGCCCTTCTTCTTGGGGGCTTTGTGGAGCGAGTCCTGGCTACTGTTACTGCTGCTGGGGTTGCTCACCGGGCCATCCTGTGAGCCTGTCGAGCTTCGGGGACAGAAAAGATCTTTAAACAAGTGCCCTTGTCACAGGAACCAGAACTCTCCACGTTTTTAATACCCGCTCTCACACTTCACCACCAACATCTGTCTCTTCCGCAACACCTACTTCACCGAACACACATGCCAGGAAGCTGGGGCTCCGTGTCCCCCGACCGAGACCTGTTTCTGGGAGGCCAAGGTTCTGGGCCTGAGAGACTCCTTCCGAGGAAGGCGGTGCTCCATACCACCTGCCGCAGAGGGCACCTCTCAGCTAGTGACACGGCAGTCCCACTCTCTGCAGTTCCCTCGGCCTCCCCGAGTGCAACTGTGCTGGCCGTGGAAAGAGCAAGCGTGACCGGCTGCAGGGCTGTCTCACTGGGCTCTTGAGGGCAGACACCAGCAGCAGGAAAGATGACGTGAAGCCCCTGCAGCTAAAAGGTACGAGGGCACCTTAAAGCCACCGACTGCCTCACAAAGGTGGCCACCAGAAACATGACATGTGCGGGGCAAACGCTCCCACAAGAATAGAAAGTTCGTTCTCAAAACAGTTGATTTGTGTCGTCTAAAGAAATGAGGTTTTCCTAAAATGGCGGATCTGGTCTCAGTCTGCCTTCCCGCACTGTCTCTATCAACCACGTCTGCACTCTTGGCATCACCACAGCTCCAGGGCATGGCCCGCATGCAGAGAACACCATTCAAATAACGTTACCCAATTAGCCAGTTTTTCTTTAAAATCATTGTTCTGACTTTTTTAATCAAGAAAAGATCAATAGCCTTGGCCAGTGTTGCCAAGTGATCAGAGCCTTGGCCTGCACGTTTGTTCTCCACCAATCTGGGCACGTGTGCAACCAATCAATGTGTCTCTCTCATAACCATGTTTCTCTCGCTCTCCTCTTCCCTCCCTCCCTCCCACTCTTTCTAAAACAAACAAACAAATAATGGAAAAATATCCTCTGGGTGAGAACTAACAACGAAAGAAAATTAATAGCTTGCCCGGCTGGTGTGGCTCAATGGTTGGCTATCAACCTATGAACCAGGAGGTCATGGTTCGACTCTCAGTCAGAAAGACATGTCCAGGTTGCATGCTTGATTCCCAGTGGGGGGTGTGCAGGAGGCAGCTAATCAATGATTCTCCTTCATTGAAATGTCTCTCCCTGCCTCTCCCTTCCTCTCTGAAAAGCTTTCTTAATGCTGAAAATTCAGACAAATATGTTTCCATGGTGACTGGCCCGCCCACCCCTTACATCCTATAGACTGTGCCTCCTTACTTCCTGAGGTCCCGGATGTCCTCGTGGCTGACCGTGTGCAGGGCGCCTTTGTGCAGCCTGTCCAAGCGCAGGGACCTCGGGGAGGGAGGAGGGGATGTTTCACATTTTATCGTTGTCTTATCATCTCGTACCTCTTCTCGGGAAGCTGGCAACTGAGGGGTGGAGAGAAGTGTCAACTTAGTTAACAACAGACTTGACCAAAAAAACGAAAAAACACATAGGCTTTAAATGACAATCATGCACTTATCTGAAAATCTACTGCCTCTGCTTTCCTCCGAGTACGAAGCTGTCTCGGGCTAATGCCATTTTAAAGGCGGGTCTTGTTCACAAGACACAGGGCCATGTACCACCAAGCGCACAGCTCAGAGCCTGGCTCCAGTCCCCAGCCGCTACATGTGGGTGAACGTGGGCCCTGGCAGGACACAGGGTCATTCCTGTTCCCGAGCCTCCAGGCAGCCTGAGGGCCTGCCCTACCCAGGGTCCCAGGGCACCATGGGGACAGCCACTGATGGGATGGCAGAGACCTGGACCACATCACCACGGACTAGGCGGCATTCGTTCTCCCCAGTGGGGAGGGGAGATTGTATCGATCTGGTCCCCTTCAAAAGAAACGCCAGCAAAGGCAGAACGCTTTTGGGCAAAACTATCCAGGCCTTTTTGTTTAGGGAAAAAAAAGAAAGAGCTTGTACCATGACCCAGTACCATTTAAAATCATGATTCAAATTACCGGAGTCTGTAACAAACAATTAAAAAAGTGAAAAGGTAGCTAACTCCACCACCACACTTGTGTCTGGCTCATTTCCCAATAACGTTTAGATTGAGTGTCATAACTGAAACATTACATGCGGCTGAAAAACAATTGTTCACTCTGGCTTAGAGGAAATAATCCTAAGTGTTCACTAAAAGATGGTCCCCATGGTCTGGAAGATTCTAGGCGTGCCGGGAAGCGTGAGTATGGGAAGCAGGGCGGTGGCAGCAGCACGGGGAGTGGATGGACCCTCAGGACTCATGTGCGTATTTCAGTTTTGTGGTGCAGTCAGGGCTGGATATCACAAACTGTGCCTCGCAAGCAGCTGTGTGCACAGAGAGACTTGAGCAGCCGATGTACGCTTTTAAAAATGATATTGTGTCCAAAATATCGATCCACTGCATCCCAGTGGCTCAGAGATGACCAAGTGAATTAGTACAGAACAGAGCTGAGGTCATTCAAGACATAACCCTCAGCAACAGCTGGGCAATTCCGCATCCTCTCCTGAGTTCCAACCATCAGACCACGGGCAACAAAATGGCTACACCCATCACTATGAAGCTTAGGGGTAGATTTCAGATGCAGGTTAAAACAATGATTTGTGAAAACCCAACAACCAAGGACAGGAGGGGGAGTGACCCTGTGACTGAGCTGACTGTAAACTCCATGAAGACCAGCAACCGCCCAAGCAAAGGCCACCCCCCAGCTCACCCCATGGGGCCTGGCCGGCCCTCTCCCTCTGTGCTCCTCCTGGAAGGTGCACCCCATGCTGGACTAGAGTCTACGTGCCATTTCAGACTGGATGACAAGGGGAGGCTCCGTGGAGCTGGGAAGTGGTCTGGGCATATCCAAGCACATTGGGGAGTGAAGAGGCGCCACTGCATATACCCATTGGCAGGCATCCGACACATACACCTGATTGCACCCTCACAACCACCCAGAGCAGTCATGACAGGGCAAATATAAGTGAGCTAAGATTTAGAAGAAGAAAAAAAGTAACAGGAAATAGAACATTTTCATCAAAAATTTCTAAGTTATCCAGCCCTAGCTGGTTTGGCTCAGTGGATAGAGCATCAGCCTGTGGACTGAAGGGTCTCAGGTTTGATTCCAGTCAAGGGCACATGCCTAGGTTGTGGGCTCGATCCCTAGTAGGAAATGTGCAGAAGGCAGCCAATCAATGATTCTCTCTCATCATTGAGTCTCTCTCCCTCTCTCTCTCTCTCTCTCCCCCCCCCACCGTCCCTCCCTCTCACTTCGTCTCTGAAATAAAAAATAAACATGTTATTCAAAATGTACTAGAGAACACTATAAATTATACTTATAGTTGTCTATCCTAAGCCAAACTTCTCTATTCTTTGGCTACTGCACATTCAATAAGTTGATGATATCGACAGTTTTGAGTACAAAGGGACCGTCAGCGAGCCCAAGTCCCCACCAGGCTGTCCTGCCCGGAGACAGATCAGTACACTACTTCCTTCCCTGAGAAAGCCTTGCTAGCAAGAAAAATGAGGTACAGCCAGCAAGACGGGAGGGTGTGCTCTGTGCCTGTCGCTAGTGTAGGCTCTTCATCAACTGTGGCCTGTGCGCAGACAGGAACAGCGCATGGCCACCCATTACCTTCATTTCACAGAAGAGTAGAGCAGGGCACCAAGAGGGCGAGGAGCACAGCCAGGCCACAAACCACTCAGCAACAGAGCTGTACCTTCACCACAAGAGGTCCCTAAATCGCCATGCTTCCCTGCGCAGGGGAGGGCTCGCACGCACTGACCACCAGGAGGGCTGTCCGTGAGTGCGCGAGCAGACAGGTTTGGGAGGGGGTACAGACTGGTCCAGAGCGTGATGATCACAAGGAAGACATTTGGTTCCATCCTGAGAACAGGAAGGCCCAATTCGTGGTCATCTATATGGAGAAGAGGCCCTGATCCCCCTGGCAGGGATGCTACAAATGAGCCCAGAGCATCTGGGAAAAGGCAGGCTGGAGAGCGACGTGGCCAAGATCGTACTGCACTGTTTCCTGACTGTGCGACCGTGAGCACAGTGCACGACCTCTCCCAGCCTCAGTTCCCAAGTCTGTAAAATGGGGGTAACAACAGTAACCTCTGTGTCCCAGGGTGTGAGTGAGGATCAGATGACAGACTCAATCAAGCATGGAGCACAGCGCCTAGCATAGAGTAAGAGCTTACTAACTGCTGCCAGCTATGATTATTAAAACTGGTTTTTCTCAGACGTAAGATCCATGGTTCTGCTTTAATACTCAAACACTACGTTTGTTATAAACATGAAAGCAGCGACTGAAAGGCAACCAGGTGGGAGAAAGCTTATGCTCGTCACGGGTTCTGTGAAACTACCAAGGACCTATTTCTACTAGTAAGAGCGTCATGTATATACAGTGACAGACACGCTTCACAGAGAAACAAAGGCACATTACATCACGAAAATTTACCTTTCTACGATGTTTCCTTAAATCACTAGGCTGATAGATGCATGCAAAGAAAGGAAGAAAAACCAGGTTTACTGCACACTTTGATGTTAAAAATCCAATCATCAGCATATACAGGCAAATATATTTAAAAAAGAATGACAGGACAATTATAAGTGAGCTAAGATTTAGAAAAAAATATATAACTGGAAATAGAACTTTTTTTTCACCAAAAATTTAAATATAAGTTATTCAAAATTTACTAGAGAAATACACAGATCATTACTCAAGGAAATAAAATTCTATTGCAACATATAAGATTAATTAAAATAATGCAATCTATGTAACAAAGAGACCTAATAGTTGTCTATTCTAAGCCAAACTTCTCTATTCCTTCGTTTTCCTTAATGATAAGTTACACTTCAAACTATCAGTCTAATACCTGTTAGAAAACTGAACAAACCTACTTTGAGTTAATCACTTGCTGGATGTTAATGTAAAATCCTTTCCTAAAATTTTAATTTTAAAGTGCTCAAAAATGAATTTATTGACTACAGCAGGGAAGCCCCTGGAAATCTGTAAGAATAAAAGCTAGAATAGCAGGTGGAATCTTCACATAATCTTTAAATTAGAAAAGTAGTCTGTTAAAAGTATTAAGTGTGCGTGTTCAGTAAGCTGACGATGTCGATGGTCTTAAATACAGCATCACAACCAGAAAGTACAGTTTGTGTCAAGAGTCTATTAATCCTACACTTAGTGAATTATTTCTTCACACCTGTAGAGGTAATATTTCACTTATGAATTACATACATCCTACAGTTTTGAGTAAAACCACTCTGGTCCATCTACATCATGCCTATATCCTCACCTACTATATACAGCGATACACTAAAATGTATCGTCATTGCGGGGGAAAAACACTATTCAATGAAAAATGAAGAAAAAGCATAAAGTCACCAATGAGCTGAGCTTGAACAGACACACCCCAAGGACCGCATGGCCGCCAGCACCTGGGCCTGTGGTGGAGGGTATGCAGCCAGGGAGAGGGGAATGGAAGGGAGGAATAGATTACTGGGCGTGGGGGACAGGAGAACTGAGGCCTGGATCGATGGTGATTAACCAAACAAATGGATGACGCAGGAGATCAAAACCAAAGGTAGCAGACACAGGCCAGCCAACATGCAGAACTACACACAAGGGGAAAATATCCAGCCTGTTTATAATTCTCAGAGAAAATAAACATGAAACCATAAGTGAAACTGTCAGAGAGTTTAAAATACTAGCTAATTAGCTAATGATGCAAGTTGCAGAGAGTATGCCACATGGCACCGGAATGAGGCAGAGCTGATGTGGCTATCTGCTGGCGGACAGTGCGGTGAGGTGACTGTGGGTGGACAGGAAGCTGGGCAGTGTGGCTGAGAGTGAGCGTGGGTGGGACAGGAAAGGTCGATGGTGCGGTTGCACAGTCAGTGTGCAATGTGAGGCAGTGCTCATGCAAACCTAAACTAGATGCGTGAGCAAGGGTATGGCTTTGTCACCAGGAATCATAAGGTCATTGCGTTTCCAGATGCTTCCTAGGAAGCCACTGGGCTCTTCACGGATGGATGCTGGTCTCCCAGGCAGCACTGGTGCTGGGCAGGCCACGGGGTGCATGACGAAGAGGACCAGTCTGCCTTGCTTGGTTGCTGTTTTCTGACGGCAGGCCCTGTACCCTCCCGTTAGGCAACCCTAATGTGAAGGAAGACGGCCTCGGCCTGGGCACACTTCTCTATGAGCTATGAGGCGGCCATACTTACTTGGTTAACTGTCCATTCCTAAAAAAACAGAAACACTATCTCCTGAAGCTGCCTTGCCCAAAGTTACCCAATAAAAACTTCCAAGTTCATGATGACATGCTCAACTGGTCCTCCGAGA
This sequence comes from Lasiurus cinereus, assembly GCA_011751065.1. Taxonomy (NCBI): domain Eukaryota; kingdom Metazoa; phylum Chordata; class Mammalia; order Chiroptera; family Vespertilionidae; genus Lasiurus; species Lasiurus cinereus. The sequence continues at coordinate 3,189,906 of JAAGEH010000043.1, read as the reverse complement.
AGTGAAATTAAGATGTCACCGTGCTGCTGTTGAATGACTGAGACAGACCAGCTGGTTTTTCAAAACCTTGGACTTGCAACTAACAAATGCGGAGCAAAACACCCCATTTTCTTCTGGGTCAAACAAAAGCACATGTGCAGAGTCCGAGACGGAACTCGCTGGATGGGAGTGCAGCAGGGAGCAGGCAAACGCTTACCAGAGTCATGATGCCTAGTCTGTCCACTTCTCGCGCGGGGCTGTGCGGGATGCGCCGAGGGGTGGACCGACCGCTGTCTGGAGGGGAGGAGCCCGCAAGGGAGGACGCAGGATACGGAATGGAGCTCATGGATCTGAAGCGACCGAGGTTGTCCAGGCTCCCACTGCCAACGCGGCTCTCGATCTCCTCGGCCCGCTGCTCCGTGCTCTCCTTTTCCTCCTGAATCAACCTGAACAGACAGGCCATCTGCCCTCAGCAGCAGCACCCGGGCCACTGCATACAAACCGGGCGCAGGGGAACGGCACTTCTGCCATGTCAGCTGTACAAGAACAAGACCTGGCGGCTGCGCCACCCGAACCTATGGCAGGCTCAGCACGGGGCGCTCTTCACGTGGCCTCAGGACCAATCAGGTGTGTGGCTGCATCGGGTCTGACAGAGGGCGGGGCTCAGGGCAACCTGGTCACAGCTGCGCCCAACACCTAAGGCCTCCTCAGCCCAGGCAATTCTTTGAATTCTGCCCCTCGGATGGCCACTCTTTTGTATATTTGCTACTAGAACGGCTGGGAGGTTTCTTTGTTGAGACTAAAAGGATGCACACACTCCCTGTGACCAGCACTGTCCCACAATGCACCAGTCTCTGCACTGTGTTAATTTAATACAACCAAGTGCAGACACCAAGGGGATTTGCCAACCTCCATACCTCAGCTTTCCTGGTCCGAGGAGCTGTGAAACACACGCAGGGCTGGAGGTCGCACAAGTGTCAGGCAGACCCCCCGACAGCCTCCCAGGTGGGCAAAGCCCCAGGGCCCTCTGGCTGGGTCCTCAGCTTTTGGGGATGGAACTGAACACCTCTCACCTGCCGGGGCACCTTACACAAATGTGCCGAGACCACAGTTGTAGAGAGAAGGCCCTGGCTGACTGAATTCTATAACAAAGGGCAATCTCAAAACTTAAAAAACCTTCCAACAGAATTGAAGTATTATTATTCTAGACCATTTACTAGTAGACAATGCTCGCCGCACCCGCTCCGGCCTACTCTAAGTGGGGTACAGTTTCCCGGGGACATTGTGTGCGGGCATAGCCCCATGTACCTGATCTCCTTGTTGATGGCGTCCAGCTGCTCCTGCAGCATCATGGCCAGCGTCTGAGCGTCGGCCTGCCCGCTGGGCGACAGCAGCGCCGACGAGCTGAAGAGAGGGTCCCCTTCATCCTCGCCGTCTGACAGATCGACATCGCTCTCAAACGCCTGTGCCACGTTGGCCAGGACGCTGGCTTGCTGGGCACGCTCCCAATCCTGCTCGTTCAGAGTCTGTACCTGTGAACAGAAACCACGCAAGAGTATATAACCACAGTCAGAGCAACTTTAAAGGAGTCAAAAGTTTTCAAAAAATTTTAAATCAAGCCCGAAAGATTCTTGGAAAATGGGCCACACTACAGGTTGCTGGCGTCCATCAAGATTAGCCAGTGGGAGGGAGGGGAGAGGGACAATAGCCAGTGAATGTTAATTTAATTAGCTAGTGAATACTCATTTAATAAAATGCTTAGCCTGGCTGGCATGGCTTAGTGGTTGAGCATTAACCTATGAACCAGGAAGTCAGGGTTTGATTCTCGGTCAGGGCACATGCCCGAGTTGTGGGCTCAGTCCCCAGTGGTGGGTGTGCAGGAGGCAGCCAATCATTGACTCTCATCATTAATATTTCTCTCTTTCTCTCTCTTTTTCCCTCCCTCATTGAAATAAGTAAAAATATGCTAATATATATCTACCTATGTATCTATTTATATCTATGTATCTATGTATGTATGTATCTATCTATATATATACTTTTAAAAATAAATAAAAGATAAATAATGTCAACCCTTGAACAATACAAAGTTAGGGGTGCCAACTCCCTGCACATCAAAAATCCACGTATAACTTTTGACTCCCCCAAAACTTAACTACTGACAGCCCACTGTTGATTGGAAAGCCTTATCAGTCACATAGTTAATTAACACATACTCTGTTGTTCTACACTGTACTCTTATAATAAAGTAAGCTAGAGGAAAGAACGTTAAGGAAAATACACTCACAGTGCCATAGCTATTCATAGATACCTAGTCCTAAGTGTAAGCAGTTTGTTTACTCGTTGGAAAATTCCACAGATAAGCTACCTGCACAGTTCAAACCTGGGTTGTTCAAGGGTTGACTGTACATGCACTCATTTATTCTTCACTACTACTTCAAGACTACTAATCGGCACTGTGTTAGATTAAGAGGTCCTATTTCATTAAAATTCCCTTTCTCTAAAAAAATAGCACACCTTCAAAGTAAACTTTCAGCTAGAAAAAGGGACGTGGGGGGAGGGAACGAGAGAACGTGACCCATTGACACTGTCATTCCAAAACAGTCTCAAAACCATGAGGTAAACAGGTGACTTGTGCGGGCAGGCGGCCCGGGAGAAGATGGAGCCCTTGCCTTGGAAGGCTCGTCCCGCAGCGCTGCCACGCGGCCTTTCTGGGGGCGCCGCAGCACCGCGCTGCTGCTGTAGGAGTCCGTGGGGCCGTCTGCCACGGGGAACCTGAAGTCTGGGACGCTGCCCAAGTGGGGTCGGCTGAAACATGGGGAAAAAAGCATTATTTCAAGCAAGTGGACTAACCGTGTTGGTCAGGCCAGACCTGTCAATCTGGGAAATAAATTTGCGGCAAGGTCTGCACGGAGGGCAAGGAGGGGCCTCCACTTGCTCCAATGCCCACTCCCTACTCATCTTTCCTCTTTCAGCCCCTCCAGGAGGGAAACCTCAATGCCCCGGGAAACCAATGTGACACTGCAAATGTGACCCTCAGAACTGCCCCCTGGTCAGGCTGTTGCAGCCTGGGTCAGCCCCGCTTTCTCCCCGACTGACCAGGAGGCACCCCCGCATGTCACTCCTGGCCTCCACCTGCTTCCTTTCCATCTGCCAACAACCACCGCGAGGCTGCCCGGCCCCCGGCCCCCACCTGTGAGGCTGCCTCAGGTGCACCCTGGAGGCCCTGCTGCAGGACCCCCTGAACCCCAGCTGGCACTGACAGGAACTGGACTTGGCAGCTTGCTTTCATGTTTCCGAATCCAAAGCACAGACCAGTGTGCAGATTAGCAGACACTCAACACTGTTGGCTGGAGAAATCTCCCGAACAGTGGCCAGGCCTGGACACCCGGACGGAGATGCTGAAGGAGCCCCTAGCTGTCCCCCAGGAGGCCTGCCAAGAACCTAGTCAGTGGGGAAGGTGCACACTGCCCAGAGGTCCCGCCTTCACTAGGCAGGGCACCCCACTCAGTCCTGCCACCGTCATCTGGGAAACAAGGGCGCTGCCTTCACTTTCAAAAGTCCTTAAGGTCTAGGGAGAGAAAACCCACCCATCTCGTCAAAGTAAGCTAATGGGTCCCCTTGTGCCTGGACACACGACCTGCAGGGCCAGTGGAACATGCCAACTCATCCCCTTTTGGTTCCCACACCTCTACATTCTTCGGGAAATGTCTTTGAAATGCTGCTCAGACTTATTGCTCGTCTAGAAGATGTCCACGTCGGGAATTGCCTTTTCCTCATTCCTCATACACTGCCCGCTCCTCCTCAGCAGGGTTCCAGCTGCAGTGGGGCTGGGCCTCGTCTCACATCAGTGGAAAGCCACGCGCAGTCCTACACGTCATTCTGGATGACCCTCGGGCTCTCCCCAGTCCACAGGTGCCTACTCCCCACACCGCTCTCCAGGGTGCTTCGCCTCCCCGCTGCCACCACCTGCAGCTGGTCCCCTCAGGAGCGAGGCTCTTGTCCACAGGCCCAGCCTATTTATGGAAGCCCGTCCTTAAGTGCCTTTCCCACCCGCCCCTGGGCTGTCTATCTCCTCTCGTTCCAGAAGGTCACAAAACAAGATGACTGACCCCACTGCAAAGTCACGCCCAGAAGCTGAGCTCATGCCTGCTTCTCTTCACCCTCCCAGCCAAGGCTGTCCCAGGTGCTCTGCGCGTTTCTTACCTCCGGCTCCTCTGAAATCTGCCTCCTCGAAGCCTCTCCTGCCACTATCCCCCACACAGCCTCTCCATCTCATCCCTGTGCCTGTCACTCCCGGGGTCCAATGCTCAGCGGAGGCCCTGGGCTTTGCCTGCCTGTCCCTACACCAGAGCCTTGTTCTGCTGGCCTTCCAGCGAACACACCCAGACATGAACTGATCACCCTGCCTTCCAAACCTCCTCCAGGCGCTGAGCCTGGCCTGACCTCTGGGGCCCAGCCAAGCTGCAGCCAGTGATGTTGCCCACCCAGCCAGGCAGGCGCCCTGTGCACACATGACGGGGCGGAGGCGGACCTGTAATTGGGGTTCATACCTGTGATGAAGGGAAGCACCTCTGAGCCGCATCTGGCTCAGTTCAGCCCTCAAAGCTTCGATGTTCAGTACCAGCTGATTCTGCAAAACAGCAAGAGACACCCACTGAAGATCTCAGGATGCAAATTCTTTCCTCAATAGGTTAGCTGAACAGTGACGAGTACCGAGCACTTTAATTCCGAGAACATTTCTCCCAAAGTCCTAATGTAAACAGACCCCCCCAAAACTTCAGAACTCCCATGAATAATTGCACACCTGCACTCACCTACCATTTGTATGCTCAACCTCCTTTCTACACACTGCAAAACATTAAGCTGTGTCTCAGTGCTATCCCAAGTAGCTCCTACAGTGGCCACACGTGGCCGTGGAGCACTGGAAAGTGACTGTAAAACACACTGGATTTCAAGCTTCATATGATAAAAAGCATGAAAGTAGCTCATCAATTTTTATATTAATTCCATGACAAAGTAACATTTCCATTCTACTGGGTTAAACAAAACTGATTTCACCTGTCCTTGTACTGTTTAAATGCGGGCTGCTAGGATCACGTGTGGCTCAGTGTCTTCCTATGGCTGGGCCTGTGCTACACGGGAGGTTGGTGGTTCTGGCGTAGCTTTCCGATGAAGCCAGAGGAAGCAGTTCCGGGCCACGTGCACCACCAGACTCACAGAGAAGCCGCCCCCAGCACCCCCATGCCGCAGCGGTCACAGCTCCGTTTGGAGGTCTAAATGGGTTACAGTCTTAAGTACCTTATCATGTTGAGTTTCTTCTAATTGCTTTTTTGCATCTTCAACTTCACGTACTAGAGAATTCTGAAAAAGACACAGTGCTTCAGTGTTGATTCGGGACAAGGCTCCACGTGGTTATCGGGTGGCTACGCTTCTGTTTAAAATAATGAAGTCCCTCCGCAAAGGGATGAGGCATGTGAATGGACTGCTGAGCAGCGCCACTCTCCCACAGTGAGGACAGAGGAACTGAACAGCCCTGGCAAGATGAACTTACTTTTCTGACTGCCTTCCGAATGTTGGAGTGGCACGTTCATTTTAACTGTCACACTGGTCGGCAGTGCCTTTAGGCCATTAGGGAAAGCTGACATGGGTTCAAATGCAGGGTTTAGCTCCCAGATAAAAACATTCCTGCCTGTCCAGCCAGTGTAGCTTAGTGGTTGAGCATTGACGTATAAACCAAGAGGTTATGGTTTGATTCCCAGTTAGGGCATATGCCCGGGTTGTGGTCTCAATCACCAATGTGGGGCGTGTAGGAGGCAGCCAATCAATGATTCTCTTTCATCAGTGATGTTTCTCTCTCTCTCCCTCCCTCCCTCCCTGTTCCTTCCCTTCTTCTCTGAAATCAATAAAAATTAAAAACATTCCTGCCTTTGGGCTGGTCCACTGATCAACGGTGTACGTAACCAACCACCCTGTGCAGCGTGGACAATGCATTTCATAATGGGTTTTGTGTAAAATGAATGTGTCGCACTATCAGTAGAGATCACTGGTCTTTCTCAAATAAGCATGACCAAGAGCCAATCCCAGCAAAGATTCTGGGTCTCATCTCTAGGTACAATGGTGCCACCAGAACAATTTCATTGACCTGGACCCCACTGGCTCCCACTGGTGCTCTGACAGACCCTAGGATGCTCTTCCTCTCAGTCACAGCTAAGAATTCCATGGTGACAGCAACAAGAGCTCAGGTTCAGACACTTTCCAAAATGGAAAGAGAGAATGGGACTCTAAGACAGAAATCAACTTCCAATGCAAGAGCAACGAAGGGGTGATGGTCAGGCCCCCCCAAAAGACTCTAGTGGAGGGGTTGGTAAACGGGAGCCTGTCGGTAAAATCCAGCCCATAGCCTCTTCCCGTCAATCAATTTTTATTAGAACACAGCCACACCAACTGATTTACACACTGTCTCTTTGGCTGCTTGCATGTTCATTGATTAGCATGGAATTATTTTACTCTGTTTGTAATTACTAGCAAAAGTGTAAAATATTTACTGTCTGCTCCTTGAAAAAAATGGTTTGAGTCCTGCTCTAGAGAATAAGAATGTCAGACAATTTTCCATGTACGCAAGCTGCGCCAGGACCTGGCCGGTGAGGGCCTCTTCCGCTGGAGGACACTGGCTGCTTTCGGCACTGACCGTTACGCACTGTGGAGCAGGAATGCCCTCCGGGCAACCAACCTTCTCTTCCAAAGCAGCCATCCTCTCCTTAAGGTGAAGCTGAAGTCTCTCATTCGATTCTGAAAGGAGCCTGTCAACAGTTTCGGATAAACGTTTATTATGTTCTTCATTCATCTTTTCTCTCTGCCGCGCCTACAACAGGAGAAACAAAAACTTAGGGCCCTGGCTGATCTGGCTCAGTGGATGGGATGTCGGCCTGTGGACTGAGGGGTCCTGGATTCCATTCCGGTCAGGGCAAGAGGAGAACTGAGCCTCCCGCCACCAGGCGCGCCCCCAGGCCCACATGGCGCTGGAGCAGGTGTATGCTTGGCCACGTACCCGCTGCAGCTCCTGGTTCTTCTCCTCCAGCTGCGCCTCCATCTGGCACAGCTGCTCCTCAATGTTGCCGTGTCTCTCCTCAGCCTGTCGGCAAGAACAGCGTGTAAGTTCAACTAGCAGTGACGCGACTCCGGGGACCGCATGCTGCCAACTAACTAGAAGCAGTAGCAGAAAGCACATCATGCTCCGGGCAGCGCTTCCGCCACGATGGATGGAAGCGCTTCCTCACATCCACCAGCACGTCCTGGGTGGCGGCATGTGTCAGTGGGAGGCAGCTGACGCTCGGGAGGGTGGCTCTGGGTGCAGCTGGGTGTAGGGAGCTCTGTGAGGAAACTGTGCCTCCCGCCCCATGCCCCGGCTCGGGCTTCTTCATGTCCCCCGTCTTGCGCTTGCGTGCTGAGTGTGCATGGAGCGGAGCAGCGAGCACGACCCGAAGTGGCACGACTACCTTCCTAAGCTGGGAAGTGAGTTCGCACAGTTTAGCTTCCTTAGCAGCAGAGGTTCCAGGAGACAAAAGGTCAGACTACAGGGCCGAACGGGGACAGGAGAGATGCCAAAGACAGGAAAGATGACAGAGGAGAGAAACCGAGACTTTAAAGGCAGATCATGGTGGAAAGGAAGAGCTTCTGTCCCAGATGGCAGCATGAACTCGCTCACGGGTCTCTGAGCACTTGTGTCATCTGACTGACCTGACGCTGGCCACGCAGCCTCCTGTCTGTCCTGCCCCTCACTGCCAGCTCCTGAGCTCGAGCCAGTGAGACAAACCATCAGCAGGTGCTCCCCACAGGCGCCTGGGCCGCTGGATCGCAGACCTGAGGCTCTCGTAGGCCCAGGAGGGCGGGTGTCTGTGGCTATGCCCGTCTTCCTGCTGTGGACCCGCCCAGCCCGAGCACCAGGACAGCAGTCTGACATCGTCTTGCCATCTGTCTGCTTCCCCTGGGGTGAGGATGACTCTGAGAACAGGCACTGTGTCTTGCACAGTTGTAGCCAATATTTGCTGAGCAAATGAATAGGTTACTTAAAAACTTATTACAAATCCACTTTGACTGTCTTTAGAAGAGAATGGTCCTCTCCTACTCCTGAGAAGCCCTTCCCTTCCTGTCCACAAAGCTTCCATCCGGGGCCTTGAGCTGCTAACGTAACTCAAGAAGCAGTGACTCTGACTTAGAGCACCCACACTGGGGACAAACAGCACACGTCTGACAAACTGGAGGGAAATCACTATCAGGATAACAAACAAATGGGGGGATGTCTGACATGTACGAAGTGTTCCAATCTCAAACAAAATAGCACTAAAAACCAGCCTGGCTATTTCAGGGATTTGGGGCTACCGATGTAAGACCAATGACCAAGATCCATGAACAAACCCCCCTCCCGATCAAAGCCCCGTGACAAGGGAAGGAGGTCGGGAAAGCACCTTGGAGAGCGCAGCCACCCGCTGGGCCAGCTCAGCCTCCACCTCAGGGAGGGTCTCCGCCTTCCGCAGGGTCTGCTGCAGCTTCTGCTCCGCCAGCTCCAAGCGCTCCTGCAACTGGCGGTTCTTATCCTCAGTCTGTGGAGAGAGCACAGAAATGAGTGGGAACAGGTCTTCCAGCCATTCTGGTTTGTGTGTGTTTTTTTTAAAAAAATATATTTTAATTGATTTCAGAGAGGGAAACAGAGAGGTAGAAACATCAATGATGAGAGAGTCATCGATCAGCTGTGCCCCCTGCATGCCCCCTACTGCAACCCGGGCATGTGCAACCTCTGGGTGCACGGATGATGCCCAACCACCTGAGCCACAGCAGCTGGGGCAGCCGCTCCATCTTTAATAAACGAAGACAAATCTGAATGCTGACAAGAAAGTTAGTTCTGATGGGAGAACTCTTCCTGCATGGAGTTCACACCCACTTTCATGGGCTTAACTTCAATTGCAAAACACCTTTGGCCAGAGTACTTGCTTTTCCTAAGTGTCGTTAAAGAAATCTTCCAAAAAAAATATGTTTCTACACATTAAAGAAACATGCTGGTCCTCTTCCAGTGGGGATTGAGGCAAACCAGGCCCCTCTCACAGCTGACCACCATGGCGTGGCTCCACTTCCTCGGAAAGAGAGGCCTCCCCAAGAGGATGCCTGTGAAATGCCTTTCAAGTTATTTTTGTTTTTTAATATATTTTTATTGATTTCAGAGAGGAAGGGAGAAGGAGATAGAAACATCGATGAGAGAGAATCGTTGAGCAGCTGCCTCCTGTACACCCCACACTGGGGATTGAGCCTGCAACCTGGGGATGTACCCTCATCAAGAATCAAACTATGATTTCCTGGTTCATAGGTTGATGTTCAACCACTGAGCCACACTAGCTGGGCTCAAATTATTTTTGTAAACGTATGATTACTCTTTTAAAAAAATCCTCATACTCTACAAAAATTTCAATGTAGAAAATGCAGACAAAAGAATTTCTTTAAAAAAAAAGAAAGCTCAGAACTCATCTGTAAGTTCAGGTTCCTGAGATGTTAGCATTTATTTGTATTCACCTTGCTTCCCTTTCTCTGCCTGCATATATAGGGGTAGGCAAAAGTAGGTTTACAGTTACAATGCATTTAATACAATAATTAATACATAGTAACCAAGAGTAAACTCTACTTTGAGTACTCACAATTTTAAACCTGTTACACACAATGTATTATGCTTTCAAACCCTCAGAAAATTTTGTGACCTGTCTTTTAAACTCATTATTGTGACATTCTGATTTATAATAGCTTCCCAGTATTTTATCTATTATTTTAACTTGGATGCGAAGGATACACTTTATAATACACTAGACAAACTCACTTTATTTTCGGGTTAACTCTGACTACCTCAGCCTCCAGAGGAACAAGAGCAGGTGTGGCTGTGGAACCACCAGAGGTAAACGCTCCCTGCAGGCTGCCTTGCTAAACCTACCATTCACCATACTCACCCTGCTACTCACAAGCAGCCTACTGCCTTGAAATGGGAAGGTCTTTGTCACTCTGTTTCTTAGGTAAACAGGTTGACAAACAACAGATTACCGTTCCAGTAAAACAAAACAGAAGAATCAAGGAGTGTAACTCAATAAAATGGTAAAACCAAATCCTACATAATTAAAACTGTAAATTAAAATAACCCACATTTTCCAAACATACTAGTCTGAGATCATAAAAACTTTACTTTGGGGACTTGACACCATCATGAAAGTCACAGGAAAACGGGCTTTAACTTCCTTGGTAACTAACTGGTAAAGCGAGACCAAGTTCCTTAAGAGCACTACCTGTCGATGCATGGAGTCCTTGTTGGCAATTTCGTTCTCCAGCTTGTCGTTGAGGTCGTGCACAGAGGTGGCCTCGCGCTGGGCTGCGAGGTAGCGCTCCTCCAGGGTGTTGATCCGCTCCTCCATGTCTTCCTTCTGCGCCATGGCCTATACAGCATTCAGAGGCGAAGGTCAGTAACAGGGAACGCATCAGTATGCGTAAGACAAAAAACTGGACTAAACCCTAATTTTCAAGTCAGATATAAAATTAGTGTCTCCAAAATTAAACTGATAGAGATGTCAATTTTCAGCAATGTGAATGAAAATGTGCTACCTCAAATATCATAAACCTGCACCTATACCATTAGCCAGCACTCCCTGTCTTAACACTGTGCCGGGTCACTCAGTTAACCAAGCTTATCCTTTTCTACATAGTATGTCCAAAAAAATGTACAATGAAATATCGCAATATTGCACGAATTCCTCTGGGTACAAGTGGGTTCATCAACCAGGACAAGATGTGGTTCCTCAATGGATAAGACAGTCAGACATAGTATCCTTTTCTTGGGTACAAGTTGGATAAAATCACATCCAGTTACCACAAAATTAAAGAAATCAGCCTGGCTGGTGTGGTTCAGTGGTTGAGCATCGACCCAGGAAACAGGAGGTCACGGTTCCATTCCGGTCAGAGCACATGCCCGGGTTGCAGGCTTGATCCCCAGTAAGGGGCATGTAGGAGGCAGCCAATCAGTGATTTTCTCTCATCATTGATGTTTCTATTCCTCTCGCTCTCCCTTCCTCTCTGAAGTCAAAACATATGTTTTTTTAAAAAAGTAAGATCAAATGAATGGAAATGGAAGCCACAGTTTAACTGGATACAGCCTTCAAAAGCCTAACTGTGAAAAAAATTCTCTTACACAGTATTAAACACGGAAAGTAGGGCCGAACTTTCTGCTCATGCAATTCCTGTCCCCATGTAAAAATTCAATATAGGTGTCTCCTCACTGACTAAGTAACTAATGCTAGCAAAGTCTTAATATTGAAAGTGACAGGTCTTTAAAAAAAGAATTTCAAAATTCTCTGCATATTACTCTCTGTCACATAAATACTGCCTGTTGCCAGAGAATAACGTAACAATGTAACAGGTTACACTTTATCTACTCCTGTGAGGGTCTAGAAGGCTCTTCCTGAGAGTCCTGGCTGAGATGTCTCCTGGGGAGAAGAGTTAGGGAGTCTGTCTTGTTTACAAAGAACAGCATAAAGTGAAGGGGGCGGGGCAGATGCCAGAGAAAGTATGCAGGCCTCACTGGCTTTATAATGATTAGTTCTTATACATTCTTACACATACGGAAGGACCCGTCTGCCGGACAGGAGTGCATTTCTATGCAAAGTGACAGCATGATCCTGATGATCCATGTGAGCACTCCCACTGTGTGTCTGACTCTGGCAATCAGTATCACTGATTCCTTCAGGGGCAGGACATATAAAGGCTAGGAGATCGCCAACGCTCTGAACAGTCAGCAGACACACAGACATCAGGTCAGTGAAGTAGCAGCACACCAAACACAACATCCACAGGATCACGTGTGCGTCAGAAGGAAATCTGAGCATGGTGGAGACGAGGTTCAGACCGCCCAGACCTCGCAGAAACCAGGACTCCACAACCAGGCATCACACAGCCACGCAGCTGGACCCGGTCTCCACCGTTCCCGACCTCAGGGAAAGGAGACTGCACCGCCAGCACGGGGAGGTCACCCCGCATGGTCTCACAGCACCGTTCTGTTTTGCTATTACACAGACAATGACGTGAAGGTTGGAAGCAATTGGGAGAGTCAGGGACAAAAGGAGCCAAACAATCAAACTTCCAGAACACTCCAGCGTTTGGCCCGATGATGGCCCCTGCCACCTGTGGGCTCGCTTACCTCCCGCACATCTCGCTGCAGCTTCGTGTTCACCTCCTCGGACTTGATGAGGTCCTTCCGGGCCGTGTCCAGGTCCTCCTCCAGCTCCGCCACGTGGCTGGAGAGGGCGGCCAGGCGCTCCTTCATCTGGCTCTGCTCCCGGGCCTGCTTGTCGATGACCTCCTGCAGTTCCATCACTTTAGCAAGGTCTTCCTCGTGGCTTAAAGAACCGTCAGAGGATCTCTGATGGGGAGAAAGAACTCTTAAGGAGCCCCATCTGAGGAGCCAGGAAGCAAAGGCTTCTGGGACACAGGGAGAACCCATGAATGTCTGCAGTCAGTTGGACCACCACTTCCGCGGGCACGAGGGTGGACTGCACTGGGCTGTGGCCCGGCGTTCCCCACAGTGCTGCGCACGCGGACAAATGAAACCAGGACTGAGAAAGGGACAGAGAGAGCCGAGGACTTGCCTTTCCATTCGTGCTGGGTGTGTTTTCTTGTTCATGATTTATGTCAAGCACGCCATCTGTCAGTGTTTTTTTCTGATTATTCTGTTCTTTAAGAATCATCAGCTAAAACCAAAAAGTAAAGAACTAAGTAAAGATAACAAAACTCCTTTTGGAAAAACACAACTATCAACTGTAAACACAGCACAAGGATATATCCATGGGGACGTCAGCCATCCTATGACCAATTAGTAAAACCAGAACTCACTCCCTACTGGACAGGTGGCACTTAGAGAGATCCTGCAACTCTGGCAGGGAAGTGCCGTTCACCAGTCACTGACCCCGGGGCTGGTCCTCACTCAGAAAGACAAACAGCCTCTGAAACCCACTACCACTGTCGTCATAATTTTTTTAAAATTAAGAGAAAAATGTAAAACCCTTCAGTCAAACCACATGATGTACCACGCTTACCTCTTTGTGGGTGGCACCCAGCTCTTCTTCCAGCAAACTACATCTTTCAAGTGCTACTCGTAGGCGCTCCCTCACCTGAAAGCAAACAGGGTTGAGATGTGTGCATATTCATTTAAGGCTTAATGACAGTAACTCTAGTTCACCATCATTGTAACATAACACAGCAGTATACCATAATGTCTTTCATGATGTTAATGTCAAGAAAAGCCGCTTTGTTATAGCTTAATAGCTTTAAAATTTAGAAAAATCTCACTAAATTATATTACTCAATTCTTAATAACAAATCAATATACAGAATGGAATAAATTTTAAGCCTGGCTGGCGTGGCTCAGTGGTTGAGCGTTGACCTATGAACCAGCAGGTCACGGTTTCGTTCCCATTCAGGGCACATGCCAGCACTGCGGGCTCGATCCCCATGTGGGGCATGGGCATGCAGGATCAGCCAATCAATGGTACTCTCTCAATCATTGATGTTTCTATATTTCTCTAACTCTCCCTTCCTCTCTGAAATCAATAAAAATATCTAACAAAAGAACAACAACAAAAAATTTAAAACATTTATGCCAAGTAATACTTTTTAGCTATACAGAACGCTGTCTCCTCACAGGAAAACTTGGTAAGAGTTTAAGTTTGCCCATATATGATGCCCACTGAGCAATGCGGCGCATGTTCAAGCAGAGAATGGATGGCGGGCTGCTGTACCTTTTCATCCAGAGCTTTGTGGTGCTCAAACAAGGACTTGAGTGCTTTGAGGACTTCCACCTCGCTGGACACGCCTGCTGGGGACTGCGCCTGTCTCTTCACCACGGTCATCCGGAGAGACCGCTCGTGCCTGGAGACAAGGCACTCTAAATGTTCTAGCAGCAGCTACAAGAAAGGCCAAAATTAAGCATGTTTAAGAACACTCTCAGTACTGTATTTGAATCTGGAGCAAATAACACCCTTCACTCTCACACTAACTCCCTTCAATTTGGTCTAAAGCCAGAGAGAAAACTCTCAACTGCATTAAAACATTAGTTCTTCTCATTATCAATTTCAAGCCAGGACGGAGAACACCGAACTGATCAAATGCAGTGGAGTCACGGGAGATGCTGAAACTGCTTGAAGCCGGACGGAGCAGGTCATCTTTGAGAAGAAAGCCAGCGGCGCTGCGTCGGACAGCGACCCAGAGGCCAGTGTGCGAGCACGCAGACCGGACTCACCCTGGTGTTGTTTCTTTCCGCCTTCAGTTCAGCAATCTCTTCCTCCCGCTCCAGCAGCTGCTCCCTGCACACATTGAGCTCTTTAGTAAGTGCTGCAAACTCCTGGAAAACAGGACACACGCTGTCAAGCTCCCAGGCTCACCCAGAGGCAGCCCAGGCCTGGGGACAAGGGATGACCCTCCAGAGACAAAGGTCAGACCCCGAGCCCACACCACAGATCACCTCCCTCAGACCGCCTGTCAGGCATTCAACGGAGCAAAACTCCTCTGAAATAATTAAAATGATCTGCCAACTTTTCACTGCATCTTAAGTTTTTCTCTCTAAAGAACAAAGGGACCAACATTCACTTAATAATCCATCTGACATTCAAATTACGAAAAATGGTTGATGTAGATGATTCTAGACAATTTACAAACAGGTGGTATACTCAAGTTCATGCATAAATTCTTTGAAATCAAAGTCAACTTTACCACAGAAATGACACCAGTTATTAGAACCTGACTTTATAAAGCTAGCCCCAAGAGCTTATTTGAATCCTGACGCAGAACTGAAACACTTGAAAGAAGCTGTACCCAGGACTTGAAAAGAAGCAAAACCTAGCACTATTCATGCAAACTGGGGCACGTGGTCATCCCACCTATGAGAGGTGGGTGGACAGAGATGGAAGGGAAGGGGTTAAGACTTCTGAGTATGCCTAGTTCTGTGATTCTAATTTTTGAATCATATAAACGATTTATATATTCGGAACAAAATTATATTCCAAACGAAAAAGGAAGACCCTAAAATTAAGAATAAACAAAAACAAATGAACCTAACTGTGCTATCAAATTGTGTCCATTATGTTACTTCATATTGCTTTAAAACCCATTATTCTAACTACACTTGACAGTTGAACAATGGGGGTAGGAGGGCGTGTTTAGGGGCACCGACCTGCCCATGCAGTAAAAAATGTGCCTGCATATAATTTTTGACTCTCCAAAACTTAACTACTCATGACTTACTCTTGACTGAAGCTTTACCGATCATATAAACGGTCAATTAACACATATTTTGTATGTTATATTATATACTGTATGCTTGCAATAAAGTAACTTAAAGAAAATAAATTAAGAAAATTATAAGGAAGAGAAAATACATTTATAGTACCAAATGTGTGTATCGAAAATAAAAAGTGCCTATTTGTGGGTCTGCACAGTTCAAATCCATTTTGTGCAAGGGTCAATTTGCATATATTCTTTTTTTTTCAAACTGATTTTAGAGAAAGGCAGGGAGGGAGAGAAGGAAAGCATTGCTCAGTCGCCTCCCGTACACTTCCCAACCAGGGATCGAACCCGAAACCTTTAAGTAGACAGGACTCTCCAACCAACTGAGCTACCCTGGCCAGGGCTGGGCTGCATATATTCTTAAGATATATTTATTCTAAAACTCAAAAGAATTATAAAAACAATTCTAAAACTTGACTCAGTAGGTTATTATAATAATAAGGTACTGAAAATCTAAATAGGATAAAGAAAACAATGTTGCTCGGGCTGGTTTGGCTCAGTGGATGGAGTGTCAGCCCAAGGATAGAAAGGTTTGGGGTTTGATTCGGTTAAGGGCATGTACTTGGGTTGTAGGTTCAATCCCTGCCCCAGTTAGGGCACATATGGGAGGCAGCCAATGGATATGACTTACATCCATGCTTCTTTCTCTCTCCACTCCCCCCACCTTCTTTCTACTCTCTTTAAAAAAAAAATAAAAAAAAATAGAAAAAATATCCTCTGGTGAGGATTAGCCAAAAAATATGAAAAAAAGAAGTGACCACTCTAACCAATGGTTCCCACCTTGTGTCCATTCTTGCAGCTTAAGCATGATCCAACAAACCTTGTCAATCCCTCCACCTGACCCGTGACAGTATTTAAAGAAACCCCTACTCTTTGGCAGGCAAGGCTGTGCCTGCCCGTCCCCACCTGATACATTCCCTGGTGTGAGCCATGGCCAAGTTCTTTCTTGCTTCTGGCTTCTCTCAGCCTCTGGATGTTTGACCAAAAGAGACTCTCCATAGGACTTTTCTGGGTCACTCCTGGACCCCAGTGTGCCATAGACAGCACACCTCACACAGCCTTGGCTGTATTTTTAACTGTCATCTGTGAAAATAACACCTCAAACCTGTACTTCTGTTGAGAAGCAGTTTGATATGTCAGCTCTCGATAGACAGGAACTCTGTCTGACTCTTCCACGGTCTCCCGGGGATATGGAACTCGGAACCTTAGGAGTTCAACTGAAAGCGGAAGGCTCGCGTGGCCAGTGTGGCTCAGTGGTTGAGCATCAACCTATGAACCAGGAGTCACTGTCTGATTCCCCATTAGGGCGCATACCCATGTTGCGGGTTCTATCCCCAGAGGGGTCATGCAGAAGGCAGCCCATCAATGATTCCCTCTCATCATTGATGTTTTTCTCTCTGAAATCAATAAAAATGTATTTAAAAATATAAAAGTGATCACTGTAGCCCTGGCCAGTGTTGCTCCCCAGTTAGAGTGTCAGCTGACACACCTCAGGGTCACCAGGTTAATTTTCCGGTCAAGGGCATGTACCTTGGTTGCAGGTTTGGTGCCCAGTAGGGGTCAGGCAGAAGGCAGCCAATCAATGATTCTCTCTCATCATTGATGTTTCTATTCCTCTCTTCCCTCTGCTCTCTGAAATCAATTACCACGACCCCCCCTTTTTTTTTAAAGAGTGGAAGGCTCTGTCTCATGCAGACAATTAAAGGTGTTGACTCAGAGGAAGACAAGGCAGAGCTGCTTTAAAAAAGATGGCAAGTTGTGCAAAAAAGAGAAGATACAAATGAGCCAGTGCTACTTGGAAAAGATATATTTAACCGTTTCATCAACTAGGAACCACGGAAATAAGCACGGTCTCCTGAGCGAGGTTCTGCCAGGTCAGTGAGGCACACCAGGGGAACCATCGCGACAGCCTACCCCCAGTGAGGAGGCCTGGACTAACTTTACCACGGTCTGATGAGGAGGTTAGTCTCCCTAAACTCTGCACTGACGTAAGCTCAGCCCATGTCTGATGCCGTGTTAAAACCCTGAAAACGGAATTACAGTGGAGCGCTGCACCGCCTCTGCCTGTGACCCCGGAGCCCTCCACCCCGGCCCCTAGCTGCACAGACTTCCCTGTGGGGGGCGGGAGCTGCACTCTCCAATGTTCAGGGGCGTCTCTACCTCCGTTCCTTGGCCTCCCCAGCATCAGCGCTTTTCCAGATCCCATCCTCCCAGTCTGCTTCCCTTCCCAATGCACCCCACACCCTTTATACTGCCGCCAGCTTCCCCTACACCAGTGGTCGGCAAACTGCGGCTCACGAGTCACTTGCGGCTTGTGAGCGGTGGTTTGCCGCTCTGTTGACTAGTGTGTTTGCCAGCCACTGGGATAGGGGATTAATCACAAGGAACAACAGCCTGTAACTATTGGAATGGAGATCAGCTGATTCCAACAAATGAGATTTTTGAGCAACAAAAATCAACCACTGAGCAACACTGACCCGGCTGAGTGGTGATTGTTAAGACCTTGTTCAGGCCTGGCTGGTGGGCTCAGTGATGGGTGTTGTCCCATGCATCAGAAGGTCACGATTCAATTCCCAGTCAGGGCACATGTCCGGGTTGCAGGTTTGTTCCTGGTGGAAGTGAATACGGGAGGCAGCTGATCGATGTTTTTCTCTCTCACATTGATATTTTTTTCTCTCGCCCTCACTCTCTAAAATCAATGAAAACATTTAAAAAAGAAAACACCACCTTATTCCTTAGGGTGTCTGAGTCTTCTATACACTCCTGTTTCAGGGATTAGCAGACTTTGGGAGAGAGACAGGCAAAATTTGGGGTCCCACCCAATACTCAACCTGAACAATCGGGTTCTCTTTTCTCAGTTTCATATACTAGAGTTCTCTGAGAGAAATGTGTTTCAAAAATCTCATTTGTTGCTTTCAACACTGATATACTCACAACACTGCTTTCCCACTAATACTCATTATTTTCAAGTACCCAAGGAAGAGTTCACAAAAATGAATATATGCCGGGTCATCACCAGGCAAGCTCAACACATCTCCAAGGACTGAAATAATGCAGTCTCCTCAGGAATTGCAGTGGACTGGCAGTTTATGTCCCCTCCAAGTCCCCCAACTCGCCCCAAGGGGACGGTATGAGAAGGTAGGAACTTTGGGAGGTGATTAGGTCATGAATAAACAGAGCTCCTTTGCCCCTGCCACTATGTGAGGACAGTGAGAAGCTGGCCATCTATACGCCAGGAAGCAGGCTCTCACCCAACATCGAATCTGCTGGCACCGTGACCTTGGACTTCCCAGCCTCCAGACCATGAGAAATAATTTCTGTTGTTTATATAAGACAGCTAGTCTATGGTACTGCTATAGTAGCCAGAAAAGACTAAGACAGGTCTCTTTATGAAATTAAGCTAGAAATCAACACAAAGATAAATAGAAAATCCCCAAACATTGGGAAGCGTATACTTTCTAAAAACCTTTATGACAAAAAGAAGATAGAATGAAAAAAATTTATTTTAATATGTTTTTACTGATTTTTTTGAGAGAAAGAGAGAGAAAGGGAGAAGGAGAGATAGAAATATGGATGAGAGAGAAATACCAATGTTGATCAGCTGCCTCCTGCACACCCCCTGCTGGGGATCAGCCCAAAACCTGGGATTATGCTCTGACTTGGAATTGAATGGGTGACCTCCTGGTTCATGGGTCGATGCTCAACCACTGAGCTACAACATTTAATATTTTTACTTAAAGAATAAAAATTTGACTTATCAAAACTTGTGGAATGCAACCAAAGGTGTGCTTAGAGGGAAACTTACAGTCTTAAACACATATATTGGAAAAGAAGAAAAGCTAAAAATGACTTAAGCATCTATTTCAAGAAACTAGACAAAAGAACAAATAAAAAGTAGAAGGAAGGAAAAAAATTAATGAAGTCCTAACCGGTTTGGCTCAGTGGACAGAGCAGACTGAAGGGTCCTAGGTTCGATTCCGGTCAAGGAAATGTACCTTGGTTGTGGGCACATCCCCAATAGGAGGTGTGTAGGAGGCAGCTGATCAATATTTCTCTCTCATAGGTGTTTCTAACTCTCTATCCCCCTCCCTTCCTCTCTGTAAAAAAAAAAATTTTTTTTAAATCAATAAATATATAAAAAAATTAGTGAAATAGAAAACAAGTATTACATAGAAAAAAAATCAATAAAGTCAAAAGTTGGTTCTCTGAAAAGATTAATACAATTGGTAAACCCCTAGCAAGACCAGCAAGAAAAATAAAGCACAGTGACCAATATCAAATAATGGTAAAGGGGACATGAGTCACTTCACACTCATTAACTGAAAAGTTCGGGTGAACTACATGAATTCCTAGATAGACACAAGAAACAGAAAATAAGAAAAATCCTATTTCCATGTAAGAAAATTAATCTAAATTAAAGCCTTCTCAAACACATAAACAAATCCTACCCCAGCTTCTTCCAAAAATCTCAAGGAAAAGAACACCAATCTCACAGGAACTCTCCTGGGAACCCATGAGGAACACTTCCACTTTGTTTTATGTGACCAGCATAACCCTGACCAAACCCGACAAAAAGAACGGACGGTAAAACTCAGGGCTCGAAAATACGCAGATACTTAGCGTCACAGACACTCAGTGCAGGAAAGTTTGGATGCTACAGATCCATCATGATTCCATAGTTTCAATTATATAATTTACTTGTAAGGCTACACAAATGTTTTTGCTTGACTCATTACAAGATACATTTCTTGGCTCTCAATTAGGTTTTCAATGAGGATTGAAAATAAGAATTTTGCCCTGACCAGTTTGGCTCAGTGGATAGAGCGCCAGTCTGCAGACTCGAGGGTCCCAGGTTCGATTCCAGTCAAGGGCACGGACCTTGGTTGTGGCACATCCCCAGGAGAGGGTGTGCAAGAAGCAGCTGATTGGTGTTTCTAACTCTCTCTCCTTTCCCTTCCTCTCTGTAAAAAAATCAATAAAGTATATATTTTAAAAAAAATAAGAATTTTGAGACTAGAAATTGTGTTTTTAAAACATTGAAATAAGTTCATTCCTAGTTCATTGTAAAAGGCATAAAATTTTATTGGGCAAGTAGATAACATACATGTATTGAAACATAATACTTCTTTGAATTTCATTAGGCTTTAATATACTCATTTCTATTTAATTATAACTAAATCACCATGATTTATTGCCAAGTTGGAAACACTGTCAAATACATACTTTCAATAAAGGCAATTCAAAAAAGTAAAATCACAGACCAATTTCTAATGAATGCAGATGAAATAATTCTAAAATATATTAACAACAACAAAAACAGTGAAAGAAGAATAATCAGGTTGGGATTATTACAGAATTTCAAAAAAAATTTTTTTTAAGTTAAACCACCACATAAAAGAAACATCCCTTGATACAAACTGATGGTCACCAGATGAGCAGGGAAGGCAGAGGGTGGAGACGGGGTGAAAAGGGGGAAGGGACTAATATGTATGAATTGCCAGTTATAAAAATAGTCATAAAGTATAGCATAGGGAATATGGTTAATAATATTGGGGGAACTATGCATAGTACCAAATAGGTAATAGACTTATGGGAGAATATCACTCTGTAAGTTATGTAAGTATCTAACCACTATACCATACCCTTGAAACTAATAATATTGAATGTCAACTGTAATTGAAAAATTTTAAAGTTAAAAAAAAGTTAACATAATAATTTAATTCATTATTTTAAAAATGCTTAGCAAATTAAAAATAGAGAATTTTCAAATTTGGATAAAAATATCTACAAAGAAGCTACATCAAATATCACTTGTAAAATACAGAATGCTTTCCCTCTGATATTGGAAGCAACACAAGAAAACCTATTCTCATCACTTCTCCTTAACACTGTACTGGAGATCTTAGCCAGTACAATAAGGCAAGAAAAAGAAAAACGGGTATAGCACTGGGAAAGAAAAAAAAAGAAAGTGTTGTTTGCAGTGTGTATGCATAGAAAATACAAGAATTATTATTAGAAATATATTTAGCATGTGAATATCCAAAAAGTTCTATCTCTATCAGTAATACATAATTTAATGCATAAAGATATAATTTTAATGGCATCAAAAATATCAAATACGTATGAATAAATTAAACACGTATTAAACATACACAGAAAACTATAAAATACTAAGACCATGTTAAAGGAGATCTAAATAAATACTATATTGTGTTCATGACTTATAAGACCAATATTAAAAAGAGGCCAGTATTCCCCACATTAGTCTACAGATTTAATGCAATCTCAAAATCCCAGCACATTTTCTGGGGAGATACTGCCAAGTAGATCCTAAAATTTATCTGAAAACACAAAAGGGTAAAGATTAGCTAGGTGATCATGAATCAGAGCAAAGCTGGAGGACTTAAGTTACCAGCTATCAAGACTGACTAAATCTACAGTAAGTTAGACAGTGTGGCATTTGTGCAAAAAACAACCAAAAGATCAAGGGCACAGGGAAGTCCAGAAACAGACCCATGCATTTACAGTGACTTGATTTATGACAGAGATGACACTGCAGTGCACTAGGGAAGGATGGTCTTCTTAATAAATTACATGGTGTCATTTGGATATCCATATATTTCAGGTGGGAGAAGGATCTTGGCCCTTATCTCACAACCATAAACAAAAATCAATTTCAGATGGATTATAGATCTAAATGTGACAGCTAAAACAAGAAAGCTTTCACAGGAAAACACCTTAATGAACTTCATGACATCATGCAATGAACCAAGAGCATCTATTGGGCAACATTAAAATGAAAACTTAACAAAAGACACCACCGAGCCGAAAACGGTTTGGCTCAGTGGATAGAACGTCGGCCTGTGGACTGAAGGGTCCCAGATTCGATTCTGGTCAAGGGCATGTACTTTGGCTGCGGGCACATCCCCAGTAGGAGGTGTTGCAGGAGGCAGCTAATCGATGTTTCTCTCTCATTGATGTTTCTAACGCTCTATCCTTCTCTCTTCCTCTCTGTGAAAAATCAGTAAAATATATTAAAAAAAAAAAAAGACACCACTGAGAGAGTGAAGAGGCAAACACAAGAAAGTAAAAGAAAACCTGCCATATGTATATGCACTGAACACCCACCAGACAGTGAGAATGAAAGAACTGATGAGACCACCTACTAGAGAATCACTGATTGCTCAAGCACTGCAGATGGTACAAACTGGTACCAACACCCCTCCAGGCAGTGTGTGCTGAGGCTGATCAAATGCACACCACTACTTGTCACTCCTCTGAACACACCTAATAGGAATGTATACAGATCTGCACCCAAAAGACAAGCAAGGATACTCAGGACAGCATTTGCAAAAACTAGAAATAACCCAGATACCCACAAACAGTAGAAGAATAAGTTATGATAGCCCTGGCTGGTGTGGCTGAGTTGGTTAAAGCAGTATCCCATGCACTGGAAGGTCATGCCTAACTATCAATGTATCTCCTCACATCAATGTTTCTCTCTCCCTTCCTTCCTCTCTAAAATCAATTTTAAAAATAAACAAGTTATGGTATATTCATTCATATATTGGATTACTAGACAGCAGATGAGAATAAACAAAGCTACATAAGACAACATGGATGGATCTCACATACAATGTTGAATGAAAGGATCAAGAAAGAAATATACACATTACTTTACTGCATTTATATAAAGTCAAGAACATGCCAAAGCAATCATCACCAAAAGTCAAAAGCGGGCAGGCTGGCGTGGCTCAATGGTTGAACATCAACCTACAAACCAGGAGGTAACAGTTTGATTCCTGGTTGACGCCACATATGCCCTGGTTGCGGGCTCCATCCCATGTGGATGGTGCAGGAGGCAGCAGGTCAATGACTCTCTCACATCATTGATGTTTCTATCTCTCTCTCCCCCTTCCTCTCTGAAATAATTTAAAAAATATTTAAAAAAGAAAAAGTCAAGACCGTCATTTTCTACTGGTATTTGTTTTATATATTGGGATTCTGAATACAAGTTTTCTTAAAGAAGGAGTTCCTATGGTTTAAAAATAAATTGAAAACCACTGGAACAAATAAAATGAAAAATCCTTCCAAAAAAGGCGGAGGGGGAGGGGTGTGTGTAGTTAGCTTTGGGGGACAATTTACTGGGAGCAGGTAGAAGGGGCTTCTGGGAAGCGTGGTAATGTTCTGTTTCTTGATTTAGTGGTGGTTACAAGAGTGTGTTCACTTTGTGAAGAATTCAGAGATGCACCCTTAAGATATGTGATTTTCTTGGTGTATGTTATATTCAAATTTTGAAGTACATACTTGCCTATATAATGTGCCAGGAAAACAAATGTACTTATCTGATTCATATGCCTCCTATCTGGCTACACTGTTAACCACCAAACCGGAGATAAATGCCAAGAAGGGGAAGAGTCCAAAAAAGCAGGTTTACTTGATGGCTCCTGTGTTTCTGAAAGGCTGGCCCCGGGCGCTTAGGTGTTGAGGTGACTGCGTGACACCATCTCTAACTTAATGAGGCATTTCCAGGTTACCACCCGAGCAGTAGCTAGAAACAAAGCATTGAGCAACTGTCTCACCCCTCTGGTGCCACAACGCCCTGCGCTGCACAAACCCCGGTCCCTTCCCTGTTGTGTCCTCGTGCACCTTTAAAAAAAACTGCCTCACCAAATATGTACGTATCTGACATACACCTCAGTATATGAACCTGCCTCAAATTACACTGCAACAAATATAATCACACACACAAAACAACACAACTGAGAAGATTTACGAATACACTAAAATCTGGCAAGAGATAACATGACCAATCCTTTTAAGCTCCTGCTAATAAAATCAGATCTAAATAAAATCGGTGACTTAGAGGATTGGAATGAGGAAAAACTTAACGATTCTCTAATCCAAAAAAAGGAAATATGATAGCACTCACATTAAATGATTGCTGCTAAAAAAGAAATCCAAATGTTAGACTTATCAATCTTTCAGGACGGCTGACTAAAGCCAAGAAGTGCATTAAGGCCAGTAATTATTCATTCACTAATTCAGCGCTGCAGACCCACCACGAGAGCATCACTGCGTGCCTATTCAGGGCGGCCTGAAAGCACCATCAAGGCAGCGCTTATGAATAAGTAAAACAGCACCTAGATAGCTCATAAACACCCAAGTCACTTTCCTCTCTCCCACCAGGCTGTGCCTTTTACCTTCCATTCCAGCTGCCATTTTCTCCCTTCACCTATCATTAAACCCTCATTCAGCTCCATAATACGCGGGTTTGAAACCCAGGCCCAAACGTAACATACTTAAATGAACTGCAGCTTTAGAATTCTCACGGGCCAAGGAGAAAGTTCCAAAGGAACCAGCCCAGTCTTCTATCTCCTCGAACAAATTTCATTCACAACACGCAGGTGTCCGGACACAGGTGGACTGTACAGGCATTTTCCAGGTGAAACCAATCCTACTGGTCCCCTCAATTTGATGCAATCCCTGGGAAATACCCATTTAACAAGCGATGGCTGAAGGCGAGCGATCAAAAGGCACCGCATGGCTTGATTGTTCGTTCCAAGGTCCTTTCTCAGAACCTTTTCTCCTGAGCAGTGTAATCCTCAGGACCTGCCTCTAGAGCTCTTACAGATACCAGAAGCCCCTCCACTCACACATGGTCAGGCACAGTCCTCCATCTAAAAATACCAACACCATCAAGATGACCTCACAGAAATGACACCGCTGGGGAAGACACCCATCCGCCAAGCTGCAGGGGGGGGGAGGGAAGCGCATCGGTACCTGCGGCAGTGCGGTGTTGAGCTGCCTCTGCAAGGAATCCCTTTCATGGCCAACCTCGTGCAATTTCCCCTGGGTCAACGCCAGCGTCTCTTGAGTCTCCCTCAGCGTCTCGAGGAGGCGGTCCTTCTCCTCCAGCATGGACACCATCAACTGCTCAAAGTGCGAATCGGCGTCCGGCTGCGAAGGCGAGCCCGACCCATGGCTCCCGCTCCCTCCGGGGGGCCCTTCGGCTTCACTGATGGTGGGCATCACCTCGCACATCATCTGGAAAGAAAAGAGCCGGGCGACAGTCAGCCAGGGCAAGGGCAAGGCCTCCGACAAGGCTGTGACTTCACCGCTGCCTGGCCTGAACCAATGAGAGGCCGACAGCCTCCTTCTTCTCAGATCTGCCAGGGTCTGAACAGGACAAACGGGGGAAACACACACATGCCAACCGCAAGATGAAGACATTGACGGACAGCGACCCTCAAAGGGCATGAAGAGCAAGCCCTGGGTATTTTGTTTTGCAAAGCTGTATTTCCTAGATGCTGAAAACACGTGTGCTTCTGTAATCTATGTATTTTTTTTTCCCTTCCTATTTCCCGGTAGAGGAAAAGAAAGTCGACACACACACACACACACACACGCCACCCAATCAGTCTTCAGGGGAAAAACCCAGAGCACACGACCAGTAAAACCCACAAGCACAAATCCACCAGGCATCTCACAGGAATGTGTGCAGTCAGCTCCCGGGAAAGGAGGACTGACGGGCTCCCTGAATTCTTGGGCTGGATTTGGGGAGCGCTAACAGGGCTGGATGCCTGAGGAGGGGCTGGGAGACCTGTTTTTCACTGGCTGCAATGGCTGGTCCGACCATCTAACTTACGTAAGTTACCAGATCCAAAAAATAAAAATAAAAAAATAAAAAAATTCCACAATGGAAATACAGCAAGCAGGTCGACGCAGCCGTGACGGCTAGGAAAGAAGAGTGAAAGGTGAGATTATGAGCGGCTATTAAATGTCTCAAATATAGCGCCATGGCCAGCGAGAGGAGAGCCCGAGAGCCCCAAGCGGCCGGCGGCGTTCCCGGCTGCGCAGACCCCCGGGCGGGGGGAGCCCGGGACGGCGCGCACCGGGCGGCCACCGCGCCCTCCCCCCCCCCCCGGGTGCTGCGGATGCCCGGACCCCGGGGGGCGCTGAGCACAGTTTACGCCGGGAACGCGGCCCGAACCGGGGTTTCTCGCGGCCACAGGTGTTTGCCTCTCGCGCCCGGAGCTGGGATCACCGGGTCGCTGGGGGCATGGGAGGTGGAGGGGGGGGCGGGGAGGCGCGCGGAGCCTAGAGCGCGTCCCTCGGGGCCCGGGGCGGGGGGGAAGGCATCCTCCTCCCGGGGTCCCGCCGGGGCTCTCCCACCGGCCCCGCGCCGCGGGCCCCGCCCCCAACTCCCGCCCGCGCCCCCCGGAGCGCGCGCCCTTTCCCCCGCGAGGCTGACCCTCCCGGGCGGCGGTGCGGTCCCGGGGCGGGGCTGGCTCCCGCGACCCCGCTCCGCCCGAGCCTGCCTCAGTCTCCCGCTCCCTGGCTTACCTTGCTCGCCGGCGGGAGCAGGCGAGGCGGCTCCGCGGCGGCGCCCGGGCGGCCGCTCGCTCCGGGCGAGCTCGGGGCCCGACGAAGGCAGCCCGCGCCCGCGCGCGCCCCCTCCCCCCCGCGCCCGCGGCCCCGGGCCCGCCGCCCCCCCAGTCACTAAGGCCGGCCCGCGGCCGGACACTGGCGGAGCACGGGAGGAGCGGGCCGGGCTGCGCGTCGCCGGCGTCAACGTGCCCGACGTCGGGCGCGTCGGCGTAGCGTCAGCGCCGAGCGCCGCCGGCCCGGCCCGCCCCGCCGCGGGGGAGGGGCGTGGAGCAAGAACCGTGGCGGCCGAGCGCGCAAGCGCCGCCTCCTCAGGTGGGGCAGCCTGCGCCTCGCGGGCGCCGATTGGATGGGCGCGGCCAAAGCCCCGCCCCCACGAGCCCCGCCCACGTCGGGGTCGCCTCCCCGGAGTCGGGGCTCGGGGCTCGGGTCCTGCTGACCACAGCATCGGCGCGCCTCCCGGCTGCCCCCAAACCTCCCAAGTCATTATCGCGCGTCTACTCTGTATCCGGCTCCGAGCCAGACCCTTCCCGGCGTCACGTCCCCACACCTGGCTGGAGGAGGGCGCGCGCGGGCGGAAGTCACCTGCTGGCAGGTCCGAGCCCGCGGCGTGGCTTCCGGAGCCTGCGCGGGACCGATCCGGACCGGACCCCGGAGGACGCGGTCTCTACGCCGGACCCGGTGACCCCGCTTTACCTGCGGGGGTCGGAGCGGAAGTGGAGTCCCCCCGGCGCTGGGCGGCGGTTGCAGGCTTTGGAGCCAGGCGCGCCTGGTTGGGCCCCCGCAGGTGCTTCTGGAGGTGTGCGCTTCCCGCGGTGCGCGCCCGAGTGTGACTCAGGAGGGAGAACCTGTCTGGCACCCAGCGCCTTATCTCCGGGCTGGGGAGAGGACCCAGAACTACCCCCGGGCTTTGCTAATAAGTAGAACATCTGCAAGGAGCCACCAGATGAGCGCCTGGCTGGGAGGCACGCTGCAAAGGATGGTCATTTTTCATCCTCATTCATGTTCCTGTTTCAGCCTGACTCACACCTTTTTAAACACCAGCTCTGTGCCAAGGCCTGTGCTAGATCCTGCAGGTACAGGAATTGATAAATACAGCTCTCATACATGAAAGCAGATGCTCCCCGTCACGGTTTTTGACACTCTTGGAGCACACACTCTTCACGAAACCAGAAGGTCAGGGCGTGTTGCCAGGCGCCACTGGCCACCGTCTGGCTTTTTTATTTTATTTTATTTTTTTTTTTTGTGATGAGGCAGCCAGGAGTCCCTGAATTACCCAAGTCTAAATAAAGGCAATGTGGCCCTAGCCAGTTTGGCTCCATGGATAAAGAGTCGGCCTGAGGACTGAAGGGTCCCAGGTTCGACTCTGGCCAAGGGCACATGCCTGGGTTGTGGGCTTCATCCTCAGTAGGGGGTATGCAGGAGGCAGCTGATTAACGATTCTCATCATTGATGTTTTTTTCTCTAAAATCAATAAAAATAATTTTAAAAAATAAATAAAGGCAATATGGGGGGCAGTGAGCCCTACGCAGGCTGATTCCTTGACTCCCCCAGATTGCTACCTCAGATTGGCTTTCTTAACTCCCCGAGTCCAGGACCACACCTCTTTTTCCTTCATGTATTCATTCATTCAATAAACATTGAGTGACTGCATATAAATATGAGTTTGCACCCCTAAGCCAGGGTCTGGAACAGAGGAAAGCCTCCAGCTCTCCTTACATGTGCCAGCTTAATTCATCCAGCCCATATCTGCACCATGTTCATACAGTACCTGTCTCCTAAGAAATCAGGAAAAAATAAATACCCGGCAGGAGAGAGAGGTTTTCCCACAGCGAGGCTTACCATTGCCCTCCAGATGTGCTGAGCTCTGCGATTTCCCCAAGTGTAGGAAGCTGGACTGCATAGCTTGTGGTAGTGGGGGCAGGACTGTGACCCTGCTTCTTTCCTGGGGGTGGGGGTGGGGAAGAAATTGGGAAGATATGTACTCAAGTTTAGTTCGATGGGGTGGAATGTTCATTCATTTTATGAATATTTTTAGGGTCCTATGTGTCAGGTGTGGCTGAGGTTTGGGGAACACGGAGCTAAGACATCACTTCCCCCCAGTTTACAGCCTGGAGGGGCAAAGAAAAACAGGAGTATTGCAATGTCTGTCTTATAAGCAACGTGTGACCAGTGCAGAGGGACCACAGAAGGAGGATCCAACTCTCCCGTTGGCATCCTGGGGGCTTCACAGAGGAGATCTGAGCTGGGTCTCAAAGGATGAGCAGTTTCCCAAGCAGAGAAGGGAGAAGGCCATTTAGTATAGTGAGATGCCAGCTTTCACTCATTTTCTTTCATTCATGCATTCATTCATTCATTCCATTCCATTCCCCCAGAATGCAAATTCAGTAAGAGAAAGCTGTAAACAAGCTAACTGGCCAGCAAAAAGAGATGGGTTAAATCGTTTTTCCAAATGACAGAAAGTGGGATGACATTCTCAGTCATGTTTTGATAACTATCTAATCACAGGCAAAATTCTATATCTTGTTTGTGGTGGTAGTTACAGGACTGTACATGTTTGTCAAAACTCATACAACTGTACACTAATATGTAAAGTATGCCCTAATTTTTAAAATTGGGAAAAACCTTTTTAAAAAAGCAAGTTACAAACAAGTATATACAGAGTGAGTCCAAATTCGAAAAAGAAAGCAGGCTGTGTTTAGATGAAGCATCTTTGATATAAACTTGATCTCACACACAAAAAGCTCTAGAATTTTGATAAAATGAGTTTGTATGTTTTTTAATATATATTTTTGTTGATTTCAGAGAGAAAGGGAGAGGGAGAGAAGCAGAGAAGAGAATCATCACTCGGCTGCTTCCTGCACACTCCTTACTGGGGATTGAGCCAGCCACCAAGGACATGTGCCCTGATTGGGAATTGAACCATGACCTCCTGGTTCATAGGTTGATGCTCAATCACCACACCACACCAGCTGGGTCACAAAATAAGTTTTATATGAAATGAAATGACATTTTAAGCCTCAAATTTGCTAAAGAAAAACATATACATCCATACATGAAAATATGAGGGTTGTACATTTCTCCGTATAAACGTGTTTTCCTGCAGAGGGACACATCAGAATGTTGGCAGTGGGGCGTGGGTAGTTTTCATGTCTTTCTTTGTACTAGTCTGTACTTCCTAGATACTTCATGGTGAATGTGCACTACTTTTATGGGGGTGGGAGGGCACAAATCTTATTTTAATAAAACCTAGGCAAGAATGAACCATGGGGAATTGCTCAGGAAGCTAAAGTGACTCTTAGATGCAGTTATCTGTGCCACCCAACTAAACTGCTTTCCAGAAGTATTCCTCTGAACGACATTGTAGAGATTGGGTGGCATCCCTGGAAGCCTCAGTCAGGACAACCATGAACATGGGAAATGCTTTGGCTCCAATTCTTCTGAAATTTTAATAAAAGGAAATAAGGTGAGATGGCTGGGGAGGGGGCAGGCAGTTTATTACTATGCCTAGGGTTGTGTCTTCACAAATTGCCACCAGCCTCGGCTCCGGCTGATGTAGTTAGCTGTCAACCTTGAGCATGACCCAAGCCACCTCTCCTTTCTAGAGATGCAACCAACCCAAGGAATCCTGGGAGGTCAGAGTATCACAGAGATCTGGGTGTGTCTCCCACCCCCAAGAATATGTAAGAACCTAATGACCGGTGGTGTGACCAGCAGCCAGGAGGTCTGGGCTGGAAGAGCTGCATGGGTGGATGGTGGGACAGGGGACCCTCCCTTTTGGAGGAAGAAATTAAGCCCAGAGATGCAAGAGGGATTTTCCCACTGGCAGCCAGCCAGGTTGGGGTCGAGATGGGACTGGAGTTTTGAGTGAACCGGGGCTAGTGGCTCCCGAGTCCACCCTGCTTGGACTTTCCATGTACCCCTGTAAAGGTGGGAGGTCAGTAAACGAGGAAACAGGGGAAGAAAGCAAGTCCTTTGCTCGTTCATCTCATTTAATTCTTAAAGTAGCTCCCCGGATGGGTTCCTTCATCTTCCCATTTTGCAGATGAGAAAACTGAGGTCCAAGTGGCCCATAAGCAGGGAGATCGGTCGTCAGTCCAATTGTTCCAGGGTCCATAGTGGTTTGATTTCTCGTGGTTAACCGGTTAGCTGAAATTCTAACCCATCAATGAGCCAGCCTGGTTGGTGGGAGCTTGTTTTGGTGCATGCCAGTCCCTGAGAGCAGGGAGGAGGAAAATCACATTTGCAGAACATTTTACCAAAAACCCTTTACCCCTGTAACCTCACTCACTCCCACATTCTTTGACAGGTGCCGCAGAGAGATTAGAGAGTCCGCCTGACGCCCAGGATTTGGTCAAAGCTCTGCCTGGAATGCAGGAATGGCTCTGGAGCCAGTGTTCCTGATGCTACATCAAAAGGCGCCCCTGACCCCCAAGCTGGGGACAAAACCCCTTGACCCGTGCAGGCCCATTACCACCACTAAGGCCTCCCGAGGGTCCACACTGTCTCCCAGCTGCCCAGCCTAAAATGCTCCCCACAGAGTGGCCCAGCTGTGGGAGTACCTCACAGCCTCCCACACAGGGGTAAAGACTTCTGTCCCCTTCACCTATATAATTAGGTTTAAAAATCAGGTCATAAGCTCCCTGCAACTTGATTTTCTGGAATTTCACTGAGTTCATCAGATAGTGTCATCTAACAAAAATACCCAGCTATTACAGGGAGAGGAGCCCACGGGCACTTCAAACTCTGAGAGCTGGGCGCTCTTCCCTTCACCTTGACCTTGGGTCAGGTATGTCACCCATTCTAAGCCTCAATCTCACCCGTCAGACGGGGACAGTGAAGATGGTCAGATGGGCACCATCCACGGTTACTCAGCTGGGATGTTGAAATGGGAGTAACCGCCCTTCGTGTCCAGTCACCATTTCCCTCTTTGAAAGTCACTTGTGGTTCCTAACAGAGACTCCGGAGCTGGGTGGCCTGGTTCCAACATTGGCTCTGCTGCTTTTGGCCGTGGCCGTGTACGCTTAGGCAACTCGGTTGACCGCTGTGGGTCTCCGCTTCCTCATTCCTAAAGCAAGGATCCTAGCACCGCCTCGTAGGCTGGCTGAGAGGATGTGTCTCTCTCACATCAATGTTTCTCCCCTCTGCCTGCCTCCCTCCCACTCTCTCTAAAAATCAATGGAAAAAATATCCCTAGAAGGATATGCATCTCCTTCAGGTTACCCTGGCTGCCCAGTGCTATGCTATCGCCTCACATGGCCCTTAGCACCTGGATCAGCCCCGCCTCCGGGTACCAGCGGCATAGTGTGGGGGAGCATTCATTTGCACGCCGCTTCCCAGAAGGGCTTTTCCAGTCTCACGATCCCAGCCAGTGGGGGCAGCCATCTGAAGAGGAGACTGACAGGCATCACGCTCACCACACACTGGTGCCCAAAGGTGCAGGGAGAATTCGACCATTTCTGTGTGTCCGCCGAGCACGCCCCTGCCATGCAGGCCTGCTGTCCTGGCCAGTTCCGGTGGCCGGGATTTCGGCGCCAGGATCTCCTACGTCAACTCCTCCAGCTTTCTGCTGCCAGCCAGACCGCAGACCATCCGCTTAGACACAGACCCCAGTCCCCTTTCCAGGACCTGTGGCCCCTGCGCAGGGCCCTCCCGTTATGAATGTTCACGGGGGACTATTGTTTTTTTAAGTATATTTTTAATTTATTATTTTTTTTTGAGAGAGAGAGAGAGAGAGAAACATCGATTTGTTGTTCTCCTTAGTCACACATTCACCGGTTGCTTCTTGGTCGTGCCCGGACTGGGACTTGAACCCGCAGCCTTTTTTGTTGTATTCTTTTTTTTTTTCAAATATATTTTATTGACTTTTTACAGAGAGGAAGGGAGAGAGATAGAAAGTCAGAAACATCGATGAGAGAGAGACATGGATTAGCCGCCTCCTGCACGCCCCACAGTGGAGATGTGCCCGCAAGCAAGGTACATGCCCCCAACCGGAATCGAACCCCAGACCTTTCAGTCTGCAAGCTGACGCTCTATCCACTGAGCCAAACCGGTCTCGGCATTTTTTGGTGTATTCTTATTGCCCAACTCCTCCTGACCTATTCCTAAAAATCTCACCAACACACAGAGAAATGTTATTCCCTCTGGAATATTTGTCCTGAAACAAAAGATTGAGAGGATCAGATAGGGTCATTGGCTTTTTAATATTTAAGGGCATGCCAATGCAGTGTTCTCCATAACGCCGAATAACGAGGGGGCGGGGTATTCTGGTTTCTCTTTGCCAAGTTTGAAAGATGAGTATCCGTGAGGAACTCGGATCCTGTGGCTGCTGACTTACTGAGGAGGAAGGTCAGGCTGCGCTGTGGTGCCAACCAGCACCCGCCCCCACACCAGTCTAGCTGAGTGGGACCGTCAATGGGTGTTTTGTTCCAGTACCTTCCATTGATCAATCTTGGCCCCTGGGCCAGGAAGGTCTTTTTCTTTCTTCCTGACATGACCTTAAAGTCACTTCAACGTTCACAGAGGATATGACAATGTCAGATGTTGGAATTTTTCAGCATGTACGCGATGAACATGTTTACCCGTTTTCATTCATTTACTCAGCACAAAAAGTCACCACGTTGAGCCACTGTAAGCCCGGCACTGGGCCAGGCGCTCAGAAGACCTCCCTCCATAACTGGAGATGTGAGAGCGGTCGTCTAGGCAGAGAAGGGGAGGAAGAAGCTGAGATTTGCATCTGGTTTGGAAATAGTATGTTCTGCGGCCAGTGACGACTCTTTTTCTTTTTTTTATAAATGAGGTTAGAAGATCTTTTTTCTTTTTAAATATATTTCATTGATTTTTTTTTTACAGAAAGGAAGGGAGAGTTAAAAACATCGATGAGAGAGAGACATCGATCAGCTGCCTCCTGCACACCCCCTACTGGGGATGTGCCCGCAACCAAGGTACATGCCCCTGAGTGGAATCGAACCTGGGACCTTTCAGTCCACAGGCCAACGCTCTATCCACTGAGCCAAACCAGTTAAGGCTAGTAACAACTCTTTATATTGGGCTCCATCGACTGGACCCCCACATGGAGCAGCAGAGTTGGGGGTACAGTGGCCGTGAGCGCCTCCTGCCCGCTGCCCTGCTGCCACCTGGGAGAGGAAGGGAGCTGCCGGGGAGGCGAAAAGCGAGGCAGACGGCTGCACTCGGGGGCCGGTGAACCGACGTGGCCGCTTGAGCTGAGGTTTCTTACCGGCGCTTGGCTCTTTGCCTTGGCGTGGCTGCTCGTCCTTCCTCACTGCTAAGACCCAGTTAGTTGGGATGATAGTTTTATCATTCTATGTAAAAAAAAAAAAAAGTGGGGGCTGGGGGAGCTGGAAGTCTTTTTGTTTGAGATCAGAATGTGTGTTAATTGGCTCGGGCTGCAATAACTCCGTCCCACGGACGGCAGCTTAAACCAGACATTTACTCCCCCGTCCTGAAGGTGGGAGGTCAGAGATCCAGGTGTTGACAGCCCTCTCCTCCCTGTGTCCCCGCAGGGCTGTCCCTCTGTGGGTATCTGTGTCCCGATCTCCACTTTTTATAAGGGTATCAGTCACATTGGATTGGGACCGCCCCAGGGACCTCATTCTACCTTAATCACCTCTTTAGAGACTCCATCTCCAGATACATTCTCACATGCTGAGGTCCTGGAGGTCAGGACTCCAACTTATGACCTCGGGGGACAGTGCAGCCCAATGCTGCCTCCCTCGGTGCCCTTGGCGGCCGTGGGGCAGATACCTCACTGCTCCATCCGCCCTCCACCCGTGTTAACTTCCTGCCACAGTTCCATGTCCAAGGTGTGATGCTGGACTGGGCTAAGATGGACAGGCAGGGCTCACAGAATACCTTTTACCGCACCAGGAGACAGGTTTCATTTATTTTTAAACATTTTTAAAATTGATATTTTTCAGAGAGAGAAAGAGAGGGGGAGAGAGAGAGAGAGGGAGAGAGAGAGAGAGAGAGAGAGAGAGAGAGAGAGAGAGAGAGAAACACACACATTGGTTTGTTGTTCCACCCATTCGTGCATTCATTGGTTGATTCACGTATGTGCCCTGACCAGGGATGGCATCTGCAGTCTTGGCACATCTGGGCGATGCTCTAACCGACTGAGCTTCCTGGCCAGGGCCCGGGAGGCTTGTTTTAAAAATGAATCTGACACACTTGAGCCGGGAGTCCATTCTCAAATCTAAGTTCCATTTCCCACCGCCATGCCTGCAGGCTACCTAGAGCCGTTTCTCCTCCTCCCCCACCCCCATCGGTAGGGCTGTGCGTTGGTGACACCTGTCTTTGTGTGTAGCTGGCAGCAGATGCCCGTATCCTGGCCACCTGTCTTCCTCTGAGTGTGTGTATTCCACCGTGTTCAGCGAGGAACCAGGAACTGGTGGTTTTCGTGTGCGTTGTAGACTTTCACCCGCGGGATGCTGGGGACGGGCCACTCGTGAGGCGTTTAGGACATGATAGTGGGGTGGGATTAAACATGAGAAGAGATGTCCTTGCATAGGAGGTGTTCGTGTCTCCCACACATGGAGCCTCAGCAGCCGGCACTGCCGCCCCATCCACCCTCTTATTATTATTATTTTTAATCCTCACTAGAGGTTATTTTCCCATGGATTCGTTTTAGAGAGAGTGGCAGAGAGAGGGAAAGCAGAGAGAAATATCGATGTGATATTTCAGGGCCCAGGCTGGGGAGGAGCCTGCAACCGAGATCAGTCAGTCCTCTTGGCCAGAATGGAACTGGCAGCCTTGGATCCCCAGGCTGATGCTCTATCCACTGAGCCAAACCGGCGAGGGCCCCACCCACCTTCCTCATCGCCTCAGGGCTCCCCACTGCCCACTGCCTGGCACCCACTCTGGCCACACCTCCTCCTGGCCCCGGAGGACGAGTGACGGCTCGCGGCTTGGCGGGGACCGATGAGAACACTGTCCCTGTTCCCTGCGGCCCGGCCTTCGCAGAACCAGCTGGCGGTGACTCAGGAGGAAGCAGCAGCAACGAGGCCTGTTCCGTGGGCAGCAGGGGTGGGGGCGGGGTGGGCGTTTCCAGTCGGGGAAATGCGGAGCTGTGAGCGAGGCTTCCCTTGAGCCAGGCAGGTGGCGCAGCCTCGATGGCCCAAGGAGGCCAGGAGGCCAAGGCAGGGCCAGGGCAGGGGCTGGGAGCGTTAATCCGCTCAGACCACTGTCACCAAGTCCCCCGGATGGCGGCTTAGAGCAGACACTGACTGCCCTCAAGGAGCTCCCAGTCCCGGTAAAGTCACCCCAAGCAATCGGCCAACACCGAGCCAGCAGGGCTCTGACCAGCACACAGAAGCAGCTCCTGGCTGTGGCAGGAGGCGCTTCCGCCCCAGAACCGACCCCAAAGCGGAGCCACGCCGGCTCCGGGTCCGGCTCTGGGGTGGCGCAGGCTGGAGTCACATGCAGAGCCTCGCCGCTCCCAGAGGGAGGGGCCTGCTCGCTCCATCCACCGCGCTTCAGAGCCTGGCCTTTCACATCCGGTGGAATGAGGACGTGCCCCATCTCTTTGCGGGAACCCCAGGAATTCCCACCATGGGAAGCTGGAGTGTGGGTCCCCCCGCACGCACTGCGGACCAGCCCTTCCCCAGGCCTGTACAGGGAGCAATCTGTCCCTGGCTCTCCGTCTTGATCTCCCTCCTCCAGGAGGAGCAGCTCCATCATCACCACAGAGCCTCCTAGCGGCCCCGTCAAGGTGGCGAGCCAGGGACAGCGCCCGTGTTGGCACAATGCCCCCAGCTGCCATCGGAAAGGCCCCACCCAGCCAGTTCCCGTGGAGTGATTCCCTTCTCCTAGCCCCGCTGGGCACCCCCTTGCCACCCAGCCCAGCTCGGCCTGGCGGGACCTCTTGCTTCCAGCCCCCAGTGATCTCTGGAGGCGACAGGAAAGAAGAAACAGGACAGGCAGGATCCTGGGAGGAGATAAGCCTTAAACAAGTCATTACTCGTCATTCTTTAATCACCAGGCGAGGCGTGCCCCCGAGGAAAGGGCGGGCGAGGAGAACCTGGCAGCGGCCAACAGCAGGCACTGGACGAGGCCCATCTGGCGGGAGGGGTGGTGGCCCCCAGCAGGTCTGGAGGGCAGGTGCTTGGCCACATGCTCACACACCTGTGCAGGCTCCCGAGGAAGCTTCTGGCAGCCCCACGAGGCCCCTTCTCCTCCATCACACTGAGCAGTGGGGGGACATCCCCCGCTAATGCCAGAAACATCCCCCTCCTGTAGAGGCCTAAACTTTATATATATATATTTTATTGATTTTTTACAGAGAGGAAGGGAAAAGGACAGAGAGTTAGAAACATCGATGAGAGAGAGACATCGATCAGCTGCCTCCTGCACGCCCCCCACTGGGGATGTGCCCACAACCAAGGTACATGCCCTTGACCGGAATCGAACCTGGGACCTTTCAGTCCGTAGACCGACGCTCTATCCACTGAGCCAAACCGGTTTCAGCCCTAAACTTTGTTTTTGAAGCTCCTAGTTTATTAATGCGGTCCCCTAGGTAAGATGAAGTCACTGCACAGTTGTGCCCCCTGCACCCCCTCATCTGCTGCCCAACACCGGCCTCCGCAGGCCTGACTCCTGCGTCCCATTCTCTGTGCTCTTGACTCGAGGTCGTAGTCTCTTCACACGGCCATCTCTCTTGAGTCTGGGTTTGGGTCTCTATCTCTATGTAACCCCGGGATTCACAAACCACGCCAAAGCCGGTTGTTTGGCTGCCACCAAAACGGGTCCTGAATCGAGACACCGAGATGGCGTTGGCTTGTCTTGTATATCTCGCTAGTTCTTCCCGAGTTCTCTCGTAGGGACTGTCCCTTCCCAGGGAGAAGGATGCCAGTGACCACTGGCTTCTGCTGAGGCTGGTCATGAACTTCCTGGTCCGGATAGTTCTGTGTCGCTCACAATGGCGGCCGACCCAGGGGGCCTTAAACTTACAGATTGAACAAGCACCCTGATCACGTGGTAACTTGTGAGCACCTTCCTCTCTGCAGTGGGTGGAAGTGGTCACCAAAAGACATGTCCGTGTCCTGACCCCCGGGATCTGCGAATGGATCTTTACAGACGGGATCAGATTAAGGGTGTTCGAGCTCCTGCATTTAGGGGGCCCTAGCTTGTATCACTATTAAAAGGGGAAAGAATGCACACACACAAGAAGCCGTGTGAAGACAGAGGCAGAGATCGGAGAGACGGGCCCCAGGCCCAGGGCTGCCAGAAGCCGGAGAGAGGCTCCAGGACTGAGAGAGAACCTGTTTCTGTGTCTTAAACCAGGGGTGGGCACCTTTATTCTGCCTGGGTCATTTAGATATTGGTGACATCGCTCGAGGGCCATACAAAACCATCAGTTTAAAACTGAGCCGGCTATATTTGGCCAAACATTTAATTAATTCACCCCTCATGCCTTGGCAGGGCCAGGCCAAATGATTTCTTGGGCCTTTTATGGCTCGCGGGCTGGACAGTTCACCACTCCCCCACCCCCACCCCCTGCGTAAGGATCCAGTGTGTTAGTTACAGGAAACTCCTCTCTAATCTAATCTATGCATCTTTATGTACTTACATATGAAATACCCCCCGCATTAGTGCTTGCTAAGACCGCAGCACAGCTGCCATGAAGCAGGGGGCACACAAGGAGGGGAAGATGAAGGTGAGACTTGGGGTCCTGGGTCCCTGTGTGGGCGGGTGTTAGGGGGCGGTGGATCTGGAGCAACAGAAGGAGTGACTGGTTTTGGCGTGCCGTATTTCTTAAGCGGGTGGTGGTAGCGGTGTCCACGGTATTTCATTACCATCTTCACTTCTGCTCTTTCGTATGAATGAACTATTTCATAGTAACAGGTTTTCTAAAGGGCACGGGACTTGGGGGTCCTGTTCTGCCTGCCTGGCCCATGGGTCGGGGAGGTCTCCAAAACTCTCTGAGCTCCCTGGTCACAGTGCCATCTTCTAGAAGGGGACAGTTGGCAGTGCCTGGCTGCAGGAGGCGTGCCTTGTCGGTCTTCAGGGTGAGGCCCCCCCAGGGAGAATGGCATCCAGATCCGAAGCTGGTCTCTGTGGCCACACACATCCTTTCTTCCTTCCTTCCTTCCTTCCTTCCTTCCTTCCTTTCTCTTCCTTTCTTTTCTTTCTCTTTCTTTCTTTCTCCCTTCCTTCCTTCCTCCCTTCCTTTCTCTTCCTTTCTTTTCTTTCTTTCTCTTCCTTCCTTCCTTCCTTTCTCCCTCCCTCTCTTCCTTTCCGTCCTTCCTTCCTTCCTTCCTAACTACCTCATAGTAACACGGTTTACAAAATAGCTGGTCTCTGTGGCCACTCACATCCTTTCTTCCTTCCTTCCTTCCTTCCTTTCTCTTCCTTCCTTTCTTTTCTTTCTCTTTCTTTCTTTCTCTCTCCCTTCCTTCCTTCCTTTCTTTCTTTCTGTTAAAAATATAGCTGGTCTCTGTGGCCACTCACATCCTTTCTTTCTTTCTTCCTTCCTTCCTTCCTTTCTCTTTCTTTCTTCCTCCCTCCCTCCCTCGCTCCCTTCCTCCCTCCCTCCCTCCCTTCCTTCTTTTCTTTCTTTCTTTCTTTCTTTCTTTCTTTCTTTCTTTCTTTCTGTTAAAAATATAGCTGGTCTCTGTGGCCACTCACATCCTTTCTTTCTTCCTTCCTTCCTTCCTTTCTCTTTCTTTCTTCCTCCCTCCCTCCCTTTCTCCTTTTCTTCCTTCCTTCCTTCCTTCCTTCCTTCCTTCCTTCCTTGCTTTCTTTTTCTTTCTTTCTGTTAAAAATATATTTTATTGATTTTTTTACAGAGAAGAAAGGAGAGGATAGAGAGCTAGAAGAAAGGAGAGGATAGAGAGCTAGAAACATCGATGAGGGAGAGACATCGATCAGCCGCCTCCTGCACACCCCCTACTGGGGATGTGCCCGCAACCAAGGTACATGCTCTTGACCGGAATCGAACCTGGGACCTTTCAGTCCGCAGACCAACGCTCTATCCACTGAGCCAAACCCGTTTCGGCAGATCCTTTCAATAAGAGAGAAAAGACTGGCTCTTTTTGCCACTTAACTTTTTTACAATGGCACTCAACGCCTTCTGGTAAATACCTAAATCCGGAGGGCCAGCCACACTACTGTTGCCCAATGCTCGCTGCACTTCTTCTGTCTGCATCCCTGCTGGTGGCTGAGAGACCACTGCTCACCACGATGATGGCTTTGAACTTGGAAGGTGAGGGAGCTGCCTCGGCCCCGCCCACAGGCCCCTGCTTCCTCACCGTGCTTCCTGGGCCTGGTTCCCAGGCCTGGCCAGCATCTGCAGGATGGCGAAGGCGGCTGGGGCCGGGCAGGCTGTGGGACCGGTCCCTCTCCCTCAGCCCGGGAGGGGCCCTGGGGCTGGGAAAGCCCGCCCACGGCTCGCATTCCTCCCCAGTGTCGGGCACACTTGGAACCAAATCCCCAGCGCCCTCGGCTCCACACCCACTGGCCTCCCTGGTGGCCTCACACCTGCCCAGCTGGTTCCTGCCCCAGGGCCGTTGCACTTGCTGCCCGGCCCGCCCGGCACACTCGGGCACGGCTCTTCACATGGCGAACGCCTCTCGGTCACCGAGTTCTCATGCCATAAAGTCACCTCTTCTGGGAGGTCAGGTTGGCCTCTCCCGCTCCCCCTGTATGGAAGCTCCGTGCCTGCTCCTCACTGGCCTTGCTTCTCGTGGGGAGGGAAGAAGCCAGGAGCCTCCGGCAGGAGGGCAATAAGCTTGGGAGGGAAGGAGGCAGATTACCAGGCCGACTCCAGTTTCAACTCCTTCAAGCCGACAGCATTCTGGGAGGCCAGGTGCCAAAAACCAGGTGGGCAGGCGCCACCTCAGGCCCAGGGAGAGCAGGGAAGGCTTCCTGGAAGAAGCAACGCTGAAGGAAGGACAGAGAATGAGACTCTGTCGGGTGAGGAGAGTGAGGGAAGAAGGGCTAGGCAGAGAGATGAGGTAGAGAGATGAGGCAGGTGCTCACTGAGGCCGGAAGTCCTCTTTGCCCTGAGCTCCCTCTTCCCAAAGATCTGGGGGGTGAGGGGTGGGGTTTAGATCGGCTCTGCCTGAGTGAAGAAAAACTGCGCGAGGAAGGAGGTTCTTCCCTATCAGCCCCTTTTCCGGGGCACCCCGAGGAAGCGGAGGGGCCCTTTTCCCACGGCCCCAGCAGGCTCCGCCCACCCAGGCTGCTAGCTCAGCGGCGGGCAGTGTGGGAGAAGGCAGAACGCCGCGGCTCCCACCCACAGGCCATGCAGCAACCTGCCTGCGGATAACAAGCTCAGTCACTCGTGAGAAAGAGAACCAAGGCCTCCAATAAACCCCGAAAACAACAGATCACACTCTCACCACCGGCCCGGGCTTCTCCAGGGCTTTCACCGAGGGGGGTGGGGAGGAAGAGCCGGCTGACAGCCGGGCCAGGGCCACAGTCTGGAGGCAGGGGCTCAGCGGCTGCAGGACACAGAGCCAGCGCACCACCCTGTGGTCTGGCTTGCACCTGCCCTCCCGACCCCGGGGGCTCAGGCCCCAGGTCCATCCTGTCTGTCCCAGGCCCAGGGAGCCCCCGAGCAGATCCTCAGGCCCGGCCAAGACCGTTTCCATCGTCCCCCTGAAAGCAGCCAGTGACATTCCAGCACATTGATGACAAGGGGCAGCGGTCCGACGCCATGTGCTCTGCGAGGCACTGTGTCTCCATGGCCAGACCACCGGCGTCTTATACCCTGTTTCCCCGAAAATCAGACAGTGTCTTATATTAATTTTTGCTCCCAAAGATGCGCTAGGTCTTATATTCAGGGGATGTCTTATTTTTCCAAGAAGAAGAGTACGGCACACATTTATTGTTGAACAAAAAAAAAAGGAAATTTATTACCTGTCTACGGTACGGTAGTCGTTGTCATCACAACCAGCTCACTGATTGGCCGCAGCGCAGCCGGAGCTGTTCAGGCAGTGAGAGGCCTCTTTAAATCAGGAGTCAGACCCCTTACGGTAGCTTCCGGGGGCCTTATATTCCCCGGAGGCCTTATGTTCGGTCGGGGGAGGCCTTGTTATTGGGGAGGTCTTATTTTGGGGGGGATGCCTTATATTACAGCGAGATGCAAAACTGGAAATAGGTCTTATTTTGGGGGGATGTCTTACTTTCGGGGAAACAGGGTATGTACTGCCTCACGGTGGGGATGCAGAGTGAACGGGATCAGCAGTGAGGTGAACAGGTGCCCCTTTTCCCACGCTGGGGACCTGGGACAGATCCAACACCCCACCCTGTGTCCGGAGTGTCTGTGACACGTGGGCGCTGTCCTGGGGGCTGGCAGTGTCACAGGGAACAAAATCAGGGGTGTGTCCCGAACCCCAAGGGGCTTCTGGTCCTATGAAGAGAGGTGACAGTACCAGCAAAGCTAACACTGAAAGGACCATGTCGGCCCTGGCCGATGGGCGAAGTTTATAAACCAGATCCCGGCAGTCTGGGTTTCCCCTCAGCAGCCCCGAAATCGCCTCTTGCCGAAGCCAGAGGCCAGCTCAGCTCCCCATTCACTTGCTGTCACAGCACTTGACCCTGCTGACCCCATGCCCTCTGCGCGCCCAGCGGTGACCAGCCCCCAGTTCCTTTTTAGGACTCCGCACCCCACCATGACTCCTGAGGGCCCCTCCCGCGCCCTCCTCTCCTCTGTCTGCACTTGCTGGGCAGGACCTTCCTTTCCTGAGGCCCCCAGGACTGGCTAGAAGCTGATGGCCCTGGACTGTGTTGGACGGGGTCCCCCCAAATCCATGTCCACCTGGAACCTCAGAATGTGAGCTTCTGTGGAAGCAGGGTCTTTGCAGGTGTGACATGGTAAGTTAAGATGAGGCCACCCCAGAGGAGGGCAGGCCCTAAATCCAATGACTCTTGTCCTCATAAGAGGGCCACAGGAAGGAGCCAGTGCCACGGCAGGGCAGAGGTCGCAGAGCCGCAGCCGCAGCTAAGGACACCACTGGTTGCCGAAAACCGCCAGGAGCCAGAAGAGGCAGGAAGGGTTCCCCTGAATCTTTGAGAGAGCACTGCCCTGGGACACTTTGACTCAGGACTTCCGGTCTCCAGGACTCTGAGGGCGTGACTTCTGCTGTTTTAAGGCAGCTGGTCTGCAGTCATTTGTTATGGCCGCCCCAGGTCGCTCACACAGCCCCCTATCCGTATCCCATCCGACCTGTCTCCTGAAGCTCACACCTGCACCCCCACCTGCCTGCCGGGTAACTCCTCTCGTGAGCTCTGTTCCCACTCGGGGAGCCCCCAGCTGCCCAGGCCAGAGCCTGCCCGTCACCCAGACCCCTCCCTGCCCCTCACCCACCACCCAGTGACTCACCGGCCCTGAACTGTTCTTGGAGACACGCAGACGTAACCAAATGCAACTCTGCGAGCTTGATGGATTCAAAACAAGCAGGACCCAGCGATGGAAGGCGGTCCCGGAATCACCGGCACCGGCGCTCCCGCTGGACTTCCGCGTGACCCTGGTCTCGTGATGGAGCAAACAGTTCTTTTCCTCGTGTC
Organism: Lasiurus cinereus; assembly: GCA_011751065.1. NCBI lineage: Eukaryota > Metazoa > Chordata > Mammalia > Chiroptera > Vespertilionidae > Lasiurus > Lasiurus cinereus. Next base: position 3,146,652 of record JAAGEH010000043.1, on the reverse strand, counting down.
TGTGACTCGCTTTCAAACGGCTCAGGAGAGGGAAGTCTACCTGTCCAACTGCCTGTCTGGTGAGAGAAAACGAAGGGGAAGCGTGTTAGGGATCCTTGGATCCAGGTGGACACAATGTTCATCACTTTCCTTCACCTTCTGAGCAGGGCGAAGGCTTTTTAAAAAATACATGTTTTGCCCTAGCTGGTTTGGCTCAGTGGGTAGAGCGCCGGCCTGAAGACTGAAGGGTCCCAGGTTTGAGTGTGGTCAAGGGCATATGTCAGGGTTGTGGGCTCGATCCCCAGTGTGGGGCGTGCAGGAGGCAGCTGTTCAATGATTCTCTCTCATCATTGATGTTTCTCTCTGAAGTCAATAAAAAATATATTTTAAAAAACTAATGTCTCTTTTTATTTTAAAAAAGTGGTCATAATATGTGTTTATAGCAAGGTCTGCTTAATACACACACACTCGTTTTTATTGATTTTGGAAAGAGAGGAAAGAGAAGGAGATAGAAACATTGAAGAAAGAAACATCATCAGCTGTTTCCTGCACATCCCCTACTGGGGATCAAGCTTGCAATCCAAGCATGTGCCTGACCAGGACTCGAACCAGCAACCTCATGGTGCACAAGACATATCCCAACCAACTGAGCCACACTGGCCAGGGCATGGTGAAGTCTTAATAAAAAAAAAGTTGGGGGTGGATTCTTTTGATCTCAGCCCATTCTCCGGACCCCAGGACCCGTACTCTGCCCTAGACTGCCACCACCTTGCACTCTTGCTGGGATCATCTCTGCTCCAGACTTCCCTGCACATCACGACTCACCCCACTGCCCATCCACTCCAACTCGTTCACATAGCAGGCAGACTTCTCCCCCAAACCAGAACCTTATCCTGCCCCTCTAAGCTGGGGCTTGGGTCAAAGTTCAGATTCCTTCCTCGGCCTACAAGGTCCTCTGTTACCTCTCCAGGCCCACACTCTTCTTAACCCCAAGTTCAACACCCCATTTGTGCTCCTTCCACTTCCCTTTTTACCCCCTTTCCCATCGTCACCTGGCTGTTCTACCTTCAGGTCTCGACTGAGATGCCTCTTTTCTGCAAGTCATGTGCTCTACGGAGCACATTTACCCTATATGTCTACTAAAGCTCGATGCTGTACAGTCAACTCCTTCTGATGGCGTCTCTGCCCTACCTGACAGTTATCTCCATGAGGGGGAGGGCTGGGAGTATATTGTCATTATCTCCTACCCACCTGGCAGAGGACCTGGCACATCATGGGCATGCAATAAATGATGAGTGGATGACTCTGTTGGGGCTGGATGTATGGATGGCTGGATAAATGGATGGCTGACTGGATAAATGGATGAATGAGTGTGTGGATGGGTAGATAAATGGATGGATGGATGGATGGGTATGTAGAAGAATGGGTTGATGGATGGATGAATGGATGGTTGATGATGGATGGATGGTGAACGGATGATAGATGTGAACAGACAGATAGATTGGTGGATGGATGGATAATGAATGGCTTGATGGATGGATGGATGATTGGTGGGTGATGGATAGGTGGGTGGATGGATGATGTAGTAGAAACAAAGGTGCCACGAGGAGGTGGGGGTCAGGTTTAACTGAAGAAGGCTTATTGGAGGAGTTGAAAGGATAGCATTTTGGTGACAGCTGCAACATAAAGAACTTTCCCTTTCCTGAGTCCCAGACCTGACACTTTGTGTTACCTCCCTCACCCTCATGGTATAAAGCTATTTTCTCCTTGCCTAAGTCTTGTTTCCTTGGCTATTAATACTTTTAAAAAATATACATTTTATTGCTTTTTTTACAGAGAGGAAGGAAGAGGGATAGAGTTAAAAACATCGATGAGAGAGAAGCATCAATCTGTCGCCTCCTGCACACCTCCTACTGGGGATGTGCCCACAATCAAGGTACATGCCTTTGACCGGAATCAAACCTGGGACTCTTCAGTCTGCAGGCCGATGCTCTATCCACTGAGCCAAACCCGTTAGGGTGGACATTAATACTTTAATAAAAATTTAAATAAGTAACATTTGCTTGATACAGCATTTAAAGGGAGCAGTAAGATGTAGGTTTTCCCACGGTGGAGACCCAGACTGTTGTAGGCATAGTAAGAGCTCAATGAGACGCACTGACTTGGATATTTAACATGTGAAGAAACAGAAGCTCAGAGAGGCTGGGAACTTTCCCAGTGTCTCACCGTCAACCATGTCAGCAAGCAGATTCCTCTCACTGCAGACCAGCCCTCCAAGAAGCGGGGGAGAGGGAGGGAGGGAGGAAGGGAGGGAGGGAGGAGGAGGAGGAGGAGGAGGAGGAGGGTGCGGAGGGCAGGCCTGGGCTGAAAGGTGGGGGGTTCAGACAAAGGCTCGGAGGCAGGAAAGGCATGGCATGTCCTGGGGACAGAGAGGAGGGCTGTGTCAGAAAATACGGTGAAGCTGGAATTGGCATCAAGGCCTTGAAATCCAGCTGAGGAGGTGGCGGTAACCAGCCAGGCAGAGGAAAAGGGCAGATGTCCTCTTTTTTGAGCTTCAAAGGCAGGAGGCCAGGGCAAGACGAGAAAGCTGAGGTCACAGGTTGAGGTGAAGACAATGTGCCCCACAAAACCAAGCCAGATCCCCTCTCAAAGCTTCAGCCTGGATGTCTGCCCTGCTCCCACCTGCCTGTCCTCACCACCGCCTGTCTCACGGGAAGAATGCGATCCAGCCAAAACCGGTTTGGCTCAGTGACTAGAGCATCGGCCCAAGGACTGAGGGGTCCCAGGTTCGATTCTGGTCAAGGGCATGTACCTTGGTTGCGGACACATCCCCAGTGGGAGGTGTGCAGGAGGCAGCTGACCGAGGTTTCTCTCTCATCGATGATTCTGACTCTATTCCTCTCCCTTCCTCTCTGTAAGAAATCAATAAAATATATTTAAAAAAAAAAAGAATGCGATCCACTTAGGCCGCTCTCTGTGGCTTAGTGCAGGGGCTCTGGGGACAGGCATGGAGGTGGTCTCAGGCCAGCAGAGGCAGTGCTCTGGGGGGGCTGCCTGCCTGCTTGTGGGCGTGCACCTCCTGATGACTCTAGGTAGCGGTGAGGTAAGGGACTTGGCACCAAATAGCCCTGAGTCACATGGTGAGAAAGCTGTTCCCCTTTCAATTACCCATCAATCCTGAACAAACTGAGTTTCGGGCTAATGATGACTAATGTTCTGTTTGTTTTAAAGACAATAAGAGCAGCTTGAAGGGCAGCTGAATCTATCAATGGCTTCCGAATACTATTTTTTCACTGCACTCATTGTTACTGTCATCTTCTACGGACTCCCAAAGAATACTTGGTTTCAGTTGGTAGTAGGTTGGTGGTGAGTGTGAAATCCCCAAATCACAGGGATTTCAATGAGAGGATTTCTTTCCCTCGAATGCAGTCCGGAGGCCAGCCTTCCCAGGCCGGTAGAGGCTCCGCGATCGAAGCTCCTCTGCCTTGCTGCTTTACCCATCGTGGTCCAAGATACCTGCCAGCTGAGACCGGTTTGGCTCAGTGGCTAGAGCGTCGGTTTGCAAACTGAAAGGTCCCAGGTTCGATTCCGGTCGGGGGCATGTACCTTGCTTGCCGGCACATCTCCACTGTGGGGCGTGCAGGAGGCGGCTGATCGATGTCTCTCTCTCATTGATGTTTCTGACTTTCTATCTCTCTCCCTTCCTCTCTGTAAAAAATCAATAAAACATATTAAAAAACAAAAAAAGATACCTGCCAGTCTCCAGCTAGCATGCTTGCACTGCAGCCACAGGAAGGAAGGAGATGTGGAAGTGCCCCTCTCCCTCCTTTAAGGATACTTCCAGGAAGGCGCTTCTTCTCAGGTGGCCACACCCGGCTGCCAGGGAGGTTGGGAAGCAGCCTGGATTCTGGGCAGCCATCCACTCATTAAAAACCAGGGACCGCAGGGAAAGCAGGAAGGGTGAGCAGGAACTGGGGAAACTAGCAAGTCTGCCACACACTGCTTTTCTTTCCTGACGGAGACAGCAATTTTTTTTTTTTTTAATTTCAAGTGAGGAAAGAGTGTCGCTTTAAAGAAGGAGCTATGTAAATAAAGGAACAGGTGCCCCTGGCTGGCCTAGGGCTCAGTGAAGTTCAGGAAGCATGCTGTGAATACAGAAACGCACAAGATAATGGAAGGGCCAGGATGGATCAGGGTCACGGTTCATTTTTAGGGTAACTCAGGCTCCTGTGGATAGCAGCCTGGAGCAGGACAGATCGGAGGCAGGAGCCCCCGAGGAAGCAAGTGCTTGTTCCAGAAGAGGGGCAGAAGGGTCTGAGCCAGGCTGGGGGCTGGGAGGTGGGCAGAGATGGCTAACCAGGAAAGCTAACGGGGCCTGGCCAGGAGGGACCGGTGGGCATCAGCATCTGTTTGTTTGCTTTGGAAGCAGGAGCGGGGGTGGGGGGGGGGGGGGGGGGGCTCCATGGGGTTTAAGAATAAGAACGATTTGGAGCACAGGTGGTGAAGCTACAATGGGATAGGTCAGAGGTCACTAGGTAGAGGCTGCTGAGAGCACCGAGGGGTCTGCTAAGCCACGCACAGAGGCCATCCTGAGTAAGTATGGACAAAGCCCTGATCAGGGCAGTGCCTGGGGCGAGGGCTCACATCCTGGCAGTGGCTGATGCTGTGGGCATTGTCTCCCTGCATCCCCGAAGGGCAGTAAACCTGTCACCTTCGGTACCGGTGGACAGCAAGAGGAAGCTGCTCCCCATGGGCTTGTGAACAGCAGAGCAGATCCACAGGGGGTCCGACGCTTCCCAAACTGAGGCCCTGTGCCCGGAATCCTGTCTGGCCCCCGTGCAGCGTGGTCCTGAGGAATGAGCAAATGAATGAATGAGTGAACGAATGGGAGGATGATTCTCCCTGCCTTTGTGCGCAAGCCTTCTCTCGCAAGCAGGAGTCTCGGGGAACCACGCCACCCCTTCCCCTGGCAGGCAGCTCCTGGTGGGGAACACTCGATTTTCCCAAAATAAAAGAGTGTGGGGACCGGAAGTGTGGCTCCCGGGGCTCCACCCTGCTCCAGGCAGGAAGCCAGCCCACGCGGTTATTTCCAGCGCCCGCCCTGCTTTCGGCAGAGTATTTCTGGACGCGCTCAGCCTTATTTTAGTTTTATGTCAGGGGTTGCTCCGCGCTGGGCAGAGACGCCTGGCCAGGCATGCAGCCGGTGACTGCCTGGCTGTGGTGACTGGGACAGCCTTCGTCTAGGGGAGCCCAGGACAGCATTCGGGGGGAGCTGGGCTTCTCCCCACACCCCCAGCTGGGCCAGTCCGGGAGCTGGAAGGTGCTGCAGGGCAGGCAGCTCGGGCAGTCTGCAGACTTCACTCTCGGCCTCCTACTGTGAGCCCCCATCCCCCACCCAATCACCAAACTCCAAAAGTTAAAGCACCGCCCCTAGGAATCTAGCTGTTGGTTAGTTTTTCTCATTTTCTTTTTTTTTGTTTTTCTCATTTTCTGATGAACAAGCACATTTGCTGGGTCTCTAATAAGATGAGCCACACATTTAGTCATGTCCTTGTCCTGCTTCAAATATGTTGCTAACCCTTTTTGTCTAGAAAATAAAATCCAGGCCTTCCCTTTCCCTTCAGCCGAGAACACCCTCCTGAACCTGTCTAGAACCAGCCCCACTAATCTGCTTTCTTCTTTCATGCCTCGTGGCCTTTGCACTTGCTGTTTTCTGTGCTTGAACGGTTCACCATCTGCGGAACTCCTACTTATCCTATGAAACCCAGCTCAAAAGGCCCCTTCTCTGAAACACAGTTAGGTGGCCTTGAAATTGCATGGCCTTGGGTTCCGGTCCTTGCCCCACCTGTGACCTGACTGATGACTTCCGCTCTTAGGGCTCTAGTTTCTCCTGTCATGGTTTTCCTGTCTCTCCTGTTAGACCTGGAACTCCTGAACACCAGGTACCACCCTGCATTCATTCTCAAGTCCTGTCCTTCCTCCCCAATGCCTCAGGCAGGTACTATCCCATGCTGGCAATAAATCAGCAACTACCTTCCTTGGTGTTTCAAGTTCTGCCCTGGCTTTGTCCCGTTGCAGCCCTGGGAAAGGCGGGTCACCCCCAACTTTACTCATAGGAAATGCAGGGGTGGGGGTTCCAGACCAGGGAGCAGTGAGTGCCCATGTTCCTTGGGCTGGCGGCACTGGGTGCGCAGTGAGAAGGCAAACAGTGCGGTGACTCGGTGGGTGTCAGAGGTGGCCCAAGCTCACTCCTCACCACCCCTCTCCCGCCTCTCCCTGAGCTCCAGAAGAGGGGACAAAAGGAAGGTGAATCACGCCCCCCTTTGTTTTACAAATGGGATGCCAGAGCCTCTCTGATGAACCAGAAAACAAAACAAAAACAAAACCCCAGCCCCACCACTGACATCACTGCCAGCGTGGAACAGGGGCAGCTTTCAGCCGAGGGCTCAGCTCTGCGGGCACTACCTGCCTTCTCCCGGTTCCCCCAGCTTCGGGTTGGCAGTGGGGGGAGCTGTTCCCTGGGGGCTGGAACCCCACAAGGCCACTAGAAATCTGTGGAGCCGCTGGACCCCTCCCCCCGCCCTGGACTCCCCCCATCCGCCTCCCACAGGCCTGGGCTCCATCCAGATCAAAGCCAGCCCCTGCAAATCCTGAGGGGGGAGGCCAGGTTAGAGGCCAGGCGGTTAGTGTGCCTCAGGTTGGTAAGGAAACCGCCATTCTGCCCCGTGGTGCTGGGCATTTCAGGGCTCTGGGTGGGACGGAATCAAACTCCGTGGGGGGTGGGGCCTGGGCTTGGCAAGGTAAACTCATTTCCATAAGATTCTTTCTTCCTGGGGGCTAGGTGCTCCCGCTCCCCTCTCCTGACCAGCAGGCACCTGCACTCTTGAAGGCCTCACTCCAGCCCTGCGATGCACCTCCTTGTCCAGGGGACCCCTTCTGTGGAAGGCCCGAGGGCCCCTCCCATTCAGCGTCATCAGAACCCAGCATCCCTTTGTGGGTGGCCCCATCCCACCCCAGCCACTGGGCCTCCTTCTCAGGACACCACCTCCTGCCCGGAACCTCTTGGCACCACCCCCTCTCATGCCCCCCATGTATGCCAGGCCACAAATATCCTGGAATCCGTTCCTGCTCTCCCTCCATCACTGCACACTATCCCAGCCCCCTTCATCGTCCCCCTCCCGCCGCCCGGCCCGTTCCAGGAGCCTCGAACCCACTCCCCTTTCCCGCCTCGAGTCCCTGCAGCCAGAGCAGCAAGTCTGATCGCCTGGCCCCCTGCCGCACCTCCTCAGGGCCTGTCCCTTACTCCTGGGACAAACTCAAACTCATCAAGTTCTAGCTTGCACAGCGAAGGCTGGAGCGGCGGAAGCAGCAAAGCGAGTTGTTAAAGGACAGCAGGCCACTGACGGGCTTCGGGAGGGAAAGAGCCTCAGGGAACCTTCCAGCTGGCACTGCCACCCAAGCCACCTCGAGACCTCTGTTGTGCAATGGGGTTCCTGAGCCCTGCCCGGGGCCTGGCTCTGGGCCAGCTCTGAGCTGCGGGGAGGCAGAGGATGCTTCTGCCCTGGGAGGTGAGGGCTCTGGGCATGCATTTCTCAGGCGTGTGTCACAAGAGCGGAGCCAGCGGGTCCGGCCACTCAGCGATGTTTGTCTCTCGGCTCTGCTGATGGCCACATAAAGGTCGCTGTGACTGCCACGGCCCTGGAACAAGGGATTGATGCCTCCTTAGTTGTGTACTTACCCTCTGCTCTGTGAGCAAGTCACAGAATCCTCGCGGGGTGCTAGGAGGGAGGTGCTGGGACCCTCCACTTTGTAGATGAGTCCATCTGCCCAAGGGCACACAGCCGCTAAGTCGTGGAGCTGGGCTTCAAACCTGGCCAGTCCGCTCTGGAGCCAGCCTCCTGGGGATGCCACACCCACAGGGGTGTGTGTGTGGGGTTCGCTGGGTCTCTATGCGATCTGCCTTGTTGTTATCCATTACCTTTATAGGTCTTTCTGGCTCCTTGAATTTTGGTCTGTGCTGAGGAAGATGAGTTAGTGTCCCAGTCTGGTCAATCCACGCACATTGATTTCTTCCCAAAATCTTGGGTTTGTGGTCTGGGTTGCAAACACCATCAGTGGGGCAGATGACAGGAGTCCCCTTTCCTTAGAGAGAAAACTCTTGATAAGGCTTGCCGGCCAGGCCTGGGTCACGCGCTCTGCAGTGCGAGGTATGGGGGCTGGGTCCCTAGGTGTTATCCAGGGCCTGTGGAGGTCTCTGCAAATAAACATGTGGTCCAAGAGTTTGTAGCAGCAAGCTGTAAAGTAAGTCACTTACAACATGCGGTCACTCAGAACAGTTAAAATAATGACATTTAGTGACCTTTACAATGTACAGTCACTCACCACACCTCACCTCAGCAGCCCTGGGAGAGGGAGGGTCCTATCAGGTGAGCAATGGAGGTTGGGAGGTGGGGCTTCACTGTGGGGTCACCCAACTAGAGGGAGGGGAAGTGGGCAGTCCCAGACGGAGCCCTTTGCTAAGAATCGACTGAATGAATGCATTGGTAGGTGAACAGATGGGGGAGAGGGTGGATGGATCCAGAGCAAAGGAGTGTGTGCTCCTGAGTATGGGCAAGTGGCATCCACTCTGCCTGGGAGGAGGGCACCTCCCGAGGTCCCTGGCCGGATCTGCTTGGACTAGGTGGTATGAAGGGCAAATTCTGGGACTTGGTCATCACAGGGAGTGCTGGCTGGGGCACGGGGCACGGAATCTCAGCAGGAATCTCAGAACCTGACCAGTCCTAAGCCCAGCAAAAGCAAAGCACCCTGGGACTCTGAAACCCTCCGATGGCACGATTTCTTGCCTGCAGGAGACTCTGGACCCCTGGGGACATCTGGGCTGGCCTTTTACAGTCGCAGTTCAGTTATTCATCTGAGCAGCAAACCCACAGTAAGCTTTTCCTGCAGAGCGGCTGGATGGCGCTGGAAGCAGCAGCCAAGAGGAAGCTGTAGATTGTGTTGTGGCACTCAGGGAGTTGAGCGTGGTGGGGCGGGACCGGGGCAGGAGGGGCCGAGGATGGGTAGTGGGGTTGGGCAAAGCTGCCGTCAGAAGGCAGGTGGAGGGGGGAAATGGCTTGGGCAGACTGCTGGGCACTCTCCTGGCACCCCGATGCTGCTGACTAGTGTTGATCCGGAGGGGCCTGGGCGTCCTGCGAGCCGGCTCCTCCAGCCGAGACCCCCCGGAAGCACTGACACGGGCCCAGACTCCGTGATGAGCAAGCTTTACTTGTGATGATGTTACTGCGATCCACACAAACACAGGCCAGATGGAGGCTTTTGCTTCCAGCTCTCAGAAACTACAGGTCAATGAAAGGACAATTAGAGGGATGCCGACAAAACGGATATGATGTAGATTGATAGCATAATTAAGTGGTTAATTTAACGTGAAGAATGACTTAATTGTTGTAAAATAGACACAAAACGTAACCCTTTTAACCATGTTTAGACGTCACTGAGCATGCTCACAGTGCTGCGCTATCACGGCCACTCTATCTCCCAAACTGTCACCTCCCAACAGCTGTCCCACGGAGCAGCAGGTGAGGTTGGTGGGACAAAGCTGTCGCCCTGTGTCTACACTGTCATCAGGCAGGTTTGGGGGGGGGAGGGTTGTACTCCTTGGTGTGTGGGGTGACACAAATGGCCCATGGTTTCTCATTCAACCCAACCAGGAGACCTGCACCCACACATCACGTGGCTCTCACTCAATGAGGACCCCACTCACGCACTGAGTCAGCCTCTGTGCCTTGGTGGCCATGTGGGGGGTACACACGTGTGCCTCTGGCCTGTGTCTTAATTTAGTCAGACTCAAAAACTGAGGGCTTCTTTGATGAAAATGGATTTCCATTGCAAATGTTCCCTGTGAGAGACAAGTTCTGCCTTTGTATCTGCAGCTGGAGGGAGACTGGGCATTTTCTCATGAGCACATGCGACCCCAACATGCTTGCCTGTCCAGTGCCAGACACAATGCACACAGCAACCCTGTGGTTAGAAAGCGGTCTGAGGGATGACTCAGAATAGTTATCATGGAAATAAAAACACAAAACAAAAAAATGTGTAGAGAGCTCGCGGCTCTAAAAATACCCTCTGGGCCCTGGCCAGTGTGGCTCAGATGGTTGGGCGTCATCCTGTGCACTGAAGGGTTGTTGGTTCCATTCCCGGTCAGGGCACATGCCCAGGTTGGGGGGTTGATCCCCTGTGGGGGGGCATGCTGGAGGCAGCTACTTGGCGTTTCTTTCTTACACTGGTGTTTCTTTTTCAAGATCAAATACATTGAGAGCTCTGCAGTTGGGGATGGGTTAGAAGGGAGGGAAGGGAAGGAAGAACCTGAGTTTTCTAGAGATGAGGCTCACTGGGGGTGGGGGGGAGGGAGAAGGGGTGCAGCAGCAGATGCTTGTGAGGTAGTCTGGCCTAGAGCATTAGTCAACAGAGCAGCCAATCACTGGTCTAGAGGAGCTGGTGCTGAGATACATGGGACAGATAGACCCAGGCAGGAGTCCCAGGTTTGCACCTTAAACACTGGCCAAGAATTGGGGGGATGGAGGAGGGGAAGATGCTGAGCTTGAGTTTTGTGACAGGCAAAATGCCTCTCCGCTCAGGTGCCCAAGTCCTAATCCCCAGAACCTGTGAACAGTTCCTGTATGACAAGAGGTGTTACTCCTGGCAGCAAACCATGTGTTTGGGGTTTCAGGAGAAGACCTGGGAGGAACCAGGGAGCTGGGACAGGTGAGGCCACGGCTGTAACTGGTGCTGGAGATGGGGTGCAGGAGTGGGCAGCGGAAGGAGGAAACCAGGAGCATTTCACGGAGAATGGTTAAGAGAAGGCGCTGAACAGGTGTATGAGTTTGCAACCTGCAACCTCAGCAAGTGCTGGGAAGATGCAGTGAGGACGGAGGCCAGTGAGTGGGGAGGACAGGAAGGATGAAGGCCTGGTGACCTTGGAGGTGGGGTGACTGACAGAGCCGCGTGTGTCTAGAGCAGGGGTGCTGTGGTGTGAAGGGATGAGAAGGTATGAAGCCAGAGCACTCAGGAGGGGTGGGCAGACCAGAGCATGGACCCTTTGTTCCAGGAGACACTTGATCCAATTCCCCTTGATTGGCCCGAAATCTGGGAAACACACAGGCCTCCCTCTTTTTCAGGGGGAAAGGGTGACAAGAGGTGTTATCTCTGGCAGCAAATATGGAGAGCAAAACATGCCCCTCACTTCGCTTTCAAGTTGACTTGTCTACACCTTTATTAGAACCAGACAATTTCATGATTGCAAAAAATAAGGTACATGGGTTGCTATGAGAACGCCTTGGCCAAAAACTGTAGCAGCTCTCTCAGTAGGGTGGGTGGAACTGACCCTGTCAAGGCCATGGCTCTGATCAGACATCAGTCCTGTCTGTTCCAGGAGGCAACAGAAAGGCCCAGAATGTTCCGCCTGGAGGCAGCCTTCGCCACCTGGGTCAGATTCGAACCACATGCTCTCCAGGGGCAGAACACCGCACCAAATAGTCCAGGTTACCCCACACATCAAAGAAAATGTGGAAAACACCCAAGAACAGTAACCCTGTCATCAGGAAATAACCATCCTCAGATGCTCGCTGTATACACGCTGTGTGTGTATATTTTGTTTCCTTGTTTTACTGGGGGCACTGTGCATCCTAAGGACAGGCTGTGTGTCCTAATCAACCGAGTCTCACCGCCAGGCTCAGTGGCAGTCCCATGGGAGACACCCAACCACGTGCATGCTTCTATCTGGCTCGAAGCCCTCATTTTCAGGGGCCAGATTCTCTTGCAAGCTCACCCCAATTTATGGCTCGGACTGGTGGCACACAGCAGCTCAGCAGCATCAGGTGGAGGCATTTGGTCACCATCATCTTTGCTGAGCTTTACAACTCAAGATCCAAACTTTGAGTGCAATTCGATCACATAGTGGGTCACGTGAGGCTGCCCCAAAGCTGGGGCTCCTTCTCCCTCACCACAGGGACAGGAGTTCTGGGATGTCAGCGCCTCACGGGTGCTGGGCCACTGGAGCAAGCAGAACTGAGGACTGGGCCTGTCTCTCTCTCCCGGGCAATGGAAAAATTTGGGGACAGCAATCACGCCCATCAAAACCTCTATTGGAGCACCTGGTATGATGGAGGGCTGGGGTTCTTATGGCATGTGGGAGAGGTAGGATGTGGGGGAGGTAGGATGCTGCCAGCTGCTCCACTTCCCCATTTCAGCAGTGGACACCACCAACCGGAAGAATGGCAGAACCTCTAAAACCTACCTCTGGGCAAGGAATATGGACACGCTGCCCAGAAAACTCAATCCCCAAAGCCTCCCATTCGGGAAGCCACTCACATTTGTTGACGGGGATGGCGTCTGCTGTCCACAGAACTGGGCCTGGCCTGGAGGCGGGGGTGTGCAGCATTGTCACAGGGCTGGGCATGCTGTATGGGACTGACACCAGCTCAGCTCCTTGGCAGCACCCAGACCTGTGATGGGCTAGTTAACACCCGTGTTCTGGGCAGGCTTTCGGGGTGAAGAGAGTAGGGCCAATTCTCTCCTGTGTGCTGCCGTGGTCCTGGCTCCTGGCATAGGAAGTTATCTGCTGAAGGTGTGGGGGCTCAAAGGCTGGCTCCTCGTTTAGTGGGGGCAGTGGCTAGGCCCTTAGCAACCAGATTGAGGCAGCACGCATGACATCCCATCACGCGTGGCTGTTCCAAGGTGACAGCTGAAGGCCCAGACTAGGGACACCGCTTGGTACCCGGATGCCTCTTAAGAGGTAGGTAGAGCCCACGCAGTGAACGCTGTCCTCCACAGACCCCGGTTTCCTAAGGGTGACACTCCCCTATTCAGTGGGGCAACTGTGAGTAAATGTGGCCACTCCCAGGCTGAGGGAGACCATGATCGGCTGAGATGGGACTCTTGAGAATATGTGATATAAAATCAGTAGAAATGAAAAATTACTTCTAATAAGGAGATTTTGGCTATAAAGGCATTTGCTTAGTAGGATAACTGTAGAAACAGGAAGATTGCTTCTTAAAATCATAGGATCCCACAGGGTTCCTTTCCCTTGCCAATTCTGTTACCAGAAAAACAGTGATTCTGATACAATAGTAACTGCGGATTCACAGGAATCATAGTCCTTCAATGAGCTTCCGCCTTTGAGCCCCCCCACTTTCAGGCCTGAATGTAGAGCCGACTGTGTGGTCACTTCACTTCTGAGCACTGAATAGGCACCACCTCAGAGGAGACAGCGCCACCCGCCCTAGCACATGGTCTGCACGGAAAGCCTTATTAGGGGGGGCGCAGGACGAGCAGAGTGGCTCTGAGCTGGCTCACTGCCTCCAATCCCAGCTCTGCTGGCACCAGCCCCAGTTCCCTCCAGTGCCTTAACTCTGAGCTCACTCCCTCCCCTGAGAATCGTGAAGTAGCAGCCGCTGCTAGATTCCTTCTATGTGCCGGATATGGTTCCAAAATCCCTCTGCGGGAACTCACTTAATGGAGACCAGCCTCCCTTTCACAGGCGTGAGCAAGAAGAATGAATGGATGTATGGGTACCAGGCCCAAAGCTCCACCTGGCACAGTGTGTGCCAAGTCAGCGCTTTGGCTGAGATGCCTGTGGCTGTGCCAATGAGCGCTGGGGTGCCTTGTGCTGGCTCACTGTGAGGTTTTCACAGCACAGGCGCACGAAGCCCTGGTCAAGCTCGGTGGAGGGGTCCCTGGAGAAGAGCAGCGGGTCAGGAGGAGGCTCTCGTGCTGGGTGCGTCCATGTCCCAGGACACGAGGGACACAGTGCTGCTTCCATTCTCGTTCTCACGGTGGAGGCCCCGGGCCTGCTGGTCCTCCTCGATGAGGTCTGCCACCAGGTTGAGCCGGCAGGCCCTGAGTGCCTCCACGAGGTGGGGCACGGCCGCTCCCTCCCGTGCGCTGCTCTTCCAGACTCGCAGCGCCTCCCGCACCTGCTCGCTCAGGTTCCGAGGATACTTCACCTCGATGGCATCGATCTTGCTGTCAGACACTTTCAGCTGACGAGCCAGTCTTCTCCAGTCCTTCCCCACGTGATCGCATATGATGTCAAACGCTGCATAGAGGTCTGGGGAGAGAAAGAACAAAACGACTGAGCAGAGGTTGGGGGCGGCTCCTCGGGAGACACACCCCAACGGCTTCTCTGTGCTGACCCAGTGCTGGATCCACCGGAGCTGTGGACTCACAGGAATCCTGGTCCTTCTGTGAGCCCCAGCCTGTGAGCCCCCACACTAAGTGAAGAGCTGACTGTGCAATCACTTCACTTCTGAGCACCGAACAGGCACCACCACAGAGGTCCTCTTGCAAAGCTGAAGTCACCTGGTAGCAGAGGGGCTGGAGGCCACAGAAAGCCCACTAGTGACTTCTAATCCCACCCCAGCCAATGCCACCCCAAAACATGGAGGTGTGGCCTGCTGAAGACTTGGTGGCTAGGATGGGCTGTGGTAGATCTGTTTGGGACAGGGGACGCTGAAGAAAGGGCTGGGAGCTGCTAGAAGGAAGGAAATGAGGCCACTCCCCTCTCCCATCCTGAAGCACAGCCTCTAAAAGGATATATCCGTGTCAGCTCCCTGGAACCACAAATGTTAACTTAATCAGAAAAAGGTCTTTGCAAATGTAACTAAGTTGAGGATCTCGAGATGAGGCCATCCTGGATTATGCAGGTGGCCCTGAATCCAGTGATGAGTGTCCTGATAGGACACAGAGAAACGGCCATGTAACCATGCAGGCAGAGACTCAAGTGTTGTGGCCACCTGGACGAGGCAGGATCACCCCCACAGCCTGCAGATGGAGCACAGCCCTGAGACTTGGACTCTGGCTGCCCACTGTGAGAATCAAGCTCTGCTGCTTTAAGCCACTGACTCTGTGGGGATTTGTACAGCAGCCCCAGACTGACCACCAGTCTTCAGTCCCCGGCTACCATGTCCTCAAGTGCTGAAGCGACTGCTGAGATCAACCAGCCGGGTACTGCAGACCACAGAAGGCTGTTCTGGGCTGGGGAGAGAGGCCAGAGGCCAAAATGCTCCTGCAAATTCCTACCTCCAGCTACAAACCAGACACTACGGCCGTTTGTACAGATGAGGAAACGGAGCACAGAGACGGCCAGTCAGTTTCCTGAGGTCAGACAGCTAGACCAGGGCAGAGCCAGGTCGCAAAACCCTGACAGTCTGACTCATTAGGCTAATTCATCTATACCAGGGGTCGGCAAACTGCAGCTCTCGAGCCACATGCAGCTCGTGAGCAGCGGTTTGCAGCTCTGTTGACTGAGTTTGCTGACCACTAATCTGGACTAAACGTTACTGTGTCGTTGCAAGCTGTGAGGATTAGGCAATTGTGGCATATTGTGTGCAAAAAGGTCAAGGGTAGTATGTATATGAGTGGTCAGCAAACTTATTAGTCAACAGAGCGGCACACAGTGGTGGCTTTCGAGCTGTGGTTTGCTGACCACTGATTTATTCTAATAAAAGGGGAATATGCTAATGCTAATAAAAGGGGAATATGCTAATTAGACCAGGCTGACTGGAAGATGCTAAAGGGTAACATGCTAATTAGGCCAGACTAACTGGTCCTCTGGTCCTCCTTCTGGACAAAGCCACAGTGGCAGGGGCTGAGGCAGAGGCGGTTAGGGGTGATCAGGCAGGCAGGTGTGTGGATAGGAGCCAGCAGTCCCAGATTTTGAGAGGGATGTCCCAGATTGGAGAGGGTGCAGGCCAGGCTGAGAGGGACCCACCACCCACACGAATTTCAAGCACCAGGCCTCTGGTCTTCTACAAAAGAGTAAAAAGAATCACCCCTTATGGACTCTCATACCTACTCTTCACCTTCTAGTGCACTTCCCTCCAACATAACACACACACACACACCTCCCCCACTGAAAATACTTGAAGACAGTTTCCCATGTCCCGGTTTGTGTATCAAGCACAGGTTGTGCACGTGTATATATGTATAAACCTATCTACTTTTAGGCAGAGCTGTGCTGCCAGCTTGCCACCAACAAGAAGCACCAGTGCTTATGGAGTCATACCCATGGAGTGATACCCATGGAGTCACTCTGAATATCCTTTTTGGGTTCAGTGACAGAATAACCATTCCAGGCCACGGCCTGAAGCCCCTGAGGGGTGCCCCCCCGCCCAGTTTTAGAATATGGCGTGGCTGAGACGCCCTGAACTTGGGTTTCACTTTCACTCTTGGAGGCCTCTGCAAGCCACAGGTGCGGGTGGCGGAGGGGGTGCCTGAGAGCGGGGCGGGAGCCACTGCAGAGCGGACTGCACGGGCAGGAGGCAAGTGCGGGCAGCAGCCCAGGCTCCCGCGACCCTGTCCCACCCGGAGGAGGTTAGCAACGCCTTTTCCTTCCGAGTATTTTCTCCCTTATTTAGGCGGAGCCGGGCTCTGCCCCAAACACACTGAACTTGGGGGGTGCGTGTCCATGCCCTGCAGCCTAGCCTGAGTTCACTGTTCTGAGGATTGGGTCACCTCTCCCACGGGTCACCGGCGTTCCGGGGGGTTTTAGGGGAAAACCCGCGCGCCAACGCCAAGCTGGCAACGGCTGGACGCCCGGCAGACCCGCAACGCGGCCCGCGGGGCAGACCGGCCCCCGCCCCCCCGCCCCCCCGCCCCCCCGGCCCCCCGGCCCCCCGGCCCGCGCCCACCTCGCTCCTCCGGCGCCGCCCGCCCCGACGCGCCCGCCTCGTAGTCGTCCAGGAGCCGCAGCAGGTCTTGGCGCCGCAGGGACACGAGCAGCTCGCGCAGCAGCTCGGTGCGCTCGCCGTCCAGCTCGTTCTGCTCGAGCAGCACGGTGAAGAGGTCCACGCCGCTCTGCACGCGCTCCAGCTTCCGCTTGCTGACGCGGCCTTGGCACAGGAACTTGAGCTCGGTCAGCTCGCCGCTCGCCAGGCCGGTGGACACCGAGTGCAGCAGCACCAAGAACGGGTCCATGGTGGCGGCCGCCGGGCGGCTGCGCCCCGAGCCCGGCCCGCCGCGCGCGTCTCCCCCGCTCCGGCTCGCCGCCCCCGGCCTCGGCCCGCCGCCCGCCCGCCCGCCAGCCGGCCTGCACCCCGGGGGCTCGGGCCGCTCGGGGTCCCTCTTCACAAACCCCGCGCTCCGACCCCGACACCGGAAGTCCACTGAGAGCCTCCTATGGGCCTCGCGAGAACTCCGGAGCCCCGCGAGAATTGCGGGACTCACGCATGCGCCCGGGGCCCGACCATAGCCGTTTCCGCCTGGGAGACGCGCCGCCGCCTCCAGGGGGCGCCCTAGGCAGGGTACCGGTGCCGGCTGGGGCAGCCTCTGCGCCTGCGCCCTTCGGACCTTCTTTCATCGGATGGAAAACGATGGCCTTGGAACTCCGGAGACCCCGGCTGGGGGCGGGAGGGCGGGTCTGTGTTTCCTGGGGAATGTGCTGATGATAAATTCATTTATTTATTGACATCGGTGATGGTGCATGCCCTTTAGTGCCCCCTGTGCACCTGTGTGCGGAAAAGATTATTCAGCGGTAAACTTTAATGGATATTTGATTTTTAAAGTTGTAGTCATTGATGCTTTGAATGCTTTGTACACCTTTAATGAGCGCCTACTGTGTGTGCCAGGCGATAGGTGCTGGGGACAAATTCGGGAAGTCCCTGCCGGCTAGAGCTCAGTCATCAGTATGTACACTGGTTTACAAAACGCAGATAAGCAGTGCAGTGTGCCCGGGGTGGAGGGTGGGGGGCATTGGGGGGAAGCGGAGCCGAGCTGAGGCGCAGGGGATGGCCAGGTTCCAGGAGCCCAGGGAGACCAATAGGTCTGCAGCAGGGGTGGGGTGAGGGTGGGGGCTGAGGGAAGGCAAGGGGAGGTCAGGGAGGGGGCCCTTAAGGATTGGCTTTTCTGCCGAGACGAAGCCCTTGCAGAGTGTGTAAGAAGCAAAGGCATTTGCGTTACATTAAAAAGAAGAAAATCATACACACTGAGTGACCAGTTTATTATGATCTCTGAACGCATAATAATCTGGCTACACAGTGTGTTTGTATCTCAAATGGGTACCAAAAATATTCTAGACTTTTGCTAGAGATCAATCATCCATTTACCCTGAGCTTTCTATCAGGAGCATGGTTTATAAATGAGACATCAAATAAATGAGGTACTTAAGAGAAGTACACTGAGCGGCCAGATTATTATGCGTTCAGAGATCATCATAATCTGGCCACTCAGTGTGTGTGTGTGTGTGTGTGTGTGTGTGAGATGAGAGATAACTCACATACCATACCACTTACCCTTTTAAAAGTGTACAATTCACTGGCTTTTAGTCTATTCAGAAGATTGCCTAACCCTCTCCATGAGCTAATTCTAGAACATTTTCATCTCCCCAAGTAGGAACCTGCCCCCCCATTAGCAGTCACTTCCTTCCCTCCTCCTCCCCTGGCAACTGCTCATTTACTTGCTGTCTCTGGATTTGCATACTCTGGGCACTTCACACAACTGGAACCACACACCGCCTGGCCTTGCGAGCCTGCGTCCTTTTCATTGAGCAGAATGCCTTCAAGGTTCACCCACGATGTAGCAGGTGTGAGTGTTGGTTCCTTTTTACGGGTCGGAAGGCTTCCACGTACGGATGGACCACATTTGTTCACCAGTCGTCAGCGGATGGACATTGCAGTTGTCTCCACCCCCTAGTATGAATAATGCTGCTATGAACTGAGTAATATATTTAAAAACTTCTAAATTGCCAAAACCAGTTTGGCTCAGTGGATAGAGTGTCGGTCTGTGGACTGAAAGGTCCCAGGTTCGATTCCGGTCAAGGGCATGTACCTGGGTTGCGGGCACATTCCCAATGGGGGGTGTGCAGGAGGCAGCTGATCAATGTTTCTCTCTTATCAATGTTTCTAACTCTCTATTCCTGCCCCTTCCTCTCTGTAAAAAAATCAATAAAATATATTTAAAAAAATTCTTTAAAAACTTTTTAATTTATTGATTTTAGAGAGAGATGGGGACGTTGATTTGCTCTTTTACTCAGTTATGTATTCATTGGTTGTCTCCTGACCAGGGACCGAACTCACAACCTTGGCAGAGAGGGACAATGCTTTAACCCACCAAGCAATGCCAGCCGGGCTCTGTGTCATATTTTTAAGGACTCGTTCTGCCCCCAAGTAGAAGCCATGGGACTCTGCACTAATCCTGATGAGGGAGGAGAGTCGCTGGACTGAGTGCAGTGCAGGGGATGGGAGGGGTGAGGCCCTCTTCAGATTTTGGGCTGGACATAAACAAGAGGAAGTGAGGGGGCTTGTGCATTGGCTGATCTGGGGAAGGTGGGGGTGGGTAGGTTTGGGGGAGGACCTATTAGACATGTTGACTGGACAGGGGGATGTACAGGAAGAGGGAGGGTTTGGGACAGAGATCTAGGCAGCGATGTGAATTTGGGCATGTCCCGCAGATAGATGGTGCTGTGACGGTTAATGCATTTTTATTGAGTTCAGAGAGAAAGCGAGAGGGAGAGGGAGATAGAAACACCAATGAAGAGAGTGAATCATATGTTCCAGATATGGGTCCCACATCAGATATATGGTGTGCAAACATGGCCTCTCATTTGGCGAATGGCCATTCAGCTCTGTCGATTGTATGCTTTGATGCAGTCTAACCAGAGAGATGGCAGTGTGAGAAGGACTCCCGCCAACACTGGCTTGAAGATGGTGGGGTGGGTCTGTCCCTGCCGACGCCTTGGTTTGAGCCCAGTGAGACCCGTGTCAGATGTCTCACCCTGGGAACTAGGAGTTAATAAATGTGTGTTGTCTGAAGCCACTAAAGTTGTGGTAATTTGCCCCAACAGCAGACAGAAAACCAGCCCTGACCCCTGTGCAGGCTCTTTTCCCCCCAAAGTGGAGCTCCCACAGGCAGCCAGCAGAGGGCAGCAGCCATCTATAAGCAAATCCGGGGACCAACGTTAATGCAGCTGGAAGTCAGGACAGGGCGTCAGGCCCCTGGTTACAGTTGGGTGACCAGAAGGGAGCACCAAGGAGGGCTTCTGAGGAATGGATCAGAGTAGATAAATATTGGCAGAGCTGAGGAAAT
Organism: Lasiurus cinereus; assembly: GCA_011751065.1. Taxonomy (NCBI): domain Eukaryota; kingdom Metazoa; phylum Chordata; class Mammalia; order Chiroptera; family Vespertilionidae; genus Lasiurus; species Lasiurus cinereus. The sequence goes on along the minus strand of JAAGEH010000043.1, from coordinate 3,126,597 downwards.
CAGGCCTCGGCTTCACAGCCGCCTTTCCCCAGGTGCACCCCAGGATCCTGGCCCGGCTGCTCACGCCACCCCGCCCTTCTGAGGAAAGCTGGCTGAGATGCCTGTGCTGCCCAAGTCAGTGTTCCAGGTGTCACTCCTCTGCCAGAGGCTGTGGGCCTCTCTGCGGGCCAGAGGCACCACCTACCTCCACGTAACCCCTGACCTCCTCCACCAACAAATCTATCAGGTGATTCCAAGGTCTGCGCAGCTCAAAGGCAGAAAAGCTCAGTTATCAGAGTGTTTGCCTGCCCTCCATGTACCCATTCACTGACCTGTCTACCTAACCACTCGTCCGTCCATCCATCCCTCCCTCCATCCATCCATCCTTCCATCCATCTTCTCAGCCACCATCCATGCACCTGTTCACCCATCTATCCATCCATCCATCCATCCATCCATCCATCCATTTATCCATCATCCATCCATCCATCCATCCATCCTCCCAGCCACCATCCATGCACCTGTTCACCCATCTATCCATCATCCATCCATTCATCCTTCCAGCCACCCACTATCCATTCCCTCATTTGGCACTTTCTGATGCCTTCTCTGTGCCCGGCCCTGGACCCCTGCTCCTTCTGGGTCTGTTCCTTGCAGGGTCAGCTGCCTGCGCGGCTCCTGAGGCCAGTGTTCAGCTGACAGGGTAAATGAGTGAATCGGTGCGTAGAGACACCGACACCTGTGCTGGGGGTCATTTTAGGGAGCACGCAAATGACCCCTAGGAGCCTGCAGGTGAATGTGTGGGAGGTGCCAAAGCTTCAGACGGCCTTTCTGGACCGTGAGTAACCAGGATGCGGGGCTTGTGGTTTACTGCGGTTTTCTTGGGGGCGGAGGCGCCTGCGCACCAGAGGGCGCTCGAGGCTTGCGGCTGGCAGGGAAGGCTCTGGAGGCGTGTGGGACCCCGGCTGCCTGAGCGGCCCCTGAGGCGAGTGCCCAGCGGACAGGGTGTGCTGCCCACTGAAGTTTGATGTTACAAATGCCTCTTCTTTCACGAAATGGTGGTGATGCTTGGCGGTTTATAAGCAGGTGCCCCCACTTATCCATATGACTCTAGGTTGATCCCCAAAAGGTGGGTGGGAAGGTTTGGCTCCATGAAATCCCAAATACTCTGTTGGGTGGGATCAAGGGTCAGGATTTGGGGCTCATGGAAGAGGCTGCTAGAAGGTGTGACAACTTCCATCCCAACACACGTGTGCACACACAGACACAAGCACACATAAACACACACGCACATATGGGCACACACAAGCCCCTGCATACATGAATGCACACACATGCTCGTGCACACAGACACAGGCACACATGAACACATGCACACTTGCACACACAGAGAGACACAGACATACACAAACACACATGTGCACAACACACACACTTAGAGGTCAAGTCTCAGGAACACCCACAGCACTCCATGTGTCTCACCAAAGAAGACGGATGCCCCCAAGTCCCTCCCGAATTTTCAGCTCAGCCCTGGGGCTTGGGACACGGGGACAGTGTTCGGCGAGGCCGGGGTCACGCACACACACATATTCAGGAGAACGTCTAGCCCACGGCCCTCCGCATCTGGGCACATTCGCTCCAAAAAGAAAAGGTTTCCATGAAAGGATTTTTGGTAATCACCTAGTTTTTAATACAATATTCATATACAAAACCCCCGTTGCGAACAACCCCCTGTACACAAGAACACAGAAGCATCGGAGGGCACGATTTCAGGGCCGAGGGACGCTGCCGCCTGCAGGCTGTGAAGAGAGTGGGCAGCTGCGGGCTGTCAGCGCTGCCCCCTCGGTCGCCACCAACACGGTGCCTGTCCTTCCCTCCCGTTTCTCTGGGTGCTCGAGCCTGGGACCCCCTGTCACCCACCAGACCTGTGTGCACAAGCTTTGACAATCCTAACTGTCCAACAGTAACGGTCCTGTGAGTAAAAATATAGAGAAAGTGTTACCAAAATAGCCTTTATTAATAAAAATCTTTGGTAGGAACAGTATTTTGAATTCCTCTCCACGATATTTGGTTAACTAGTAAAAGAAATTCCCTCCACCTTTGAGCTACAGGAAAAAAACAAAAAAAACCCTTCAAACCTTCAAATCCACCGTAGAATCCATAAAAACAAAAAAATTAAAAAACAAAAAACAACCCTCAATAAATAGAGCTGTGACCGAACCCTGGGAGCCGTGAGACTTCCTGAAACCACTGTCGCCCCTACGTGCCTCTGAGTGACCGCTCACTGCCTACTGTCCTGTGGCCCGGCTTTGCCCATGAGGAGAGGGGACAGCTGTGAGGTCAGCTCCCGGCAAGGGGGTGGGGTGAGGTGGGTGGGGAGCGGGTGTGGCTCCCGGAGGGCCCTGCCCCTGCTGGCTCTCAGGAGGAAGCTGGACGCCCCCATGCCCTCTGGCCGACATGGCCAGGCCACTTCTGCTGACCAGAGCAGAGCGCCTGCTTCCGCACCTACAGCAAAGGTGATGGGACCGGCCCGCTCTCCTGACCTAGAGGCAGGGGCGCCACAGGGAACTGGTCTCCAGTGGCTCATTCCTGCCCGCGTCTCCGTTCCCCTCCATGTGGCACCACGTGTGCCCGGGGCCTCGGATGCCGTGCCCAGCTGTCAGGGCGCCAGGGGCATTAGAGAAGGTGCTCATGGCCGCCTCTGCCATTCTGATGAACTCCGAGAGTAAAGATAAAAAATTCCCTGCGTCATGGTTCTGTGCAAAAACAAGGGGAGGAAACAACAACAACCCCAGAAAAAAGGTTTTTAAAAATGTCGTGTGATCACAAGGTGGTCCTCAAGGTTGGCTGCAAACACAGGAGCCACCCAACCTGGCGGGGGCGGCCGCCTGTCCGGGAGAGGGGCCCGTGGGTCGGGCACGGGGGCGGGGGTGGGGGGCCCCCTGCTACAGGGTGCCCCCGTGGTGCTCGGGGCCGTCCAGGTCGGGCTGGGAGGCGCTGTGGTTGCCGCAGGGCTTGGCCTTCTTGGGGTCCCGCTCCATCCACGTGTCCAGCAGCTGCTGCTTGCCCTGCTCCTCCCTCATGAACAGCTCCACCATCAGCACCTTCTCCTTGTGGATCTGCTGGCTGATGTCCTTGGGGATGTCCGGGATGACCCAGTCCACGAAGTCGCTCATGAACATGACCAGGTTCTGGAAGGAGAGGCAGCACGTGGGGGCGGGAAGGAGGACCCCGGAAAGTGCTCCCCACCTCTCCCCACCCGGCAGCGCGCCCCCTGTCAAGCCCCCCTGCCCCTGCCAGTGGCCATGGGCACCACCACGGAGCTCCTGGGTTTCCTGGAAGGTATAACTGAGGCAGGAAACCTGCCAGCAGCCCCTCCCTACATGTTGGCCAGCCTTCTTTTTAAAATTGTCTAGCCCAAACCGGTTTGGCTCAGTGGATAGAGCGTCGGCCTGTGGACTGAAAGGTCCCAGGTTCAATTCCCGTCAAGGACATGCGCATTGGTTGCGGGCACATCCCCAGTAGGGGGCGTGAGGGAGGCGGCTGATCGATTTCTCTCTCTCATGGATGTTTCTGGCTTTCTATCCCTTTCCCATCCTCTCTGTAAAAAAATCAATAAAATATATTTAAAAAAATAAAAAAACAAAATCTTCCAGTTACTGTTTTGCAGAGAGAGAGAGAGGGAGGAGGAGGGAGAGGGAGAAAAAGAAACACCCATTTGTTGTCCTGCTTGCTCATCATTCACTGGTTGAATTCCTGTATGTGCTCTGACTGGGGATCGAACCCACCACCTGGGGGAAGTGGAATGACGCTCTAACGGACTGAGTCACCGGCAGGGCGGCCGGCCTGCTGGAGAGAATCTGGGCTCCGTGAATAGGAAACGCCTCTGGAGGCTTTTGAATGCCTTAGCTGGGAGGCTTCAGAAATGACCCACTGGGCCCCACATCACCAAATAAGACAAGTGTCCAGGCTTTGAAGCAATTCATAAAGTGAAAACAGCTCGTGCCGAAACCGGTTTGGCTCAGTGGATAGAGCATCGACCTGCGAACTGAAAGGTCCCAGGTTCGATTCCGGTCGAGGGGCATGTGTCCTGGTTGCGGGCACATCCCCAGTGGGGGATGTGCAGGAGGCGGCTGATTGATATCTCTCTCTCATCGATGTTTCTAGCTCTCTATCCCTCTCCCTTCCTCTCTGTGGAAAATCAATAAAATATATGAAAAATAAGATGAAAACAGCTCGCGACAGGATGGAACTCTGACTGAGGCCTTCGTGGGCACGTCATAGTTCTCACCGCACAGAACGCCCCCGCCCGGACCCCGCCTGACCCAGACTCTCCAACTCCTGCACGCAGGGCCCCGGGTACCTGGAAGACGATGACGAAGGCCAGGCGCGCCGCCAGGACGGCCCAGAAGTCCTTGGAGATGTCGTACTTGTGTTCCGACCACGGGGGCTCCCGGTAGTCTTTGTACCTGCAAATGCCGGCAGGAAGCGGGGGCTGCGAGGGGACCCTGGGGTTCTGCCCGGTGCCATGTGGCCCCGGAGGCCAGAGCCTCCGCAGGGGCAGCCCAGGTGACAGGGAGTGTCTCCCCAGGTTGGAGGGATGGCCAGGTACCACGGGGGACTGGCAAGGCCCGAGGGGCTTGGTGGGAATTAGCACCCCAGTTAAGTGTCCCTGGAGGCCCAGCTGTGGGCCCACAGAAGCGGGTTCTGGGGCCAGCTGGTAAACCCTTTCTCCAAAGGAAGTCCCAGCTGAAATCCCAGAAGATCAAACCCAGCACGCAGGGCCTGGCACTGCTGACTACCAGGCAGGAGACACTCTTGCCACTGGGACGGCTGGGCTGAAGGGCACAAAGCAGGCACTGCTGGGGGACCCCCCTGCCTGCCAGAAAACCACGCCAGCACCGAGGAAACAGAGTTGGGACGCAGCGCCTGAGTGGCCCCGATGGCCCACGGCAGCACCTGGATCCAGCCATGCCTGAAGCTACCCTGGACTTCTTAGTTAAAAGCACGAAGGGAGCTGTTGTTTCTTAAGAGGACGATTGAGCCGTCCCGTGACTTGCCCCTGGAAGGATCCTGGCTTGCACCGGGCTCTCCCAGGACCAGGCTCTGCACCGGGAGGGCGGGGAGCGGTACCTGCAGATGTGCACCTCGTAGCCCAGGTCCAGGGGGTCGTTGGGGGCCGTGCCCTCCTGGAAGTCGCTGACGTTGAAGGAGGAGAGAGTGTGGTTGACGAAGCCGTGCATGGTCCCGTTCTCGCTGTACATGTACCGGTACACCAGGCGGGGGATGAAGTCCGACGTGAAGGAGATCACGAAGGCCTGGCGGGAACAGTAGGGTGAGCCCAGGACCCCTGGCACGGGGCCTGGTTGGGGGGACACTCTGCCCACCAGTTAGCAACGTGAACAAATGCAGGGTTGGGGGCATTCCCGTCAGCTCCTCCGGCAGCCCCAGGAGCTGGGGGCACAACCCCCTGGGCATGAAGGCATGGGATGAACGCGGGCAGCCTCTCACTAGCTGTGCAGCCTTGGGCAAGTCACCTAACCGCTCTGTGCCTCCGTTTTGCTTCTGGTTACACAGGACTAACAACACCCTCTGTCCAATCCTCGTGCCTTGTATTTATTTTTTTAAACATTTAAAAAATTGGTTTTTAGAGAGAAAAGGAGAGGGAGAGAGAATTCAGAGAAACACCGATCGGCCACCTCCTGCACACGCCCTACCAGGGATGGAGCCTGCAACCCAGGCACGTGGTCTGATTGGGAATTGAACCAGCAACTTTTCAGTGCATAGGACGATGTGCAAGCAACTGAACCACACCGTCAGGAACTTAAAAAGAAAAAAAAAAGAGCAGAAAAATTGCCTGAGAGGAATCTCTTTTTCTCAGTGTCTGTCTTTGTCTTTCTCTTGTTTATCCTCAGAACTCTAGGGAGAACGGACTTAGGGGTCAAGGTGGGCCTGGTGGAGAATTTTGCTCAAGGTCGCAGGAAAAGGTGGAGAATTGGCGGTTCCCTCCTAAAGCTCCCTACATCTCAGGGTGACCAAAGGGCACCTCTAAAAGGAGGCACTGCTGCCAGCCTGCGGCCCCGCCCAGGTTGAAGGCAGAGGATGAAGGAAGGGGCGACCGGCTGCCAGGCAGCTCAGCCAGGCCTCCCTTGGCCCGACCGCTGCCACTTACGTTGATGATGACGGCGAGTTTCCCGATGCCTCTGAGGATGTTGTACCAGATTCCTGGGGAGGCAGAAGCACCGCGTTAGAGAGCCCCGGTGGCTGGTCTCGGGGACCCGGCTGGCGAGGCCCAGAGAGGCACCTGCTGACCCCAGAGCCGGGGCTCTTGCAGGTTCACCAGCGGCTTAAAGCAAACCCTAACTTCTAACTAAACGAGTGCTTCAAACCAGCCAGTCCCTCCCGGGAGCCTGTTTACCCACTGATTGGCTGGGACCCCGCCTTTTTTCTCTAGAAAAACCAAGATTCAAGTTGGGTGCAGCTCTGGCCCATAAAAGCCCCCTGCCCGGTAACTCGAGGCCAAGCCCAGAGGTTTGGTGGCCAGAACTGTTCTGCAGCTCTTTCCTCTGTCCCTATATTTAGGGACAAGCCAGAGGTAGTAAGGGGTCAACGAGCAAACCAATGGCCCTGGGCCACAGCCTGGGGGTCACGGCCATTTCCCGTGGCACCTGAACGCAGGTGAGGACCACGGCAGCCCTGGAGAAGCAGGGGTTCCGCCCAGGAAGGAAGTGCCTTATCTGGGGGCCCGGAGCAGGCCCTGGCTGTTAGGGCCTCGATGCTGCAACTCCTGGGAAGGGGCCCAGTGCCTCCTGCCTGACCCTAACCCAGTCCCGTTGGGCCAGGAACCCTGTCACTGAACCAGATCTGATTCCGGCAGGAACCGGCACTTCTCAGAAAGGGCGGGAGAGGCCTGTTAGTGTGACTGTCATTAGGGAAGAATGTGGTGGGTGGGGCTTCTCTACTCAGGGTGGTGGCTGCTTTGGGGCTGGAGAGCCAGTGAGAATCTGAGTGCCCCCTGGGCCCTGATTTGGGGGTGCATGTTGGTGGTCTGCAAAGACATGACTCCAGGTCCGTGTGGCCCAGAAGCTGGAAACCACGGGCTTGGAGGCAGCGCCCCAGGCCAGCGGGTGAGGTGCTGTGCTCCCTTCCCCCGAGCCAGCCTGGAGGATCCGTGACAGCGCCCCCTGCTGCCGGCCCTCCTCCAGTCAGCCATCCCTGCAGCCCTGGGAGGCTGACCGAATCCAGACACAGGTTGGTGGGGTTCCCTTTGGTCTTCCCCAAGAGCAGGAACACGGCCCTTCCCATTGCTCTGGGCCACGTCAGCCTCCTGTGTGTGCCCGTTCATGCGGCCCACCTGTGGGGCCTGAGTTTGCAACCTCCGAGCTGGGGTGCCGGGATGCTGGGGTGCTGGGGCACAGGTGGCCTGGGGAAGGTTGCTGTCGTCGCTGGGTAGGAGGCTCCCTGGCGAGGCAGCTGAGCTCAGCGCGAGGAAACGGGTCCACACGGTGGGCTGGTGACAGTGGGGAACGGGTGGGCCAGCAGAGCGTCCCCAAAGTTGGGAATGAAGCCTGTCTTACAGGTGCCGCAGCGACTCTGAGTGGGGCCAGTGGGCCTCTGAGTGACCCCCACACCAGAATCGTGGGGTCCTGCTTAAAAAGTGCAAACCAGCCGAAACCGGTTTGGCTCAGTGGATGGAGCGTCGGCCTGCGGACTGAAAGGTCCCAGGTTCGATTCCGGTCAGGGGCATGTACCTTGCTTGCGGGCACATCCCCAGTGTGGCGCGTGCGGGAGGCGGCTGATCAATGTCTCTCTCATCGATGTTTCTGGCTCTCTATCCCTCTCCCTTCCTCTCTGTGAAAAATCAATAAAATATATTAAAAAAAAAAAGTGCCAACCAGGGCCAGACCAGCCTGTCTTGGCGTCTCGCTTCTCCCCAGGTGCTCTGCGGGTCCCCCGGGAGGCAGGGACCACGCTCTTGGGAAAAATCTCTGGGCTGCCTTGGTGGGGGGAGCTGCCTTCTTCACGGTGCCTCTGCCATGCCTGGTGCCCTCTGCCATGCCAGGTGCTCAGCCCCATTTCCAGGAACAGGACAGGGCTGTGAGTCACCCGTGACCACACGCAGCGCCCCGGGCTGAAAGCCGGCAGGAGTTTGTTCCCGGAGGCTCCGCCGAAGGAGGCCGAGAGCCGGAAGCGGGTTAATCCGGTGTCAGAGGTCAGGGCTGGGAAGCCGGAGCCGGTTCCCACGCACAGGGCTGGGTCCCCTGCAGCGCCTCGCCACACCCCCTCTCGGTGCCCAGGCCCGGCGGGCGATGGAGGCGCTGTGCCTCCGTGGCAGAGCCCCCCCCCCACCGCCCCGCCCCCTGGGGGTGCAGGTCGCAGGGGCCACTGGGGCCCTCTGTCCCCTCGGGGCCCTGCACGGATCACAGGAGGAACACAAAAGCCTCTTCAGGAAAAGGTTGCGGCCGAGAAGCCCATAAATAAACCCGTGAAAGGAGGCAGATTATGCCTCCAACCAACCATACAGGAACCAGGAAGCGAGCGCTGATCCGCAAGAACCCGAAGGAAACGGAGCCAACCTCCCCCAAGCCCCGAAGGCCGGCTCCCAGCCGCGATCGCGGGGGGAACCACGGCCATAGGGGCGCACAGGGGCCGGAGGCTGCCCAGGTCCTCTCCTCCCGGTGGGTGGGCAACGTTCGGGAGGTGGCTGCAGGGGCAGCCGGGGCCTGGCGAGGTCCAGGGCGCCAAAGCAAACACCTGATGGGGCCCGCGGGCACCCGAGAGTCATAAGGAAGAGCGGCGGGAGGCCACGCTCTTTCCTTTCCTGCCGCTGGGCACGGGGTCCCGATTTCCCAGGGACTGTCCGGGTGCGCCCAGCAGGCCACCTGCCACCCCGGCGAGGCCTGGGGTGCAGCAGAAGCTTCTGGAGGCCACTCTGCTCACACAGGTGTGCGGCTCTGTCAGCGCCCCAGCCTCGGTTTTCCCATCTGGAAAGCAGGACCCAGGATCTCTCCGCCCGACAGCTGAACCGCCAGGAGAAGTTCAAAGCCGGACCTGCTCCCGCGGGCGGCCCTCGGCGCAGGTGTGCTGCGCTCAGAAGCCGGCGGCCGGGTCTCAGGCTCCAGGGCGGCCTGCAAGCGTCGCCTGGGTTTGGGTGGCCCCCGAGCGAAGACCGGCTTCCCGTGTGAGATGGCAACCCGGCTGCTCTGACTTGAGGATGTGGCCTTCTGGTCCCCAGGGACCAAGCACGGGCTCTGGGGCCTTCACGTGCCCTGAGCTCCGACCCATGTGATGAGGAGTGGGGGGTTGGGGCGGGGAGAGGATGAGGTAGAACCAGGGACCAGAAGGGACTCAGAGGGCCAGCCAGTTCAAGGGCCTTAACAGCTGTTTGAAATTGCACACCAGCCCGGCTGGTGTGGCTCGGAGGTTGAGAGTCAGCCTACAAACCAGGAGGTCACTGTGCGATTCCTAGTCAGGGCACATGCCCAAGATGGCGGGCTCGATTCCCAGTAGGGGGCATGCAGGAGGCAGCCCATCAATGATTCTCTCTCATTGATGTTTCTATCTCTCCCTCCCTCTCCCTTCCTCTCTGAACTCAATACAAATAAATTAAGAATCTACAGAGAGGTTGGGTAGGGAGAGTCCTCACTGGCGGTCTGTGACGGGGGCAAGCTAATGTGTCAGAACGCACGGGGGTGGCCGCTACCCTTGAGTCCTGGCTGTGATGTCCCTCCCCGAGGAAAGCCCAGGGGTCCAGGCTCCTCTCAGAGCTGGGACCCAGACAAAATCACCGACAGGCGACCATGCGGGAGGAAGATGGCGATTTCATACAGTTTTCTACCTCAGAGCCCGCACTTGGGATAGAGTCCATGCCATCTCGGAGGTGGATGGTGGGGTGGGGGTGGGGATGGGTCTGGCTACCATCGGCCAGCAGAGGCCACGGCACGGCCAAGGACAGGGGTGGATGGCCCCAGGGGCATTTGCCAAGAGGACTGAGGAGCCCCTGATAGGGCTGATGGAGCCCCCGTATTTAGTAATATCATATCTGGGCTGTGGAATGATTAAGTGACACCCCACGTAGGAGGGCCCTGGGGTGTCCTGCCAGCCTGCCATCCAGCCCTTCATCAGGGGGAGGGGGCGTTTCCCCTCCTTTTCTTTCTTTCTGGTGAGCATCGGGTGATGAAGGGATACCCTACGTAGGAAGGTCCTTGTTAAGCGCTAACGTGGGCTTCCCCGTTGGTCTAGTTCTGTGCTCTGGGGGTGCACCCAGTGTCCCTCAGGGGGAGGGAAGGTGAGGACCTCGAAGGGAAGTGGGGCTGGAGGGCCTGGGCCAGTGGGTGGTGAGACGTGTCCGGACTAACTCTTTCCCAGATATTCTCGCGGCCAATCCATCTCAGCAGTTAGGAGGTCAGGGGGTGGGGAGAGGGAGGAGCCTTGGGGTTGTGCATCACTCCCGCCTTGAGGCTCTGAGTCTCCAGGGGAGGGGCAGTGAGCAACCCCAGGGACCCCGTGCCTGGCCCCTCTCTGCTGGCTCTGGCTCTCACGTCGGTGGAGTGGGCTCCCCTCCCCAAGCCCAGCCTGTGCGCGCCCACACCCCGCCCGCGGGTCGCTCACCGATGTCTTTGGCCCTGACGGCCACCGGCCGGCGCAGCTCGGTGACGAACTTCTTGGCGTCCAGGCGGATCTCAATGATGTTATTCAGCAGCGCGAACAGCGGGGCGAGGGGGAAGGAGGCCACGAACAAGGTGACGAAGCCAAACTGGATGACTGCAGAGAGAGGGAGCCATCAGCCTCCCACCCGGGAGGGGGTGCCCTGCCCCAGGAGCCCTGGGAGCTGACCCCTGGGGTTCTGGCTTGTGCCCTTCCTCCTGAGGAAGAAAGAAGGTGACCAGGGAGTGTGACTCTTGAACCATGGGCCCCGCTGGTCCATAAGGGAGGGCAGTTAGGAGTGCCCAGGCCAGCAGGGGAGGGCAGTTAGGGGTGACCAGGCCAGCAGGCGAGGGCAGTTAGGGGTGACCAGGCCAGCAGGCGAGGGAAGTTGGGGGTGACCAGGCCTGCAGGGAAGGTCAATTGGGGAGAGGAACCCAAGCCTGCAGGGGAGAGAAGTTGGGGGGAACCAGGCCTGCAGGAGAGGGCAGTTAGGGGTGACAGGCCTGCAGGGGAGGGCACTGCCCATGTTTAATCTTTAAAAATAACACAAAGTGATATTGAATGTAAACTATAATTGAAAAGTAAAAAAAGAGAAATCAATATCAACAATGGGGAAAAGGCCCCATGAGTATCCGGGCCCAGCCTTGGCCATGGTGCCTGGGCTAGAAGGCCCTTCATGGGCCCCTAAGCTCCCATCGGCCAGGGTCCCTGCACTTGAGGGGCCTGCCAGTGATGCCAAAAGCCTTTGCCATCCCCTTCCACCTGGTCCCGGGGAGCCGGGCAGGGACCAGGGTGCAGGATGAGACCGCCTGTCTCAGGCCCCTCCCTCTCCCTCATGCTCATCACGACCGGCTGCCTCTGTGGCTTCTTGGCCGGGGACACGGCAGCCAGCACAGGGCCAGGGACCCCCGAGGGGACAGGAAAGGCTGCTGAGCAGAACCGCGTGGGGCTGCTGGTTCAGGGACGGCACAGCAGGATCCGGCCAAGGCCCTGGGTGCAGGCGGCGAGCAAGGAGGAGACAGGGTGTCACGGTGTGCCTGGGCAGCTGAGTGTGGCCACTGCCCCGACGCGCCGTGGGTGGGGGCTCCGTGTGGCCTCTGGGCCGTACATGCTCAGCGTGGGGGCCCCGGGCTACTGAGGCCGAGGCTGAGGGTTCCCCGACTCGTCTTGCACTGATGGGCCAGGAATGGGGCCGGGAGGGCAGCTGGAGCCTCGATGGGGTGGGGGTGGAGGCGGGGCGGAGAAGGGACATTCTCTGCTGGGCCTTTTCCTGTTGTGTGTGGGCACCCAGGTGCTCTGGGTGCCCAGAGAGTTGGCCTGGAAGGGGAGGCAGGCAGGGGGTGCGGTGGGGTGCAGAGTGCTCCCCTGGATGAAGGGATGAGGGAAAGGTCTGAAGACTCCCGCAGAGAGCTCCAGAAGGGAGTGCCCGTGGCCACCACCGACAGCTTATTTACAAGGCGGGCTCCCTGGCCCACGCCTGCTCGGAGCCAGGCGAGACCTGGGGCTGTGGGTTTGAAAACAAAGCCCTGGGCAAGCGCAGCTGGGCCCGGTGAGGAGGTGCGGGGCAGGGCGACCTGGGGCGGAGCTTCCTGCTTTATGGCGAGCCTGCCCCGCTGGTCCATAAGTCAATCCCAGCTGCCCAGAGCGGAGGTGTGGGGGCCCGGGGGAGTGGGGCGCTGCCTGGGGGGGCAGGGGGAGCCTGTCCCAGGATCTTATTTCAGCAAATCCAGGGGAACGCGGGACATAGAAACGGACGTCTGAGAAACCACTTCGTATCTTAGCCCATCTCAGGCTGCGCCCCTCCCCCTCCCGCACCCCTGCAGGGTGGAACAGCCCACCTGCCTCCGGCTCAGACTGGATTTTATTCCAGGAGGAAGCGGAGAATGTCCTCCAAACACAACACTGTTTCCTTTTATTCCAGATTCTTTTCCTTCTGAGTCAATGGCACGGTGCTCCTTGCACCACCGGGAAGCCGGGCGGGACTTACGTGGACCAGCTGGGCCAATAGACACGCAGGGCAGGCTCGCCATAAAGCAGGAAGCCCAGCCAGAGGTCACCCTGCCCCTCACCGTCTCACCGCGACAGGATGGCGTCTGGCTGCCTTTGCCCAGGGGTTTGTTCTAAAACCCACAGCCCCAGGTCTTGGCCCGCACAGACCGGGGATGGGCCAGGGAACCCACCTTTTAAATAACCTGTCTGTGGAGGCCCTCTGAGAACCCCTTCCCCCTCCATTCATTCAGCGAGCACACACTGAGCGCCCACCGTCCACCTGGGCCCGTGCTAGGTGCAGGGGCCGCTGGGAAAGGAACGGGAGGGGACGAGCGGACCATGTCAGAGGGTGATGGGAACCATGTGCAGGGAGGGTGGCGGGGAGCTGCCCCTTTTCCACACGATGGTCAGGGAGACCCTCTGGGTGGACACTCGGTGCTGAGCCCGGGGGAAGGCAGAGGGGCAGTCGTGCCAGTGTTGGGGGAGGGCATTCCTGGCACTGCTGGTGCGAGGGAGGTGGCCTCGTGTGTCTGGGTGACAGTGGGGAGGCCTGGGAAGGTGGGTCGGGGTGGGGTCAGGGAGGCTCCAGGTCGTTGCCATGTGACCACACGTGACCTCTCCGTCTCCCTTGCTCCACCTCGGGGTGTCCCATGCCAGCCCTGGGCACCGCCTCCCGCCACGCCCGCGCGCTCACTCATCTCCATGTACTCCGGGGTGAGGCCTGCGAACGGCTCCAGCGTGAAGTCCGCCTCGTACCGCTGCTTCCTCTTCACGTGCTCGTCGTGGTCGGCGGGGCTCTGGCGCTTCAGCCGCAGGTAGCGGATGAACTTCTTCATCTTCCTGAAAGCAAGGCCCGGGCGCGGTCAGGCTGCCAGGAGGGCGGGCTCTGGGGCCTGCGAGTCTGCACCGCAAGCCACGTTCCTAATGCCCTGAGCTGTCACTTTCCATCCTGAGCTGTCACACGGGCCAGGACGGCTCTGTCCATGGTCCTCTTTGCCCTGGCCCCCTGGGGCAGAGGCCCCAAGGAAACAGAGGTGCAGGGAGAGCAATGGCCACCTCAAATCTTGGGGAGGCCCCGAAGGTGCCCAGGGTCTGGCTGTGCCTAAGCGGACCCCGGGAGGGCGGAATGAGAAGGCAGATCATGACGCCCTGAAGAGGGATCAGGCCCCGGTTCCTAAAGGATGCTGGGAAGCGGGCACAGCATTCACCTGCCGACCACAGGACCTGTCGGTACAGTGGTACCTCGAGATACGAGTGCCCTAACATACGAGATTTTTGAGATACGAGCCGTCGAGCGAGCAATTTTTGCTTTGAAATACGAGCAACATTTGAGATAGGAGTCATCGCGAGGATCGGCCAGCTGCACACGACCCACCAGTTTACCGAGACTCGAGCGTCTCATAGTTTCCCACGCCTCAAGGTTACGGAACGAATTAAACTCGTATCTCGAGGTACCACTGTACTTTGCATCCTCAGCCATTCGGGGAGCAGAGTCCCTGGCCTCCTCCCCGTCCCCTGTGAGGTGGCTGCCGCCGGGTCTTCCCCTCTGTCCTCACCACCTCCCTGTCTGGCATCTCCCTGCCCCTCCAAACCGTCCTGGCTCCGACCCGCATCGTCCCGCTCCCGGCCCGGCGGTACTCACGGGATGCCGATCTCGAAAAGGTTGTTCTGGATGAGCTGCTTGCCCAGCATGATGATGCTGAGCTGGATGCACAGCTCCATCAGGCAGCCGCCCGGGGCGCACTGCAGGCAGAGGGAGGGCGCGTGAGGTCCCATCCACCCACCCTGAGGGCACGGGAGAGAGGACCATCGCTCCGGGAGGGGAGCTCGGCTCTTGCGGGGTGGGCTGAATGGTGTCCTCCACAAAGCTAGGTCCACGTCCTAATGCCAGACCTCAGGAGGGGACCTTATTTAGAAATAGGGTCTTTGCTGACATGACCGAATTAGAATGGGGTCACACGGGAGCACCGTGGGCTCCTGTCCAATGACTGATGTCCTTATAAGAAGAGAACATGGATCCGCAGAGAAGGCGAGTTAGGAGTGACCAGACTAGCAGAGGAGGGAAGTTGGGGGCAGTTGGGGGGACCAGGCCTGCAGGGGAGGGTAGTTAGTGGTGACCATGCCTGCAAGGGAGGGCAGTTAGGAGCAAACAGGCTGTCAGGGGAGCAGTTAGGCATCAGTCAGGCTGGCAGGGGAGTGGTTAGGGGGTGATCAGGCTGGCAGGCAAAAGTGGTTAGGGGCAATCAGGAAGGCAGGCAGGCAAGCAGTTGGGAGCCAGCAGTAGAATCAGGCCTAAATGGGCAGCTGGACATCCCTTGAGGGCTCCCATATTGGAGAGGGTGCAGGCTGGGTTGAGGGACACACACCCCTGTGCACGAATTTTGTGCACTAGGCCTCTAGTTGTTTCATTTAAAAAAAAAAAAGATGATGGCCTTTGCTTTATTCTATTCCATGAAGGCCTGCCACCAACTTCTCCAAACATTGAGGAGTTCGGCAGGGCACCGTCTATGTGAAGGGCATGTCCGAGAAAGCCCTGGCTGGGCCTTTTGCGAGCATCTGTTCTGTGGGTGAGGCCTGTGTCGGGTTGTTCAGAGGCTGGCACTGCAGGGCTTGAACCTCTAGGCTGTGCCCTGAGCAGCCAGATCGCCCTGAACCTGATGTCCACCCCACCTCTTCCCTTCCACAGGGTCTTTATCGGGAAGACACTCCCCCTTATTTTCCGATAAGTGGAATTATTCTGGGGGGTGGAAATGCTGACCTGGTCCCCTGAGACCTGAACAACTGACAGACTCAGAAGCCCCAGCTTGGTCTGGGGCTGGGACTCAGCGGCAGAGTTCAGTGGGTACCCTGACCAGACCCGAGGTGGCCCAAGGTCACCAGCATTGTGTTTGGGGGAAGAGAAGTGGGCATTTCAATATTAAAAGTAGCCAAGTTTAGTTTTCCTCTCAGTTTAACCAAAGAATAAGAGATTCTCAATTAAGGGAAAAAATCAGTGTCATTGTTTGGTTTCCCTGACTATGAAGAGATGCCCCCTTTAGGGTAATCCCGTATGGACCCACCTAAGACTATCAGAGCCTGGCCACCTCCCGGGGAGAGGGGCTCCCACGGGAAGGAAGGAGACTGCCCTCCGATAAGCAATCGGCCAGGTGCTGAGTGGACAGAATGGAGGTGTGATGGGGGCACGGGAGGCTTGCGAGCTCCTTACCTCCTCCATGCGGAAGGATCGGAAGATGTACACGTAGTCGCCGGGGCGCCCCACGAACCTGTAATGGTTGGGAGGCAGTTAGAGAGCAGAGACCCAGCTTGGGGGACCCTCAGGGAAGGGGTGAGCTGAGAATCCCGAAGGCACAGCCTGGACTGTATTATTAGAGGCCTCTCCCTGCCGGCTCCACTGGCTAAAAAATGACAGGGCGTTTTCTGTTGGTCCAGTGTTCCTGTGGTTCCCAGACCCACATGGGGTAAGCCATTTAACAGGAAACCTAGTGGCTGAGGGTGGGGGGGGGACGGAAGTGGGGAGCACGGGGCGGGGGGGACTAAGCCAAGCTGTCACCCACCATGGCAGGGCCATGGAACCCCAGGGACCTTGGAGGCTGGGGTGTGGTGGTCCCTGAGCTGCCTCAGCTTCCTGTGGGCCTGATCCATTGTCACGGATGCTCTCAGGGGGCCTGGACCCCTTGGCTGGGCTCTGGGGCCCCAGGGTGGGAGAACCCCGAGGGTCTTGTAAATTACAGGATGCTGAGGAGGAGCCTTTGGGAGGGGTTCTGGGATCAGACCTGCGAGCCCCAGCAGGAGGGGTGTAGGGAGTCTGGTGGAGGGGGTCACAGGCCAGGATGGCTCCAGAGGGTCCAGACATGGGCTCAACCTGTCACCAGCCTGGCACATGGAGCTGGTCAGCAGCAGCGATTCTTACACCTTCTCCCGGGGCCCTGGCCCTCGAGTTATCTGGACCTACTGTGGAGGCGCCTGGCGCTCGCTGCCTGGGTTCTAATGAGCTGGGGTCCCCACTGCCCAGGGTTCCTGCTGCCTGGGGTCCCTAATATTCCGGGACCCCAATGCCCAGGGTCCCTGCTGCCTGGCACCCCCAGAGTCACTCGGGGGCAGCGAGAACCATCCTGACTGCTCTGTCCTGGGCCACGGTGTCCCCCGCCTATGTACACGGGGAGGGGAGCCTCCCACGGGCCTGCCAGCAGCGAGGGGAGGAAGACAGAGAGTTTCAGGGGCTGCGGAGTCCCTACCGGCCTTTGAAGAAAGCCACGTAGAAGATGGGGGTGTAGGAGTTGACGAACTTCAGCAGGAAAGCCTTGAAGATCAGCCTCTCCTCGAAGCTCTTCTCCGTCTTGGGGACCTCTGGAGGGAGCGAGACGCAGGCTGCTGAGTGGCCGGCTGACCACTCCACACGGCTCTCAGGGGGCGGGGCCAGAGGAGGAAAGTGACCCGCCCAAGTCCCGGGGCAGGAGGGGCTGTCTAGCTCCACGGCCTGCCCGAACCCCCCCTCCCCATACCCCTTGACCCGTCCCGGCCACGGGGCGCTCACCGATCTTGGTGAGCCAGCGGGCTACGCAGCCGTAGACCTCGTCCAGCAGGATGATGACCACCAGGTTGATGATGACGGCGGTGGCCGTGACAGTGACCCGGATGTTGGACCGCACGGCGGGGGAGGAGTTCATGGCTAAGGCGGCGGCGGTGGAGATTCGGTAGATGATGACGCCAAGGACGATGGCGAAGGTCACGGCGATCTGCAGAGGAGGAGGGATGCCGCGGCTGGGCCACCCGGGTCTCTGGACCCGACGTCCGTCCCCCTGTGCTCCCCCGCCAGCCCTCGCTCCATCCTGTCACCCCCATCCGCCGGGGGCTCTGTGGCATTAACGCCACACACACGAACACGGGACCGGCTTCTGTTTTCCGGGAGAGACTGAGGGGCCGATCAGGAGCAGACCAGAGCGGTCTGCCACCAGGCCAGGCCACCCAGCACCCAAGTGGGGTTCATCCGGCCGACCACCGGGTGGGGGCTCCTCCCCCACCCCGGGAGGAGCAGAAGCAGAGACCCGCTCTCAGGTGGAGCGATGTTTAAAGGAGGCGGGTGGCGTGGGGGTGGGCGCTGCTGCAGGCCTGGCTGGGCAGTCAGATGGGGTCCCTTCTCTCAACTTCCCCGGGGTCACCAACACCTCTGGCTTGTCCCCAGGAGCGAGCCCCTCTTCTGGTCACACCCCGCTGTTGGACTGGAACATCCCACACGACTCAGGCTGGAGGTCGCCCGGGAGATGGGGGGCGGGCAGCTGGCTGGGATGACAAGGCTGTTCCGTGTGGCACTGTCTGTCTGTCTGTCTGTCTGGGTTCTGTTTCCTTTTCCTCAAAGACCCTAACTCAGCTGGGGAGACCCTGTCCTGCCCCAGGGTGTGGCCACCTGCGCATCCCAGCGCCCGAGGACACACAGGCTCCCCGCTCTTCCTACTCCCTCCCGGGTATCCGCATCCTCACACCTTTACTCCCATTAGGGTGCGGAGGGTGGGCCCCGGCCCTGCTAGGAGGGTGCCGAGGGGCTCCTGGGACAGTCCCTGGGGTCTGGGGGTGCGCTGTGCCCCTGCAGCTTGGTTCACCCCTCGGGACACTGCAGCCATCAGAAGTCTCCTAGCAAAGCTCTTATTTTGAACTGTGGGCCAGTAACTTGGCTTCTGCTGGTGACTAAAGGGTGACCACGCCCTTGCCCAAGAAATGTCCACAGCCACACCACACCCTGATGAAGGGGTGGCCCCATTTTGAGGTGTGGGTGCCGCTCTCTGCCGGCTCTGGGAACAAGGGCTTTCCTCGGAAATCCCGGGCTCCTGCCAAGGGGCCCCTCCCAGGGGAGGGCACCGCCCTGGCGCTGGAGATGGCCCCCGTGCCAGCGTGTGGAGGGGCAGGCAGGCGGCCGGGCCTGCAGGGTGACTCAGCAAGGCTCCCCCACTTTCCCAGCCAGAGGGCTGGCACGTCCCCATGGCAGCCAAGCCCTGTGCAGCCTCCTTCCTGGGTACCGTTCGCCCTGGAAGGAAAGGGCCGCCGGGGCTTGGGGCTGGCTGGTGTGGCCACGCCAGGGGTCTCTACACCAAAAACACGGGGCACATGGTAGGTGCTCACCCCAAATCAACTGTTCAGTGAACGGAGCTCCTGTGGGCGGGACAAAACTCACTGAGTCATTTGATGGGGTTGCCAGGACATCAAGGGCCAGCTCCTTCCCCACCCACTAGCCTGTCTCTGCTGGGAGTCACAGGGCGCCCAGGTCCCAGCTTCCCCATAGACAGCGAGGCCCTCGTTAAAATGGTCTGACCAGTGAGACGCCAGCGGAGGCTGTGGCCGGTCTCTGGAAAGCACCTGCAAAGAGGGGCTGCCTCCACTGGCATGGGCTCCTTCCCCCGGGCCCCACCCCTTCCTCCCGCCTGCAGAGTGGAGGCGATGCTGGGGCTGAGGCAGCCCTTTTGTGACTAAGCGGAGGCGCAGGATGGGGGAGAGGAAGGTCAGAGAGGTCAGTGTCTAGTGCACTGTGGAGCTGCCGGACTAGCCCTGCAAAAGTCACCTCCTCATTTTTGGTTCCGAGGAACTTAAATGCCCTACAAGACCACCTAGGGAGTGACATGCAGCCACGGCCTCCTTGCTGTGGTGCAGAAGGCCCCAGCCAGCTCCTCCCCTCTCCTGTCACCCCTCTCTGGTCCTTCTGCCAGGACCCTGCCGCTTCTCTGCTAGGTGCCTCAGTCTCCTGCTTCCGCATCCCGTCCCCTGTGACGTGAGCCCCAGGGAGGCTCTGGGTAGAGATGACATCATCCTTAGGTGCCTCTCCCCCCAGCTCTAGACCCAATGTTTGCTTGCGGGGGACACTCACATACCTTGGGGGCGTGTGTCCCAGGGCCCTCAAGACCAGCCCAGCCCACTTAGAGTCATCTGGGTGGCACAACAGCCACCCCCCACCCCAGCGAGTTGGCTCCTGGTATTTCGTTCCATTGGCCCAGATTCCCCTTCCATGTGTGTAAGAGCACGAGGGGAAACTGAGTCCTCACTCAGCCCTGCCCTTCTCCCAACCTGGAAAACCAAGTTCACATGGAACAGGGCCCTGCCACCTGCTGGCTGGCGGCCTGGGGAGAGGGGCCGGACCCCAGGCCTTAGTTTCCTCACCAGCTGCGGGGGGTGGTCGCAGGACAAGCAGGGGGAGAGGCCTGAATGAGATGCTCCCTGTTTGTCACTCCTGCCAGTCGGGCTCAGGCTCAGCCCTCAAACACGGGGCCTCTGGGAGCCAGGTCACAGGGCAGGGGGAGGGGAGGCTGGACCAGGGGACAGCTGTTCCTTCAGTGACCACAGGTGGCCCTGACCTCTTGGGGAGAATACCCCCTTGGAGAGCTCAGGTATGGCCGAGTCATTCAAGTCAGCCAGGCCCACCAGCCCATCACAGCCCCCGTATCCTCCAGACTTTTGTCCTGTCTGTGCTTATTTAATCTTTTCCTTTAAAAACCTTCCAATTAGCCCGGACTGGTTTGGCTCAGTGGATAGAGCGTCGGCCTGCGGACTAAAAAGTCCCTGGTTCGATTCTGGTCAGGGGCATGTACCTTGGCTGCGGGCACATCCCCAGTAGGAGGTGTGCAAGAGGCAGCTGATTGATGTTTCTCTCTCATCGATGTTTCTAGCTCTCTATCCTTCTCCTTTCCTTTCTGTAAAAAAATCAATAAAACATATTTAAAAAAAAACCAAAACTAACAAAAAAACCTTCCAATTAAAAGGACAATGAGGTACTACCTCCCACCCGCCAGAATGGCTACCCTCCTTAGGTCAACAAGCAACAAGTGCTGGTGAGGACGTGGACAAAAGGGGACCTCAGTGCTCAGCTGGTGGGGGTGCAGCCTGGCGCAGCCACTGTGGAGAACAGGGTGGAGCTTCCTCAAAAAACTAAAAACGGAGCTGCCCTTTGACCCAGCCACCCCCCTTCTATCACTATGTCCTCAGAAACCTGAAACACCCATCAGAAAGAAGGGAGGCACCGCTATGTTCACAGCAGCCCAGTGTACCATAGCTGAGATCTGGAACAGATCTCATCACGAGTGGATAAAAAAGCAGTGCTACATTTACACCATGGAATACTGTGCAGCTGTCAAAAAGAAGGCCCTCTGACCCTTTGAGACAGCATGGAGGGACCTGGAGAGCATCATGCTCAGCCAGTGGTCGGCAACTCATTAGTCAACAGAGCGGCAAACCGTGGCTCTCGAGCCGCCGACCACTGTGCTGAGCGAAATAAGCCAGTCAGAGAAAGACAAGCATCACATGATCTCACTCATATGTGGAATCTAATGAACCAAATAAACGGATGAACAACATAGACCCAGAGAGACAGAAGCATGGGCAGGCTGATGGCTCTCAGAGGGAATATGGGAGGCAAGAAAAGGTTAACCAGAGGACTTACATGCATCTACACATAGCCATGGACACAGACAATAGTGGGGCGAAGGCCTGGGGAGGGGTGGGAGCAGGGTGGAGGGAGTCAGTGGGGTGGGAGGGGGGGAAGCGGACATCTGTACTACTTTCAAAATAGAGATAAATTAAAAAAAAATAAAAACCTCAGTTTTGTCTTAAATAGCATCTGTGAAACCTGGGTCTGGGAGTCACAATAAGAGGGAACCTGGGAAATTATCTCACGGACCCCAGGGGACCACTGGGGAACCTCGCCCCTTCCCGTTCCAGGGCCACCATCCCAGGAGCATACACCTGCCACAGTGGCGGCTGACCCCGGTCTGGGTGCGGGCTCCCCCGCGTCCTCCCGCCTCGGCCTTCCGGAACTTACCATGAAGACGATGGACATCAGGTTGGTGAAGTAGGCGGGGAACCGGTCTCTCCAGGTCAGCTTCACCTTGTCAGTCTGCAACACGCAACAATGCGGGTCACCGTGGGGACTACCCGGGGGGGACACGCATGCGCGCGCATGAGCGTGCGTGCGTGCATGTGTGTGTGTGCACGTATGTGCGTGTGCGTGCGTGTGTGCGCGTGAACTTGGACAACAGAAATACTGAGAAACACCTTAAAAAAACAAAAACATTTACAGTTCGAGTGGATGCAAACGTCTAGTGTTCAAAGAAACAGCGGGGGTCTGACCTAGGATAGTGGTCGGCAAACTGTGGCTCGCCGGCCGCGGTTTGCCGCTCTGTCGACTGATGAGTTTGCCGACCGCTGACCTAGGCAATGATGCCGCGTAATGACGGAAGGAACCGCCGTTGAAAGGGGGCTTCCTCTATGAAAGGCGTTAATGGCAATAACAAAAGTGTCCACCTCTTTTCTGAGTCAGCCCGGCAGACCCTCGCCGGGGACAAGCGGACTGAACCCCCTTTCCTGGGCCGGAAGGTCTCACGTCTAAGCGAGACGGTCGAGGGTGCGCTGCCCTCGGCGCCCAGACCATAATAGTTATTTTCCTCTGCAGAGCGAGTCGAGACAAGCACCCGCCCGGCACGTTCCAATGCTGTTTGCCATGTAGCAGCGGCAGCAGCGGCAGCAGCGGCAGCGACACGCGGCGACACGCGGCGACAGGCGCCCGGAGGCTCTCTGGGTGGGGAGGACCCCTGCGTAGCAGTGTGCGATGTTTCCGGGCTTTTCCCTGGGAAACCAGGAATGCGGCCGAGGGCATGACCCCGGAGGACATGTTCCGGGGCGGGCGACATGCGTGTTAGCGTGCAGAGGAGACGGCTGGCAGGCGGCGGTGACAAGCACAGAGCACAAGCCTCCCCGCACTTCCCAACCCTCCGTAGCCATAGCCATGCAGTGACACCTCCACACACGTCACAGCTCACCACAGGGTGCGGCAGGAAGGCGAAGAGGCACGGATGTGAATGTTAAAGACAAAAACCGACACAAAAGTCAGACTTGGCTGAGGAGGAGGACACAATGGACTTAGATCGTCGCCAACAGTCACGACTGGCATCGCCCCCACACAGAAAAGTACCAATTTCACCCCCGCCATGGCTGTCTTAACCCTCTGCTTCCATTTGTTTGTTGACTCTTCTGGAATATTCCGGCGCCTCTACGGGGAGGGGGGAGGAGGGAACAAGAGAGCACCACGGGGTGAGGTGTGACCTTGGCCCAGGCCCCCGTCGCCCCCGTGGTGTGCTTGTCGCCGCCGAGGCCGGTCCAGGTTCTGGGCGTTGCAGACCTGCAGGAGCTGGCAGGGACTCCGTCCTCACAGCAAGGCTGACACCCGGGGGGAGGGGGGCGGCAGACCAGGCTTCAGACCGAGACCCCAGAGCAGAAGCCCGAGGGGCTCGGTAATGCCCGACTCCCAAACTGGGTACTGCGATTTACAGGGTTCACTTATGCAAAGACACCGAATGAGCGTGCTGAGCATCCGAGGCCAACATAACGGAGGCCATGCCCGGAGCTGTAAGTTAATATGCCAATCAAGGGGTGGACTGTGTTTCCCTGAATGAATCTGGTGCCTCAGCTGGCGGGGGGGTGGGGAGTGGGGTGAGGGGACTAGAACCATAAAGGAGATGCTGGGAGCCAATGAAATGGAGGAGAAAATAAAGGGTGTGGCCCATTAGGGGCACACAGGGCTTGGGGTCCCCCAATAGCCTGTAGAAATTGCCCCATACCTTGTTCTCAGGTGGTGTGAGATCTCTGGTCAAAGCCCGAGGGGGAGTGACTGGGGGTCTGAGGGGCAACCACTGTTGGGGTTGGTTAAGCCCTTTGATTTACGTGGACAGGACATGTGCCACAAAGCCCTTTCCCCTTTAGGAGGGAACATAACACCTGTCCCTGCTCACGCTCCGAGGTGCCACCGTGAAGCCATGGCCTGGACTGTCCTGGGCCACCGTGGCCGAGATGCCACCCTGAGCACGCTGGCATCCACGCCTCTCCCTTCAGGAGGGGAGACCGAGGCCCAGGAGGGGTAAAGGAGCCGCTCACGGCCACAGGTCGCTGCTTAGAAGGCACCGTGCAGGGGGTGTCACACCTTCTGATCGGTGGTTAAACTGTAGACCGTCTCCTGATTGGGGGTGATGGCTCATGCTTCTGTGGTTATTTTTTTGCATCCCGAGTTCCACTCAGACTCTAAGAGTGCACCCTCTTTGTGTCTACAAGAGGACTAAGCTGGATTGTGCTGCCATGGAAACAGGCCTGACAGGGGGCTTTGGTGCACCCACTTTACCCCCTTAGCTGGGATGTTGGCGATTGTGACCCCCAGCCACTCGGAACCAGAAAACTCTGTCCATGTGACACAATGACCAGGGAAGACTAGGGGACTGTCCTGGGTCAGCCCCAGAGGCTGAGCGTGCAAAGGGGACAGCAGACACGGGAGCTGGGACGAGCATCCATTGACTGTCCCTGTCCCACAGGCATGATGTGAAGGTCCCCAGCCGCGGTCAGATGCCGGCAAGGGCCTGGGGCTCTGCGCGGTCCCAGCCATGTGCAAACACCTCCATCGCAAAAGAGCCAAGCACTCTACACTCTAGAGCTTGTGAGCGTTCAGGTTGCGTACATAAGACTGCCAACTCGAATGACAGGTTTGGGGAGAAAGAAAGGCGTTTATTGTAAGAAGATGATGGCCTCAAGGACCTCACCAAAATGCCGCCTCCCTCTCTCATCCTCATTGTCTGTGATCGGAACAATTGGCTCAGGGACGCTGGCTGAGCAGCCCCCTCCATTTCATCCTTCAACACAGAACACAATGAGGTGACCCCAAAAAATGTCAAGTGGACTGTGAAAAAGCTGCAACGCTACCTGGTCCTTGAAGTTGAAACGCTGGCTGAAGCTGGAGGTCACACTCAGGAGAGATCAAGAAGACAGAGCTCTAGCAGATTGAACAAACTACAGCCTAGAGCCCAATCTGGTCCCCCACTTATTTGTATAAATAAAGTTTTATTGGAACACATGGGCCAGGCCCCGTTTGTTTACCTGTTGTCTGTGGCTGCTTTCAAGCCATAGGGACAGAATTGAGTTGCTGTGACAGAGGCCTGCGGAGTCTAAATATTTCTGTCTAGCGGGCCAGCTTGTGACTGACATTATTGAACATCCAGAGCTTTCTGAGGCCCCGTCTACACTGCTGATGAACACACCATGTTGGCTGAGCCCCAGTCTACACTGTTGAACATATGGTGTTTGCTGAGACCGGTCTATGCTGTTGATGAGCACACAGTGATTTTATGCCGGGAAAGCCAGAAACAGTAGCTACCGTACCTCTTTGTTCTTGGATTCTTTCCTAAGTGACTTCTCCAAAACTCGAGCTTCGTACTCAGCTCTGGGATGGTCCTGGGGAAGAAACCAGGTTGGCCGTGTGAACTGTGAGTCTGAGACCCTCACCTCGAGCACGCATGCCAAACTCAGCCCACCCATTCCCCCTGCGCACCCTTGGGGGCCAATTCACAGCTGGCTGTTTTGTATCATTTCCAATTCAGAACTCGCCCTCTGCCCTCTGTCCGGGAGGTAACCCTTGTTGGGAAGCCAGCCTGTTGGGAAGGCCACAGAACCTGGCTCTGGGCACTGCTGGCAGCGACTCTGTGCCCAGGGGCCCCCTTGGGGACACCCGGCTGTGAACTGGCCCCCGAGAACATCTACCAGGGGCAGGAGAGACGCAGTAAGTGTCAGCAAGCGCAGGCAGACCAGAGGCGCCAGGCCTGGGGGAGCCCAGAGCAGGTCAGCGGAGGGCACTGGAACGGAAGAACGGGGTTAAGAGAGACCGGACAGTGGGGAGAAGCGGAGACCCCGCCCGCGGTGGAGGAGCTGCAGGAGGCCTGATGGTAGAAAGAGACGGAGGAGGCGGCGTGAGAAGGTCCCTCTCCCCAGGAGACAGGCTATGGAGAGACAGAGGAGTGACAAAAAGTTCCAAACCTTGACCGCCTCCTTCAGGGAACCAGAAACATACAAATGAAAACAAACAAACAGAAAGACTCCATTACTTGTGCTGTTTTTAAAGGAACAGGCCCATGTCCTCTAAACCCGTGGTCGGCAAACTGCAGCTCGCGAGCCACATGCGGCTGTTTAGCCCCCCTGAGTGTGGCTCTTCCACAAAATACCACGGCCTGGGCGAGTCTATTTTGAAGAAGTGGCGTTAGAAGAAGTCTAAAAAATTCGGCTCTCACAAGAAATTTCAATCGCTGTCCTGTTGATATTTGGCTCCGTGGACTAATGAGTTTGCTGACCATTGCTCTAAACCAGTGGTTCTCAACCTTTTTAATGCCGCTTACCCTTTAATACAGTTCCTCATGTTGTGGTGACCTCCAACCACAAAGTTATTTTTGTTGCTACTTCATAATTGTAATTTGCTATTGTTATGAATCGTAATGTAAATATCTGTGTTTTCCGATGGTCTTAGGTGTCCCTGCTAGTGGTTCTTAACCTGTGGGTCACAGTTGAGAACCGCTGCTGTAGAGCCTGAGACCATCGGAAAACACAGATATTTACATTACAATTCATTAACAGTGGCAAAATTATAGTTATGAAGTACCAACAAAAATAATTTTGTGGTTGGGTGTCACCACAACATGAGGAACTGTATTAAAGGGTCACGGCATTAGAAAGGTTGAGAACCATTGCTCTAAACGAAAGACAATTTTCTTCAGGGCTGGGATGAGGGGGAAGGACAGAACATGGTAGATGAGGAGCACGTGAGGGTCCGGGACGCACTAGCGATCGTTGTTGCTTTAGGGGGGCCATGCTGTTGCCTTTGCAGCCCGAGGGATTTGGGGACTTCCCAGGCAAGTGCCGGACTGTGCTCGTCTCAGCTAAGGGGTACACGGACTCCTTCCGCTCCCAGGACCAACCCTGGGAACTCAGGCTGCATGGAAAGGCTGCCTTTACCCCTCAGATTCACTGCCAAAGGGTCCCTGTCGGCTATTTGGGGAGAGAGGGGTAATGGGGAGACTCACCTTGGGGACCTCATTCAGACCCCTGGGGCCTCATGCCCAAGGGCTCCGATTGCCACCACAAAGTCAAGTGCCGGGGCGAGGGGCAGGTGAAGAGATCATGGGATGGATCCCAAGGGGCTGAACACACAGGACTGGCCCCCTCCCCAACTTCCCCCAACCACAGGGCCATCATGAAAAGGACACTCTAAATCCTCTTCTAAAATAAGTCGGCAACTGCTTTCTGTCGTATTTGCATCTTCCTAACTGACACAGTAACAAGGACAGACCCTGCCCGGGGGCGGTTCTGTGCCTGGCTCGCCCCTGAAGGGCTGCCTGTCGGAGAACGGGGTGCACCTGCTTTGGTGTTGCCAGGTGTGAGGGGGGTAACGGGGCTCCCTGTGGAAGAGGACTGAGCTCAGAGGCGGAGAGGCGGCGAGGCGGCTAGCCGGCGCCCGGTCATGGGGCCCTCCCTGCCTAAGGGCTTCTTATCCACTGAGACCCCCTCAAACCTCGGAGAGCGAGAACTGGTTCCCAATCCGTATTTAAGAAGGGAGGACACTGGCCAAAACCGGTTTGGCTCAGTGGATGGAGCATCAGCCTGCAGACTGAAGGGTCCCAGGTTTGATTCCGGTCAAGGGCATGTACTTTGGCTGCGGACACATCCCCAGTAGGGAGCGTGCAGGAAGCAGCTGATCAATGTCTCTCTCTCTCATCGATGTTTCTAACTCTCTATCCCTCTCCCTTCCTCTCTGTGAAAAATCAATAAAATATATATATATTTTTTAAAAAAGGAGAACCCTGTGCACAGAGAGAGGTTAGGCAACTTGGCCTGGGTCACACAGCAAGGGCGGTGCCAAATCAGGAGGGGGGCCAGCTGCCTGGCTCCCGAGGTCCCCACCGCGCCTCTGCCCGCAGACCCCAGTCCCCCGGGCCGCCAGCAGCACGGTGGGCACAGAGCCCGCCCACCAGCTTCCCTGACTGCAGGAGGTTTGGCCGAAGACGAGCGAGTGGGCAGACTCGGGGTCAGGAGGGAGAAGTGCAGGAAAAACATGGGGACACTAAGAAACTCAGGGGGAGAGTTCACGTTCCAGGGAACAGGCACGAGAGCTCGCTCTTAAGAGACAGCTCGGCGTTTTAGAAAATTCAGTGGCGGCCAGTGTGGCCACACCTCGCAGCTCTGCTGTGAGCAGCAGGCGGAGGGAATGCTTTTCCTTGCCTTGCCCGCTCTTCCCGGGGGGAATTCTGGCGGGAGCTGCCCAGGCGGAGGGCAGCGGGCAGGCTTCTCCGAGGAACCCCGAGAGAGGGTGCTCCGCCGTCCCCGAGCCCCCGAGGCCCTGTCTTGGTAAAGCGGCGACCAGGGCGCCTGGTTTTCCCTCCGTTGGGAAAGGCCCGGCTCCCGCTTCTCAGCCACGCCCGATGACTGGCACCGCGGAGCATGGCCTTGGCACCGGGGCAAAGGCTCACCGCCGCTTTTGTGGGGACCCGGCCTCCCTGGGCGGCGGTGATTCCCTCCCAGACTCGATGAGGTCAGCGTGGTGAGCCGCCCCTGACCGCACTGGTGGGCGGTGCGTCCCTGTGAGCATGGAGATCAGAAACACTCGACAGACATCCGACGGTCGCCCTGGCAACCGCGGGTGATTCAAACACCAGGGAGGTGATCCGAGAAGCTGGGCGGGAGCAGCCTGGCCAGGAGCCCCAGGGCCTCGGGTTTCCAGGGGCGTCCCCAGGAGCTAATAATGGGTGGGGGCGGGGGAGACCCAGTGCCCCTCGCTCACCTCTTCCTCCTCGAAGCCGGTGAGGTCCCAGCGGTAGTTGAGCCGCATCTGTTTCCGCTTCCAGTGCTCCATGAAGGTGGCGGCTGCAGGCAGGGGGGAAACCACAAATGCCGTTTGCTTCCGCACCGTTTGGCGAGTGGGGGTGACAGCGTGCTGGGCCAGGCACGACCCGGCGGGAATGAACCTTTTCCGCCCTCCCCCCAACCCTGTGGCGGAGACGGTCACGTTCCCCTTTTACAGATGAAGAAACTGAGGCACATGGACATCGAGTCCTGGCCCAGGTTACTCATCTGGCCAGGGAGGGGCCAGCCTGGGCTCTTAACCTTCCTGTGCCACCGGTCTTGGGGACCCTCAGGTCACAGGTGGAGCCCCTGAGGTCAGAAAGCGTGAGGGGCGGGGGGCCAAGGCCACACACTTAAGCTTCAAAGCCACGCAGGTGGTCTGGTCTGGCTGCTGAGCTGCGCTCTTCGGCGCGACCCCCTGCTTTGCATCCCGAGCAGACCAAGCACCGTTCAAACGCCGCCTCCTCCAGGGAGCCCCCTGTCTCACTGACCGTCCCCCCCGCCCCCACCCGCCGCCACCCCGAATGGGAAAGTGGAGACTGAACTCGCTTGTGACTCTCTGACAGACGGGCACACTTGCCTCCCGGGTGGAAGTGGAGCTGGCGGAAGGGGCTGGGGCAGGCCAAGAATCAGATTTGCCCCTTTCGCTCCTGGGGGTGGGGGTGGGGCAGATGGAACCATATGTTTTTGCTCTAAGGATGGGCTGTTGGGGAGGGCTGGCCAACACCTCTGAGGATGTGAAGTAGCACTGCTTTGCACATAGTAGGTGCTCAATGAAATTGTGTGAGGGGACTAGGCTGGCGGCAGAGAAGGGGCTGCACTGGATTTGCGGATTTAACCTAAACGTTGTGGCACTGCCTGGCTGAGCAGTGCTGCTGCCTGCGTGCCTTCACTACCCGCTCCGGGTGAACCTCGGCTCCTCCAGGGGGCACCGAGCAGGGCTTGGAGGTTTCGGGGGGTGGAGAAGTGTGACTGGGGCGTGGCTCTGTCATGTCTGGTATGAGTTTGTTAGCTGTGTGATCTTGGGCAAGTCACTTAACCTCTCTGGGCTTCAGTGTCCTCATGAGAGAACAGAGACAGAGCCTCCCTCTGCTGTGCCCTGTGGTGGGGTCACCGGGATAAACCAGGCAGAGCCTCTGCCAGCGCCTGGCACAGTCAGTCCTCAGCGCGGGCTCTGAGGGGGAGGAAGGAAGGGTGGGCAGATGAGGAAGCCGGTCCAGCACACAGGTGAGCTGGTCCCATCGGGAATGAGCTGGGCGGGTGCTAAGGGTGCCTGGCACCAGAGCTGTGAGTGACACCAGCAGAGGAGGCAGAGCCCGGGGGTGGGAGTGGGGAGCGGACGCTGGGTTCTCGTCTCCCTTTGCCTCTTATTAGTGGAGTCTGCTTGGGAGAGTTGCCTCAGTGTGTCCATCTGTCAAATGGGGTACTGGAGGTAGTACCTCTGGCAGCCACGGGGGGATGATGAACTACCTGCTGTGAGCCGCTCAGAACAGCGCCTGGCCCAGCGGGGCCCCGCTCACCAAAGCTAGTGTTCCTTGCGGAGGGTGAAGTGAGAGGATGCACAGAGGGCCCCACGCACAAGGGGAGAGGTCAGATTTGGGCTCTCATCCTTAGAGTCTGGGCCGTTTTCACAAAAGCAAATGGGTCTGGACCCGGTGTGCCAGCTTGCCGGGCATCCCAGCTGGCTCCAGCTATGGCCCCAATGTCATTCCAATGATGCACTCGAGGTTTCCAGCGACCCCATATTTGGGCACCAGCACCCTCTCCACTGTGCCAATGGACTCCTGAGGCCCCCCGCGACAGAGCCGGGCCGAAACCTGAGTCTGGCCCGGGAAGGGGCACTGTCCTAGGCCCCGGCCAACCCCGCCGAGCTATCCAGTGAGCCCAATGGTTAAGCCGGCGGTCTGTGCGGGCTCAGCTCTGCCATCGGGGGCGAGCCCTGTCACGTGGGCTTCCAGCTCGGGCAGGGCAACCAGGAGGCCTCCGCTGAGCTCCCTGGGCCCAGGTCAGAGGAGGGGGGCGGGCAGGGCACTGAGCGGCGCTGAGGTCTGGAGGAGGGCCAGGCAGGCTGGGGATGAGGAGCAGCGGGTGGTGGGGGTTGGCGGGAGGGATGGTTCTCTAGGGACACAGGATGCAGAGAGGCGGGGGATGGGTGAGGTAGACGGTGGCTCAGTTCCCGGACCTGGCATTTCAGTGGCTTCCCTGCCTGTGAGAGAGGCCCACGCCCCCTACAGGATCTGCCAGGGTCGCAGTGGTTCTCTACCTTCCTGACCCCGTGACCCTTGACTACAGTTCCTCCTGTGGTGGTGACCCCCAACCACACAATTATTTTCCTTGCCACTTCATAACTGTAATTTTGCTATTGTTATGAATCGTAATGTAAATATCTGTGTTTTTTGAGGTGGTTCTCAATCTGTGGGTTGCGACTCTTAGGTTGAGAACGGCTAGCAGGGTCCCCTAAGACCCTGGGAAAACACAGATCTTTACATTACGATTCATAACAGTAGCAAAATTACAGTTAGGAAGTGGCAACGAAAATGATTTTATGGTTGGGGGCTACCACCACAGGAGGAGCTGTATTCAAGGGTCGCGGCCTTAGGAAGGTGAGGACCACTGGCGAGGGAGACACGTGCCCCAGGCTGGCTCAGCCGGAGCGATGCTCTCAGGCGGCCGCCTCCTGGGCCTACAGTCCCTGTCCCAGGGAGAGAGGTCCTGTTTTCAGGCAAAGACCCTCCTGCGCTCTCCCCAGGGCTCCTGGCGGGGTCAGAATAACGCGGAATAACGGCCGCGGCGACACAGCGGAGACCCTGGGCACCGCAGGCCAAGTGGGGGCTTATTTTCCCGGCCCCCTCCGCGTTCACCCCGGCACGTGCTGCCTGTGGGCAGTGCCCACGTCGCCCTGCTTACCCCAGAGCGCCATGAAGACGGAGAAGAAGACGGTGGCCGGGTTGTCGAAGAGGTGGCTGGCCCGGGCGGTGGCGCAGGCCGAGCTCATCTTCCAGTAGCTGCAGGTCTTGTCGCACAGCGGGCACATGGTGATGTTGTGGCTCTGGTCGCACATCTCCTTGCTGGAAGAGAGGGAGCCGCTGAGAGTCCCCCACAAAGACCGCCCGGCCAGGTCGCCGTGCCCCCGGCCAGGCCCTTTAACCTCCTGGGAGAGGAGGGGAGGGCCGGGCTCCGGCCTGCCTTGCCCTCCTCCCCACTGACGTGGACAAGATGCAGAGCTCTCAGTGACCCAGGCAGGCGCCACCCCCAGGGAGGAGATGGTCATCCGGGAGAAGGCTGGGGGCGAGGGGATTGATTGCCTTCTGTTTTAAATTTCTGACGCACAACTTTCTGCCCCGAATCACAGCTGGCCCTCGGCCCTCGGTGGGTGTCTAGGAAACGTCTGCGGAATGGTTCTGGGGGCCCCTCTCTTCCTGGCACAGTGGGCACTCGGGCCCCATTCTGTCCTTTCCATGACTCACCACATGCATATGAAAGCACTGGGCCTGTGCCAGAGGGACCCAGCTCTGAGTTGGGCACGGGGGATGGAAAGATGCATGGTGACTGAGGAACAGCTGGGGAGCTGTGCATGCATGTACATGTGTCTGTGTGTGCATGTGCGTGTGCGTGAGGGGTGGGTGCATGCCGGTGGCGGGGCAGCGTGCAGCCAGCCAGCTCTGGATGGGCATCTCACCCCACCACTGGGGATCTGTGTGCTCTCGGGCATGTTCCTCCAACTCCTCGGGCCTCAGTTTCCCCATCTGCAGTGTGGGGGTGCTGAGAGGGAAGAGTGCCCATGTTACTGGGTTGCCAGGAGGATCACACGGCGCGAGCGTGGGGCCCTGGGACAGAGCTGGCACGCGCACACCACCCTCCTGTTACGGGAATAACCGGGCACGGAGCAGCTGCAGTGATTCTGAAAGGAGGCCCACGGGCCACCGTGAAGGGTCCATCCCTCGCTCCTCCCCGAGCTTTCTGGCTTCTGGGGGCCTCTGCTGGGAGGCAGAAGGAACCCATGTGTGAGGGGCAGACACCCCAGGGAGGGCTGGCCGCATCTCTGCCGGCTGTGAGCCCTGCCAGCCAGACAAGAAGCCTGTTTTCTGCCAGTTTTAAACCCTCCGCCTCTCCCTTCACCACTTTCAGCCAAAACAAAGACAAGGAATGGGATGGCTTGTTCTTGGGGGGGAGGGGTAAAAGAGCAGATCAGACCACCCCTCCCCGGGGAACACCTCCCACATCATGGGCTGAGGTCCGAGGGGACTCAGGAATTCCCGGTAAGCGCCGTCTGCCTCTGGCTGTGTGAGGTGGAGGTGCAGGCCTGGCCTCGAAGGTCACTGCGCCCTTGTGGGGAATGCACGCCCCCCTGGGCAGAGCCTCAGCTGGCTCTGCACCCCCTGCAGCGGGGAGGGAAGGTGGCTTCCCAGGGGGACCGTGAGGGCGCCCCAGCTTCCACTGGCCGTGTCCCTCAGGGCTTTAGAATCCGATCCCCGTCCCACTAGGCCACGTCCCTCTTCGCCGCAGCCACACCCAAGCACAGTGACCTCATGTTCATGAGCAAACAAAGGGATAAGCTGTCTCCCGCCTGGGCCCCACATAAGCCGGTTCCCTTAACCGTTAGGTCCCGAGGGGGTGGATCTTAGGTGTTATTCGTGTGTGAAAACACTGACTCGTGTCTGAGGTGCTGTTCACATCCTAAAACATTTACGCCAGGTTCCCTGGATGCGGCCTCTCTGGGCCGTGGGCCCTGCGCGCCTCTCCTCGCCAGCAGAGGCTCCTGGCTCTTTTCTGAATGGACGGTGGGCGCACTTCCCAAGCCGCAGCTCAGCTCCCAAGACCCGGGGCTGAGTCGTAGGAAATGGAGCTGAGCTGATGTCATAGGGCTTTTCCAGAGAGACGGAAACTTCTGGGAGGTAGGGCCAGGGGCACCAGCTCTTCTAAACTCGAGTTTGCCCAGGGGTACAGCGGCCTCTCGTCCTCACACACAACCTGGTTGTTTTGGGGCTGGTGTTGGCAGGTCTAGGACTAACCAGAAGGAAGGGAAATGTCTATGCATGTGAGACAGGATCCTCTGAGCTCTGCGCACACAGACAGGGACCTCGGAGCTCTGTGCACACAGACAGGGACCTCCGAGCTCTGTGCACACAGACAGGATCCTCTGAGCTCTGTGCACACAGACAGGGACCTCCGAGCTCTGTGCACACAGACAGGGACCTCGGAGCTCTGTGTACACAGACAGGGTCCTCCGAGCTCTGTGCACACAGACAGGATCCTCTGAGCTCTGTGCACACAGACAGG
Organism: Lasiurus cinereus; assembly: GCA_011751065.1. Classification (NCBI taxonomy): domain Eukaryota; kingdom Metazoa; phylum Chordata; class Mammalia; order Chiroptera; family Vespertilionidae; genus Lasiurus; species Lasiurus cinereus. The sequence continues at coordinate 3,093,024 of JAAGEH010000043.1, read as the reverse complement.
GTCCTCTGAGCTCTGTGCA